>CAMRHE010000412.1:0-1200000 GCA_947044405.1 Leptodactylus fallax
GAAGGGAAGAGTGGGAACATATATGAAATATATCAGTGCCTCCACCCAGGATAGAGCCTCTGTATTACAGGGAGGATCTCTTCCTGGGACTTACCCATGAAGTACAGTTAGTAGCCTTAACAAGGATCACTGTACTAATCTCACAGTCTGAAGAATACATACAGATACCACATAAGGTTATAACAGTAGCTTTATAAGAATCAACAGGGTAATAATACATACATAAAATATACTCAGAACACAGCAATACTACAACAACCAGCAAGTCCTCAACCGTCTTAGGTTATATACCCGGGTATATATATAGATATATAGCAAGAGTCCAGTGCACAATACCTCCAGGCAACAGAAGAGATGCAGGGGCCCCTGTGGATGACTGTGGATCCTCGGATTCTTCCAGGAGATGACAGACAGCCGATCAGGAGATGATGATGATGATGGTGAGATTCTTCACAGGCAGCAAACAGGGCGACGGTGACGGCAGTAGATGCAGGCCTGACTACCCTAACACTGAGTCCTTAACCTGCCAGCTAAACTACTAGTGCCACCGGGCCTCTAACTAGCTAGTTGGCCTTCGGAAGCCTAACCTATCACTGCCCTGAACTGTTATATATATATGGATCCCTAACTACGGTTACTAGCTAGGTCCTGTGAGTATATAGGGGGTAACACATACCTAACTATATACTGTGAAGTAAAGAGGAACAAGTGGCTCTTAGACTCCCCCAGACATAACATGTCTGTCTCAGCAGCTCTGCTCACATCTCTCCCCCCAGCAGCTCTGCCTCACATGTGTCTGACTCACTGTATTTACAAAACAAAACTTGCACTAAATGCCTGGGGTCTCTGAAGCCAAACTGCAGGGGCAAAGAAGCCAGATACATTATATACTAGTAGAAATGGCAGTTCCCTACACTCTCCCTCTGGTGAAATCTTTACGTCACGTCAAAGACATACAAAGTCATAGTATACAGTCAACATTACCAATGACAATATCAATATGGTTGCTTTTGCATTTACAGAGTCACAACAGGTTAATAGGTATACATGCCAGCAGGAGCGAAAATTGGTAACATATTGACCAAAGTGGACACTGCACCCACCCAAGCATGGTATAAATGAGGCTGAGTAGTAAATCTGGGGTCCCCCAAACTATCATATGTCAGCATAGGTGGAGGGTGTCTAATTCTCTCTCCTCTCCGTACCTCTCTCTGAGGTAAACTAGCATGTCCAGGCCCTAAACTAGGGTTGTCTGCCATGGGAGGGGATGGTGCTGGTGGCGTAGGAGAGCTAGATCCCTGCTCATCTGTAGACACAGATCTAGGTACGAATTCTGGAGTTTGAGGGTTCATAGGTCTCCCTGAAGGAGAAGATACTGGTGATCTAGGAACTTCAGGAGCCACAGTCCAATCACTCTCAGGAGTTTCAGGAAGGTCAGGTGGAATATCGGCTAAGGACTGTGGAGAATCGCAGGCCGAGCCATCATTGGAGATATCCATACCATCAATCTGAGGGAAAGGCAACAAAAGAATTCCATGCCCAGTCCTGATCCTCCCGTCCCGTCCTTTTATCTTTTTGTCTGTTATTCCACCCAACCAACCTACTCCCTCTTTAAGTCTTTCCCCCCTCCACCACCCTCCTTTTTTTTTTTTGCTGCTCCTCTCTTATTCCTGAACAAAACCCCCCCCCTCTGTTTCTCTCTCTCTTTATTTTACAACATCATAACTCCTTTTTTTTTCCTTTCTTCCCTTTTGCTTTTTTTCCCTCTTCCCCCTCTTAACTCTTCTTTTTTTTTTTTTTTTTATCCCCCCTTTTTTTTGTTATTTTTTTGATTTTTTACCCTCTTTAATACCACCCCCATATGTTTACTTTAGGTTTTTTCTTTTTTCTTATAATAATAAGTAATAATGATGTATATTCTTTTTTCTTTCTTTTTTTATTATTTTCGTCTCCCTCATTCTTTTCTTTTTTTTTCTACTCCAGGATCGCTTATCCTCAATTCGTAAGGTACCAAGCATATCAAGTAAAGTCCTGTTAAATCTTTCAGGAAGGGCATCTCCCTCTGGATGGTAAGGCGTCGTCCGACTTTTGCGGATGTTCAACAACTGAAGTAACTCTTTGATCAGGTTACTCTCAAAATCCCGGCCTTGATCAGAATGCAACCGGTGTGGTAAGCCATAATGGATAAAATACTTTTCCCAAAGCACTCTTGCAACAGTGACTGCTTTTTGATCCTTAGTCGGAAAGGCTTGAGCATATCGTGTGAAGTGATCAGTCACCACCAATACATTTCCAAATCCTCTGGAGTCGTTGTCAATACAAAGGAAGTCTATGCAGACAAGATCCATGGGGCCCGAACTCTTCAAGTGTCCCATGAAGGCCGCTCGAACCGGGACAGTCTTCCTCTGCAAACATCTGCGACAGCACCTACACAGACGAGTCACGGTATCTCTCATTTTGGGCCAGTAGAATCGGTCTTGTATTAGGCCATAAGTCTTCTCAGGTCCCAAATGACCATGATAATCATGCAGACTTCGGAAAATCATCTTCTGAAAGCAGCTTGGAATAACTAGTTGGCGCCTTCCAGGGTGATCATGATACAGCACCACACGATAAAGTAGGCCATTGTCTATTTCAAACTTCTCCCAATCTCGTAGAAGTTGACTGCATTCAGAGGGTAGGGATGTCTTTAACATTTCTCTGTCTTGAGAACTCACTGCTTGATAAAGAGGTCCAATTAAAGGATCAGTCTTTTGACTCCAGATCATTCGCTTTGAAGATATAGAACAACTCTCAAAGGATCCTAAAGCGGCAGGGTAGGCAAACATGTCTGGTACAGCTTCGGGACCTCCCCCAATAGAGTCAATAAGCCGAGTTTCAGAAAAGGCTACTCGGTCTTCAACTACAGCAGCCATGGCACACAAAGCTCCTACTCCAGGACTTGGCACTTCTTCCCATTCATCCACTACTTCCGGACTAGGTAATCCAGGCCGTCTTGATAGAGCATCTGCCCCAATGTTCTTAGGCCCCGATTTATACTTGAGTGTGAATTGGTAGTTGGATAAAGCTGCCAACCAGCGATGTCCTGTAGCATCGAGTTTAGCGGTTGACAAAACGTATGTCAGTGGATTGTTGTCTGTTCTTACTTCAAACGTGGCTCCGTATAAATAGTCATGTAATTTATCAACAATGGCCCACTTGAGCGCCAAAAACTCCAATTTATGTACTGGATAATTTTTCTCGCTGGGAGAAAGACTTCGACTTATGAAAGCTATGGGCCGTAACCCGGCCGGGTATTCTTGGTGCAGCACGCCACCTAATCCTTCAAAGCTGGCATCTACATGTAGCACATATGGCTTATGTGCATCAGCATAAGCCAGAACGGGAGCTTCTGTCAATTTCTTCTTCAACAACTTAAATGCTTCTTCACAATCCGCAGTCCACCTATCGCCAAAAAGGCTTTTGGAAGACCCTTTCTTCTTTCCCGGATCTCCTGCATCACTCTTCAACAGGTCGAGGAGGGCTCGAGCAATTTTTGAATATCCTTCCACAAATCGTCGATAGAATCCACAAAACCCCAAGAAAGATTGCAACTCCGTAATATTTTGCGGTCGGGGCCAATTCACCACAGCTTCAATCTTACCAGGATCGGTAGCAACTCCTTCAGCAGAAACAATATGACCTACATAAGTGACCGAAGATCTACAAAATTTGCATTTGTCAGCCGACAACTTCAGCCCCTCTTCTTTTAAGCGATGGAGTACTCTCATGAGTCGTTCTTCATGTTCTTCCAGCGTCTTTCCAAACACAATAATGTCATCAAGATATACAAGGCATTCCCGGGGCACTAAATCACCTAACACTCTTTCCATCAACCTTTGGAACGTTGCTGGCGCACCTTTTGTACCTTGCGGCATACGAGTGAACTGAAAGAAACCCAAGGGGCATATGAAGGCTGTCTTTTCCTGATCCTCAGGTGCCATTGGGACTTGATAGTATCCCGATCTTAGGTCCAGCACTGTGAACCAACAGTTTCCATTCAGAGCTTCCAGAGCTTCTTCAATTCTCGGCAGTGTATACTGATCAGGTAAGGTTCTCCGGTTCAGAGTTCTGTAATCCACACATAGGCGAATTGCTCCAGATTTTTTTCTTACCACCACAATAGGTGAGGCATAGGGGCTCTTACTGTCCACAATGATCCCCTGACCTTTCATTTGCTGTAGAGTCTGTCTTAACTCATCAACATCCTTTGGAGCAACTCTCCGTGGTCGCTCCCGGAAGGGAGTAGAATCGGTCAATCGGAAAGTGTGTTGAGCACTTTTAGCACAACCTACATCCATATCATCCATGGAGAACACTTCCGATAATTCAGACAACTTCTGTG
The DNA here is from genome assembly GCA_947044405.1 of Leptodactylus fallax. Taxonomy (NCBI): domain Eukaryota; kingdom Metazoa; phylum Chordata; class Amphibia; order Anura; family Leptodactylidae; genus Leptodactylus; species Leptodactylus fallax. The sequence goes on from CAMRHE010000412.1 coordinate 4,385, forward strand.
TCAGTCGCTGATTCCAGGCCTCTGGTAAATGTGGATCACTCAAGTCAAGATTGAGATTAGGGATTGCATCTCGGATTTGAATCCTGCACACTTCAGCGTATGGATTTACTCCAAGCACAGGGTAGCAGTGGGCCACATTCTGGTATGGTCCAATTACAATCGGATGCGGTGAACAGTTCCTCACTGTCACACAGGTAGATAACTCCACTTTATTTCTCCAGTCCTTTCTCTCTGGGATCACCATCCAGCCATTCTGGTTAATCATTTCTTCAGGGGTTTCCATAAGGACATAACTCCCCCCTTCAAGCAAATCGGGAGCAATGCTGGAGGCTACTCTCAGAATTCTCTCCCCGCCGGCAGGAACTTCCACGGTTCTCTCACCGATATGATATACCATTCCATGTCGATAGCCAGTAGACAGGGCATCACAGAGTTCTCTAAGATCAGAAGATATATTCACCGGCTGAGCTGCAGGGTTCCAATCTCTTCCAAGAAACTTCTGAAAAGCATAATGCACTGCAGGACAATTAGTGCCAAGTATCACAGGAGCTGCACAAGAATCCCCTGTATCAGGACAGACAAGAGCCGTAATCTTCATGGGAGCGACACTCTGATCTTCTAATTCAGGGACAGCTATAACTACTTGTAGGCTGCCATCTACAGGATATGATCCTGAATTAAGCCCCCACAATTTCATTTGTCCTGTAGACTGAAGAGGTATATCCCTCAGATACTTTTGGTAGAACGAGCGATAAATCAGGGTCACTTGAGATCCTGTATCAAACAGGGCAGGAGCGGCATGACCATTGACAGTGACTTTGACAACGGACCTGGAGCCCGCGATAGCGCCTCTGGTATTTACTCGGCCCGCCTTCCTTCGGTGTCTTTGATTCTGAATAGAGAAGACAGCACTGTGTCCCAATCCCTCACTGTCCTCCATACATTGTCTGGCAGTATGACCCGTCTGACCACATTTATAACAGGTTCTAGCATCCTTCCTCCATTGAGTGGCAGTGGGTGGAGTGGCGGACTGTCTAAGTTCTGACCGCTCCGCTGGTTTGTCCTTGTTTGAATTAGGAACAACATCTTCTTTAGAGATGCTTTTCGCTTTCTTAGGGGTACTAAAACTAATGTCAGCTTCTTGTTTCTTCACTAACTTCATTAAGTCAGGAAATGGAAGGACTCTATCAGATAGTAAGACCTTGAGTACTTGAGCAAGAGGATGATGAGGTTGTAACCCTCTCACCAACTGACTGGTTCTCATAGCGTCTACCTCTGAAGTAGATATAGCTGCGTGGTACACCAGACGTGAAAGAAGTAGCTGTAAACGGTTAATAAAAGTAGAGACATTTTCCCCTTCTTTTTGACGAACCATTCGGTAATCAGCAACCATCTGGGCAAGGTCATAGTATGGCTCAAAGTGATCAGACAGTACTTGTATATAGTCCAATGCACTCACTCCTTCATGAGAGTCTCTGTACAAGCGGATCAATTCTGCAGCAGGAGACCGCAAACTTTCACTGATACGCTGCCGCTTGCCTTCTTCAGAGCAAGACCATTCCTTCAGGCATTGGAGAGTATGTTCTTTCCATATCTCAAAGTTTTCCTCCCCTTGTGGTACTGGGACATTACCAGAGAATACTTTTAGTTTCTTGTAGTGAGTGGCCTGCAGGCCCTGAGCTAACATTTCAGTCAGCCTGGCTAAAGTGCTAATAGCACTGTCACTAGAGGAACTGCTAGCGACGGCCATACTGGGGGGGTAACTGGCTGAGCGGGGTTCTTCCTTTACCTGAACCAGGGGAGGAACAGGCGGTCGGTAATCCCATGTAGTAGCTAGTGGGAGGTTCCCCTCTGAGCTATATCGCTTCTCCATATCAATGACTATTCCCACTTCTAAATCTCAGCAGTGCCTCCAAATGTAGCCCTATTTGGGGGGGGGGTAGGAGTATTATCCCTCCCGCAACAGACTCTGGCGCTGACCTGTGTGTATAATGGGACCTGAAGCCTTCGCTGAAGGGAAGAGTGGGAACATATATGAAATATATCAGTGCCTCCACCCAGGATAGAGCCTCTGTATTACAGGGAGGATCTCTTCCTGGGACTTACCCATGAAGTACAGTTAGTAGCCTTAACAAGGATCACTGTACTAATCTCACAGTCTGAAGAATACATACAGATACCACATAAGGTTATAACAGTAGCTTTATAAGAATCAACAGGGTAATAATACATACATAAAATATACTCAGAACACAGCAATACTACAACAACCAGCAAGTCCTCAACCGTCTTAGGTTATATACCCGGGTATATATATAGATATATAGCAAGAGTCCAGTGCACAATACCTCCAGGCAACAGAAGAGATGCAGGGGCCCCTGTGGATGACTGTGGATCCTCGGATTCTTCCAGGAGATGACAGACAGCCGATCAGGAGATGATGATGATGATGGTGAGATTCTTCACAGGCAGCAAACAGGGCGACGGTGACGGCAGTAGATGCAGGCCTGACTACCCTAACACTGAGTCCTTAACCTGCCAGCTAAACTACTAGTGCCACCGGGCCTCTAACTAGCTAGTTGGCCTTCGGAAGCCTAACCTATCACTGCCCTGAACTATATATATATATATGGATCCCTAACTACGGTTACTAGCTAGGTCCTGTGAGTATATAGGGGGTAACACATACCTAACTATATACTGTGAAGTAAAGAGGAACAAGTGGCTCTTAGACTCCCCCAGACATAACATGTCTGTCTCAGCAGCTCTGCTCACATCTCTCCCCCCAGCAGCTCTGCCTCACATGTGTCTGACTCACTGTATTTACAAAACAAAACTTGCACTAAATGCCTGGGTTCTCTGAAGCCAAACTGCAGGGGCAAAGAAGCCAGATACATTATATACTAGTAGAAATGGCAGTTCCCTACAAGTGTAAGGAGTTTTCTCCTCCATGAGTTAGGAAGAGAGAAAGTTCTCCCTAGTGAGGTTGGCCCAAGCTAGATGTTTGTCAGCTATTGTGTTTTTCTGCAGTCAGGAGATGGGAATAATCCCTGCTCACTTTGTGGATGTTATGTGCAAGAAGAGACCGTAAGGGCAATTGTTAGATGGACCTCATAGCTATAACCTTGCCTGTTAGTCTTAGGTAGAACAAGGCACCCTTTTAGATCTACACTCTGCAACCAGGGCATTACAGACACCATTGTGAATAGAGAGAGAGACATAAAGCACTCTGTATAAGAGGAAGATTGCCCCTGCAAAGGAGACACTGATAGACAGGGAAGTACTATCACCAATCCTCAGCTCCAGCCAAGTGGAAGTTCCTAAGAATTGTGTCACTATCATATGGACAAAGTTTTGCTGATCACCACCTGTTTCCTATCAGCAAACTATGAGTTCTTGCTGTCCACAACCCTGTCTCCTGAGTCCTTAATCCTGCACTCACCAACAAGGCCACTTCTATTGTCAGGCTCAGGGAGGCTTACCACAAGGACATGCCCCGAGTGAATTACATTCACCATTATACAACCTGCAGGCCCTCTTTGCACTACACCAGCCCTTGAGGAGCACTGGAGGGTATGGTAAAGATCCTTTCCACAAAGACTACTGCTACTATTACTCCCAACCTACTGGCCTTCCTCTAGTGGGTTGCTGCACATACCCCACATATGACACCCACACAAAAGGACAATTACTGCACACGTGTGTCATTCACAGATAGAACTCATACACATGCTACACACAAATCAATAATATATATATATATTATATCTTGGGCCTCTGCAAGGCAATGTATGTATATGTATTAGAGATTTATGTGTTCTCTGTGTGAGTGGCAGTATAGTAAGTCGTCTCTCTCTCTCTCTCTCTCTCTCTCTCTCTCTCTCTCTCTCTCTCTCCCCCCCCTCTCTCTCTCTCTCTCTCTCTCTCTCTCTCTCTCTCTCTCTCTCTCTCTCTCTCTCTCTCTCTCTCTCTCTCTCTCTCTCTCTCTCTCTCTCTCTCTCTCTCTCTCTCTCTCTCTCTCTCTCTCTCTCTCTCTCTCTCTCTCTCTCTCTCTCTCTCTCTCTCTCTCTCTCTCTCTCTCTCTCTCTCTCTCTCTCTCTCTCTCTCTCTCTCTCTCTCTCTCTCTCTCTCTCTCTCTCTCTCTCTCTCTCTCTCTCTCTCTCTCTCTCTCTCTCTCTCTCTCTCTCTCTCTCTCTCTCTCTCTCTCTCTCTCTCTCTCTCTCTCTCTCTCTCTCTCTCTCTCTCTCTCTCTCTCTCTCTCTCTCTCTCTCTCTCTCTCTCTCTCTCTCTCTCTCTCTCTCTCTCTCTCTCTCTCTCTCTCTCTCTCTCTCTCTCTCTCTCTCTCTCTCTCTCTCTCTCTCTCTCTCTCTCTCTCTCTCTCTCTCTCTCTCTCTCTCTCTCTCTCTCTCTCTCTCTCTCTCTCTCTCTCTCTCTCTCTCTCTCTCTCTCTCTCTCTCTCTCTCTCTCTCTCTCTCTCTCTCTCTCTCTCTCTCTCTCTCTCTCTCTCTCTCTCTCTCTCTCTCTCTCTCTCTCTCTCTCTCTCTCTCTCTCTCTCTCTCTCTCTCTCTCTCTCTCTCTCTCTCTCTCTCTCTCTCTCTCTCTCTCTCTCTCTCTCTCTCTCTCTCTCTCTCTCTCTCTCTCTCTCTCTCTCTCTCTCTCTCTCTCTCTCTCTCTCTCTCTCTCTCTCTCTCTCTCTCTCTCTCTCTCTCTCTCTCTCTCTCTCTCTCTCTCTCTCTCTCTCTCTCTCTCTCTCTCTCTCTCTCTCTCTCTCTCTCTCTCTCTCTCTCTCTCTCTCTCTCTCTCTCTCTCTCTCTCTCTCTCTCTCTCTCTCTCTCTCTCTCTCTCTCTCTCTCTCTCTCTCTCTCTCTCTCTCTCTCTCTCTCTCTCTCTCTCTCTCTCTCTCTCTCTCTCTCTCTCTCTCTCTCTCTCTCTCTCTCTCTCTCTCTCTCTCTCTCTCTCTCTCTCTCTCTCTCTCTCTCTCTCTCTCTCTCTCTCTCTCTCTCTCTCTCTCTCTCTCTCTCTCTCTCTCTCTCTCTCTCTCTCTCTCTCTCTCTCTCTCTCTCTCTCTCTCTCTCTCTCTCTCTCTCTCTCTCTCTCTCTCTCTCTCTCTCTCTCTCTCTCTCTCTCTCTCTCTCGTGGCCCAGCCACACTTCTTCCATTGGTACTTCTTGCACTTTTACCACTGGCCCTTCCATCCTGGCTGCTCAGCTCTTCACTAGCTCATAATGTTAGTCATACTAAGTAGCACCATTAGATATATAACACATTATGGGAGCCCTGACTTAGGCTGGACTGTACTGACATCTATGATCCTCTTCTGAGTACAGTTTAATAGGACAGCTCTTGGACTATTGTGTATGCCTGTACTACTGCTGCAGAGAAAATAAGTTCAATGTTTTCTGTTGCTCTGATGCATCAAAGGAGTCTGTTATTCATTCTGTGAAAGAAAAAAAAAAAAAAAACCTGATGGGATGGACCCACCATTTTTATTTCTGAAAGATACAAACAAAGTCTTGTTAGTTTCCAATATAAGGTGATTTTTTTTTTTTTTTTTTTCTGATGTTTGAGGTTTTCAACAATGAAAACAGGAACTGTCCAGGCGTTAACAAAATCTGGCTGCAAAACACATATAAAATACCAAATCAGACAAATTCCCTTCCTATTGTCATGTTCCTGTGATACCCTATCTAGTCTGTTTACATGACAATGGTGATGACTTGCTTCATTGGCATGTGATTGCTGCCATGTAAAAGACTGGCACAAGACTACCTGGGCTGGAGTGGAACGGCATTCTGCAGTATCATTTATTTTGCAGCCATATTTTATTACCCTTTTAAATCCTTTAATATACTTAACATAAGCAGCTGTACACATCCCATGCACCCTTGGGGTCACTATGCACCCCTACATAAGACACTCATGCAGTGCCCTGTATCCATCTTCACACAAACAGGGCTGAAGCTGATCTTTTAAGTTTCCTCAGGACTGTACAGGAGACTCTACAGCAACTTCTGATTGTAGAATTATGAAAGACCGATATGGAAGAGAAATAGAGCCATTTCCTTTTTCACTAGCCAGCAGCAGGGCACCTGGGTTCTACCTCTCATGCTGTTATAAACCACCAGGAGGCAGCATCACATAACTATTACAGCTTTTACTCCAAGCAAATGGTGGGGATTGTAGGTGAATGGTGGAGCAGGGAGCTGGTGGTTTTCTGCTCCACCATTGTAATTACTATATTTGCATCTTGAAGACAGGAAATATATGTTAAACATACCAGCCTCCGATGACACCAATAATGCCTGATGGTAGAAATGCCAGGCATGAAGGTAGTTTACCAGCCAGGTGGTAATCCTAGGCCAGTGGAGAGGGAGAGGGAGCCCTTTCCCACACCCTAACCATATAGCTGGGGTGGTCAGCTTTAATCATTGTGTCTAAGGGGTTAAATGCTTAGGATCTGTGTTATTTCCAGTCCTGGGTGATACAGTGGACATCAGCTGAACAATACAGGTGGTACCTTCAAACAAGGACTCGGACACATCCTCTGTGTTGGTGCTATTTCTGCACTGTAATAATATGGTAGTTTGTGAAGATCACATATTTCCCATGAAGTACTACTATGGTGCAGAGTGAGGAGGGGATAAATGAATATTCTGGTAAAGACATTTATGGTATAACCCAGGGGTAGGCAACCTTTTTTTGTCAGCGTGCCGATTTTAATTAAAAATCAAAGATGAGGTACTCGGAGTGCCGGCCAATAATTGTAAGTCTGACGACCCCTAAACTAAAGTCATATACCACAAACCATAACACAGAAGTGCTGCCACCAGATGCTTCAGGACGCATGCGTTTACTGCTATTTCCTGGGACGCAGCTGTACTTTCCGATTAGAAGCAATGAAAGTCCATGTGCAGCCCCAAATTACTGGTAAATGTATGTGTCCAAGAGCACCGTATAGCAGCACCCTTATGGTGAAAACACACTATGTATCTGGATGCAGCTATATTCTTAGGCCACTGGAACTTTTACTTCGATATAAAACTGCGTTCACATGGTACATTTTTGCACAAAAAAAAAAATGCCTGTTTTCTGTGCAAAAACACATCCTTAATACAGGAAACACACCGTTATACAGAATAATGTCCCATAGTGGCCCCTGAACACGCTATTATGTTTCATAGCGGGACCTGCACACGGTATTAGGTCCAATAGCAGCCCCTGCACACGGTATTAGGTCCCATAGCGGCCCCTGCACACGGTATTAGGTCCCATAGCGGCCCCTGCACACGGTATTAGGTCCCATAGCGGCCCCTGCACATGGTATAATAATCCAATTGTTGACACTTACTAGCTATTATTATACTGTGGGGTCTCTTCAAACCCCCGAGTATAATAAGCGGAGCCTCAGGAGAAGTGATGAAATATAAAAAAAACAATGTACTCACCATTCCTACGCTCCGCAGCCGCTGTGTTCTCTTCGGGCGCTTCTGCCTGTAGTCAGCGACCGCTGATTGGGTCTCAGAGGTCACGTTGCGTCATTATGCGTAATGACGTCAGACGTGACCCCAGAGGTCCTGTCAGCTGTCGCTGACTACAGGCAGAAGCGCCCAAAGAGAACACAGCAGCTGCGGAGCGTAGGAATGGTGAGTACATTGTTTTTTTTTATGTTTCATCACTTCTCCTGAGGCTCCGCTTATTAACTCAGGAGTCTGAAGAGACCCCCGAGTATAATAACAGCAGTTTCGTTTCAGCCGTGTTCGGTCCGAGCGAAACTACTGGTTGAGGACGCTGGTTGCCGTGCCAGGGAAATATGCCTCTCGTGCCATTCTTGGCACGCGTGCTGGGGGTTGCCGACCCCTGGTATAACCCTTACAGAGGGCCACTAAGCAGATCAAAAAGCTATACTGTGCATGGCCAGCTAACTACCCCAATGAAGAACCCTGAAAAGAGAAGCAAAACCTGCAATCTGGGAATGAGTGACCCTATAATGGCAAGATCAATGATCCTTACCGTTCTGATGAAAATAGAGCAGGTCCTATCCTTGTCTGTGTCATTGGAACGGAACAGATCAGAAGCCCCCAAAGAGGTAAGAGCATCACGGAATACACTCAGATGTCACTCAGTCGTGTGCATGGGGTCTAACCCTATGGCAGACTGAAGGAAAAAATTATTGATCCAAGGTCAAACCAGGAGGTCACAGAAATAGCCAAGTCAGAATCAGAGGGAAAATCCAGAAGAATATGTCAAAATCAGTACCAGAAAATCAGCAACTTGACAAAGAGATTCAGGATGTAAAACCGAGAAAGAGATGCCCAGCTGTTGAAACAATCACAGACAAATGACTGTGCTAAAGCCAAGTTTAATTACCCCGCCTCAAGCCAGGATTGGACAGTGAAGCAAAGTTCTGATTGGGTATGTAGCTCAAAGTTCTGACAGACTGAGCAGACAGACTGAGTTTGTCTGGTGGTCATGTAACATTAAAGCGATAGCTGCAACCAGGGACTTCTTGGACCCTCAAATCCCTGACAGCGGGTAATACTAATTGCTGGCACTTTGATGATGTCACAGTCCAGTGACCAGTCACATGCATGCATGGGCAAAGATTGTACAACAGTTCTGTGTGTGAAAGAAGCAGTGCAGGGCTGCACAAAGGTAGTAAGCTAAGTTTAGGGTGGAAGGTTGAACATAGCAATGCTGAATGGGAAGACTGGAAGTAGCAGGGTTGAGTGTGTAGGATGAATTTGGAGGTAGTACTGAGTGTGTGGAAGATTCGCGGAGGTAGCAGAGCTGAGTGTGGTGGGGTGAGGTTGAATATAGCAGTGTGGGGGGAAAATGCATGTAGCAGAAATGAGCGGGGTGGTAGATTTAGCAGAGCTGAGTGGGGGGAATTTGGATGTAGTAGAGCTGAGTGGGGGACATGAAGGAAGCGGCCTATATACAAGGAAAAAACATGAAAGTAGCAGAATTGTTGGTGTAAGAGGATAGCACGGAGGTAGCAGAGCTGTGTGTACAGGAAGGAAAACATGGGGTAGCAGTATGGGGCAATAGCTGTGCATGGAGAGGGAAAACGAGGAAGTAGTAGAGCTGTGTGGGGGGAGAACATGAAGGTAACATGGCTGTGTGTGTGTAACAGGCTTGTCTAAAAGAAGAATAAGCAGAACAGGGCCGTATATATAGCTGAAAAGCATAATAGAGACTTAATATAGGTCACTTTTTTTTTGGAATGGAACGGTAGTGGGGGGTTCCAAAACTATAATCACGCCCAAAAGGGGATCCCACTGTCAGAAAGTTTGTGAACCAATGCTATAGAAGAACTGAAGATCTGATGCATGGTATTTTTTACTACAGTATTCTTACTACTTTGTGGGGGGGGTTTTTGTGTGTTTTTGCAAATTTAGAGTCAGAAAAGTTTAACCCCTACGCGCACCAGTTTCATACAGCAGAGACCTGGCAGCATTGCCTGTGATCAGAGATGGCACTGATCACGGGCATTTAACCACTCAGACGCATCTGAGTGGTTGCTTTCATTTTCCTTATGACGATTGGTAATGGGGTGACCCCCCCTGCCGCAATCATGGGAGCCGTCCCAGTAGCATGGCACCCGGGAGCCTTCTGAAGGCTCCCATCCCTACCATAGTAATGTAACTACTGCAGCAGGCTTCAACAGTTACACAGCAAATCTGCCATAAACTGCAATACAGTAGTATTAGAGTCTATGGCACATGTTCAAGCCACCTAGGGAGGTGGGGGGTAAATGCCGTATAACAGGGGTGTCAAACTTATTTTCTCCAGGGGCCACTTCAGCCTCACAGGGTACCTTGAAGGGCCAAGATTATTTTACACATGTATAAAAGTAACTTCTCCTTAACAGATAAGCGAGCTATTAAGCAGTAGTTACATTTTTACATTACTACTGTTACAATCAGCCCTTTTAGATCAACCAGGAAGAACATAATGTATTGTTAAAACCTAAGACATTGGCATGTTACATACTATCCTCATCCTTTTCTGAATATATCAAAAATTAAGCACTATACAAATACTGTTTACCCCTGCAAACGGTATTATGCTGTATAGTTGCCTCTGCACACGGTATTACGCCCCACAGCGGCCCCTGCACACGGTATTATGCTCCATAGTTGCCCTTGCACACAGTATTATGCTCAATAGTTGCCCCTGCACACGGTATTATGCTCCATAGTGGCCACTGCACACGTTATTATGCTCCATAGTGGCCCCTGCATTGGTATTATGCCCCATAGTGGCCCCTGCAAACGGTATTATAGTCCATAGTGGCCCCTGCACATGGTATTATGCCCCATAGTGACCCCCCCACCCATGAACTATTATCTTTTCAGACCCCAGAGTATAATGATCGGAGACCCAGGTGGTGACAAACATAAAAATAAGTGTTACTTACCTGGGCCCCGGTGCACTCCCTGCGTTCAGCCTTCTTCAATGTCGCACAGACCAGCGTCGCGACATAATGACGTCGGCCTGGCTCACGTGACGCCTGGGACGTCACCAAAGAAGGCCGAAGCCGGCTGGGAGCAGCATCGGATCGCCGGAGAGGTGAGTAACTCTGGTTTTTATGTTTATCACCTCCCCGGGGTCTCCGATTATTATACTCCGGGGTCTGAAAAGCCCCTGGAGTATAATAATAGTAGTATTTGATGGGGTTCACCGGCCGCGGCCTCACTTACCATCCCTGCTCCTGCACACAGCCGCTTCTGCGTCCCATAGCAGAAGGGGAAGCGGGGGCGGCCACGACCAGCAGCGGGGATCGGTAAGTAAATAGGCCGTTACGTGCCGGGGATACTCCAGCAGGCAACGGCCTATTTTATATATATATATATATATATATATATATATATATATATATATATAAAACTTATCTTCACTTACCTGCGATGCCTTGATGCAGCCACCTCCCCCCTCTTGTCTGCGTGTCAGCGTAGGAGGCGCGATGACGTCATTGTATCGCCACCTGCGCTGACATGCAGAGGTCTTGTAAATCAGCCCAGGACAGGTATCGCGTAGCTTTGTTGTTTTTTTTTTTTTTAAGCGGCCTGTCCTGGACTTGTTTACATTACATAATGTACATAGACAATAAAAAGTGCCGGGCCGCATAACAGAAGGCAGCGGGCCGGATTCGGCCCGCGGGCCTTGTGTTTGACACCTGTGCCGTAGAAGGAAAAAAAAAATCAAAATGGCTGAACTGGCGTTTTTTTGACACTTTGCCTCCCTAAAAAGTGATCAAAACCTCATACATTCCTGAACATGGTATCAATAAAAACTATGTATTGCCCTTCAAAAAAAAGAGACCTTACACAGCTTTGCCATCTAAAAAAGTTACAGGTGCCAGAATATGTAATTCAAAATTTAGAATTTTTGCAAAGGCTTTTGGAATGCAAGGAGTAAAAAACGAAAACACAAAAATGAAAAATGTCTGTGTCATGTAAGGGTTAATACTTTTTTCTGCAAAGAGAAAATGATGAATTATGGCAGAATTTATTGCATTCATTTTTTAACCAATCTGAATTTTAATGCAATTGCCACAGATGATAGAATCAATTTCCCATATTACAAAATTGCAGAGAAGTCTCTGAGCTTTGGAGAATCAATAGAGAATGAGATTTTTAATGATGTGCTCCTCAATACGATACAGGCTGTAGTTCTCTTTTTTTTGTCCAGCAGATGGAGATCTACTCCTATGAATGATATTCTCTGTTACATGGCATCAAAATAAGAACGTTTTTTTTTCTAGTTTGTAAGTCCTATATTGAAAACGAACAATGATGTAATTAATATACGTCATATCAAACATTGCATATCCTCATACACTCATGGATGAAAAAAATTATGAACCGAGAAGGACTTGTTGGAGTCAAATGGAACATTCTATGTGTGACTGTAATGGTGATATATGTAAGTGATTACAATATTAGAGAGAAAGGAGAAGTTTGAGAAAGGAGGCTCTGAGACTCTGCTGCACCACATCTAGCCTGAATACAAGATGAGATATGGTTGAGTATGGAGGTAGACAGTTTCCGTATGGTATACGGCAGCAGATTTTCCCCCAGAAGTTGCAGCTGGTTCTTTAGATTCTGCACACTCGTAGGCTGCCGAAGCTTGATTGACAATAAATCTGGCGACTAGGTAGGTCAAGAAAGTGTCGCAGTCTTGCAGATACATTCCTAAGAAACCCTTGTTGTGTGTGAGCTAGCATTATTCTGCTGAAAAATACCAGTTGGAAGTCCTGCTATGAAAGGCAATACAGGTGGCCGCAGAATGTCCTGCACATATTGCCCCTTGCCCCTTGTCCCACTACTAGGGCTGACTGACTGTCAAATGCAATGGGTCCCATTGGGGCAGTGCGCAGCTCCACAGCAGGATTGAAGCCCACAGCAGGATTGAAGCGCACACCACGAGGCCTCTGTACTCGAGCCCAACCATCATCGGATCCCAAGCAAAACCTGGATTTGTTCTCAAGGCCAGGGCTTCTCAAACTTTTTCAACTCAAGCTTCAACGGTTAATCCATGGCAACAGTGAGGACTCGCCAACCGTGGACCCCACAGTATAATAAGGCTTCCATTAGTGGTCCTGCACAGTATAGTAAGGCTTCCATTAGTGGCCCCACAAAGTATAATGCTTCAATGAATGCCCTACACAGTATAATAATGGTTCCATTAGTAGCCTCTCACAGTAATCATTATACTGTATTATACAAAATATAGTATATACTGTATTATACATATACAGTATATACTATAATGTCCCCACATAGTATACTTAAAGTTTGTATCTCGTCTCTCCCTTCATCCTGTTATGCCCCAGAGCACCTGCGAAGGCAGAGAAGGAGATAGTGTCACTGCCTGACAGGGTGCAGGAGTGAAATGTCAGTAAAGCACTTCATTCACACTGATGCTTCCTATTGGCACAGGGATCAGGAGGCGATGCACTTGACTATGGATCTGCCTTTGCAAACTGTGAGGCGCACCTTGCCTCACAATATTGAGAAGCGCTGCTCAAGATGATACGGTTTCAGTCCATAGCAGTCCAGGTTTCTCATTCACAACACCACTGTAAATGGAGGCGATGGTGGCTGGACAGGTAATGGGCAACCAAATTTCCATCTGCTAGGTGCCTGGAAATGGTTCAGGCAGACAGGGGTGTGTACTGAAGGTGACAACTGTGTCTGGGTGGTGGACACAGAATTAGTGGGAGCCACTTGTGCTTGTCAGCAGATCAAACAACCCTCTCTGTATATGGTCTGTCTGAGCCATCCAGAGCCTGTTCACCGTGTATGAGTGTAATGTCCCAGTACGGCCATTAATTGTCTGATTTTTGGGCCCTCGTGTGCCCTGTGCCAATGCGATGCATTAGGACATTATGTAGTGTTCACCCCTCTACAACATTGTGCAAAGGCTTCATAATCCCTTTGTGAAAATGCATACTCATGTTTACATCTGGTTCCTGATATACTGTCATTTATTAATACTGTCTTTCTATGCATATTCCTGTGTGCTATTTCTCTAACTGTAATGTCACAAGCCTAGGTCTGGTCACATGATGCTGCCCAGGTAAGCCCAGCCCACAGCATCTCAGTGATGCCTCCAGAAAGTTCCATGAGACTTGCTGGGTTTCCACTCCTCCCTCTAGAGGGAGGGGCTGGATCTTCCTCTGGGGAGTCTAGAGCTGTCCTTGGACAGGATAAGATCTAACCTACAAAGCTCTCCCCCTCTGGGATTGAGCTCCAAGCTACTACTACTCCTAATCTCCATTCTAGACTGCAAAACTGCATTTCTGCTCAAGCTTACAAGATCCCTAGTAGTACCGGCTGAGGGATTTGAAAGTGTCGCACCCAAAGGTCAAGCCTGGCCAAAGAGCTAACCTCTGATCCTGCGGGCGGCATTGCTGGAGTGCTACTTTAAAAGGGACTTGTTCACGCCATCTTTCTCTATCCCCCAGTCCACGCGGAGGAAGTACTCTTGTTCTGATAGACGTTGCAATAGCCAGTGGGGAGAACATTGTCATTGGACCCCATTGCCAGCTCCAGGCCTTTAGTGGTTCCGCCAGCCTGGGCACCTCAAAAGAACTACAACCACCAAGAGTGAGTAGAACCTTCTTTTTCCACAGTGATCCAAGCCGTGAAGACTTCTTATCCGTAGTAACCCACATTGGACTGTATATTGCTTACATTGCTGTTGCCCATAGCAACCAACCCCCAAAATCTGCTATTTGCAGAAGATAGCTAAGAAAGTGTGGCTAGACCAAGCTTGTGACTATCTCTTGCTGTGATTTTGACTGCATCACCAAAGTGACTTACTGCATGTGCCTTTACTTGCAAGTCTAGAGAACTGTTTATTTGCACTACTGTTTCAGTAAAGATTTGTTTCCTGGTTTCACCTCAACTTTGTCAAGTCATTAGCCTGCACACTGCACAAGGGTACTCCAGAAGAATTGAGATATGTGAGGTACTAGGAATACCAGGGCTGCTTCCACTCTGCCACGTGACACCGTTCCAGCTAGCCCGGTTTACCCCTGGTTACCACATGAGCGTCCTCACATAACCTCCAAACAGTTAGGTCAGAACAGCCTAGATGGTAGAAAATTAGTCAAAGCATCCATCTTGCATCTCTGTCCAACTTTGCACCCCCTATCAAACGCTATTCACTAAGCAAAATGTGTTCTAGTGTTGTACAGGCATCTCTAGCTGCCAATGATCTCTCACCAAGACATGCACCACCAAACAGTAGCCTTTTACGCCCTCTTGTGGCAGGACCCAGTGTCTAATCAGACCACACCTGTAATCTTTTACATATCTGCCTGAGACATCACTGCATACCGCAGAAATCTGACATTTCTATCTGAGTGTATTATTTTTTTTGTTAATGGGGGAGATTTATGAAGATCAGCAGAAAGTGTGTCTTGTCTGATTTATAAGGAGGCTCATAGCTGGTGTATATTTCGGGCATCATTTAAGCCACATGACGCATCCTTTCAAGAAAGTAGTAGTCATATTTTTGTATAGGATTGGCAGTATTATAGTAGTTATACTCTTGTATATATAGGGTAGTATAATGGTAGAGTTTAACAGAGGAGTCAGTTTAAGGCTTCATGCACATAACTGTTTGCATTGTCAGTGGTGTTTTTCTCAGCTTGCACACTGACCCATTCATTTCTATGGCCCCATACATACGGCCATATATTTTCACGGTCCTGTATATGGGGCTCTGAGCAAAACTCAGGACAGGTCTTGTTCCTGTCTATTTTGTGGCCTGTACTCACTGACCTCAGTGAATCAGCCAATGAGGGACGGGCAGCACAGAGATGTCATCCATATTCGATCCATGCCATTTACTTATGGCCCAGTGACACGCACACGGTGATGTACATGTCGCCTTATAGTAGTTATAGTCTAAGACCTAGGAGACAGTATTATAGTCACTATATTATTGTACATAAAGGATAATATCGGATAGTTGGCCGTATTCTAGCATTTATAGTCTTGTGCCTAAGGGCAGTATTATAGTCGATGTAGTATAGAGATGTTTGGGGGTTCTGAACCTTTGTCTGGTACATGTATAACAGGGCTCTGGACAAAGAGATGATCTCCTGGTTTTTCCGGTCGTATGAAACATAATACATAATGATCATATGATCAAACGATCATCTATTTATTTAACACACAGGGGACACTTTATTGGAAGAACACCCCTAACCTTGATATGCCCTGATACGATCTTTGAAAATTGATTGCCAAAAAAGACCATGGGACCAGACAGAGGCTGAGCTATCATTTGCTTATTTACTGTATTTTTAATTGGGCTTAAGTAGATGGACAAATATAATACAATGGCGCCCTCTGTTGATCAGTAGAATAAATACCCAAAAATATCTCCATATGATAGAGACAATATGCCAAATTTAACCATTTTCTTACCAGATACATTTTTTTTTTTTTTTTTAAATTTTGATATCTGAGAGCTGCCACCATGCTTGCTTCGAGTGTAAATGACAAATCGGAGAATATGGAACTTGTCTAACCGTAACTACACCCCTCAACATTGAAATTGCAACCCCAGATAGAAAAGGTCTTGGAATTATGGAAATCTCGGGATTGATAGACATGTTAATGATGTGCAAATTATAAAAAAAAAAAGTGAAACTACAGTCATATGAAAAAGTTTGGGCACCCCTATTAATCTTAATCATTTTTAGTTCTAAATATTTGGGTGTTTGCAACAGCCATTTCAATTTGATATATCTAATAACTGATGGACACAGTAATATTTCAGGATTGAAATGAGGTTTATTGTACTAACAGAAAATGTGCAATATGCATTAAACCAAAATTTGACCGGTGCAAAAATTTGGGTACCCTTATCATTTTATTGATTTGAATACTCCTAACTACTTTTTACTGACTTACTGAAGCACAAAATTGGTTTTGTAACCTCACTGAGCTTTGAACTTCATAGCCAGGTGTATCCAATCATGAGAAAAGGTATTTAAGGTGGCCAATTGCAAGTTGTTCTCCTATTTGAATCTCCTCTGAAGAGTGGCATCATGGGCTCCTCAAAAAACTCTCAAATGATCTGAAAACAAAGATTGTTCAACATAGTTGTTCAGGGGAAGGATACAAAAAGTTGTCTCAGAGATTTAACCTGTCAGTTTCCACTGTGAGGAACATAGTAAGGAAATGGAAGACCACAGGGACAGTTCTTGTTAAGCCCAGAAGTGGCAGGCCAAGAAAAATATCAGAAAGGCAGAGAAGAAGAATGGTGAGAACAGTCAAGGACAATCCACAGACCACCTCCAAAGAGCTGCAGCATCATCTTGCTGCAGATGGTGTCACTGTGCATCGGTCAACAATACAGCACACTTTGCACAAGGAGAAGCTGTATGGGAGAGTGATGCGAAAGAAGCCGTTTCTGAAAGCACGCCACAAACAGAGTCGCCTGAGGTATGCAAAAGCACATTTGGACAAGCCAGCTTCATTTTGGAAGAAGGTCCTGTGGACTGATGAAACAAAGATTGAGTTGTTTGGTCATACAAAAAGGCGTTATGCATGGCGTCAAAAAAACACAGCATTCCAAGAAAAACACTTGCTACCCACTGTAAAATTTGGTGGAGGTTCCATCATGCTTTGGGGCTGTGTGGCCAATGCCGGCACCGGGAATCTTGTTAAAGTTGAGGGTCGCATGGATTCAACTCAGTATCAGCAGATTCTTGAGAATAATGTACAAGAATCAGTGACGAATTTGAAGTTACGCCGGGGATGGATATTTCAGCAAGACAATGATCCAAAACACAGCTCCAAATCTACTCAGGCATTCATGCAGAGGAACAATTACAATGTTCTGGAATGGCCATCCCAGTCCCCAGACCTGGGATGTTTTAGGAATTCCTGCTTTTGCAGGGGGTTGGACTCGATGGCCCTTGAGGTCCCTTCCAACTCAAACAAACAAACAAGTGTACCGCTCAGGGCACAGGTGGGCAACAACCCTTGTGGCAGAAGAGGCTGACTTTAGGACATATACTGGCCATTTTATGGGGAAACCCCGATTATTGGTATAAAACAGCATAAAAAAAAAAGTCACTGAACATAAAAGGACCACGCATTTCTACATCTATGCTACCCTTTCTAGGTTTGTGGGGGGAAGTCTCAGACACTGGCTTCCTGCTGCCTTTATAACAGGTCATAAACAAACAAACAAACAAACCTGAATATCATTGAACATCTGTGGGATAATGTGAAGCGGGCTGTCCATGCTCGGCGACCATCAAACTTAACTGAACTGGAATTGTTTTGTAAAGAGGAATGGTGAAAAATACCTTCATCCAGGATCCAGGAACTGATTAAAAGCTACAGGAAGCGACTAGAGGCTGTTATTTTTGCAAAAGGAGGATCTACTAAATATTAATGTCACTTTTCTGTTGAGGTGCCCATACTTTTGCACCGGTCAAATTTTGGTTTAATGCATATTGCACATTTTCTGTTAGTACAATAAACCTCATTTCAATCCTGAAATATTACTGTGTCCATCAGTTATTAGATATATCAAATTGAAATGGCTGTTGCAAACACCCAAATATTTAGAACTAAAAATGATTAACATTAATAGGGGTGCCCAAACTTTTTCATATCACTGTATATATTCAAAACATCGCGCGGTCATATTCAGTTTCGAGTGAGCGCCACGTGCAGAAATACACACATTTACACACCTTGTCAGGCTATCGGTGAGGTTATTATTGGTTGTCTGAGGAATGTTATGCCAGGCTGAATGCACTTGGGCACACAAATCCTCAGGATTGGCTTCTGGCAGCTGCCTTGGCAATTGCTGAACAATAGTGTCCCAGATGTGCTCAATGGGAGACAAGTCGGGAGATGCAGCAGGACATGGTAGCACGTTTAGGCCATGCAGCCTGCCATTGACTTGTTGGAGAGCGGCTTCTGTGGCACTTTGGAGAAATTGCCATACCACTGGTTCCACAGCCAAATCAATGTAAGGCTGGGCTGTTAGTGTACCCGTAATAAAGACTAGACGGGGTCTGACTACTGTACATTATGCCACCCCACATCCCAGGAGTAGGACCTGTGTAATGGCTCCAGCCAAATCTTCAGCTATCATTGCATCCAAGACAAACACAGGACTCGCCACTAAATAGGACAGACCTCCATTCCAACCTCCATTGCAGTCTCGCTGTGCACCATGAAACCCTTTGAGAGTGTTGGTGTGAGGTCAATGGAACACCTGTGGATGAAAGTCTGGTTTGTAGCCCAGTGTTGTGCAAATGTCTTCTGATGATTTGTGTTGACACGGTTTGCCACCCTAGGCTTGGGAAGTGACATCCAATTTCTCTTGCAGTACAGAATGGATCGCTATGTGACATTCTTCCAACCAGACCATTCGTCCGTGCTAAGGCTGACATGCACACACCTCTTGCTGTCATTTTCTTTGGTCACTGTCCTTTATCGCTGTTCTCCCTATCGCCGTGACACGCAAATTGAACACCTCAGCCAAAGTGCATGGCGATCTGCTGGTGCGATAAACCAAGGTCTCTCAGTGCAAGAACTCTGCCCCTCTCAGTTTACGACAAGTGGCAATAACCGGAACGTCAATGAACAGGAGGCATCGGACAGCCATCCCACAAAACTTGATCTGATTTTTGAGTTTTCGTATGGTTAAAAAAAAAAAAATTGCTTTCAAATGACTTTTATGCCCTTCCCACATGCCACAGATTGGAGCTAGGGCCTAAAGAAATTGATCATTTGCAGATTTTAGAGACACCTGATACTTTCTGACTTTGTATAGATTTATGGCTTGTCCTTGGTCTTGCAATTTCAATGCTGAGGAGTGTATGTAGTTGTAGTTACATTTAGATATTTAATACATATATATGTAGGTTAATGGTGGTTTTCTGTATTTTAATATATCCTTGTACATCTGGGTATGGTATTATAGTAGCTACCTTTTTGTACATAGGTAAACTGCAATATAGTCGTTATATAGGGGCAATTTTGTAGATCGGGGTAGCAGTTTTTGTATTTTTATACATAGGAGCAGTATTACAGTAGTTATAACTTTGTACATACGAGACTTTTATAGTAGTAGAAGTACTGTATTTAAGGGTTTAGTATTATAGTAGTTATATTCTTGTACATAAAGTATTAGGCCCATTTTATTCTTGTATATAGGGGGCAGTAGTAGTAGTTATATTTGTGTCAATAGAGGCAAGTAACATACTGTTGTACTTTAATTCTTGTACACGTGGGGCAGTATTACCAATGTAAACTCTTTGTTTTTGTGAACATGATAAATTTAAGAGAGCTTTTGATACAATAACAATGCTAAGAAGCTGAGCTTTAGTAACCTGGCATAGCCATATCAAAAGGCCAGACAACCCCTTTAACACACACCTTGGTACATCAAGACATAATAAAATGAAATATTTCAGTTGCCTAGTTAACCTTACCAGGACAATAACCATCCATTGCACAGTAATACAGTTCAGTTCAGATTCCTAGTGATGTGGTTCATGGTTGCAGGCGGTTTAGCACAACTACCCCTTACAAATCAGAAAAGGAGAAGATACGCTTTTATGTCTTATACACTGGGATTTTTTTTTTCACAATTGTGAACCGAGAGCAAGGCAGGTGGTTTGGACTCCACAACCAGAAATGAACGCACACGCGGTAGTTCAAGAAAAGAATATATATTTACTATAAGTTAATAAAGGCTAGTTAAAGGTAAAATGACAGGGATAAAGACAAGCAAAATATACAATATAGCATGAACAATTTCAAGGCAAATTCTGCAATGGTTTCTACTTTTACTCTGTCCACTTCTGCAGTATGGACACTGAATGAACAATATACTCAAAACTATCCCTAACTGACCCTGACATCACATTTGGGTGCACCCCCTTTTCCCCAGTGGTCCAGGTGGACCGCTTACAGTCCGTAGAAGCGCGCGGTGGGGCCCAAAGTCGGTCCTTTCTTTTATAGTGAAGCGTCCTCTCCTCACTGTTATCAGGATCTTGGGAGAAATGAAGTCCTCTTTAACAGGGAAACCCAATGAATGCAATGTAATCCAACAGCAGATTCCACTCAGCACACTGACAGTCCTGCCGAATCCATACACTGAGCTGGGATGTAAGCCGGGATTTATGCAGTTACTGTCCAGTACGTCAACAGCACTGCGAGTCTCTATCTGTGGTATCCATATACACAGTCACAATGTCAGTCTCACTGATCAGCCACTGAGCACAGTTCCTTTCACGTGGACTCACTAGTCCTGTCGTCTCTTTACACTCTGTTTGTCTCTGGACCAAGATACAGCTTAGCTGTACAGAAAAATATCCACACCAGTTCAACACAGCACAGACACCTGTCTTCTCTCTTGCCAAGATGGCTGCTGCTCTCTGTCTTGTCACTTCCTGCTTCTCTGCTCACACTTTGTCTGCAGAACAGGCAGGCTGACATAAAGGGGGGGGGGGTCTCACTCCAGCATCATGTCACAATTACAATGGCTGCTGTCTTAAAGGAACAGAATCACAGAAATACATTCAACATTAACAGTTTATACAGACACATGAAGCTTAGGACAACATTGGCTATCTCTTACATATTCCCCCCCACTTTAAGATTGGCAGTCCCTGCCTATGACTGTATATCCAGAGGGTTGTACTTTTATGCACAGGGTGGTAGTATACCGATGTATGGCAGGCCAAACGAACTCATCCTGCGCATACCGAACAGGGGGAATACAAGCATTTGGCCTAGTGGTCCTTCTGAGGACCGGTGGTATATTATGGGGTGCTGCAGCTACACACCATTTCAGACAAGAACTGAGGCCACTGTAACTTCTTGTCTTCCTCCAGAGTCCGCAGCATCTGTAGCAGAGTTCTGTTGAATCTTTCACAGGCCCCATTTCCCTGAGGGTGGTATGGAGTCGTGTGCGACTTCTTTATCCCGTAGATACGTTGAACTTCTTTCATTACGTGTCCCTCAAAGCAGGCGCCCTGGTCGGAGTGGATGCGTTGGGGGCACCCATATACGCGAATGAAATCTTGGCACAGAGCACGAGCTGCTGACTCAGCTGTCTGGTCCTTGGTGGCGGTTACCATTGCAAATTTGGTGAAGTGATCCACCATTACGAGGCAGTACTGGTGTCCGCTATTGGATGGGCCCACCATTAGATAGTCTATCATGACGATTTCTAAAGGTTCCTGGGTCATGATGGTTTGCAGGGGAGCTCTCTGTTCTATTGCCTTATGGATCTCACAAGTTCGACAGCTGCGGCATATTTCTTCGACCATTTGACGAAGACCAGGGCAGTAAATCAGTCGCTGTAACCAACGAAAGGTCTTCTCATGACCAAAATGTCCATTCTTATTATGAGCCTCAACTGCCAACGAGCGAGCCAGTTCACTAGGCACCACAATTTGGTATCGAATGTCGATCTCAGAAGGTAAATAGACCTTTCGGCATAGCACTCCATTTTTCATCTCCAACTTTTCCCACTGACTCAAAACAGATAATATCTCACGTGTCAGTCGTTCTCTTTCCTCTCTACAGGGCTTCTGGCCTTTCTCAACACACTTGATCATCTGCGCCAGCCCCTCATGGGTCTGTTGTATCTGTGCCCATTCCTGTAGTGAGGGACCAAAGAAAGGAGCCATTTCAGTCCCCTCCATCTCAAACTGATTAGCGGCGGCCAAGGCCTGTGAAAATCTGCTGAAGTCGGGCACCTCCACATGCTCCAACTCATGATCCACGTCTTCTGTGGGGGTCTGGGCAGTTACCCTAGAAAGTCCGTCAGCATTCTGGTTCTCTGTCTTGGACCGATACTTAATGCGGTAATTGAACTTAGACATTCGGACTATCCACCTCTGCTCTAACGCCCCGAGCTTGGCATTTTCTAGGTGAGCTAGTGGGTTGTTGTCAGTCAGTACTAAAACTTCAGCACCGGTCAAATATTCAGAGAATTTCTCGGTCATGGCCCATATCAGTGCCAACAGCTCCAACTTAAATGAACTATAATTCTCGGGGTTTCTTTCAGAATTTCTCAAAGACCGGCTGCCGTACGCTATGACCCTCTCCTGGCCATCCTGAAGCTGGGAAAGCACTGCTCCAAGACCATACAGGCTTGCATCTGTATACAGCTGGAACGGCAAGTGGTAATCAGCATATGCCAAGATTGGGGCTGTTGTCAGTGCATCCTTCAATGCCTGGAAGGCTTGTTCCTGTTCAGGTCCCCACTTCACGGACCGGTTCTTTGGACCACCGGATGTGCCTCGTAGGAGAGCATTAAGTGGTGCTGCTACCTTGGCGAAATCCTTAATAAACCGTCGATAGTAACCGGCTACTCCAAGGAACGCCCTCACTTCTCGCAGGGTAGTCGGTATCGGCCAATCTTGAACAGCCGCTATCTTGTCTCTTGATGGTCTCACCCCTTCTCCTGATACGCGGTGACCCAAGTAATCAATTTCAGATTGGAACAACCGACATTTACTGGGTTTCAATTTGAGCCCATGTTCCCGCAATCTTCGAAATACTTGCCCCAACTGGTGGAGATGGTCTTCAAAGGTCGCAGAATACACTATAATGTCATCCAAGTAGATGAGAGTGAACTCAAAGTTGAAGTCACCGAGACATTTCTCCATCAACCGCTGAAACGTTCCGGGTGCATTTGTCAACCCGAAGGGCATCCGGTTAAATTCGTATAGTCCCATGGGCAAGATGAATGCCGTCTTCTCCTTGTCTTTTGTGGCCATCGGCACCTGCCAATACCCACTAGCCAGATCTAGTGAGGAGAAGTACCGGGCTCTCCCTAGCGCTGAGAGGGACTCCTCAATCCGTGGCAAGGGATAGGAATCTCGTACTGTGCAAGCGTTTAACTTCCGATAGTCTACGCAAAATCGGATGGACCCATCTTTTTTTCTTACTAACACCACAGGAGCCGCCCAGGGACTCTGGCTTTCTTGGATGATCCCACCCTGTAGCATCTTAGCTAACAGTTCTTTCACTTCCTGATACAACTGTGGAGGAATTTGTCGGTAGCACTCTCTAATTGGAGGGGTGTCTCCTGTGGGAATCTCATGGTAGATCCCTGTGGTACATCCAAAATCTTCAGCATACCATGCAAAGGCGGCTCGGTTCTCCCACAACAGCTCATCTACCTTCTGCACCCATTCCAGAGAACATGAACTTGCATCCATCTTCATCTGTTCTCGAATTGCACGGCCATTCCATTCAGAGGTGGGTTCCTCATCGTCTCCCATGGACACAGTTACGGTCCACTCATCCCTTTCAGTCGGCTTCAGCTGCATTGGAGTTACTTTCCTTAACTTCCTCCGGAGTCACATAGATGTTAGCCAGCTGCCTCCCTGGGGTCAGGTCCACACTCTGGTCCTGAGTGTTTACACATCGAAGTGGTACTCTTCCATTGCGAACTATTGCCAAGGAACGGGCCACTAGCAGATCAACACCTCCTTCGGCTGCCTGCAGTGGTTCTACCAACACAGCTATGCCCTCTAGTTTCCGACAGGTGCCTACGGGCATGGACACTATTGTCTCCCGACTGGGTGGCAGTGTAAATTTTGTATGCAAAGGAACTGAAATTCGAGCCAGAGGACGCTGTGCATCCGAACTTTTCTGTAAGCCACATGTCCGGATCAGCCGCTGGAAAGCTGTTTGAGTAGGCCGATGGGTGGTGGTTTCTTTCCAATAACCGCGACCTTTCTTTTCAAAGAGGATCTGATCTAATTCTTTTAACACATTCATCCCCAAAATGACAGGGACCTTTACTTCATGTGACTCCTGTACCACCACAATGCCTTTCCTACCTAGATCTTGGCCACATACCCGGACATTCATCCAGGCCACTCCCACGACCGGAACTGGTAACTGGTTAGCTGCGACCACTCGTACGAATGTATGGGGATCATATTTCACATGTTGCTGGAAGTACCGTTCATAACAGTCTCTACTCAAGGTCGTTACTTGGGAACCCGTGTCAATCATCCCGGTAACCGGAATACCCTCCATTTCCACCTATATGACAGGACTTGCAGCGATCAGGTCATCATTAGGGCATTCTCCCCACATAGTCTCCTTGTCAGTCTCCCCTACTACACGCCCTACAGCAGCAGGGGACTTCAGTTTAACGGCGGTCTCTCATAAGTTTGTCGCTGCTCTGGACATCTAGCAGCAACGTGGCCCATCCGTCCACACTCCCAGCAGCGTATCTCCCGTCGTTCTGGCCATCTGTTTGGGCCCCTTCGGTAAGCCCCTTCGATTTCTCCTGAGCACTGCACTAAATGATTTAGACCCCTTCGGTAGGTCCTATCCTCATCCCTCCAGCGGGGTGGTGGGTGATTCTGATTTTCTGGGTATGGACGGCTCACCCTTTCACCTCCAGTTTTCTGGAAGTCTGCAATTTTCATAGAATGCTCATCACAACGGGTGTGCAAGTGTTCCATTTGCTCTTGCAGTTTCTGCATTACTGTGAGAATTTCTTTAACCGTCCCCTTTTCTACTGTCTCTGAGCCAGAACTAGCCCCCTGTGACAAAGTAACTCCAACTGCGGTCTGGGGCCTCGGGACCATACTATTGGCACGGGAGATGGCCTCTACCTGTACATCATGGAATTTAGCATCAGTCTCTCGTCGTATAAAATCCTGCATAGTCACAGTTAAACTGCCGTCACGTATCCCCAGGACAAACTGGTCACGGAGAGTCCGATCAGGGTTACAGAAGGCTGGCGAGCCCCCTCTTTCCTTCCCTTAGAATATCTCGGAGCAGTTCTTGTAGGGCATTTGCATATTGGGGAAGGCTTTCATTCTCCTGTTGTACCCTCTGGAAGAACCGAGCCTGCAGAGACCCCAGCAATGCAGTTTCTCCATAGATGGTTTCTAGAATCTGGACTACTTGCTCAAATGTCTGCCTTTGTTCAAATGGCCTCAGTATCACCGTGGTCTTAGCATCCCCTTGTAATGTCAATATTGCTAGCTCTACTAGTACTTCTGGTGCGGTCTGGTACATTCGCTGTATCATTCGTATCTGTTCCACCCACATACTCACTGACATATTATTGCCATCAAATTTAGCTAACTGACTCATTATAGCCCCTGCTGGCATTCTTCCTTCAGCACCATTCTCTCTAATGGGTGCGTCACCGTCCATTCTGGTAAGCGGATCCTGCCGACTACCGCCAAGGCAGGTGGTTTGGACTCCACAACCAGAAATGAACGCACACGCGGTAGTTCAAGAAAAGAATATATATTTACTATAAGTTAATAAAGGCTATTTGAAGGTAAAATGACAGGGATAAAGACAAGCAAAATATACAATATAGCATGAACAATTTCAAGGCAAATTCTGCAATGGTTTCTACTTTTACTCTGTCCACTTCTGCAGTATGGACACTGAATGAACAATATACTCAAAATTATCCCTAACTGACCCTGACATCACATTTGGGTGCACCCCCTTTTCCCCAGTGGTCCAGGTGGACCGCTTACAGTCCGTAGAAGCGCGCGGTGGGGCCCAAAGTCGTTCCTTTCTTTTATAGTGAAGCGTCCTCTCCTCACTGTTATCAGGATCTTGGGAGAAATGAAGTCCTCTTTAACAGGGAAACCCAATGAATGCAATGTAATCCAACAGCAGATTCCACTCAGCACACTGACAGTCCTGCCGAATCCATACACTGAGCTGGGATGTAAGCCGGGATTTAGCAGGTGCTGTCCAGTACATCAACAGCACTGCGAGTCTCTATCTGTGGTATCCATATACACAGTCACAATGTCAGTCTCACTGATCAGCCACTGAGCACAGTTCCTTTCACGTGGACTCACTAGTCCTGTCGTCTCTTTACACTCTGTTTGTCTCTGGACCAAGATACAGCTTAGCTGTACAGAAAAATCTCCACACCAGTTCAACACAGCACAGACACCTGTCTTCTCTCTTGCCAAGATGGCTGCTGCTCTCTGTCTCGTCACTTCCTGCTTCTCTGCTCACACTCTGTCTGCAGAACAGGCAGGCTGACATAAAAGGGGGGGGGGGGGGGTCTCACTCCAGCATCATGTCACAATTACAATGGCTGCTGTTTTAAAGGAACAGAATCACAGAAATACATTCAACATTAACAGTTTATACAGACAAATGAAGCTTAGGACAACATTGGCTGTCTCTTACACAATGTCATACGTCAAATAGCAGCGTGCGGCTGGGCAAGCAGTCTGATGCGTTTCAAGTGGCTTCATACCCACATGAAAAGCGTTTTCTATTTCATGGGTTGGGCACAGATGAATTCTTTTACAATGCCCTGTGTATATGACTCATATAACAGCATGTACAATCTACAATGTCGCATGTATAATATAGTAGCATGTAGAATCACCGGTCACGATGTGAGATCACATATGCAATAGAACATAAGCATAAGATTCAAAAGAAAGCATAAAATTACTGTCAACATCACCTAATACAATGTATCATCAATATACCAGATGGGGTCCAACAACCAGCACCACCACCAACCGTTTGAAGTGTCAGCTCGGGCAAGTGTCCCACTGATGTTACTTTTATCAGCCACACAGCCTGTTTGGAGCTCAGTCCCATTCAAGAGGAAGGGACTGAGCAGCAATATCAAGCAGAGTCACTATGCAGTGTACGGTGCTATGCAGTGGAGCGTGGAGAAGTCACAGTGCTCATCCAAACATCGTGGCCTCTTCAATAAGCTAATCGGTGGAGGTGACCGTTGTCGGACCACCACCAATCTGAGACTGATAACCTAATCTTAGGATACGCCACCAGTATCATAATCCTGGAAAACTTGTGTAGTAATAATATCCCTAATCATCATCTATCAGCCAATCATATGTGATTGTCTGACTGGGGTGATGTAGTGTTTGAATAGTCTATGAAGTATTCCTTCTGGGCCATATATGTCTGCCTGCTTCTTATATTTATACATTGTCAGGGGAAGTAGCAATTATAGCAGGGGCGTAAATAGGAACAACGGTGCCCTATAGTAAGATTTTACTCCACCGCACAGCATACTGCCCTTTTACTGGCCGCCATACAGTAAGGGCCCCATTACAGGCCCATATACAGTAAGGGCCCCCACTGACCACCTACTGGCCCTCACCAAGTGACTTTAGGTCGTTGCCTACTGGTTTACTCATTTCGCTTACCCATCCCCACTTCTGCTCATCACCTCATCCGCTTCACCTCTTAGCTTCTTGCTGCATGTTACATCCCGATGCTCAACAGTGTCACATCGTCCAGGATCCGTTGCCCAGACGCTGTTTAGCAGCGGGACATTTTGTGCATTGCCCCCTGGAGAGTGAACGTGAAGCAGAGATAACTGTGAGCAGGAGCAGGGACAGGTAAGTGAATATATTACAAAAAAATCACCGGGGGGCCAGTCTGGGGCCCCTAATGTAGCAGGCAGCTGCTATGGCAATTGTTCCGCCTCTGAGTTATAGTTATCTGCAGCATATTTTATGTGTATGACCTCCTATGGGGATACTGGATCATCCCCAAAATAAGTGTAACGAGCAGACTTTACCAAGCTCTTTGCACGAGTGAACTAATTCCAGGTTAATCTCGGAGGATTTGGTTTTCATTCATCTTTGCCTGATGTACCAAATATTTTGTATGACTAACACTGTGTTGATTCTGCGGTTACTTTATCTAAAATGTTCGGATGGAAGATTTATCCTATGCTTATATTTGCTTTCATTAGCTAACCCATCCTGGAACTGCTCCAACATTTATTACACACATTACAGGTGCACACAGGGATGATAATAGCCTTCCTGCTATACGAGAGGAAAGTGAACTACCTTCTTAATAATTACGGTGTAATCTGGCCCTGTGCCATGCGTCAGAAGTGAAATCTAAGCCATCTAGGAGCTGTCTTAGATTTCGGCTATATTTATGCCAGGTTTCTAGCATAAATTATAATGAATTAGGAAGCAGAGACCAAGCCCCTGCTCCCTGCCCTGCTGCCGCCGCTTCTCTCCAAAGTGGCATCAGCAGAGTAAAACAATTGAAAAGGATGTAAATTTTGGAGCAAATTGATGTCTGACACTTTCATGACAGAATTCTGGAGCACGGCCAATAGTAAATCTGCCCCAATCTCAGTTTTAGTTTCAGCATTCTGCTTTGGTTCATTCCATATCCTTTTATCTTTACACTGAGCTCCAAATTATTAAGCTAATTAACATTTTTTTTTTTTTTTTTTTATCTTGCATCCACTGAACTTGTGAGTTTTTGGGAAACTTCTGCTTGGTTGTCTTTGCGGGATGTCAGAATAGCCTCCCAGAGCTGCTGTGTTGATGTGAATTACCTCCCACCCTCATAGATCTTTTGCCGGAGGATACGCCAAAGGTTCTCGATAGGGTTGAGGTTAGGGGAGAATGGTGGCCACACTGAGTCTTTTTTGCCCATAGCAACCAATGAGATATACTTTGCTGCATGAGATGGTGCATTGTCATTCATGCTATGGAAGGCACGGTTCTTCTTTTTGTACCATGGAAGAAAGTGGTGAGTCAGAACCTCTATATTTTGCAGAGGTCATTTTCCTTAAAGGGGCCTACCAGCTCTCTCCCCATGATTCACCTCCTTGCTGATGTTGCAGCCTTGTTAGTACATGGTGGCCATCCCCTAACCATCCACTACTCCATCCATCTGGAACATCCAGGGTTACACAGCACTCACCAATAAACAAGACTGTTTCACAATTAGCCTTCATGTATGTGTGGGTCCACTGCAACTGATTCTGCTTGTGTGCACTGTTTAGTGGTAGGTATATGCAACTCTGGAGGATCCTACACAGGTTCATGGGATTCCAGAGGCACCAGCAGCTTCAAGTACCTCTTTGCTGCTTTGTAATGGTAATATTGTAATATTTTAGCAGCTGTTCTCTTAATCCAATGAATTTGTCTGGCAGAAACCTTCATTAAGCCTTTATCTGCACAAACCCATCTGTGCTCTGAATCAACTACAAATGTCTTCACAGTACGATGATCAGGCTTCACTTTTCATGAAATATCTTAATGTTTTTATACCTTGTCCAAGGTATTGCACTATTTGATACTTTTCGGCAGCAGAGAGATCTTTTTTTTTTTTTCCCCCATATTGTTTGAAACCTGTGCCCTGCTTAATAATGTGAAACATCCTTCTTAAGGCTAAGGCACCACATTGTGGAAATGCAGCTTTTTTGGTTGCAGGTTTTTTTTTTTGAGCCAAAGCCAGGAGTGGATTCAGCAGAAGCGAGAAGTATAATAAGAACTTCCTTTATATTTCCCATTCCTTTTCAAGCCACTCTTGACTTTTGGCTCAAAAAAAACCTCAAAAAGGTCTCCTTTAATTGGGCTCACTAAATGCAAACTAATTATCACAGTTGTTTGAGATGGATTTCAGTGACCCAAAGAGCCCTGAGACACATGAGTTTAATTGGAAAAACAAAAATTTTTTATTTTTATGACATTTAAATTCATTTGGAACACAATGAATGTCTATGCACCAAACACTGTAAAGCTATGTTAAGAAATTAGTCAGCACAGAATTGGGCACCCACTTAGATGAAAAACAATTTGGTCTATATACTAAACCCATTCACACATGTATGTCTTGGTGCACATGAGGATGCATATCACTGGTTCAGGAGGTAAGTGGGCAACATAGCCACTGAATCTCTGGTGTTTTACACAGCAGGGCTCCAGTGGCAATTTAACCCTTCAGATGACATATTCTGAAGTCACTGAGGCATCTAAAGGGTCACTTTCACTTTACTAATGATGGCCCAAAAGCCTTCTTCACGGCTAGATTACAGGAGGGAAGCAAAAAAAAGTTAAGAGTTCATAAAAATGACTTAAAATAAAATTCGAATGCTTTCCTTAGAATGCA
This sequence comes from Leptodactylus fallax, assembly GCA_947044405.1. Lineage (NCBI taxonomy): Eukaryota > Metazoa > Chordata > Amphibia > Anura > Leptodactylidae > Leptodactylus > Leptodactylus fallax. The sequence continues at coordinate 34,819 of CAMRHE010000412.1, forward strand.
TATAATAACTTTATTTATATAGCGCCAACATATTCCGTATCACTTTACAAATCAGAGGACACATGAACAGACAATATGAGACATTACAAAGTGACAAAGAAATAAACATATCAAACATAAAAACATTAAGATTTTTTTCTAGGTTTCTAGTACACTGTACGGCACATTAAATGGTGCCTTTAGGAAGTACAATTTGTCTACCCAAAAATACACCCTGATACAACTCCGCGAAAGGACAAATAAAAAAGTTATGGCTTTTGGAGGGCGAGGAGTATAAAACAGAAACACAAAAATTAAAAATGGCCTGGTGCTGAAAGGATTAATGCATAACATGCCAGTCTTATAGGAGACACAACGGAGCCAGTTCAATGTAGCCCCCTTAAGGTAGAGTCCTAGTTTCAAATTAAAGCACATTACACAGTATGGTATATTATTAATATTAAGGCCCTATTCACACGGCGGAATCTGCCGCTGATTTTGATTCCATTGTTTGCAATGGGATGCAGAGAACAGAGCAGAATGCTGAAAAAATAAGCATCCTGCTCGATCTTGCTGTGGATTCTGCAGCTAATTCATCCAGGGAGTCTTTGGATCGAGACTCTCCGATGACTAGGCCCATTCACTTGGGTCTAATCAGCAACGGAAAGCCACGATGGAATACCAATGTTCTGCTTCAGCATACTGCTACATGGAGCTAGGGGGCAGAAAATTAAGAGGAATATGAGATGGATGTCATATTGCAACCCCTAATGTACTGCTACCATGACTTTGCGTCAAACACTGCTCAACTTTTTTGCGACTCGAAGTGGCAGCCTCAGCACGCTAGGGATCGCAATACGACTTCATTCACTAGCATTAGTGAAGGAACTGCAGGGCGACCCAGCGATCTTTGGCCACGTCAGGAGTCACGGCCAAAGTCGCCATGTAGCCCTACCCTAAAGCAACCCTCCAATCAAAACTAAAAATCTGACTATGCATGACGTGTAGCGTCATATCTAGTGCCCTCCATCCTCCCCATGCTATCTCTGGTCCTCTATTCTGGTTCACTGTTGAAATCAAGATGGCCATAGACTTCTTAAAAACCATGCCCTGTTCACCACCCTTGGATAGACAAGTGTTGATGACTTAGGAAAGTCTGTGGCCATCTTGTAAGGAATCGGACAGGGGAACAGAACAGAGACAGCATGCGAAGAATGGAAGGCGCAAGGTATGTTGCTTATAAATGTGTCATGCATAGTCAAATTTTTAATTTTGATTAGAGCGTCCCTTTCAGGTGACCATACAAATTAGATTTTTTTACATCAGTTTTTTTTTTCTTTTTTACTTAAAAATTAGGTGTGGCTTCTACCTAGTGTTTTTGCCCAAGGGGCTATATCAATAATAATCCAGCTCTAACATTGGCCCTTTTCAAAACCTAAATTAAAAAAATCTATAAATTAGATTCTATACAAAAAAAAAAAAGTTGGTGTTTTTAACAATTATAATATGAACAGACACATAGCGTGTGCTGAAATGTCTAGCTTTTGATAGTCCCCTGGTATACAGAGGTAGCTGTGCTGATGAATATTGCATGAAACACGGGTAGCTTTCTGTGTATAGCTCATGTAAATTATGAAGAGTACAAGTGAAGAGATTCCAAATATGGAGTGCAGCAGTGTGACAGTACAGACTTTTATAGATATACAACTCCACCGCTGCACTTCAGGAATCTGAGTTAATACTCATAGGGAAAGTTGTAGATGTAAATGCAGCCTAGAGCCACGGGATCCTGAGATGTGTATCACCGGGGGAGGGAGACCGGCTTAGCTGAAACACTACAGTAAGCAGAGAGGTAAAATTAAAGTTGCATGCAGGCACAGTCATGGATGAAGCATTAGTATTGCTCTGAATGTCAGAAATATTAATTTAATAGGATTATATGAATAATATAAAGGGGTCGGCTGGTTTAGAGAAGTCATTTTAACCTATAAGGACATATCCACATAGAACTATTATATGTCAGAATGTCAAAATCGAACATGTATTTGCAGTGGCTGAGCCTGGAATATCTGCCGGGATTTACCATTGGGAATTGATGCAGGTCCGCATGCTGTTGTAGCCTTTACGCTGTATTCACACGTCTGCATTCTGTGGATATGTGATGTCCGTGATAAATATGGACGCCACTCCACCCTGCTTCTTTGCTGGTCATGTGCTGTCATATATACTGTATTTTATCATCCATAGACTTGCATTGATATGGTGCATCAGTGCCAAAAACCGAACCTGCGGTCCGTGAAAAAAAATGACATCTGAATTAGATTGAAATTAATGGATATGTATGCCATCTACATTTACTTGAAATACAGACATGTGAAGTGAATACTGCCCTATTTAGTGGAGCTAATCTGTATGTTGCCAACCACTGCAGTTTTAACATGGGTTCTGGGTTGGATTCATGGCACAAACAACCTACTCCTTTTATTAAAATCTGTGCCATGTGAATTATGGCATGGTTTCCATTCAAAACAATAGGAAGCAGTCAGGACAGATAAAAGATGGAAGATGCGCTATAATCAGCATGATAAAAGCTGGGCTAATATACTCTTTTTGGTAATTTTTGAAACAAAGTTCCCCCATTTAGGACCCTTGTCTTTTAGCCATAGTTAAGAACCGCTACAAAAATGCCACCTGTTATGAAAGACCCGACAGCCCATTGATGTTCAATGGACACCGTGTAGTACCTTGTTTCCCCTTCAGAGGCACTGTGCAGGAATTAAACACTTGCTGAAGAGCTTCCCTTGCACACTGTTTAGGACGTATTTACACTTCTCCACCAAATGTTCATACAGTGTGAACCAGTGGCGTAACTAGGAATGGCTGGGCCCCAAGGCAAACATTTGACATGCCCCCCCCCCCCCAAACAAACTGAAGACCCTAGAGTATAATGATCGGAGACCCAGGGAAGGATACAAACAAAAAAAAAAACTGTAACTTCTCCTTGGCTCCGGAGCACTCCCCCGCTACTTCGGCCATCTTCAATATTGGACCAAATCTCGCGTGAGCCGGGCCGGCGTCGCGACACATAATGGCGCAGGCCCGGCCCTTGTGATGTCACAAACAGGCCCAAAGCCAGCGGAGCGCCGGAGAGGTAAGTCAGTGTTTTATGTTCCCTCACCTACCCTGGCCCTCCGATCATTATACTTAGGGGTCTGAAAAGACCCCTGAGTATAATGATAGCAGTGTTTGTGGGGTTCGCGGCCTGCGGTCTCACTTACCGATTCCTGCTCACAGTCTCCTCTGCAGGCGGCCATAGGCAGGAGTGGGGATTGGTAAGTAAATAGGGCCCGTTATCTGCTGGGGTTACTCCAGCAGGTAATGGACTATTACAATGCTTTTTTTTTTTTTTTTATGGCCCCGGCCCCGTGGTAGCCGCTACCGCGGCTACCCCAGTAGTTACGCCCCTGGTGTGAACATACACTTAGGAAATTTGGGCACTGTGAAATACTTTGAAGAGTCCCCATGCAGGCAACAGCTAACTCCTGGGGTTATAGCAGCAGGATTTTCTAAGAACAGCTTATTACTGGAGGATCCTTCCCACCTTTCTTGTCACACATACAGAGAACTTTTAGTCAATACCTGTAAATAATATGAAATACATCTATCAAAATAAAGCCCCATTCACTAATTCTGCGTTCCTGACTTTTTGGTCTTGTCTGACTTTGCCTTTGTTCACCAGCATTTGTTACCTAGTTGTAACTTGTTGCATACCAGTTTGCCAGTAGATTTGTATTGGATCTGCTCTCATTTCATGTCATTTAGGGACTGCTATGTATTTGGTAATGTCAGTCACCTGACATGGGAGTAGGATAAACTGTTAAGGATTTGCTGACATCCTTTTGCTCTAAGTTGGTGTTAGATGAATAAAGACTGGTGTGCTTTACAGATGTTTACTTGTGCTAAGATGTGTTACTAATCTTATCAGAGACCTGGATTCTTGAGCTGTAGGTGATGTGATGCTCACAAAAATGAAGTGCAAAATCTAACTAATCTCCCCGTTCTTCATCCTTAACCCTTGCAAGACCAATGGACTTTCCTGGTTGTATTCTCAGATGGTGGTCCACAGGGTGTCTTCAGTATAACATAACCATAAGTAGATTTGTAGACCATTGAAAGGTAAACATTTTTGCAAATATAATATAATATAAATAATTAACAAATTTGCAGCTTTTTAAAGATTTTCTCTAACCATCTTAGTGGTGACAGTGTTTTGAACAGATTGGTATCCAATGGATACGACCATGAATGCAAGAACATTCTATAATGTGGAGCTTGTCAGAAACCCAGTTATGACTTCCTCAGTGCAGACAGGTTATCAGGCAAGGACACTACATGTATGTGAAGATAATCTGGCCACAATAAAGAAGTTGTGTCCATCAGCATCCGATCAAGACAAAGTCACCCATAAGGCTTCGTTGACATCAGAGTCTCTGTACAAGACTCCGTCACAGATTCCACTGAAAATCGTCGGAGAGAAAAGTCCTCCACGGAGGATTATAGTCTTATATAGTCATTCTACTCTATGGGGTCCGCGGGTAACTGCTGTTTTAGCAGACAGGCTCTCCCATAGCAGATACGAACGACGGAGAGAAGGTGCAAGTGTGAACCTAGAGAAGATCTTTAAAACTCTGCAAAATTGATAATTATTTATATTTGCAACAATGTTTAATTTTTTAATTGTCTACAAGCTTACATGTGGTTATGTTCATGGGAAAACCCTTTAATCCAGAGTTTCATGCCATTTCGTGCATAGGATTAACATCCCACTTGCTTGTGTTCTCTGACTTCAGTTGTGTTAATCTCATACAGGAAATCTTGAACATTCTCATATCTGACCATCATAGTGAGCTTTGGTAGATGACATGTCCTGACACATGTCCTTCCTGCTTTTGAGAATATAATATCCTCTTTGCTTTCTGAAGCATTTGACATTCTGTCATCCTTTGGAATAATTTGAGTCCTGATAATATTTTCTGGACATTTCATGATGGCATACTGCTTGATGCTTTCTTCTTACTCAGATCTGATGGATTCTTGGCAAATTACTATTTTGGCATTGGCAGTGGAAAATGGAAGGATGGCAGCAGTACAAAAGTCGTGCCCCTGTGTGCAAGTTTTCATTCCTGAATAAGAACTGTTGAGGATACTCTGACATCCTTTTGCTTTATTTTGGCATTAGATGAATGAAGACTGGTGACCTTTACAAATGTTTATTAGTACTAAAATGTGTTACTATTCTCATCCAAGACCTGGGTCCTGGAAAACGTAGTTGGTTTGATGCTGGCAAAAATGAATCTAAGTAATCTCAGCCTTCACCCTTAGCTATTATAAGGAGCTATTAATTTTCCTAGTTGTAGATGTCCAAATGGCAGCAGGTATGGAACGTCCGGAGCAGAAGTAGAGGCGGTCATGACTTCCTTACTTATAAGCATACTAAAGTAAATATAGGATGCAAATAAATACACAATACATTACTTTGGTTATTAATCGTTAATAGTAGTCAGGCAAAATACTAGGCAATACATTTGCCATTAAAGGATACAGCAACAGATAAGTAATACACTTCAAGGAGGTCAATGACCCTACCAAGGATTCTCACTTCTGTGCTTTTTTTTTTATATAACTGTAATTTTATTGAAAAATTTTTCATTAACAAGGAATAAAGAAAAAACAAAAAACAATAATAATCAAACAAGCAGGAAGCATTGAGGTAAATAGAGGCTATCCACCTCCTCTCCCTTAAGCAATATGCATTTAAATTAGGCAGTGAACAAGGGAGGGGGGAATGGAGGGGTTAAGAAGACAAGGGTAGGACCAAAGGGAAGGGGGGGAGGGAAGGAGAGTACTAGAGATCAGAGACCCTGTGATGTACAATACATGTCCCAGGGTGCCCAAATAGCCCCAAAGGCTTCCCGTGAATTATGTAGGCCAGCAGTCAGGTATTCAAGACTCCTCACATCCTTCATTCTGGCCACAAGCTCAAGACTAGATGGGGGACTCACTTTCTTCCAGTTTCTAGCTATGAGAGTTTTAGCTGCAGTACAAAGATGCAAGAAAAGCCTGGATGACTTATTGCTCAGGTGTCTGGGGGGAAGGTTCAGGAGATAAAGAAGAGGGTCAAGAGGAACCTCTTGCAAAAAGAGAGCAGTCGTCAGAGTCCTGACCTCCCTCCAGAAACCGAGGATGAGAGGGCACGTCCAAAAGATGTGGTGCAGGGTACCCACCGCAGTGCCACAGCGCCAGCACCATGGGGGAACTAATGGGTTTAAAGCATGAAGGAGAGCCGGAGTATGATACCAATGCATCAACAGCTTATACTGCGCTTCCCTAAATGTAATGCACTGAGATGATTTCTGGGCCCGAGACCATACAATCCGCCACTGTTCCTGGGAGATGGGTTTACCCACCGCCTCCTCCCATTTAAGCATATAGCGGTGGCTAACAGGAGAGCCTGTAGTTTGTGAGTTAAGAAGTTGGTAAATAGAGGATATAAAGCCCCTAGTGGACGTGCCTGCACGGCAAATCTTTTCAAAAGTGGTGGGAAGTGACACCTTAAGAGACCCATGGAGGGAGCGGACAAAGTGAACCACCTGCAAGTAATGGAACCATTCAGTACTTGGCAGGTTTTGATTAGCTGTAAGATAAGCAAAGGACCTGAGTTCCAAGGTTCCAGGGTCAACCATGTCAGCAATCCGGTAAAGGCCAGCTTTAGACCACACTTTAGTCATGGCAGAAGTCAGGCTTTCCGGGAGAAGGGGGTTGTATAGTATGGAGACCATAAATGAGCGCGGGGACATCAGGGAGAATCTAGTACAACAGGTAGACCAGATAGATCTAGTAAACCGAATGGGACCCAACAGGTACGAGGCAGGGGGGGTGGGGGGCGAGCTGACCCACAGAAGCGCGTTTGGATGCATGGGTGCCAGCCATAGCTTCTCTATCTGCACCCATCTGGTGTATGCTGGCATAGCCGCCCAGAATGGGATATGGCGTAAGTGGGCCGCCCAGTAATAATGTAACAAATGTGGGACAGCCATACCCCCAGACCCCCTATCTGCCAGCATAACAGATCTGGGTATTCGGTGTCGTTTTGCTTGCCAGATAAACTGGAAGATAGCTTTCTGTAGGTTCCGTAATTCTCCCCGAGGTATCGCGACCGGGAGCGTCTCGAAAAAATACAGTAGCTTCGGGAGGAGAGTCATCTTGACCGCAGCAATTCTCCCCAAAAGGGAGATAGGTAAGGGTTGCCATTTGTCCAATAGGGCTCTTAGCTCACAAAACAACCGCGGGTAGTTTGCCGAGTAGAGGGTCGCATAGGAGGTGGATATATGGACTCCCAGGTAGCGGATAGAGGACTCCCGCCACTGGAAATAGTAATTACTGCGGAGGAGAAGGAGAAGGTCCCGTCGGATGTTGAGTGGGAGTGCCTCAGTCTTTGCGGGGTTCACCTTATATCCTGAGAGATCACCATAGGTCTCCAGCGAGCGCAGCAAGTTTGGAAGGGTAGTATGAGGGGAGGTGAGAGTGAGGAGTACGCGAAGAGAGATACCTTAAATTCCTTATCTTGGACCATGATCCCCTTGATATTAGGGTCTTGCCTAATCTTGGCCGCTAGCGGTTCAATGCAGAGGGCAAATATGATGGGTGACAGGGGGCAACCCTGCCTAGTGCCATTTCGAATAGGGAAGGAGGGCGAAGATGCATGGTTGAAGCTTGATTGCTGCTGAGGGTAAGGAGTAAAGGGCCTGGATAGCTGTGAGAAAAGGTCCCGTAAGCCCGAACGCCTTAAGCGTAGCATGCATAAACGACCAATTTATGCGGTCAAAAGCCTTTTCAGCGTCCAGGCTCAAGAGAAGGGCCGGGGTAGAATAATGATTGGCCACCTCCACCAAATCCACAGTCCTCCTGGTGTTGTCACCACCCTGACGACAGGGGATGAATCCCACCTGTTCCTTATGGACAAGCAGAGGGAGCCAAGCATTTAGTCTATTGGCTAGGAGTTTGGTGAAAAGTTTCAAGTCCGTGTTCAGCAAAGCAATCGGTCGGTAGTTAGCACAATCCTGCAAGTCCTTACCCGGTTTAGGGACCAATGTGAGCAGTGAAGAGAGCATAGTCGGGGGTATAGGTGAACCTGAAAGGAAGGAATTGAAGAGGGACAATAGATGAGCAGAGAGTTCACCCTGGAAAACCTTATAATAATTGTAAGTGAACCCATCTGGGCCTGGGGCTTTCCCATTTGGGAGGTCCCTCAGGACCCCTTCTAGTGATGGGAGTGTTCAGGGAGATTAAGGCCTCAGGAGGAAGGCGTGGGAGACAACAATCCTTTAAATAGTCTTCCAGCAGTGTTGAGTCATCCCCAGGGAGTAGTACTTGTGGGGGGGGGGGGGGTAAGTCATACAGCTTAGAGTAGTAAGAGTGGAACGCCAGCGCCACAGCATCAGGGTGATGTTGAAGAGTACCCGTGGGGTCACGGACAGAGTGTGGTGTGGAAGAGGCCCGATGATCCCTGAGGGTTCTTGCCAGGAGGGTATGAGATTTATTACCTCGTTCAAAAAACCTCTGACGGGTATAAAGTAGAAGTCGTTCCACATGGCGGGTCTCCAAGTCACGGAGGTCCGCCCGGACCAAACGGCGAAGAACCCCCAGGGATGGATGTGCTGCCAAAGTCGTCGTAAGGGACCGAATACGGGCTTGGAGGAGCTGTTCCTGGGCCTGTCTGTCCCTTTTAAGCCTAGAAGCCAATGCGATACAGCATCCTCTCATGACCGCCTTATGGGCTTCCCAGAGAATGGCAAGAGAGTCTACCGAGCCTAAGCTGTCCCTGAAATAATCTATCAAGTGTGTGCGCAGGGTCTCGAGGGAGGTTGGTGATTTGAGCAGTGTTTCGTTAAGACGCCAATGGCATTGGCGAGTAGGCACTGGAGTCGTAGATAAGGTAACCACGACTGGGGCATGATCAGACCAGGTGAGAGGGCCAATGTTCGTGTCCCTAAGCAAACGAAGAGCGGGACCATTTCCAAAGAAATAGTCAATGCGGGTGTGAGTGTTATGAGGGTGAGAGAAGAAGGTGTAGGAGCGCGCCGTAGGATTGTCCACTCGCCAAAGGTCATACAAAGAATGGGCGCGGACCAGCCTGCGGAACTCCCTTGCAAGTTGGGCCAACCTATGGGGGGTTGGGCCCTGGGGTAACGCCAGACGATCTGCCCGTTCAGAGAAGACCATGTTAAAGTCTCCCCCCACCAGCCAAGCTGATGGTGGGAGAGCGCGCAGACGGGAGAATACCCGACGCAAGAACGGGATCTGCGCTGAATTGGGGGCATAGACATTGCATAAAACAATCAGGGCACCATAAAGGAGCCCCTCCAAGGTAACAAACCGGCCACCTGGGTCTATGTGGGAAGACGTCACTGTAATTGGGCAGGATCGGGAAAGAAGGATAGCCACCCCAGCTCTGCATCGATCGTGGAAGGCCGAAAAAGCTACGGGAAAATAATGCTTAGCGAAGGCAAAAGTACCAGTGCGGTCAAAATGAGTCTCCTGAAGAAACGCCACATCCGCTCGTAAGGAACCGAGTTCTCTAAGGACATGGCGCCTTTTAATGTTGGAACCCAGGCCCTTGACATTAATTGTCACGCACCTAACCATTGGGACTCAGGATTGGAAGACAGTGGCGGATTGTAATAAGCTCACCCATCTCACATGACGCTGGCAAGTTTCCCTCGGAGAGGCAAAAGGGCGATCCACAAACAGGAACCCAAAGTCGAGGCAGGGTCTCTAGATCAGGGAGGGGGGGGGGGAAGAGAGGGGGGGGGGAGGCAAAAGACATCATAAATGACAAAGTAAAAATAAGAACAGTTAAACAATACTTTGTGGGCGAGGCTAAGTCACTCGCCTGGGGACCAATGAGGACAGCCAGAGGTCCAATCAGGATCAATGGCCGCACAGTCCAAGTATCCCCTTAGGGGGGAGAGCGTGGACAGGAGGTCGGAGGGGAGGCGGTGGATCCCCGACCACCAGTAAAAGAAGGATGGAAGGGGAATCACCGGGACCCCACCCCACGTCACTCCGCTAAAAACAATCCAATAATAAACACAATAGATGAGACCCGTAGACCTAAAAAAAGAAAAAAAGAGAAGCAAACATAACATTAAGGCATGCAGATTCCAAAGCACCACCGAGAAAAGGGAGAACGTCTCAAGGGGGGAGCAGCCTCCTCAGGGATCAGTCTCCAGCCGGGGCCTCCGAGTGGTCACCACCGCGGAGGGTGCATGACGTCGTCTGGGCTCCAATCGTTGCCAAACCGGTGGTGGAGGAGGGGGTGGAGAGAATAGCTCCCAGTCTGTTAAATCCGGCAGGGGAACATCCAATAGGTCACAGAAGAGAGGCAAATCCGCAAAGGAGCGAAGCGTAGCGGAGCGACCATCCCTACGAGCAATGAGAGCAAACGGAAAACCCCACCGGTAAGGAATTTGGTGCTCCTGAAGAATCTGGAGGAGGGGTCGGAGATGGCGGCGTTTCTGGAGGGTGATTAGCGACAGATCCTGATAAAATTGTAGTTGAGCTCCCTCAAATTCAAAGTCTTTGAGTTTGCGCACCTTGCTCATTATAGCCTCTTTAAGGGTGAAGTAGTGGAGGCAGCAGATGACATCACGGGGTGTGGCGGAAGATCCTCTGGGTCGAAGGGCTCGATGTGCCCTATCAAACTTAATTTTGTGGGACGGGGGCTCCTGCAGTATAGTGTTGAAGACAGCCTCCAGCAGAGCAGGCAGATCCTCAGATTGGTCAGCCTCTGGGAGTCCCTTGACGCGTATATTGTTGCGCCGGCCCCTGTTGTCAAGATCCTCCAAGTGGCGTTGCATGTCCCGTATAGCTGAACCCTGGTCAGTGGTAGTATCATGCAGTGAGGCAACATAGGCCCTGGTAGTGTCATGGTCATTCTCCAGTGTGTCCATTCGGTTAGCAATGGAGTGTAAATCAGTGCGGAGGGTAGCGATTTCAGATCGGAAGGATGCTGTGATTTCCGCAACCATACTTTTAAGGTCTTGTTTAGTAGTTAGTTGAGGAAGAAGGTCCGCCATGGATGATGGTGCTGAAGATGGGCCTGGGATACAGCTCTGGGGGTACAGGACTGGAGGGAGGGAGCCATAATCCTTGGGAGTGTGGGTCAGAGGAGCCCCTACGCCAGCGTCCTCCACCGCGCCATCCCCCTCTGAGCTATGGAGGGGGGGGGGGCAATGGGGGAAGATAGTAGATGGGGGGACACATACCAGCTCTGTGGCCACAGGCTGCAACTCATCAGCGGTGTGGGAGGGAGCAGAGCCACTGACCTCAGAACTCTTTGAGAAGCTGGAGACATCCGGGGTCCTCTCATGCCACTCTGCCAGGAGTGCTGGTGAAGCAGAGTGTAGTTGCTGGGACATCCCAGGGTGAGGAGACTGTGGGAGTACTCGTGCTGGGGAAGCTCTGGGTTGCCCAGGTGCCGACCGGAATCTCTGTTGAAGCGGCGCTCCGCTGGCTGACAGGGGGAGCGCGGGAGGAGAGAAGCTGCGCTGCGACCCCTGTGCCTGGAGAGCGGAGGAGATCCAAGATGGCCGCCCCGCAGCAGCCTGGCCCGGCAGAGAAGGCCGCTGAGCGAGAAAGGCGTCCAGGGTGGCCCCCCCCAGACCTCTCCACGGGCGCTGGGGTGCCCGGGGCCACCTTCCTCGGTAAGCGCTTGCCCATACTGCGCTTGCTGGGGGGTCCACGGGTCTCAGTAGCGAGCGGAGAAGGACCTGCGCGCGTCCTACTCCATATGCGTCCAGGCCACGCCCCCCCCTCACTTCTGTGCTTAAAAGCCAATCTACCCTGGATGACATTACTATTACCCCACCTATTGGGTCGAGCCCCAAAAGTCAGCCTTTTCACTACCATAACTTAGCTGCAACTTTCAACTTGACCAAGATTTATAAAAAAAAGTCAACTTGTGAAGAGTCAGCCCCAGCATGCAGAACAGGAAAAGCTCCATGTGAAGGAAACTTCTATAGAACCATGACTGGAGAATCACCCTTCCTTTTGGGGTTATAAGGCTAAAGACAAAACCTATGTAACTCAACATGAAGTCTACAAAATTTAACATGGTAGATGAAAACTACAGATAGGTAAAGGATGCAATAAAACATTAATCACCATAATACAAGAGGGTAAGTAGTTTAATAAAATATCAAACAATTTCACTGTATGAATAAAGTAAGGGCCATTTCTTCTAGTGACAGAAAGAAGAGACAGTGAAACTGGAAATGACATCTCTTCTTACACCCCAGCCTCTCACCCTTAAACACCTTTCACACAAGCTCTTCCTTCTTAAAGTAGAACCAGCCCAGCCAAAATCCATGCAATGAAATAGAGACAATAATTAGTACAGGAGTTTAGAGCCCCCTTCCCAGAGTCATATACTCTTTTGCTTAGTACTTTGGGAAAAATGGGGTCAGGAACGAAGTGGTGGTGTTAAAAGGAGAGACAAAAAACTAAAGCAAATTACAGGCGCGGAGTCTAGCTATAAGGTCAGCCTACAAGTACTAGGTGAAAAATTCAGGAGCAGGATAGGATAAGACAGGATACGGAGGCAAGGCTGAAGTAACTAAGGGTATGTTCACAAATAGAAATAGAAGAATTTGAGGCAGATTTCTACCTGAAATTCCTCTTTACTTTCCGCTCCTCCGCCTTTCACTTGCTGAGTGGGCTCAGATGAATCCACAGCAAGATCGATAAAGAGATTCTATTTTCTCACCAAGCTGCTTCGATCCCTGCCTCTCATTGAAAACAATGTGAACCAGATTCCGGACAGAAGTCATTAATAAATGGATATTCCCAGCTGGACAACCCCTTTAACCCTTTTTAACAACAACACCTAGCTTGGGTGTTAAAGCTTTGGTGACTTTCGTTTCCTTTTTCCATCTCATTACAGAATCCATCATCAATCTGTTATTTTTCTGTCGATAGTCATATGAGGAATTATTTTTTTAACATGACACGTTTGTATTGCAAAATAGCAGCCCTTGACAAAATGGCTGCTTATGACAAAATGTTTATGATAGCCAGGCCATAAGTAACCTTAATTTGAACCCGGTATAAAGTAATGTCTATATACTCTGTTTAAGGACATATCTATACCAACCAGATCAACAGGTTATATTTGTATGTCCATACTGATTAGATGAAAAGAGCAACTCTGTTTAAAATGTATATGTCACAAGACATATATTCTAGTGAAAACTGGCCCCTTTCACATGAATATGATCTTGGAGATAAGTGAGGCCTTACAGAGGTGTATCACTTCTGTAGACGCCCACTTTATGACACACACAAAGGGTATAAGTTTGGAAGACATTCCCTCAGCATGAGTGTTGCAATGTCTTGAGAGCAGATCATTGGGGACGCCTGCTGATGCTGCATGCTGGCACATTGGCTGAGTGATGCTTCCTACAGATACCCTTATCAGAACTAAGCTTAGCAGTGTTGTAAGTATTTGATTTGATTACTGTGCTATACCTGCTGTATTGTAAGCTTGGATAATATCACAGTTTAATCGACTTTGATATTTGATTGTACCTTGCAAATACCTGCTGTATTGCAAGCTTGGATAATATCACAGTTTAATCAACTTTGATATTTGATTGTACCTTGCAAATACCTGCTGTATTGCAAGCTTGGATAATATCACAGTTTAATCGACTTTGATATTTGATTGTACCTGGCTATACCTGCTGTATTGCAAGGTTTGATTATACCGTCTAATATCTGTTTATACTTTTCCTTGTTGTAAGACCTTTTTACTATACTTTTCTTTGTTGTAAGACCTTTTTCTATCTTCTTATATTCTTCTTAATAAAATGTTAAGCTATTGGGGATAGTCCAGTGTTTTTACTCTATAACTTTATTCTATTACACGGAATCCAAAGAATCTGTTTCATTTGGCAATACACACGTTGCATTTTTAGACTGCACCATTTTGGGTTATATACTGTGTAATGTTATGTTTGTTAATGTTTTGGAGGCTGCTTGGAAAAAAAACTGTGGGAGGCGAAGTGAACACATTCATCATATGGAACAAATAACATTTTAATAGGTCGGACTTTTATGCAAGTAGCAAACCAATTATGTTTATTTTTGTTTTTATTTATATTAAAATCTTTTTTTAAAAATAACCTTTAAAAACTTTTATTTATTTTTTTTAATTAAAATAAAAAATGTAAAACTTTTTAATCCCTTTTATAGGCTCTTAGAAGGAGATTTGAACATGTGATCGCTTCATCTCCTTGATAATAGACTAGATGCCAATTAGGTCCTGGCAGGGCCTAATAGGCATCTGTACATGAAGCAAGGGAGTGAGAGAAGGGACAACACCCGTCTTTAGCCACTTAGATTCTGCAGTCACTACTGATCTGATTTATCTCTAACTCCAACTGTGAAAACTGGGTCCCAACTACATAATAAAGCTGGAGCCTGTCAGCGATGTATCAGCCATAGCTTCTGTACCTGGTACATCACAGTGCTATATTATTATAGAGCTGATCATTAAAGGGTATTCCCATCTAGGCCACAAAAGACTGATAGCCCTGACTTCACCTACTTGAGAAAGTTTGGGGTTACAGAGACAGCCAAATACAGCTGTAGCTTGCTGTGCTACGCTCTTTCTGTAACTTCTATTTACGGTACCTCTATGGTTAGTGTAGAGTAGACATATTAATCTATATCTGTATCTTCCAACCTTGAGGTTGAGATATGGAGCTGTGTATTTCCAACTCAGCCATATAGCACAGATATATCAATACCTATTAACTATACACTCAGACAGATGTAATAAAATGGTGCTGAGTAAGAAAGGGTTAAGTTGTATATGTCACTATAGGTTGATAATGAACAGGGCTGTGGAGTTGGTATGGCGAAAGCCCCAACTCTAACTATTTCCCCACAGCATGACTCCGCTTCCTCCTCTGACTCCAACTCCTTCATAATAGGCATTGTCAGACAGATGCAGTAAAACTCCTTTAATTCATGAAAAAGCTAGTAACTAAACTCATGTAAAGGTAAATAAGCAAAAACCTATGCATCTAATTTATTATACAGTATTAATAATTGTATAATAGAATTTAAAATAATCATTTTAGTTGGTAACTTTTTTTACTCCACCCAAAGCTGGTCCCGACTCCGACTCTGACTCCACAACCCTGGTAATAAATACCAACATTTGCTCTAACGTTTTCTGCACATCATCTAATGTGATTTAGTTGGTTCCTACTTCAAATACTCTATATATGGTTTTAGGTAGGAGTAGATGGGTGTAAGTGTCTTACCCTCTGATGGTTCTTCAGCGGTTGTGGGGGGGTATAAATAAATACGCCAACTTCTGGGAGACCCTATGTGAGTTTCACATCATCGCTGCAAAGTATTCATGTACAGTATTTATCGTGCCTGGCATCCGTCCATAATCTCCATAATCTAAACAATAGAATACATTATTATCTCCCGATATAAAGCAGAATGGGAAGGCTTCAGCATGCCAGCTTCTGCTGAGAAACGTCTTTTATGTTCAGTCTGCAGGCGGATGGCATTAGGGAATGTGCTTTATTAACATTATTAGTGCTGATGGCTGCCCATTCCTGTATTAAATGATTGTTTTACAGAAAACTCTACTATGGTTTGCATTGTAGTGAGTTATGCAATTCCTTAGCGGTAGATTAGAGACGTCTATCAAGAGCTATTACATTGCATGTTCCACAAGGCTCTTACCAGCACTTTACATCACTTCAATGATTTATACCATTACTAAGAACATTTCATGACTTAACTTAGAGACCTATATTTAGAGAGTAATATCTGGGTAATACAGGGTGATTGAAAAAGGATGGTGCACAAGCAGCGCCGTGTAGTAAAATACAGATCAGTGGTAAATTGCCAGTGACGGAAACTGAGACGTCAATCTGGGAGAACCCTTCAGAGCAGATTGAAGAAAAAAGCGGGAACAGCCTTTTCAAGGGGCATGTCCTTCATAAAAGAGAATTGCTACAGATCTTCAGACCCCATAGAATAATATTAGACTCCAGATTGTTGTTGGGTAAAGTAAATAATTGTGCCATTTTTATTTACACCATTTAGTGTGTTTAGTGCAAGTTACGGTATTTTTTATATGTTAAATATTGCATTAATTTTGTGTGGTTCGGAATGGTTACGGCAGTACGAAATATATCTGTTACTTCCTATGTGTTGTGACAGTCATTTAACCCCTTCCCGACATCCGCCGTATTAGAACGCCAAATGTCAGGTATTTAAATATGGTGGACACTCAGGAGCTGAGCGGCCATCATAGCTGCTGGGTCTCTGCTGTATAATACAGCAGAGACCCAACACTAATGCCTGCGATCAATGCCTACACTGATCGCGGGCATTAACCATTTTGCTGGGGATCGCCAGCACCCAGAGCGAGATCTGGGGCCGGCGTCCATTGGCATGACAGCTGGGAGTCTATTGAAGGCTCCCAGGCATGTCTGCCATTCAAATTCCGATATTTTGCAATACATCAAATCAAAAAAATTTTTTGCATTTTGAAATTTGCACGAATGGGATCTGTTGTGACAGTACAGCAAAACCTTCAGAATAGATTTGGTAAGTGTGCCCCACAAAGAAACTGCAAATTGCTTTAGGTGAAGCAATGTAAAACCACTTGGAGTTTACATTATGGGAAAAATCCAGTATGCCCAAAGACTTAGGAAAAGACAATGAACGGGATTACCGGATTGGGTGATTTCACACTTGCGCCAGAGTCCGTCCGCCGCGAATCCGACTGAAAATCTCGGGAAACTGTATAGGGACTGGATAGCGAAACGTTAGCAACGCATTGCTTAAAAACCCATTCATTTGAACGGGTTTTTAAAGCAATGCGTGGGTATGCGCTTACACACTCTGCGCCGCGAATCCAGTTTTGTTTTTTTTTTTGCTGGAAACAGTCCTGCATGTCCGACTTTGTTTCCAGCGAAAAAAACTGGATTCACGGAGGCTGTAAAATTCTACATCCCTAAGTTCAATTTCACCAGAAAAATAGTCCAAAAAGTTCTATGGTGCCATTATTGTTGTTTGCACTTGTCTATCAGCTAATGCTTACTTTGTGTGATTTTGTCATTTGCTGTTGTTGATTTACATCTGCCCACTCATTTCTTTCTTAGCTGCTGACAGAGATTGCACGAAATGACAGTGCAGTTTAGCTTCTTTAAAGGGAAAAGTGGTAAGTAATTGCAGAAATTGCATAACATCACTAAAATTACTTTTTCAGGCATCAGTAACAAAAAGTAAAATAACAAAAATAATAAAGACCGTCCACCGAAACATTATGACTTAAAACAAATGTAGCAAGGTAATAGATGGATTGTAAAAGCTGTAAATGTTTTTATGACCTGTTTTTTGGATTTGATATTGATATAGATAATGTTTTTATTTTACATTCACACTTTAGGTAAGTATGATTTGTGAGAAAAGTGCCTGCTATCCTAAAACTGACCATACACATAAGTTTCATGACTATGGTGGGAATAGCTGACCATCTAATATGTATGTCTAATGTGTCACAACTTCTTTCCAGACGACAGGTGTCGGGAAATATAAGGATCAGGTTGTTGGATTTCAACATGCCCAATCCTTTTGTTCTTAAAAGGAGTTTTACTATGAATAACCCTATTAAAAATTATAGACCACTATAATTTTTGCAAAAATGCATTATTAAAAATTTTGCAGTGTTTCAAAGATTTTCTATAACCATCTTAGTGGTGACTGTCTTTTGTCTTGATCAGTCATCAACGAATGACTATAATGCAGGAACTTACTATTTTCAGAGATTTGTCAGAAAACCAAACTTCCTTATTGCGGACAAGTTACCAGACAGGAACACTAAATGCATAATAAGATAACCTGGCCACAATAAAGAAATAATGGCTGAGTTTCTGACAAGTCTCAGACCAAGGAAAGTTCCTGCATTCATGACCATTAGATCAAGACTGTCACCACTAAGAGAAAACCATGAAAACTCAAAACTGAAAAACTTTATTGACATTTGCAAAAATGTTTATCTGTTAATTGCCTACAAATTTAAATATGGTTATGTTAATGGGAAAACTACTTTACTTTAACCACTTCCAGCCCATTGGGTATTAACGTCCGGATAGTGGATCTCTTGTTCTGCAAGTGTAAGATGGGGAAACAGCCCTCATGTTATGAATGTACCTGTTTCTATAAATAAGTTTATTTTTTTTTATAAACTGGCATTTGGTTGTTTGACCACAAGAGGCCACTGTTAGATCAGAAATGGGAAGGACTGTAATTGTGTAATTCCCTGGAGTAGTGACGTGGAGACCCTGTTCTGCAGAGGTGGAACTAGAAGGAGGAGCAGAGTGTGTGTGACAGCCGTCTTAGGAGTGTGCTTTGAGCTTTTAGAAGGACTGAAGTGAGAGATGGAGGATTCTTAAGGGATCGGAGATATTACAAAGGGGTGCTGAAGCAGAGACTGTTCCAGGGTTTGTTCAGACAGCATCCTAAGTTGAAGATTGCTATCAAGGACCCGGCTGAGAAGTGGCCCTGTCAGTGAGATCGCATGTTTTCAGGATGATCCCCGATTGTAGCTGTTCCAGACCAAGGCGAAAAGGTACTCAACAAAGCAGGATCAGTAAGAGAAGTAATCGTGCACACACCTCATTACAATGTTTTGCTTGGGACTGAGTAAGGGCCTATAGTTAGACTAGTTAGGCATATTCATCTTCACAGGCCACACTACTGGTGAATTATCTACCTATTCGGTAGTAAGGACTAAGACTCAGAGAGTTCTGTAGACTTGTAACTCCCAGAGAGGAGCTTCTGAGGAAGTCTAGAAGCGATATCTTATACATTGTCATATTTCTTTGGCTTGCAAACTGACCTACTATTATATTTACTCGGTTGTACTTTGTTTGGGGGGAATAGGGGTATTTTGATAAGTTTGTAAGCTCTTGTGTTATACCGCCGATGCCCCTATCACACTCACTGAATTGTTCCTGTGACTAGGGTGATAAAAAGGTAACAAGCGGCTGGTTAGTAGCCGCCTGCAGATAGGTAAAAGCTTGGAGTGTTTTGGAGCTGCACATAAGAGGGCACCGCGCTGTACAACACCAGGGCCTCAGCTTCCTGGCTGAGTGTATGTAAATAGTTGGGAGTGTTTTTTCGGTAAAGAGGTGTTACTAAACAAAGTAAAATCTTGTTTTTTTATTAAATTGATTTGAAGTCGCTTCCTTTGTTCGTGACGTCGCTGTATCCTGGGGAGCCCACCCCGGTATACGGCTTACACAAGGATGTACCAGTACGTCCTTGCCGTTTTAAGCAGCTGCAGAAGTGGGGAGCTGGCTGTTACTATAGCTGGAGCTCCTCTAGAGAAGACAGGGAACGTTTACTACCGTCCCTGCCTTCCAGATCGCTGTGTACACTGCGCTCAATGAGCGCTGTATACACAGCTATGGGAGCTGACATGATGCAGCACCTCTCTGACCCAGCGGTCACGTGATCCACCAGGGATCAGAGACTGTTACAGCAGCTGGGTCCTAGAGGACCCAGATCTGCTCAGCAGTCATGGGCAGGAGGCTGCATTCCTTCTATAACTGGGGCTAAATGTACCAGCCCCAGTTACAGGGGAAATCAGCCCCCCCCCACCAAAGATATAGTGTTTAGATGCCCCCAACGGTCTATTATGACCTTATGGGGACACAATGTAAAAAATAAATAAAATAAAAAAAAAATAGAAAAATAAAAAATTAAAGTAAAATAATTACAAAAATAAATAATATTCCAATACCACACCCACATCACAGGTTATAGCCCCACTCCCAACGACACAATACAAAATAAAAATTACTGTAACGGAGAGGAAAAACTATTTTAAAACGTTTTTTTAGTAGCACTTTATGCTGTTAAAAGTGAAACGTGAAAAACACACGGTTTCCCTCCTTTTTTGTTTATATTTTCCCGGATATATAAAAAAAAAAAAAAAATCAAAAATAAAAACAACATAATAAAGCCCAATGTGTCACCGAAAAAAAGACGAACAAATTAGTTGTATAACAAAATGATAAAAATGTAGCCCTTAAAATCGCACATATGATAAAACCCGAAAATGTGTCTGGTCCTTAACCAAAGAAATTGACCCAGTACTGATGTGGTTAAAAAGGACCTTTCACCAACTCCATCAACTCCATGTCTTAGCATATGTTATTAGATGCTACTCCACTAATTCCCATCATTCCTGAGCAATCATTGCAGTTAGTTTTGGTACCAGATATGCTAATTGGGCTCTGTATTGTCAGGTGGGTGGTGTCAGGTAGGAGCTGGCAGGAGGGCATAATTCAGAGCTCCAGAGGTGGACATTATCAGAGCTCAGAATCACAACATTTGCCTGCTCCTGCCTGACACTGTTCATCTAAAAGTACAGAGCCTAAATATATATGTATATGAAACAATAAAACTGACAGCACTTATTGCTCAGGAATAGTGAGGGCTATAGAATAAATTCCAACCGTTCTAGTATTGGTGGAATGGCGCCTATTAAGTGATATAAGGAGCTGGACTTGGTGGAGGTGGTGGAAAGTCCTTTTTAGGCTAAGGCCCCATGTGGTGTCCTGCAGCAAAAAAGAGCTGCGGGAAAAGCCGCAGTGGCAATGCATTTGTTAAATAACTTAAAGGAATTTTATGCGATAAAACTTTTTATGACCTATCATAAGGGGATGAGGTGATGACCTATCAGATCTGTGGGATTTCACCACTCGGCATCCTCATTCATAAACTGTTCTCAGCAACTGATACACAGAGAATGGAGCAGGAAGCAGACAGCCTGGTTCTCTGTGTTGTGGCCAGACAAGGTTACTGCAGATCAGCATTCACTCGCAAGGGATCTAAGCCACAATGAGTCTATTCAGCCAGTACACGGAGAACAAAGCTATCTGCTTCTGTTTCATTGTCTGTGTATGAGTTGTTGAGAACAGCTCACTGATGGTGGTGCTGGATGTCAGTCACCATTGTTGGGGCTGTCAGTCACCATTGTCAGGCTGTTGGACCCCACCAATCTGATATTGATGTGTCAATCCTTATGACTGGTCATTGTTCATTTTAGCACAGAAAACCCCCAGTTTAATTAAGGGCATCTACACACGTGGACAGAATTGTTGGTACCCCTCGTTTAATGAAAGAAAATCCCACAATGGACACAGAAATAACTTGAATCTGACAAAAGTAATAATATATAAAAATTCAATGAAAATGAACAAATGAAAGTCAGACATTGCTTTTCAACCATGCTTCAACAGAATTTAAAAAAAAAAAGAAAACTCATGAAACAGGCCTGGACAGAAATGATGGTTCCCCTGAAAATAATGTGACCAAAGGGACGTGTTTAAATCAAGGTGTGTCCACTAATTAGCATCACAGGTGTCTACAATCTTGTAATAAGTCGGTGGGCCTGTATATAGGGCTACAGATACTCACTGTGCTGTTTGGTGACATGGTGAGTACCACACTCAACATGGACCAGAGGAAGCGAAGGAAAGAGTTGTCTCAGGAGCTTAGAAAGAAAATTATAGACAAGCATGTTAAAGGTAAAGGTTATAAGACCATCTCCAAGCAGCTTGATGTTCCTGTGACTACAGTTGCACATATTATTCAGAAATTTATGATCCATGGGACTGTAGCCAACCTCCCTGGACGTGGCCACAGGAGGAAAATTGATGACAAATCGAAGAGAAGGATAATACGAATGGTAACAAAAGAGCCCAGAAAAACTTCTAAAGAGATTAAAGGTGAACTTCAAGCTCAAGGAACATTAGTGTCAGATCGCGCCATCCGTCATTGTTTGAGCAAAAGTGGACTTCATGGGAGACGACAAAGGAGGACACCATTGTTGAAAACAAATCATAAAAAAGCCAGACTGGAATTTGCCAAACTACATGATGACAAGCCACAAAGCTTCTGGGAGAATGTCCTATGGACAGATGAGACAAAAATTGAAATTTTTGGCAAGGCACATCAGCTCTATGTTCACTGATGGAAAAATGAAGCATATCTTGAAAAGAACACTGTCCCTACTGTGAAACATGGAGGAGGCTCTGTTATGTTCTGGGGCTGCTTTTCTGCCTCTGGCACAGGGTGTCTTGAATCTGTGCAGGGTACAAGTAAATCTCAAGATTATAAAGGGATTCTAGAGAGAAATTTGCTGCCCAGTGTCAGAAAGCTTGGTCTCAGTCGCAGGTCATGGGTCTTGCAACAGGATAATGACCCAAAACACACAGCTAAAAACACCCAAGAATGACTAAGAGGAAAACATTGGATTATTCTGAAGTGGCCTTCTATGAGCCCTGACCTAAATCCTATTGAGCATCTTTGGAAGGAGTTGAAACATGCCGTCTGGAAAAGGCACCCTTCAAACCCGAGACAACTGGAGCAGTTTGCTCATGAGGAGTGGCCAAAATACCTGTGGAGAGGTGCAGAAGTCTCATTGACAGTTACAGGAATCGTTTGATTGCAGGGATTGCCTCAAAAGGTTGTGCAACAAAATATTAAGTTAAGGGAACCATCATTTCTGTCCGGGCCTGTTTCATGAGTTTTCTTTTTTTAAAAATTCTGTTGAAGCCTGGTTGAAAAGCAATGTCTGACTTTCATTTGTTCATTTTCATAGAATTTTTATATATTATTACTTTTGACAGATTCAAGTTATTTCTGTGACCATTGTGGGTTTTTCTTTCATTAAACAAGGGGTACCAACAATTTTGTCCACGTGTGTATAAGATGTCCATAAAGAGTTAAACAAGTTAGTGGATAGGAAGTGTGTTATACATACACATCTTCTGAAATGCTGGAATGAATGATAACATCAGTTATGAGTCATTTCTGTCTTATGGTAACCACATATAACCACAGGTTATATATAAAGGGAGACACTTTTGGTACTCTGCAGTCATAATGAGGTCATAATGCACGAAATTGGCAATGATGCTGCAGCTTCTACATAACCTGTCTGCTAATTTGGGTTGTGTAACCTATAAAGAGGTGTAATGTGCTGTAAATGCTCGTCCAGACAGTATAGTGTACAAATACAATAGTCTGTAGTTCAGACTAAACACTAGGACCATCCAAACTCAGTTCTACTGAACTGTGTTCGCAGCACCATAAAGGCATATTCACACAGAGGAATTTGATCCTTGCACTGCGAGTTCTATGGCTGAAGCAGCCGTGGAATCTGAGGCACGATCGTGTAGGATGCTTTTTTTTTTCAGCCTGAAAACAATGGGAGGCAAACTTAAATCCAAGACTGAAGTGAATTCTACAAGTAAAAAACAAATGCGTCCTTCCTTTGTTTGTACTTCTCCATATTTCTGGATTTTTTTTTTTTTTTTTTTAAAAGCTGCAGTTTTCAATGCAAGTTTGAACTAAAGCCAGAATTATATCCAGCAGGAAGAAGTAGAAATATTCAGAATATAAGTCCCTATTTTCCTCCACTACAATCCTCGGCTCCGTACATAATCAGTTTTCAATGCAGGGCATGCTGTCCGTACTGTCACATATCTTCAAACTGTACAGCTGCGGAATATTTTGGCGCTATATAAATAAAATTTATTATCTTTAGTAGGGTCTGTCATCACCTGCGGCTCCTCCAATGACTTTATTTAACCTATTAATTGCGCCCCCTCCTCCAAAGATTATCAAGGTGTTTTCTTACATGTCATAAGGAACTTGAAAAAGACCTTTCAATGACTTTTATTCTTAGCAAATAAAATCAACTATGGAAATATGTGGTGTTTTTCCTGTAGCAATATGTTCCAATGGGACTGAAAACAATTTTGCTTGCATGAAAATAAGACTTGCACTTCTTGAGGCATTGGAAAGCTATGCATGTGGTCTTATAGTAATACATTAATGAGATCTAGTGTGCCCTTCAGATTGTGCGTCCAATATGAAGAGGTTTTCTGTCAGTGTAGGTCAGTGTTGCTACTTTCAAGGAGAAATGTCAAAGCTCCTTACCTGTTTGCTATAAATATGTATATATGGAAGGATGCCATAGGTCTTTCTATCTATGATTGGGAACCAATTAGTTATCCCTGTGTCTGCAGAAGAACAAGCAGACTGCCCGAGAGTCAGCAGTGATCTTTGGATTCCAGAATTATGAGGTTCTGTCTTACTCAATTTTTACAATCTATAAAGGCCTTATACTGTAATAAAGGGATTGTCAAGACCTTTCAGCATGTAATAGGAAACCATATACTAGTAATACTAGATATATATACGTGAAAGGGATACGTGAAAAATGGCTAAAAATAGGACATGACCTATATTTAGAAAATGGACCAACAAAATAGCAGCCATGTGAATAGCCCCCTTTCACTGACATTGAAATCAATGCTGCAGTGTGACATTTGTTAAAAAATGGCCAACACGCGACCATTATTCAGTTGTGTGAATGTAGCCTAAGGCAATGATAAATATGTTGCACGTCTGTGACTAACAAGCCACAATTCCATCACATTGTGTCAACGTTTTCGACTGCTTATAGCTCCATTCACTGTGTATTTTCGACGCCAGGGGCTACTGAAAATGGGTGAGTGGTAGGGGACCTCCACCGATCTGATACTGATGATCAGAGTCAAAACCTGGAGAATCCCTCTAAGCTGACCAAATACATGAGATAATTGTCAACCGGAAGCCATCTCCCTGACTCCACAAAACATACATGTCAAGGTCAAGGGTGACAAGGATAAGCATCTGCTTGGTATTTCTGGTGAGTGGCACCTCTGATCTCGGCATAAGTAATGTGATCAATTTTGAGGACATTCCACCTGTTTTATACCTGTTTACTCCAATGAAAGATGGTTTGGGAATGAGGTCTAGTGATCACCATAGATCGGCAGATCAAATGTTATATCTATAGAAAGATTTAGCAGTTTCGCTGTTTTCAAGACCCTCTTATGAAAGTTTAAAGAGGTTTTCAGGGATTTTGTCCTTAGGACAGACCATCCATATCAGATTTTTGGGGGTTTGACTCCCACCACCCCCACCTTTCAGCATCCCCTAAATTGCTTACTAAATTGCTTACTATTCCATACTATCCCTATTGCTTAGTATTTCCATACATATGATAGTGGCTGTGCCTGGTATTGTATCACAATTGAATAGGACTAAGGGTGGGTTCACACTTGTGGTGGCACTCAGTCCGCCGCGAATCTGACCTAAATATCAGAAAACTGGATAGGGAAAGGTTTGCGATGCTTTGCTTAAAAACCCATTCATTTGAATGGGTTTTTAAAGCAATGCGGGGTGTGCGCCTACATCCTCTGCGCCATGAAGCCAGTTTTTTTTCGTCGGACACAAAGTCCTGCATGTCCGACTTTGTTTCCAACTATAAAAAAAAAAAACTGCTTCGCGGCGCAGAGGGTGTAAGCGCACACCCGCGCATTGCTTTAAAGAGGTATTCCCACGAACATAATCATTTTTAAAACTTGTAGATCATTAAAAGTTCAACATTTTTGCAAATATAAGTAATTAAACATTTTGCATAGTTTTTTAAAGATTTTCTCTAAATATCTTGTGGTCATAAGTTGTTGTGTTGATCAGTTGCCAGTGGATACGACCATGAATGCAGGAACTTTCTAATGTCAGAAAATCAGCCAAGATTTCCTTATAGCGGCCGGGATATTTTCTGATACATGTAGAGCCCCTGCCTGATAACCTAGCTAGAATTAGAAAATCATGGCTAGGTTCCTGACAGGCCCCAGGCTATAGAAAGTTTCTCCATTCATGGTTGTATCCATTGGCAACCGATCAAGACAACAGACTGTCACCACTAAGATAGTTAAAGAAAATCTTTAAAACTTTGCAGAATTTTTAACTACTTATATTTACAAAAATGTTGAACTTTTTAGTTATCTATAAATATAGATATGATTATGTTCATGGGAATACCCCTTTAAAAACACATTCAAGTGAATGGGTTTTTAAGCAAAGCGTCACAAACCTTTCCCTATCCAGTTTTCCGATATTTAGGTCGGAGTCGCGGCGGACTGAGTGCCGCCGCAAGTGTGAACCCACCCTAAACTGCAATACCAGGCACAGCCGCTACAAAATATAACAAGCTTTGCCCAATAAACAAAAAAAGAGGATGTGGCCCCTTCAATCAGATGATTGTTGGAGGTGTCAAGGATCAAAAGGAACTTATCCTAAATATTAGACTATCAATATCAAAGTCCCAAAAACCCCTTTAAATTGTATGACACATTGATAGTTGAAGATGAGAAACTTAATATCAGACCAACAGTTTAGTGCATGGTAGGGGACAATTCGCTAAACACCATCATACCTTCAGAAAGTCCACGAGATGCACCAATTCCTTGAAAAAGCCAATCTATAAATAAGCACATGAAGCGCAAGTGCAATGGAGCGTGCAGGAGCCTCAGGTTTTCAAACCTGAATACAAAGCCCTTGGAGGTTCTAACATGCCAAAATTGCAAATGAGTCTCATTTGCAAATTTATAAATTGGCTTTTTTTTCAGGAAATGGTGCATCTCTTGGATTTTCTGAATGTATAATGGTGCTCAGCATAATGTCCCCTACAATGCACTGAGACTGATTTCATAAGTTTCCTGGTAACAAACTCCTAAAGTATATCAGTAATGCAATTCGCTACCATTAACATACTGTACAGTGTTAACCCTAACCTTAGGCATCGTTTCTAATTGTCATACTGAGAACCAATGACCTGCTAAATTGGAACAGCACTGGATGCAAGGTCCTGGGAAAGCTATAGAGAAGCTTCTTTCTGCCTCTGCAAAAGTAATGGACCACAGGTCCACAAACAGCTTTACCTAGATGAACTTTAATTGTACTTTATATATTGTTACATACGCTTATGCCTATGTTTAGCCCCTGGAATTCTACTTTACTACAAACACTTAGCTGACCTATGAAAGGGTAAAGAAATGGAACAACACTACAGGTACAAGATCAAAATAAAAGTTTTGGAAGAGGTGTCCTACTTAGTAGCTCAATTATTTCTGCTGATGAAATGAAGTAGTCCCACAAGTCTACAGTATTTCTTTTATCTTGAGCGCTAATCACATTACTCTAGTCAACGCCTGAATAATTTAAAGCACACATAATTAAAACATGCCCCTGTGTTGCCAACTTTCCATTTGTATAAGTACAGTAGCTCAATTTTTTTTTCCCTTTGCAGATAATTTGTGCTTTCTGGCAGTTTGTGACAATGTATCCCTTGTCAATTGTTTTATTCCTGGCTCCTGACATACTGTATACGTGTACGTCTTGTTTAGATCCCTTTTTAGCTAAGCAGTAGCAGTTTAAAGAAACAACTCCCAATTACAGGAGATGATGAATATTGTAGAGAAAACATAGCGGATTCTTATACTGCCTAGAGTGCCAATCGGCAGTTGGTGAGAGCTGGTTTTAGGCAGGTGTGGAAAAAATGCTGTAAAGTAAGAACGCTGTAAAAAAAAAAAAAAAAGTGTTACTAGTTAATTTTTGTCAACTGACAAAATGAAGAGTAATTTAAACACATTAATATTAGGTGTGAGCAAAAAAAAAAAAAATAAATCAAAGGTTTAGAATAGGACTAGATCACAGACGTGGCCTTAATGTATAATTGCCTAAATGAACTAAAAAAAAAAATTCTAAGAAAGTGAATTCCATTTTCCTTGACATTTATAATTCATCAGCAGTACTAACATTTCCTGTATACATTTCGGTGAAGGGATCTGATGCCTAACTCTCTTCTACATTCTCTATTAAACTTGCCAGGAAAACAAACAGTTTGGGCCATTTTTAGGAATCCTTTTTTAGATGTAAATTAGCCATGTATAATCATTTTTTTTCCCTGTGAACCGAGAGCAAGGCAGGTGGTTTGGACTCCGCAACCAGAAATTAACGCACACGCGGTAGTTCAAGAAAAGAATATATATTTACTATAAGTTAATAAAGGCTATTTGAAGGTAAAATGACAGGGATAAAGACAAGCAAAATATACAATATAGCATGAACAATTTCAAGGCAAATTCTGCAATGGTTTCTACTTTACTCTGTCCACTTCTGCAGTATGGACACTGAATGAACAATATACTCAAAACTATCCCTAACTGACCCTGACATCACATTTGGGTGCACCCCTTTTCCCCAGTGGTCCAGGTGGACCGCACAGCTGTAGAAGCGCGCGGTGGGGCCCAAAGTCGCCTTCTTTATAGTGAAGCGTCCTCTCCTCACTGTTATCAGGATCTTGGGAGAAATGAAGTCCTCTTTAACAGGGAAACCCAATGAATGCAATGTAATCCAACAGCAGATCCACTCAGCACACTGACAGTCCCGCCGAACCAACACTGAGCTGGGTTGTAAGCCGGGGTTTAGCAGGTGCTGTCCAGTACATCAACAGCACTGCGAGCTCTATCTGTGGTATCCATATACACAGTCACAATGTCAGTCTCACTGATCAGCCACTGAGCACAGTTCCTTCACGTGGACTCACTAGTCCTGTTGTCTCTTTACACTCTGTTTGTCTCTGGACCAAGATACAGCTTAGCTGTACAGAAAAATCTCCACACCAGTTCAATACAACACTTGCCAAGATGGCTGCTGCTCTCTGTCTCGTCACTCCTGCTGCTCTGCTCACACTCTGTCTGCAGAACAGGCAAGCTGACATAAAAGGGGGGGTCCACCCAGCATCATGTCACAATTACAATGGCTGCTGTCTTAAAGGACAGAATCACAGAAATACATTCAACATTAACAGTTTATACAGACAAATGAAGCTTAGGACAACATTGGCTGTCTCTTACATCCCCACCATCCAGACTACTCTACATTGCAACCTTTTATCAATCACATCCAGGGAGATTAGCTTGATTATGTTGTGCACAGTGGACAAAAGAACATCAAGATCTCTGGAGATGCAACTTTGAGATTGTTGATATTTTTCCACAATTTTAGTTCTCAAGTCCTCAGACAGTTCTCTTCTCCTCTGTCTGTTCTCCTTGCCTAGTGTGCCACACACAATGCAAAGACTGAGTCAACTTCTCACCTTTTTATCTGGTTTCAGTTGTGATTTTAATATTGCCCACACCTGTTACTTGCCACAGATGAGATTGAAGGAGCATCACATGCTTGAAATAAAGTTATTTACCCACAATTTTGAAAAGGTGCCAACAATTTTGGAGTTTTGTGTGAAACTACGTCCAATTTGCCTTTTTTTCTCAGTTTTTTTTGTGTTCTAATATATATAGATATAAAGATATATATATATATATATGGGCTGGATTGGGGGAAAGAGGGGGGGGAAACAGTATATATGTGAATGTTATTAAACAAATATCATTCATGTCATATGATTTGTCCTGGCAGAAAATCAGCAGTAGATTTCTCTGAATGTCCCAAAAATGCTCAAAATGGGTTGCTTTCACAGTGGTATTCCTTTTGTATAGGTTGAAGGCTTCAGTAAAAACCTGCAACATAATTTTTCATTCTACAGGTGAATTTACTTGACAGATTTTTAGCACAGTATATATACATTTAGCACAGCTCTTGTACATTACACCAGGTTAGCTGCTAAACCATTTCTACATAACATTCAGATACTTGTAGCAAAATTTGTATGTCAAATGTGTAAGTAAATGTTGTGGCACCTGCAGGCGATGCGAGGATCCATGTGACTACACACGACTGTGGCCCCTATGAATGTTTTCTAGACGCAGAACCATTCTTGTCTATGCACTCAGTCTGGTAATGAAGTAAAGCACTGCTCAGCCCCATTATAGTGGATACCAGACACAAGACATGGACAAGATTAACTGAGACTAGAGTGTATTAACAGAGAATGAATAATGACATTCATAGACATTGATCAGAGGTAGACTTGGCAACAGTTCTGTATTAACCAGGAGAGCCACTATTAAAGTGTCAATTCCTTTTGCTCTTTTTAGGACACCATCTGTCCCTGCACAAGGCTGCAGTCCTAGTCTTGTCCAGTGGTGGCAGCAGAGAGAAAAGACAGAGGCTTTCATAAGACAAAGTAGAGGTTTTTATTTGCCGTCCATCAGTTTATAGCTTTCATTTTCCAACCTGAAAAGCAAATGTAGTCTACATAAATATACTAAATACATTACATTTTACACCTTTTAGGCTTTATTAAGATGATCATGATGTAATTCTGGTGCATGGGGCTGGCTTCGATTTTTGGTATAACTCAGACCAGTTTTCTGGTATCTGCAACAAAAAAGTGACAAACTGTGGGACACATTCACTAATAGTTAGACAGTGTAAACTTAGACTGGTAGTCTGAAAATATGCCAGATTTATCACAGTGGCAGATGCTGGAGGATAAATCTGGTGTATTTTAAGACTTCCTAGTCTACATTTATACCACCTTGGCTTACATTGAATCAGAAAGTTACGTCACAATTTTGGAGCATTTTTGGTGCATCGTGGCACATTGTAAGTCACACGCGTGCCCCCTTTTTTGAGAATCCACACCAAGGTTTATGTAGTCGAAAAATTTTAGCCCCATCTAGATGTGCCATGTTTATGCCAGTGTCTAGGGCAGAGGTCGTCAACCCCCAGCACATGTCCAAGAGTGGCACGCGAGACATATTTCCTGGCCCTGGGCTTTTGATCGGACCAAACAAATCCGAGATGAAACTGCTATTATGGAGTCCCAGGAGTCCACATATTGCAGAAAAATACCTGCAGCGAAAATGCTGCGATTTCCAAAACATTTGCGTTTTTGGAAATCGCAGCATGTCAATTATATCTTCAGAAACGCCGGCATTTTCCCTATAGGTATAATTGAAGCAGAAAGTCCTCTACGGACTTTCTGTAAAAAGCACTGTGGTAAAGACCAAAATGCGTTTCTGCTGTGGTTTTTCCCGTAGTGCGTTTTCACTACAGCCCACTATGTGAGGCCTCACAGAGGTTATTAAAGGCTGATTGTTGAGCATCTTTAGGGTACGGAAACACATTCAAGTTTGGTGATGTACCGTGTGTAGTTTCTGGAGCCAAAAGCAGGAGTTAAATTAAAAAAAAAAAAAAAAAAAGAAATATCTCAGTGTTTTATACATTCCTCCTCCTGGTTTTGGCTTCAAAAACTGCATGGGGCAATGATCAAGAACAATCATTCCAATGAACAATTGTTTGGTCCATCATCTACTAAAACTTCCTTTTACAAGAGAGTTTTCAAAAACTGTCTAGGTGTGTTCTTGTGAAATACTGTTTTAAATATGCATGCCACTCACCATAAGCAAGAAAAATGTGAAGCCTTCTCACGACCGAGTCGGTGTGTGTGTGTGCGCGCGCGCTGGATTTAGCCTGAACGCTATGCAGGTAGATGGTCTCCAAGAATAGTTATACAGTGCCTTGCGAAAGTATTCGGCCCCCTTGAACTTTTCATCCTTTTGCCACATTTCAGGCTTCAAACATAAGGATATAAAATTTTAATTTTTTGGTGAAGAATCAACAACAAGGGGGACACAATCATGAAGTGGAACGAAATTTATTGGATATTTTAAACTTTTGTAAAAAATAAAAAACTGAAAAGTGGGGCGTGCCAAATTATTCGGCCCCCTGAAGTTAATACTTTGTAGCGCCACCTTTTGCTGCAATTACAGCTGCAAGTCGCTTGAGGTATGTCTCTATCAGTTTTGCACATCGAGAGACTGAAATTCTTCCTCATTCTACCTTGGAAAACAGCTGGAGCTCAGTGAGGTTGGATGGAGAGCGTTTGTGAACAGCAGTTTTCACCTCTTTCCACAGATTCTCGATTGGATTCAGTTCTGGACATTGACTTGGCCATTCTAACACTTGGATACGTTTATTTGTGAACCATTCCATTGTAGATTTTGCTTTATGTTTGGGATCATTGTCTTGTTGGAAGATAAATCTCCGTCCCAGTCTCAGGTCTTTTGCAGACTCCAACAGGTTTTCTTCCAGAATGGTCCTGTATTTGGCTCCATCCATCTTCCCATCAATTTTAACCATCTTCCCTGTCCCTGCTGAAGAAAAGCAGGCCCAAACCATGATGATGCCACTACCATGTTTGACAGTGGGGATGGTGTGTTCAGGGTGATGAGCTGTGTTGCTTTTACACCAAACATATCGTTTTGCATTGTGGCCAAAAAGTTCGATTTTGGTTTAATCTGACCAGAGCACCTTCTTCCACGTTTGGTGTGTCTCCCAGGTGGCTTGTAGAAAACTTTAAACGAGACTTTTTATGGATATCTTTGAGAAATGGCTTTCTTCTTGCCACTCTTCCATAAAGGCCAGATTTGTGCACTGTACGACTGATTGTTGTCCTATGGACAGACTCTCCCACCTCAGCTGTAGATCTATGCAGTTCATACAGAGTGATCATGGGCCTCTTGGGTGCATCTCTGATCAGTCTTCTCCTTGTTTGAGATGAAAGTTTAGAGGGACGGCTGGGTCTTGGTAGTTTTGCAGTGGTCTGATACTCCTTCCATTTCAATATGATCGCTTGCACAGTGCTCCTTGGGATGTTTAAAGTTTGGGAAATCTTTTTGTATCCAAATCCAGCTTTAAACTTCTCCACAACAGTATCACGGACCTGCCTGGTGTGTTCCTTGGTCTTCATGAAGCTCTCTGCGCTTTAAACAGAACCCTGAGACTATCACAGAGCAGCTGCATTTATATGGAGACTTGATTACACACATGTGGATTATATTTATCATCATCAGTCATTTAGGACAACATTGGATCATTCAGAGATCCTCACTGAACTTCTGGATTGAGTTTGCTGCACTGAAAGTAAAGGGGCCGAATAATATTGCACGCCCCACTTTTCAGTTTTTTATTTTTTACAAAAGTTTAAAATAACCAATAAATTTCGTTCCACTTCACAGTTGTGTCCCACTTGATGTTGTTTCTTCACCAAAAAAATTAAAATTTTATATCCTTATGTTTGAAGCCTGAAATTTGGCAAAAGGTTGAAAAGTTCAAGGGGGCCGAATACTTTCGCAAGGCACTGTATGTGAAGATAGCTATCCCTGCCAAGTGTTCATCTCCCCGCACAGTGTTCAGGTTAGTAAATCCAACACACACAGCCCAAGTTTCACATCCGAGACTCAGTTGTGTAAAAGCAGCCTCAGGCTACAATAACATGAAAGTGGTGTAAAACGGCCATGAAAAATGGATGTACCCGAGTGGCATCTGTTTTCATGGATCCCCCATACATTTCAGTGTATAGAGGAATCTGTGAGTGGCTGAAAATAGGACATGTCCTATATTTTGACGGTCCACGAGAACGGACCATCAAAATGGTCGTGTGAATAGCCCCACTGTGACGTCCGTTTTCCATATTCACTGTCGTGTGAATGTAGCCTTACACGCAGTTCACATCTAAACTTAAGTCTACATCAGTCAGGGACATAATTTCAGCCATAACTCACCAGTTTATACCTCATCATCCTGGATTCAACGACAACGTACCAGATTTTGGGTGCTGTCCTGGCAGGCTGTCGGCGGTATGTCCTTGCTTCAACTCAATCTGCATCCTACAGACGCAGATAGAGTTGAATATATATGTGACACAGAGAGCAGTCAGCATCCTCCTTTCCCATTTAGCACCTATTTCTTCTGTCTTGAATAGGGACACGCTCAATGTAATGATGTCACTACATCACTCCTGCTGCTCCATGCTACTGAGACTGGAGTGGACTTTGGGGCAACAGGTAGGTATTATTATAATGTTTGGGGCCCAAAGGAGGAAGCATTATACATATGTGGGGGCCACAAGGAGACATTATGTGATATGGAGGCCACAAGGGGGACCTTATAACGTGTGAGGGCCACTGGGGTGTTTATTATGCTGAGCAGGTCTTGAAAGCAGTGTGCACAATACATTACAAAGTTTTGGCACTACTTTTCAAAGAAAAGTGTCAGATTTAACAATAAATGATCTACTAGTCCTTCAGACAGACAAACCAGAGGTATGCAGGGCATATATGCAGTGGATTTTCCAGCACATAGTCTGTCGTATTGTACAACTGCAGCACAACAGATAGCAAATCTCATGGACATGCGGCACAAAAAACCCTCCGTTCTAACATATCATTAGTCCATGTTCACACATGTATACAGTCGGTCGAGTTACATCAGTAACAAATGATTTTTCACACATAGGTGCACCACTTGAATTAGGACTTAATACTGAATTTCTCTGGGACTTGGGATGTTTTTTTAAAAAAGTTCCAGGAACCATTAGGAAATAAGAATACACTTTTAATATGGCTACCATTTCAATCATTGCTGTCGCTGTGTTACAACTGTGCTGGAGAGATATTTTCTCCATAGCACCATAAAGTCCCTTCACCAGTTGTAGCTAGGCCTTTCTTCACCTGGTTCAGTACACTGCTCTTAAAGGGGTTGTCCAGGATATACAGTTTTGCGCAAGGAAGGAGGGGAAGGTGTAAAAAAAAAAAAAATAAAAAAATCCCATCCTCACCTGTGCCGGTGTCTCACATCATGGTCCTGTTGCTCCCAGGGTCTTGTTTCGGCAGAAGTCCTGGCTGTACGTGACCACTGAAGCCAATTAGTGGCTGCAGGAAAGAACACACGACGTCCCGGTTACTTTCCTTAGGCAGCTGATTGGCCTCAGCAGTCACATGAGGCTAGGACTTCCACCGGAAGAAGCACCAGGGTGCTGCTGGTCTGGACAGTAGCGGGGGACACCAGAGTTTTTTTTTTTTTTTTTTTTTTAACACTTTCCCAAGCCTCCTTGTGCAAAGCTGTATATCCTGGACAACCCCTGTAAGGCTGGATTCAAACTATTGTTGTTAATGTCCATTGCTGTTTTCTGTCATAGGATGACAGCAACGGACATTAAACTGTCACAGACTGATTCTGTATCCCTTCCCTTTGACGCTAATGTAAACAACTTGACGGAAGCTATTTTCCGTCATGTTTGCTTACCTTTGTAACGAAAGACAAAGTCGTACATGCAGGACTTTATCTTCCGTTACAAAGGTAAGCAAACATGATAGAAAATAGCTTCCGTCAAGTTGTTTACATTAGCGTCAAAGGGACCGGATACAGAATCGGACATTAACAAAGGTGGCCATTCACATTAGATTTTAGACTGCTGAAGTGGCAGATTTTAGTCTGCTGTTGGTTGCTCTTACATAAACCTGATGGCCATCTGTTCCAAACAGCCAACCATCAATTAAAGTTGGTCAAAACCAAAATCTGTTGTGCTTCATTTTTTTCTGCCGTGATCTGTAGTGTATGGGCTAGACTGAAAGACCTGTGGGAGATTTTTGTATTATGGGCAAAGTGTCTTTTGTTTCTGCTTTTCAGCACTACATTCACATTGTATGGCTTTCACCTGTTCATTTTCCAAGTGTCTGGGATCGTTGAACACTCATTGAAAGGTTCGAGGTCGTTCAGGTGTTTGGGACAATTGGAAGTACAACCAACTAACCACAGCTCATTTCAGACGAGCGATGGCAGTCTAACATCTAATGTGTATGGCCAGCTTTGCTCTGCTTCTAAATACATAAAAGTTGCCTGTTGGAGCCTGGTTATGTACAACAGTCATCCAATTTTTGTTCTAGGGATGTAACGTGCCTTCGGACAATGCAGTCATGACTGTACAATACT
The DNA here is from genome assembly GCA_947044405.1 of Leptodactylus fallax. Lineage (NCBI taxonomy): Eukaryota > Metazoa > Chordata > Amphibia > Anura > Leptodactylidae > Leptodactylus > Leptodactylus fallax. Next base: position 70,546 of record CAMRHE010000412.1, read on the forward strand.
ACTAACACGACGTCACTGTGAACTTGTCATAACATAGGAGTAGTAAGAATGTCACCTCTTGAAGGGTGACATTGCATGCATAAGGACTGGAGTTGACATGACACTTTCCAGGCCCAGACACTAATTCTATAAATCTCCTTCATTGCCCATTACTGTTTCTCCCAGCACCATCCTACAGATACAATGGTACTTCTTTACTATTGCTCTCCATTCACATTATACAACCCTGCATATCGTCTCCTTATCCTCCATCCACACTCCCTACAAATAATGTTTTCATTTCCAAAGTACACAATACTGCATCCTGGATCAGCTCTTAGCATCACTGCAAACCACAAAGACTCTTCTCATCCACTTGGATCGTGCTATCCTACCAAATAGGGGAATATATTCTCCTGTAATCTAAACTGAAGCTCAGATAACCCCCGTATTAACCATAATCTATAGTACTTAGGTCGAAATCGCCTTTCTAATATAGAACTTCAACGCTTTCAAGAAATTTATTCGGATAAGTGTGTGTGAAAAAGCTACAACTCCTTGTCCACCCCGGTTACAGAATGGTTTGGCCCGCAAGGTGTGCGCGCGTTGGCGTGGAGATGGACGCCGGGTGCAACCTACCTCTTTGCGGTCCCGTTAACCTAGGCATATGATTGGGCGGCTTCCAAATCGCTGGCGTTTGATTGGATGAAGCGTGCCAGTGTTTAGAGTGGTCCCGAATCATGCTTGGTTACTCTGCAGCGTTGATGCTTTGTAGAGGAGACAGAGAAACAGGGAGAGAGACAGCAGGAGAGCAAAGAGACAGTCTGAGGCGGAGGCTTGGGAGGGAATCTGCTTGACAGAAGGAGGCGAGAATAGCTCAATACGGGTCAGTTCAAGAAGCTACCTTGACGAGGACAGACAGACAGCTATCAATGGAGTGAAGGGAAAATTAGACAGTCGCTAATAGGAATAAAGAGACGGCTGGCAATTGAGACACCTGTGGAATTATAAAGACTCCTGCAGTGCAAAGTAATCATGTGAGCAGCGCAAAGAGGGGCGTGAAGGACAGCCAGACAGTGAGTGACCATCCCCAGGAAAGCTCGGTGAGGAGGGGGTGACCTTACACTGGGCCTGGTGAGCAGAGCACTAATGCATCACATGAGTGACAGTCCTCAGGATGAGTGAGAATCATGTGAGTGCTGGGATCACAAGTCTGTCTCATGTAGTCTATTAGTAGTGCATGGCTGTGTGCATAGACTGTCACTAGATGTATGCCTGCTAGGAGGAGAGCTGCTGCACCTCACTGTGTGTCTGGATAGGATCTCCCCTAGACTGATGCCTGGCCCAATGTCTACTATATATGTCTGTGTCTGTGCACTTGGTGCTTAGACACAAGACGCAGTGATTTGTCATATAAACCTTACAATGTTGGCTCAGGATCACAAAATACAATGCAGCTGCTTCATCGTAGCCAGAACAGATCACTATTCATTACCTCGGGCAATTAACTTTTTTCCTGTTGAGTTGTTTGGGTGTCGACGTTTTAGGCTTTATTTGCATGTGCAAGGTTTGGATGCAGTTTTTGAAGCCAAAGTCAGGAGTACATTGAAAAAAAAAAGTGAAATAGAATCTGTCCTCTCTCCCTTATTTTGGCATAAAAAAACCAGCAGGTGTGAATATGCCCTTAACTGGTGACATTGTAAGAGTGCTCAATGCCAGCTTTATTTTGCACTAGTTTCCACTGAAACCCTGTGTGAGTGTGATATTGATTTTTAGATTAGCACTTCACAGCCTCACTTAGAGGGACTCCCATAGATCTTGATAGTTTTCCGATGCCATGCCTGCCCTAAGACAGACCGCTATTATCTGTATACAGGCTGCTGACAGTATTGTTTACCAGGTAATGTTGGCGACATGCTGTGGCACTTGCCCGGTCTTTTGTTGTCTTGTATCTTGTAGATATTAGTTCAAGTGCTACGGGCAGATGGGAGGTGTTGTATGGGTGCCACATTTGTATCTGTGTGATGTTGTGTGTTACTTTGTGTTTTCTATGTAAGGTAAATATTAGTATAGAAGTGTTACATGTTTTTTCTAATCTATAAGACCCTATGCCACCTGACTGTTTCTCCACTAACATTGACAGACAACCCCCTTTGGCTTGATGTGCTGTAGAAGTGTGTGAGGGAGGCCAGCCCGCGGCCCCACCGCTGTGCCTGGTGATGGTGCCGGCAGGATGCCTTGGTTGCCAGTGAAGAAGATCCGTAGGCAATTTAAACTGCTGCTCCTGTTGGTGCTGCTAACTTCAGCTGTCTGGGTCACCTACCTACATATCAGTCTTGCAAGGCAGGGCAAAGCTCTTCGGCTGCCCTTCGTCTACAGTAGAGGTAATTGTCTTTGTGTCCGTGACACTGCTACCTGTCATCTTTTTCTGCAGGGTGTTCATACATCACAAGACATTGCCATAGCAATGTCCTTCTTTACCTTCCTGCTAAGCCGGATTATAACTTCAAGCTACTCAGATATTGTAGTTTGCAACAGAAGGGCAGTGACTTGATAGACGTGCATGTATATTGAGATGTAGCAGAGTCGAGTCTGTGATTTAACTCTTGCATTGTATCAGGAAGTCCTATGCTACTATATGTAAACCTCAACTAGCAGTTTTATGACATCAGCTCTGCTACAGGCGTAATATGAAATCCATTTTTTCTGTACAGTAAGCAGTGCTGATGGACTCTGCAGCTATCCATACGTTGCAGCCGAATCCTGAGTCTTTACTTAGAAAAATGGAAGATTGGGATTTCTGTTCCCTTTTGCAATGGTCTTGTTGATGGGAGGAGCCCTGTAATTAGGGATAGCAGTGGCTTGTTATTACATTAACTCTCGGTATTCACTTGGCGAGCCCCTTCACTCCCCTCCCTTAGCTGTTTCTGTGACTCAAGCATGGTTCTTCCAGCTGGCAGGAGAAAAGCAGCAGGGAGGAGATGAAGCTGTGGGATCCCCTCACTAACAGAGGGGTGTGTGTTCCCAGGAGAGACCCGCAGCACTGTACTTATATCTGGCTAATAGACTGCATTGTAGCACGTTGTGCTGGAAGATGTAATATGGTCTTATAGGAAACTGATAATGATTTTGTAAATCTCATTAGTCATAGGAGATATTATCTTCCTGACCTGTACACTGTGCTCTTCCTGTAGAGATAAGCACAGTCACAGTGTTCTGTAGATGTACATAAGCTTCCATACACTACCCACCTTGACCTGCTATGGCTTATGTTCCTGTATGACCTTATGTGTTTCTTAGTGCAGTATCTTGCTTGTGTTGGAAACTAACGGCAGCCAATCCAGTGCCCATATAGGCTGTCGCCCAGTTTGCACAGTCCCTGAATAGAGCCTATATCTTCTTGCATTTGCTCTGCTCCTTGTCATCTACTTTAACGGGGTTGTCCAGGCATATTCTCCTTCCTGACCTTACTTTGGGTGTGAAGAGCCTCATCTGTACTCTGGCAGTACAGTTGTTGAGGGTGCAATGAGTATCGTGCGTGGGTCCTGTTACTTATTATGCGTGAATTGGTGCCTCCTTTAAGATGTTGCATTTTTTATTTTTTTTGTTAATAAGAAAATGAGCTCCTTGGTGTAACAAGGACATTGCTATTGCTCTAAAGAGATAATTAGCATAGTGACAAAAATGCTGATATCTTTGCAATGGGGGCATGGATTCACAAAGGATAAACACTGTTTGATTCAGGTGATACTAACCTATATATCTTCATAGCTGGATTGTTATACTGGCATCTGGCGAAGTCTGGTCCCAAATCCAATTTTCATACTGATGACCTATCCTGGGGATAGGTCAGTATGTGATGTGTGGGGGTCCTATACCCAGACCCCGCACACATCATTTGCTTTAGTAGCCTCTGGTCCTAGAAGCTGTTAGTGAATGGGTGGCGTGTATAGCACCTCTCCTATTCAAGTAATAGGAGTGGTGAAAGCAGCCCAGTCCACTGCATAATGGTGGTTCCAGTGAACTGCACACCACTTGTATGGGAGTGGCACTGCATGGGCTGCCCATCCATGAGAAGCTTCCGGCTCGCAGAGGCTGCTAGAATAGATGATCTGCGCAGAGTCTGGATGTCGGACAATATTAAAATTCGATTTGGGGTCGGAAAACCCCTTTAAGGTACGTTATTACTTTAATGGTGATATTGTGTTTATGAATTAAGAGTATAAGCCTGCTCATGATCATATAATGGACACACGTGCATTGGTCGTTTGCTGCATTTTTTTTTTTTTTTTTTTTTTTTTTTGTCAAACCCAGTAGTGGCTACAAAGGGAATAAGAAATATAAAGGAATGACTTATACTTCTCCTTTCTTCTAGCTTTGGCTCAAAAAAAAACAAAAAAAAACCACTGCAAAATCTGCAACAGAAAAGCTGCATTTTTGCAACATGGGGCCTTAAAGTAAATGTGTGATTATTATCAGCAAGTGCTGCTGCATCCATGACTTCAGTAGGGCTGGCCACTTAATCAAAAAATAATCGGAACTGATAATCCCCCAAATGAATCCATGTGTTCTTGCTCACATCAATTATTTTGCATCTGTATCATCCTGTCTCACATTGCCATAGTCTAAAGGATATGTCACTAACTATAAGCTATTCAGTCATGATTTCTGTTATGTGAATATGTGGTTTGGCATATAAAAATTGTCCTAAAATATTTGTTCATTAATTGTAATAAAATGCTCAATTAATCGTGATTTTTGATTTAGGTCCCTGAAGTTTATGGGGGGCTCCCGGGTTAACCCCTTAAAGCATACCTCCAATAAAACCTATTTTCGTATGGTACAGGTGAATGTAAGAAAATTTATAATATATCAGAAATATAGTTCCTTCTCCATTTATTGAGCTAGTTTATACATAGAAGTCTATTGAAAGTGAAAGAAGAGGCTGTTAAAAAAAAAAAAAAAAAAAAACTCTGCTACACTGTGAGTGAGGGAGCGCTTGTGACACTGCTATGTCTTTCAAGAGACACAGTGAGGCTATAAATCAATTGGCAGCCTTCTCCTCCTCTTCATAGACTTCTGTGTGTGAGGTCAGTATGGAGTTGGATTCTATACAGTTAAACAGTGTGAGCGAAGAGAAGGAGGAGAGCAGTAATATATGGAGAAGGAAACAGATTTCTTTGGTAAAATATACTACAATGTCTCTTATAGTCACATGTACTATTCATTTATGAAAGTGGTTTTATAATTGGTGGTATGCTTTAAAGTCTTTCCAATGAGCAACGCATATCACCTATCCACGGGAAAGCGAATACATGTACATTTTCACTGAGGGTCCACTGTTGGGTTCCCCAGGACAAGGGACCTGAGTTCTCTGTATGAATGAAGTAGTAGCATACATGTGTGACTTGGCGGTACCATTGCTAATGTGAATATTACAGACCAAGCACTCTCTGCAGATAAAACAAGTCCAGCTTTATACAGAAGGCGGCATACAGGCTTAGAATGGCTTTCTTGCGGCACAGCTGATGTGGGTTACATTCAGGATAGTTTTCACTTGTGGAGGGGGGGTGTTAGGTTTGGATTTGCTCAGCAAGTAGTGACAAGTTTTACTTGAGAACGAAGGAAACAAATGTAGGTGTCTCAGGTTATGCATGGTCATTTTCTATAGACGTTCTGCCTTTGATATGTTTATTCGAGTTAGGAGATCTTCAGTGACTAGTTACTCCTCTTTTAGAAGTGATTGGTTTCACGGTTCCTGGTTTAGGTTTCCAAACTGGGACTAGAGGGGTTTAGGATGAAAGACTTCCATTCAGAGCAGTCTCTATTTAGTCTGGGCACGCTCACAGTTTCTCGGAGTGCCAGGAAAAAGACCGCCTATGTATTTAGGATGCTTCATTAACTCTTTGCTTGCTCAAGAACTGAGGGTGCTTTTTTTTCAGTGCATTTTGTTTGGTTTGCATAGTATGTCTAATGGGTCGTCTTCTCAGGAGATCAAGTTTCCTAATATGCAGTGCTCCAATTGCAGCATTTGCAGAGGGGAAGGTGATATGTTTAGGTATAACCCCTATAAATACATGCAGTGTATAAGAACGTCATCATTGTGTATGGACTGATCTTATATAATCGTGCTTAAAGGGGTATTCCCATGAACATAATCATATCTATATTTGTAGATAAGTAAAAGTTAAACATTTTTGCAAATATAAGTAGTTAAAAATTCTGCAGAGTTTTAAAGATTTTCTCTAACTATCTTGGTGGTGACAGTTTGTTTTCCTGATCAGTTGCCAATGGATACGACCACAAATGCAGAAACTTTCTATGGTCTGGGACTTGTCAGGAACGCAGCCATGATTTTCTTATTGTAGTTAATCAGGCAGGGACACTACATGTGTCAGAAGATATCCCGGCCACAATAAGGAAGTCATGGCAGATTTTCTGAGCTTAGAAAGGTCCTACATTCATGGTCGTATCCATTGGCAACTAATCAAGACAACAAGACTGTGACCACAAGATATTTAGAGAAAATCTTTAAAACTCTGCAAAATGTTTAATTACTTATATTTGCAAAAAATGTTTAACTTTTAATTATCTATAAATTTAAAAATGGTTAGCAGTTGTCTAGAATTACAATGAACAATGTTATATTCTCGAGTATTATAATATTTCCTTGTAGGTAACATAATATTATCTCTGATATTTTCAGTGTTAGGAGGGCAGGACCTGTGCAGGATGATGGCCCCAGACTAAGGTTTTATCGCCTAGTCCTGTGCTGGAAGAACATTACTGTCGGCATTGTAAAGCTTGCACATTAGATGTATGTCAGTCGAACCATTCAATTTGAGTAGGTTTAGACAGAACATCTATAATGTCTGCCGCAAGGAGAAAAGAATTGGGTATTGGTTGTCAACTGCCAGATACTTTGTACACAGGGATGTAAACTGAGTCTAGCAGAGGCTTTCTCCCCTCGCCTAGTTCAGTATACATGCAATGCTGCACTGGTGTCCCTATATATGGGGGTGTTGGGTGAGGTAGCTGGGCGAGCATTAGACTGACAGATACCCATAAATGTATGGCTGGCTTATAGACCAAGATTCCAAGTGTTTTGGATACTGATGAACTATTCTGTGGCTAGGTTATCAGTATCTGATCGGTGTGGGTCCAACAACCGGATCCCACCCCGGTAAGGTGTGGCTCCTGATCTGATTAAGGCATCATGCACACTTGGTTATGTGCATGAGGCCTTAGTCAGCAGGTTCAGCTGACATACATCTAATGTGTATGGGCTGCTTTAGTCATATTGTCTGAACTAAAGTCCTGCCAACACATTCAGTCATGAGAGGTTAGAAGGGAAACACAGTGGAAGTGTAGGTAAAGCTTTTATAATATTTTTTTGTCTTTAGAGACATCCCCTTTCAGAACGTGACCCCAGGGCCTGTTGACTGATAGCTCAGGGTCCTGCTCCCTGCACCCCTGGAAAATAGTTTTTGCCTGGAGAAGCCTCAGCCAATATAAGATTATATTATAAGCATTTGGATGAATGGCCATCCCTGTAATACACAGACTTATCTGGTACACCAGGTAGGAGTTGCTGGTGCAGAGCGACTCTCCTTTCTGGCTCATAGAGGGGGTCTTTCGGTCCCTGACTTCTTGCACAAAGTGACCGTCCATTCAGACTGCTGCTTTCATGGCATGTTACTGATCTAGGAGCTTGCACATTAGCCTTGCCATAAGCTCTGTTTTCTACAACCAGATGGAGAGCGACTTGAAGGAACCGATCCAGCCCGAAAGACGGGTAAAGTTCAAGCATCTCCACCTCACTCGCAGGCAGGGGATTCTAGTGAGGAACTTCCTACGGTAAGAAATACAAGGTTGTGATTGTGATGTTTTAAGTGATAAAGACTATTCATTAATTGATTTATTCTTACAGATGGATGCCCCTGGATGGAAGAGAAGTCACCGACTGCACCTAAGCCTAGAGCAGGTGAACCTTACTGACACCCCGCTGCCCTGGGATGAGAAGGTAAGTGTTTTCATGTTACCAGCAGTACTGTAAAGGAGGGTTGATATGTTCAGTGAAGTGAAGCTGCCGTCTCTGTGACCTAGTTTCCTTAGGAAGATGGTAGTACAGCCAGGCAAGTAGTACTGACCATGCATCACTTAGCACTTCTATCTAAATTACCAGTAAATACAAGCGCTTTTCTGTCGAGTTGTTTTAGTCAAAGCTGTTTCTGTCTAAGGTGGTAGACAACCAGTATGGATGCCAAGAAACATTCTTGCTGATTTTCCGCAAACAACTCCCTAGCTATGTGTTGCTACAGCATAGTATTTGGTGTCACTAAGATATGACATCCGGGTCTGAACAGAAGGGTCCAACTGATGTAACCCCCGTCAACAGACCAAGGTGGAAGCGCTGTGCCACTTTCCTGTCGGCTTTACACATGCTTTTCTGGGTGGCCATATGGTTATGTGTTGACTATGATGGGCTACCTGTGCTGTCTCTGTAGAAACTGATCGGACTAGAGGTAGTAGTGCGCCACTTTAGTGACTCCACTATCTCTTTATTCTAGCTTTTGGCTGAGGTCACATTGCTCATCGGTGGCCTTTCCTGTCAAAATTCAGGCTCTAAGTCACTTTACCACGGGAGAAGAAAATTGGAAAAGGGCTGAACAAAATTATTTATGGGCTATTCAGGGATCAGCAGAAAATAGGCCTAGGGAAAAGACTGGCATACTGAGCATTAGAGAGACCGCATCTGGAATAGTGTCCAGTTCTGGAGACCTTGCCTACAAAATGACATAGGTGAAATAGAACGGGTGCAAAGGTGGGCTACAAAAATGGTGGAGGATCTGAAGAATAAAACCTATCTGGAGAGACCTTGATCTGTACAGCCATGAGGAAAGAATGTAAAGGGGGACATGATTGAAACCTGGTAGATGGGGCTCGGAGCAAATGTCTAGCAGATGAGGTTGGAAAATGTACAGTAAGTGAATGTGAACATGTCTGACATAAACACGGCTATCTTAAGATAAAATGGTAATAGTATAAGGGCAGACTAGCTAGATCATGTGGGCTTTTTCTGCTGTCAGTCTTCAATGTTCTACTGTACACTTGCTTACCTGTAAAATTCCCTTTACTGTAAAGGCAGTGATGTTGTCATCCCCTCAAGTAACTGCTACAGTCAATGACTGGCCACAGCCATCTTTTCATTGAGGCAGTTGCTGTAGCAGTCATATACTGTATATAGATGGTGGCTATGGCTGCACTATAGGAATCAGACACTGACAGACATCAGAGGCTTATTCTGTACGCCCTGATAGAGGAATACTTAGTTGCACTGTATTACACCATCTCTGGTAAATCAACCCAGTTAGGCTGGGTTCACATCTGCGCCCGGTCTCCATTCGGGGTTTCTGTCTCTGAACCTGTTTAAAATATGCAGAGAGAAAAGCGCCTTTTCAGGCGGAAACCCAACGGACCCCATTATAGTTCCCAAACCTCAAGCGAAACTCGAACGCAGGTGTGAATCTAGCGTTAGATAAGTTAGGGTCACCTGAATTAAACAGCAGTTTACTCTTGTGAAAAGGCGCCTTTGTTGTTGCCAAGGTATTGCCGTATTTGTCAATATGCAAATGAGCCATTGGGAGCAATGAGGGTGTTGCCACTTACCTCTTTGGAGCAATGACAAAGACCTCATTGCTCTAAATAACTCATTTGCATAATGAAAAAACAGCAATAACTTAGCAACAGAGGCCCTGATTCACAAGGGAAACATGCTTTTTGATTCAGGTTACCCTAACCTATCTATCTGCGGGGTGACAGATTTCCTTTAATGCAAAACTGCAGACAATTCCTTTTTTGGGTAAACTCTTAATGCTATCCCTTTTCTCCTTAAGTACAAAGGCAAAGTGAATCTTCACGTATTTGAGGACTGGTGTGGCGGATCAGTGCTAAACCTCAAGACGAACCTACACTTCCCTCTGTATCCTCATGTAAGTATTCTCTTTTTCAACCAAAGTTTGCTTCTTTCCAGACCCTCCATTCTCTCCTCACTTTGTCTTTTTGTCGGTTATATAGACTCGCACTACTGTCACTAAACTAGCTGTCTCTCCTAAGTGGAAGAACTATGGACTAAGGATATTCGGGTACATACACCCATACAAGGATGGTGAGTGTGACTTGTAAAATATTTCCATTAAATTTTCCATTTTCTACCCCTTGGATATTTATTATTATTATTATTATTATTATTATTATTATTATTATTATTATTATTATTTTTTAATACTGATAACTTAACCATGTGATAGTTCATCGGTATCTGACCCTGCACTGATCAACTGATGCGTCTGTTGCCCTTATTCAAGTAATAGGTGCAGAGTTGTAGTACCTCGGATGCTTATTACTAGAATGGGAGCAGTCTGCTTCCAGCCCCATCCAGCTCAATTGTTTCCAATGTCTGGATATAGCTGGATCACATGTGTATACTCTATATAAGTATGCATGAAATAATGAAGGGGAAAAAAAAACTGTTTTTGCCTAATATTTATTACTTTAATTTTAATATATTTTTATAACTTTTTTTTTTTTTTTTTATTTTTTGAACGGACACAAATGAAGTATACAATACGTTCGTGTCTGTCCAAAATAAAAATATATGTATGAAAATAGACTGAACTGATGCTCTCTACGTAAACTGATGGCTATCCATTTCTGTTTTTTTTTTCATCTGGTAAATGTTTGTAAAAACCACAATCTGAATGAAGCTCAAGTGATTATAGTGCTGGAAATCAGGGAATTATTAGTTTATTCAAGACCCTGGCTACAGGGAAGGCAATGTTTGTGTATGTGTTGTCCTTGCAGGAGATATTGGCCATGGCAGTTCTGTATGGGTAAGTAAAGCTTTCTCTAATGATCCCTCAATGGACTTTCCAATTGATTCTGCAGAAAACACATACAGGCTTTGCGTCCACTACAGCACTCAGGGATTGACTATGAACTGAAGATTTTTTTAGTAAATTGGTTGGTGGATGTTTTTTCTTTTCTGGTCCTATTTGTGTAATCCCCGCGGTGACCTGTCATACAGACCCTTTCATATTGCATTTTGTACACATCACTTGTTCTTGTCTCAGCCGCTCCTTTTGTCTTCTTCAGGGGACTTTCAGTTTGCTGTGGCTTCAGAAGATAACTCTGAGTTTTGGCTGGGCACAGAGGAAAACCCATCCAGCGCCCAACTGATCGCTTATGTAGGGAGGGTGAGTGATCGTATTCTATATTATCAAACACAGATGGGTGCAGAAATTATACATATACAGTACAGACCAAAAGTTTGGACACACCTTCTCATTCCAAGAGTTTTCTGTATTTTCATGACTATAAAAAATTGTAGATTCAAACTGAAGGCATCAAAACTATGAATTAACACATGTGGAATTATATACTTAACAAAAAAGTGTGAAACAACTGAAAATATGTCTTATATTCTAGGTTCTTCAAAGTAGCCACCTTTTGCTTTGATTACTGCTTTGCACGCACACTCTTGGCATTCTCTTGATGAGCTTCAAGAGGTAGTCACCTGAAATGGTCTTCCAACAGTCTTGAAGGAGTTCCCAGAGATGCTTAGCACTTGTTGGCCCTTTTGCCTTCACTCTGCGGTCCAGCTCACCCCAAACCAACTAGATTGGGTTCAGGTCTGGTGACTGTGGAGGCCAGGTCATCTGGCGTAGCACCCCATCACTCTCCTTCTTGGTCAAATAGCCCTCACACAGTCTGGAGGTGTGCTTGGGGTCATTGTCCTCTTGAAAAATAAATGATGGTTCAACTAAATGCAAACCACATGGAATAGCATGCCGCTGCAAAATGCTGTGGTAACCATGCTGGTTCAGTATTCCCTCAATTTTGAATAAATCCCCAACAGTGTCACCAGCAAAGCACCCCCACACCATCACACCTCCTCCTCCATGCTTCACGGTGGGAACCAGGCATGTAGAGTCCATTCGTTCACCTTTTCTGCGTCGCACAAAGACACGTTGGTTGCAACCAAAGATCTCAAATTTGGACTCATCATACTAAAGCACAGATTTTCACAGGTCTAATGTCCATTCCTTGTGTTCTTTAGCCCAAACAAGTCTCTTCTGCTTGTTGCCTGTCCTTAGCAGTGGTTTCCTAGCAGCTATTTTACCATGAAGGCCTGCTGCACACAGTCTCCTCTTAACAGTTGTTGTAGAGATGTGTCTGCTGCTAGAACTCTGTGTGGCATTGACCTGGTCTCTAATCTGAGCTGCTGCTAACCTGTGATTTCTGAGGCTGGTGACTCGGATGAACTTATCCTCCGCAGCAGAGGTGACTCTTGGTCTTCCTTTCCTGGGGCAGTCCTCATGTGAGCCAGTTTCTTTGTAGCGCTTGATGGTTTTGTCCACTGCACTTGGGGACACTTTCAAAGTTTTCCCAATTTTTCGGATTGACTGACCTTCATTTCTTAAAGTAATGATCGCCACTCGTTTTCCTTTACTTAGCTGCTTTTTTTCTTGCCATAATACAAATTCTAACACTCCATTCAGTAGGACTATCAGCTGTGTATCCACCTGACTTCTGAACAACACAACTGATGGTCCCAACCCCATTTATAAGGCAAGAAATCCCACTTATTAAACCTGACAGGGCACACCTGTGAAGTGAAAACCATTTCAGGTGACTACCTCTTGAAGCTCATCAAGAGAGTGCCAAGAGTGTGCAAAGCAGTAATCAAAGCAAAAGGTGGCTACTTTGAAGAACCTAGAATATAAGACATATTTTCACTTGTTTCACACTTTTTTGTTAAGTATATAATTCCACATGTGTTAATTCATAGTTTTGATGCCTTCAGTGTGAATCTACAATTTTTATAGTCATGAAAAAAACAGAAAACTCTTGGAATGAGAAGGTGTGTCCAAACTTTTGGTCTGTACTGTATATATACACACACACGTTGTTCAAACCTTCTATATACAAATTGTCCTGTAGATAGAATGACTTCCACTTTTCTCTCTTTCATTGCTAAAATGCTTGTTGTTCTTTGTATGTAATGGTACTTGTAAGTAAAGGAAGTAACCAAAGAAAACTAACGAGGCATATTTATCAATGTATTTACCCCACTGTGTTATACCAAGTGCAGGCCATGAGGGGGCGATGCCTGCTACCTACAGGGGGTAATCCTTGAGTTATTCACTTTACCCACAGGGCCTACACTTCTCATAATACAGTTATAAGTTTGGTCTTTAAAGTGAATTTTAAGAAGATTTCTGGTGCTGTATCTGAGAAGAGGACTTGGTGGTGAAAATGAAGCTGGGCTCTGTGATATTATAGGGTTATATGAAGGAGGGAGAGAAGCTGAGCTATGGAATATAGGTTTATATGATAGAGGAGAGAAGCTGAGCCGGATATATAGGTTTATATGATAGAGGAGAGAAGCTGAGCTCTGTGATATATAGGGTTATATAATAGAGGAGAGAAGCTGAGCTCTGTGATATATAGGTTTATATGATAGAGGAGAGAAGCTGAGCCTGTGATATATAGGGTTATATGATAGAGGGAGCGCTGAGCTCTGTGATATATAGGTTTATATGATAGAGGGATAGAAGCTGAGCTCTGTGATATATAGGGTTATATAATAGAGGAGAGAAGCTGAGCTCTGTGATATATAGCCTCTGTATGCCATCCATGCTTTCCACACACTAATAGATTTCAGTCATTGAACCCAGACTGCAAAATGGACAGAAATAGGACCTGCCCTGAGTTTTGCATCCAGGTTTACAGACCTCCAGCACGGACTGTGAAGAAACGCAATCATGTGTATGGAGCCATAGAAAAGAATGGGTCAGTGTGCTAGCAGTTTTAAAAAAAAAAAAAAAAAGCACACAGATGAAAATATATGGTTGTGTGAATTAGCCTTAATCCTGACAGGGCTCCCTAGAACAATGAGGGTCCTGCTTAGCCCGCGCACCATGATTGACAGCTTTCCTTATAGTAATGTGTTTACACGGGGGGGTTGACAATCATCTTATATGGACGATGTATGTAGGACTCCCACTGTCTCTTGTAGGAGTAATAACTATATATACTCTGATGTCAAAATCCCTGTTTAGGTCCATTGCTAGTTTACAGAGAGAATCATCTAAAGAATTAGTTGAGGTTATCGCTGAAATAGTAATGGTAAATTCTTGTATTAAATACAGAAGCAGGTATGATCTGTTGTATATGCAGGCCGAGTTTAATAGGGGGCACCCTGGATGCGTTTTTCATTAAAGATGGATAATTCCTGGTGTTGGCTTAACATTGGCGTAATGAGCTCTTGTAATAAATTGTGTATGTAGCTGTAATTGGTGTATTCTACATGGCAGGGATTTATCCAGAGAGTTGATGGGATTGAATTTTATAGAGTAAGCTATGAATTTCTTATGAAATGGGATTTCTCACAACTGTCTTGCTGTGCTTTTTTTTGCTTTTGCCTTTCTTTGGAGCAACACAATTAGCGTTAATTAAGAAATACATTTTATAAAGTTGCGACTTTTCACAGCCGGCTCTGCTTGCTATGGTAATGTTGGCAAGAGGTGTGTATACAGGGACTGAGCACGCAGCTGTTTGTCATAAGGGATATATATGATGTGATGGAGAGGACTAGGTCTACTAATGCCATATATAAAGAACATTTGTCCGCTCTTTCAGTAAATCTTAATATGACTCTCTTTCTTAGGTTGGCTCTGAATGGACCGCTCCAGGGGAATTTACAAAGTTTAGCTCTCAGGTTTCTAAACCTTTCAGGTAAGGCAAACTTAGTACTGTAATACTATTGCCTGTTTCATTTGCCTTTGCTTACCCACATATGAGTGTCTTAAAGGGGTTATTCCATGAAATGTCTCTCCATAGGATTGGTTAGGGTCAGGCCGTTGTGAGACCCCCACTGATCCTGAAAACAGTGCGTGTTTTTTCCCACTATTGCATAGTCAGGCCGAATGAAGACGTGTCGCTTGTTGAATGGACGAATCCACGCTCCCGTTCACTTAAATGTGAGTGCAGTCCACCAAGCAACACACCTACGTTCAGTCTGGCTGCAGTTAGGCTGAATGCACAATGGGGGGATAAATACCCCCTGGTCTCAGTGGTCAGATCCCCCACCTATCATGTATATATTCGCTATTCTATGGATAGAGGACAAATAATATTTTTGGTATAACCCCTTGAAATAAAATTTATGCCAGCAGGCTTCGATTGGGCAAAAAAAGGGAAAAAAAAAGTAATATTTCTATATCCTGCCTGGGTGCCATCTCAACAAATAAGGAAAGGTCTGGAAATGTTCTCAGTCAGTCATTGGATGATCCAATGATTGGCTAAGCGGGGATTTCCTGTGGTCGTGACAGGAACAGGAAATGGAGACCAGCAAAGACCCAGACAGCATCAGATAAACTGTGTCGGGGGATCTGTGAGGGATCATTTTTTTTTATTCATTTTGAGCCTACTAATTTTTTAGATGTCATAGATCTGAATGAAGGAGGACATCTAACACTAAACAGCCCATTTACTAATTCCATGCACTTGATGTAATCTTATAAGTGTCTAAGCTAAAGAGATTGTCTGTTGAGACTGAAAAGGGAGGAGGAGGAGGGGTCTCGTACTTTGGGTTCCAGCCTATGAGTTAGAGATAAGTACTTGAACAGCTGATGTAATATTATGTTTGCCCTGCTATGGCCAAATGTGGCCCAACCCAGCAATAAAATCTGATGTCCTGGGGTTAGTGAGGCCGAATAACAGATAGCCTTCTATTTAAAAGGGGCTTTCTTTGTGAAAATAGCTTTTCCGGTATGTGATGTGTGAATGAAAGGGGCCGCAGTTTGTATAGTGAGGCTCATGTATGAATATTATTTATTCCTGGGATAATGTCAAAAAGAAAGGAAGTTTGTCTAATACATTTAGCCTGTTATATGTATGCCATACAAGTAAGTGCTGTACAGTGTTGAGTCACCTATGAGTTCACACTAAGATTTTTGCAGGCTGATTTTGAGGCAAAATCCGCCTCAAAAAAAGGCCTCCCATTCATTTCAATGGGAGTCAGTAGCAGATTTTTTTTTCAGCACACATCCACATTGAAAAACTCATTGAAATCAATGGGAGGCAGAAAAAACGCAGCACCCTTTTTTTTTTTTTTTTTTTTTTTTACACGGTTTTTGAAAAAAAATACTAGCATATTTTTAAAGTGAAGTTTTCAGGTCCATACAGTGTGCTTGAACAAAAAAAGCGACAAAATCGCGTCAAAAAAAGTATCAAAAAAAGGTTTCCTAATTCCTGAAGCAGATATTTTCAGCCTGCAGAAAACTCAGTCTGAACATGCCCTAAGGAAATTGACTAGTTATGAAATTATTGGCTATGTCAGTATTTGATGGTAGGGGAAGCAATAGTCAAGGTTGGAGTGTTGCTAAGCAGAGCGTTTGGTTTCATTGTGTTCTGATTTTCTGGCTTATCCATTTTTTGGATATTTTATTGACAAGACCCCCTAAATTAAGGTTAGAAATTGGCATTCTTGGTGACCGACTTCCCTAGAACTCAATAAGTAACTACTAAACAAGTCAGGCTCCAGCTGCAAATTTTTTAGGGTCTCCACACAGTTTGGATGAACTTCATCCGAGCTGCTAATTTTTGTTGGACCTACCGACCATTTGATGTGTGTGGAGGTGTCCCAACTCTTCCCCGGTGACAGATGCTGGGGAAAGAAGGATCAGACATGTTGGATTTCCTTTGTTTTCATAGGAGATAATCGGCTTATTCCCCATTAAGAACACATACAGCATTCACCAAGTGTGCACGTGTATGGGGGAAGCATTAGTAGGAATAGCTGTCGGCCAAATAATTTGTTTGGCCAACAGCTACGTAAAGTGAATGGCCATCCTAATATGAATTGGCTACCTAACTACAAGGATTTGCTTTAGAAACTACATTTTGTCTTTGGGGATATTGTTCATAATATGTCATATGGGAGGAGTCTGATGGCTGTTGTAGCTACACAGACTAAACAAAAATTTCTGTCCTGAAAAGTGACTAGAATTTAACTTAAGGCATTTGCCTCCACTTAAGACCTTTTCCCATCCTCTGGTTGCCAGATATGACACTGAATTTTTTACTGATATATTAAAAAAATAATTGCAGTTTATTGTCACTTCTACAATATGCATCAGTTCAACAAAAGTTTGTGCATTCTCAATGTATAGTATGTTTACCCAGTAAGTTGTAGTCTAATAATACTAGTAATCCTGTTCAGTCTTACATATGTGCCCGTGTTTAGGTTTCATCTTCACTTCTCTTCACCCAGATCTGCTGTTGTTGCTTTTCTCTACTTAGGCGCTCCTCAAGCAGCAGGACGCGCTCTGCTAAGGCATTGTTTTCCTTCATAATGTCAGAGATATGCATAGCATGCTGGCTGAATGACAATTCCACTTCGTTGAGCAGCGTTTCTGCCTCCTGAATACGTGGAGAGAACCCTTCAAGTTTCTTGTCTAGCGCTGTCAGGGCTTCCCCCAGGGCATATAGACGATCCTCTAATGGATGCCAGCGCTCTCTAACCCCTTCTGGGGTTATGGAATCAACATTCACATATTCTGCAGACATTGCGGCAAGGGACATAGAGTCCATGCTCCATGTCTCCCAGTCGATGGGTTCTGTCGGCACCATTCCCATGCTGTTTGTGAAAGGGTTTATATCTATTGTGCCAGGGGACACCATGGGGATGACGCTGATGCCGACTGTACCCAGTGTTAGAGAGGCAACATTCACTGCTCCCATTTCCAGACATTTGACTGGCAGTGAAGATGTATGCCATTCAGTCCCCATGATACTAAAGTTGAGCGAATGATAAGCCATAGATCCTGCTGCGGCTTCATTCACTGTCTGTGTGTTGTTGCTTACCAAAGAGACGTGCAGGGAGTCCATGGGCACCAGACCAAAATCTTCCGTCGCCATATCATTTGTTTCCATGAATTCTATGTCAGAAGATAGAGAATCGCAGGACAACAGGTATTTTCCATCAGTGCCCACCTCGGGCTCGATCACTTCTGCATCCAGTATGAAGGAATCGCTGTTTACCAAGCTGGCGGTAGACACATCTGGATCTGTCGAGTCTGCTCTCAATGTGGACAAGTCGCTGTAGTTCCTTTTCCTGCTGATTTTGATGTATTCTTCCTCTGTGTTGCTGTCATATGTCATTTGCTCCCATGATTCTCCGCTCTGTGTTAAATCACTTAGTTCCCTATCAGTGCTGTCCGTGTCTTCCTCTTTGGAGGACTCTGGAGATTTTGTGGCTTGATGTGAAAGGTCACAAGACATAATCGTTCTATCAGATACATCCTGCTTCACGCATTCGGCATACAGTGTGAAGGTCGTACATGCTTCTTGGGTAAATCCAGTGACATAATTTTGTAGGGTGTTTATAGGATCACTGGTCACTATTAAAGAATCATTCTCTTCCAAAATGTCACCTGCCGTGCTTAGCTTCGAAATGCTTTCTTCTAAGTTCAGAAATTCTCCCTGGTCCTCACCATGATTATCCTTCTCGCCGGTGTTTCCTTCCATCACGTCCATCTCTTTTCTCCCACATCCTTCATGTAGATGGAGCGAGTTACTGCAGAGGTTTAAGTCCTCCATTGCTTTGTCAGTCCCTGTGGATACAGCGGAGGTCAGGCCATCTGATGCCATGATTCATGAGACATGAGTCTTTATGCCAATCGCCAAGCAGTCTGCACCCTCTGTCACACCACGGCAAAATATGCAGCGCCTCTGACTTGTCTGACCTCCTCCCGACGCTTCTTAATATTCCCATGTCTCTTTCAGCCAGTTTCCATTGTCCTTGTCTAGGTATTACTTTCAATCAGAAAATCCTCTTAGGCTTATTATGTGAGTCATACAGATGGTGTCAGAGGGGGACACGTAAAAAATATTTTCGAGTACTCAAAGAGACTCTCCAGGCTTCCCGGGGCGATGTATATGCTGATTATCAACATATGTTTGTGTCTACGCTCGTGATTTTATGCAGAATACGAAGACTATTTTTGGCTTTTTAATAGCTGGGTTGTGGTGAAGTCTTTTATCAGCATCCAAGTCATTCTGTAGCAAATTCCATTGTAAACGTTGTGACGTTGTAACAAGTGTAAGTAAGGAGAATGGAGGATTGAGGTCGGTGTAGGAAGTGTCTTAGAACTTTAAGGGGGAATTAACATAAATCTGAAATAAAAATGGTTGCTTGTTATGGATATTCGTGTTGTAAGAGGTAAAGAGGATCTGCCCCCACTCCCCTCATGGGTGTAGTAGTAAATGTCGTAATTATTTATATATATATATCTATAATTTATTTTATTTTTTATAATTCTGTAAACACTTCCTTGTGATGGTCCTCTGTTATTCCTTCTGGATATATGAATAAATTAACTGGGTGATTCCCCATGTCAAAAATGCATGACCGTGTCCATTCTACATACCCTATTGATGTAGTAGAGGAAAGGAGAATAAGGTCTCCAAAAAGCAGAAATAGTCGTCCGCGCCTACTTCTGCTTTTTGGAGACCTTATTCTCCTTTCCTCTACATAGGGATTCTCCATTAAAGGAGTTCTCCAAGACTGGATCTTGATGGCCTGCCTTAGGTTGGTGGGGGTCAGACATCTGGCACTCCCAGTGGTAAGCTGTTCAGAACATACTGTATGTATGAAGCAGGCAGCTCTGTACACTGTGTAGTAGCCGTACTGCTTCAAGTAAATGGGGCTGAGCTTCAGTAGAGTGTATGGATCTGTTTTCAGCACAGTGTACAGAGCCAGAAGCAAGGCAAAGAGCTGAAAGTCAGACCTCCAATAATCTGATATTGTTGAATTATCCTATGGACAGGCCACTATTCTCCAGTCTTGGAAGGTGCCTTTAACCCTCGTCCGGCTGAGTAGGTACAATTGTACCTATTCCTATGGAGCCTGTAATGTTGTAAAATTATGCAGCCTGACGAGGGTTAAGCTGGTTTCATAGTCATAATAATCATGCAAAATTAAAGGAGTCGTCTTATCACAGACCACCCACCTTTAATACTAGTTTCTACTGTCTAGCTCCCCAGACCACTTGCAAACCATTTTGTTGCCATATTCTAAGCAATGTAATATTACATTGCAGCCATCCGTGAGTCCTTGTGTGTGGCTCACCGCTCTGGCACATACGGGGTATTCAGCCTATATAGACCTGAGCTTTAGCTAATGGATATATATGGTCAGCTTCAGATTCACTGGGGCCTTGAAAATACTGGGCCACAAACTATTGTTCCTTTGATACAAAGTTATAGAAAGGCTTTTTGTAAAAAGATGTCAAGCAGCGACCGTCTGATGTTAAGAACTTGTCGTCTTATGTAAATTCCAATCCCACCCATATCTCTACCACGCCATTCCTTAGTCAGATGGGTGGATTGGTTATATGATGGAAAAAAGTAGAGGAAGCTTTTTACTGTTGAAAGGGTTGTTAAAGGGTTAATCCCTATCTCGACAACTCGATAACCTTTTCTAATCAAGAGAATTTATTGGCTTTATTATATTCCGTCTTGCAGGTTTTTATGTGTTTCAGTAATTACTTCATAATAAAGATTTATTGTCTTCCTATAGACTAGAAGACGTCCTGGTGAATGCGCTTGCTCAGACCTGTTTCTACCCATGAGGGGGGAAAAAAAAGGCATAAAGATTAGAATATACTGATAGAATATGCTGTAAATGTAGGAAGAAAGTGGGACAACTAAATCTGTGGATTTTTACGTAGATGATTAGGGCCTCATGCACCTAACCTAGTGTTCAGTCCGAGGGGGTTGCAATATATATATATTATATTTTTTGGAGACACTCGGATGACCTCTTTGTGCCTTTCGTCTTACATTGATGTCAATGGGCTGCTCTGTTCTGATCAGTTTTTACAGACCCGAATAGGACATTCTCCATAATCCCTGGAATGGAGCAGAGCATCGGAGCACCCCTCGGTCTGCGCACTCTGTCATATGCATGAAGGTTAAAGGAGTTTTCAGTATTGATGCCCTATCCTTGTGATAGGCTATCAATGTCTGTTGGGGCTCCAGCACCTAGCTGCACTAGAACAGGTACTGAATCAACACTTTCTAGTGGCTGTGAGTGGTACTGTAGCTCTGTGTTCCCTTTCGAAGTGTGCTGCAGTACTATTTACAGCCACTGCTGAGTGTAAGGCACTGTGCGGTTTAGTCACCTATTCCAGAGAGTAGCAGCCCATTCAAACACCTGATCATTGGGTTGTTGGGTATCTGACCCTGACCAATCTGATATTGATGACCATTCCTAAGAGAATTGTCCAGCATCATCATGTGAATGACTAGTTACTGTAACAATTTTACATTATCTAGGTTATTTATCTCTTATCTCTCGGATGCTTTTTTTATCAGATTAATGAGCTCTCGGCGATATTACTTTGAACTTCTTCACAAGCAGGATGATCGAGGTTCTGACCATGTGGAAGTGGCTGTAAGTATTATACACTTATGACAAGCTAAGGATGTTTTAAGCTAAAGTGAAGGTTTTATAAATGATTCTCTTGTGTAATAGGCGACTTCTGGTCCTAAAATTAAAGGGGTCCTCTGACTGCCCAGGTTTATTTTTGAAAGGCTCAGAGTGGCATAAATCAGAAAAAGTAATCCTCCCCTTCATGATACCCTGCCACTCCCGTTCTGAATGTCTTATGGGTCCCCGTAATATTTTGCTTCCCGTTTCCTTACACGACACAGGAAATGTCACTCAACGAGTGACTTAGGCGGGCCATGTCTGCAGCCAGTGATTGGCTGAGCGGGCATTTCCTGTGTGTGGAACAGGACCGGGGAGCAGAGAACTGGGGGATCTTTGGAATGGGAGTAACAGGGGGATTTGTGGAGAGGAGTAGGAGTACTTTATTTTATGCCACTCTGCCTTTATACCCCCTTATCAGGTGCATGCACAGAGAAGCTGGTGTTTACATCTCAGGCTTCACTAAAGAACAGCGCAAGCGCCGAGAGTGCTAGAGTTGAGTCTGGTGAGATTCATCGGACTCCTCTTTAGGTATTGTTTTATTTTTAATGTTGCTGAGGATTACGTTACAACAGCGCTATTTAGGATACTAAACCTCCGGTCCATAAAGAACTGTGGGTGGTTTAGTGCCCCAAATCACCCTGACAAGTTCCCTTTTAAGTTCAATTCCCAGCATACCTTTAACTCTTAGTATCTTTTAGGTCCCTATATGTTGGACTCTCTTGCTACAATCGTATTCTGGTGCTGACACAACTATCTTGGAAGTGTCACGGTGGTAACTAGTAAATGTATGTCCTCTGCAGTGTCCTGCCGACCACCCTGAGTAATCGAGTGCAGGGAGATGAAGATGAATATTCTTACACAGTGTAGTAATTTCATTTCCCAGAATTTTACCCTATTGATGTTTTATGTCTATATTTTTAGTGGCGCCTTTCTCTCCCAGGGATGAAGTTTGAGATTGTGGACTCTCAGCACTTATCTTTATATACGGGTAGGACTGCAGTGTGTACTACCTACTATTACCGAATTTATGATAAACTTAGAAACTCTCTCAGCAAGGATGTTTTTTTTTTTTTTTTTTTTTTTTTTTTTTTTTGTTTTTTTGTTTTTTTACTCCAGATGAGACGGCTTATAAAATGAATGAGGTCTCTCACATCCCATGCACACTGTCTGGCGTGATTGACCATCGCTTAACCAGAGAGGAACCCGCTGTTGACATCTTGAAACAAGATCCTCGAGACACTTTTTATATGAGTAAGTCTTGCATGATATTCTGTTTTTTCACTGACATCTCTGAATACATAAAAGTGCTCTGAAATCTGTGAATTCATCAAACATTCAACCTTTTTCCCTTGAAGTGCAAATCCAGTGCAGATATGCAGCATTCTCCTGATATCTCTGGTTTAGTAGAAACTTGCATTCTCAATTAAATCATTTTTTTGAAGTTTTTTCGCAAAAGTCTGCAATGTGTCATAGCCTCTGCTATTCATCCTGGAAATGTGTGAATTAATGAACAGTTTGAGATTACATTCCCCTTGTTAATAGGGTGTGGTGTTACACATTTTGATGCTGCCAGCACTTTTTGGACAGTGTCATATTGTGTATGGACATTTTTGACAAGGATTATGGGGGGGGCGGGGGAGGCTTTCAGCTATCTGGAGCACTGCTTTTGGCGTTTAGACCTCTACCTTCTAAGGTATGTGCCACCCTATGCAGTGAGAGTTAATCTTCCCACTGCTATGACATCACCCATCCTGCTTGTGCACCAAGAGCAGCGGTCCCGGAGATGGGTTGATTTAGTATAATAAAAGCGTGTTTCCAAACTTAAAATATTGTTGACATATCCGAAGAGTAGGTTAACAATAGCAGATTAGTGAGAGTCCAACACCCAGTACTCCCATTGATTAGTGGTTCTTAGCAGCTGATAAACAGAGAATGGAGCAGGAAGCAGACAGTGCTTTTCCATGTGATGTGGTCAGACCAGGTACTGCAGATCAGCTCACATTCTGAATGTGGGGAAAGCAGCAGTCACTCATTTCAGCCACTACACAGAAGAGAGCTGTCTGTTTCCTGCTCCATTCTCTGTGTCGGCTGCTGAGAACCACTGATGGGGACGTCAGGTGTCAGATCCCCACCAATCTGATATTAGCACCCTATCTTCACCAGTCATGATCTGTATTTTTAGCCCCAAAAAACCCATAAATCTGTAACCAGTTGTCCTATTAGGGCATTTGGGGTACAAATTTGGGGGTCCACCTATTGCACCACCTGCTTTTAGACCATGCAAAGAGCTTTTATTCTGGAAGGGTACAGTTGTTTGTTGAAAATGTTACATGACCAATGATTTCAATGGGCAAGGTAAAGTACCTAGCCAGGTAGTATAACATGGCTGCTATTCTGAATAGCTGTCCATGTAATACAAAGACAGCCTGAATCCCAGCAATGGAATCCATTGGTACAGAGTGGAAGACTCTCTTCTGTGATGTCCACATGACTACCTGGCTACGCCGAGCTTGCATACATATGGGGTAATAAAAGAATAGCTCTCTGCCAAACTGGCTAGCAACTTTTAGACTGGAGTCCCAAGTGTTGCTTCTGTTTTCCTTTTCTTGCACTGTATATGAATGACCCACGTCTTTTTGCTTCTGTGCACATGCTTCCATTAATAAAATGAAATTGTTCCGCTTTTGCACACCTTATATAATTGTACTTGAAATGATTAGAGCCAGAATCTTTACCCTAGACTCCAGCATACCTGTGCACCCTAATTCTATGTGGAACCTAACCCCCAATATTTCCCCGCAGCCCCCATGATTGAACAATCCAGAGTGGAGAACGTGCTGGTCCCCTGTGCATACAACCCCACTTACGTGGTGAAGGATTTCCCTATTGCCCGATACCAAGGCCTGCAGTTTGTAAGTACATACTGGATACCTCTTACCTTGCACCACACCACTTTGTCTCTTCTCTTGTTCCATTGCTATAAGTTTCCTTTTTTTTTTTTTTTCAGGTTTACCTTACCTTCGTCTACCCAAATGATTTTACACGTCTTACTCACATGGAAACAGAAAACAAATGCTTCTACCGAGAATCCCCGGTGTACTTGGAGAAGTGAGTTCTTTGCCTCTTGCACTGACCTGTCTCTTAGCTCTGATACAAGACATGTATTCTTTCCTCCTTGCCTAAAATGACCATAGCCCTCTGTGCCCCAATCCTGCTTCCTTTTTATTCACTGTCACAGTAGTCTTGGAGGTGGCATAGCCTTTCATTTTATGTTTTCTTCCCTAAGGTTTGGATTCTATAAGTATATGAAGATGGATGACGACGATTCTCCCCAAATGCCATTTCTGTTCTTCAATCGGCAGCGTATGTACAGCATGTCTTCCTGTTACATATATACCGTACTTTCCACTCTTCACAGGCATGACTCACAGCCTGTTTCTGCTATTTCTTCCCACAACTGTAAAAGTCATTTATAGCTGAGGGTTGTCAAATGTTGTCGCTGAGGTTATTGCTATATATCGGGCGATTCTGTCATCAGACTCGAGCACTTTTAATATGGACATCCGAAAGATACATTAAAGAGTTAACACACTAGAAACTAAGAGTATGAAGAGCACAGACTAACAGTATTGCAGGAAGTCTACCACATCCCCAAGCATATTGCACGGTCACCACCATGTTACAGAGCACATTACACTGATAAACATCATACCTGTGATATGGATGTCACTTTTGTAGATTTGGAGAAAAAGAACTCTGAAGTCTCATGCAAATGAGGCAGTTGGTGCACTGGGGGAGGGGCCTTATCTCCTTGGTGCACTGGGGGAGGGGCCTTATCTCCTTGGTGCACTGGGGGAGGGGCCTTATCTCCTTGGTGCACTGGGGGAGGGGCCTTATCTCCTTGGTGCACTGGGGGAGGGGCCATATCCCTGGGCACTGGGGGGGGGGCCTTTTTCCCTGGGGGGCCGGGGGGGGGGGCCAATCCCCCGTGGGACGGGGGGGGGCCCTTCTCCTTGGTGCACTGCTCTTGTCACTGTCTGTTTCTCCCCCTTCAGCGTGAGATGATCCTCCCACTGCTATGACATCACTCGTTCTACTTGAGCGACAAATGCAGTGCTCCAAGGAGCTAAAGTGGAATCGCTGGCGTTTTCCGTATAGGTATAACAAGGGTAGAAAGTCCGCAGAAGAAAACTCCGGTTTCCGACGCGCTTTTTTTTTTTTTTTTTTTTTTTTTTTTTTACCTTTCACTGCATGAGGTCTTAGCCTTAAAATGTATCTCCCTGGCAACAAGATTGCATTTTGACAGAAGAAGTGCATATAAGGGGTTTAGAAAAGATTTGGGGTGGGAGACTTCCTTTAAATGCAGTACATACAAGAAGGCTTGTCTCTGCTGACCACTAGTCATGGGTATAAGGATTAAAAGCTTTCCCATTACCATTCACAATAGGTAAAGTGTATTGCACATCCCTTGGTATTCATTATGTTACGCAGAGCAGATTGTTTTATCCTTTTTAATTCAGATTTTACTTTTTAATCAGTGAAATGAATCATTGAAAAATTCCATCAAAATCAAATTATCTCCAGCAGGAACAGATGTCTAGGCAGATAGGAAGGCTCCCTATGCAAAGAATGGGGGATGGGTTGCTATTTGTGCTGCCTGTTACCACCTTGTAAAGCAGTCATGTTCCTTCAGTCCATCCCAGATCCCAGGAAAAGCCGCCTCATAGGGTGCGGAGGTATACTTGGTTAATGGTCAGGGCGCAGTGATCCTCTGTACCTAGGACTGTGTCCGCTTACAAAGAACAGTAGAGCTATCATCTGTGTTTCTGTTTGGGGAGGGGAGTCATTTTTTTTCTAACCTCCAAAAGTGTGTGGGTCTGTGTATGCATCCGTGTGTGATCTGTATATGGCCTTTTTTGGGTTTTTTGTCAAAAAATTGAAGACAACTTAGATTATGAGAATTGTGGATTGTATGAGACATATGTACTGTATGTGGGTGTAAATTTACTGTAATCCTAGCTAAATTTGAAGTTTAGCCCTCTGATGGCATTCCAGGGCCACATTAAAGCCCCCTTAATGGATACCTTGACTCTCTATTGTTGCCGTATTATTTGAATTTTTTTTTTTGGTCCCATATAATAGAAAAAGAAACCTCTCACTGGAATGCTTGTACAAGTCTTGTGATGACCTTTTCCTGGTTGTCAATATGTAATAATTTTGTCTATTTGGTGGGTTGTGAATACGATATGTAAAGTGAAGCGCTTACTGCGTGCTGACTTATTATGGAATGAATTGTATAAACAGTATGCGCTTAGCGCCCCCTTGACTGTCTGCTGCAGTCAGTCAACTTATGTTTTAAAGAGGATCTTTCATGTCCTTAGATATGTGCAGTATTATATACCACTAGAAAGCCAATGGGGGCGCTGAACTCAACATACTGTCTGTTTTCTCATTATGCGCCTTGGTGCTGGAGATGCAGTACTGTTAGTTTCGGCACTAATATTCCTCCACTGTCAGAAAGGTGGGCCTTACAGCTCAGTGTCATCGCTGGCCCATGAGGCATGCCCCCTTACTGTAGTAATCTTCCATAGCCTTGTACTGTCAGGGGTGTGGCATTCCTCACAGTGAGGACGCTAGGCTGTAAGGTCCGCCTTTCTAACAGTGGAGGGATATCGGTGCCAAAACTAACGGCACTGATATCTCCAGCACCTGGGCGCATACCGGGGAAGCTGACAGTGAATTCAGGGCGCTGTCGTCTTTCTAGCAGTGTTATATGGCACCTATTTGAGGACATGAAAGGGAATTCCCCCTCCCCCAGACTGAATGGAGTGGTATTTGGAAAAGCATGCCCCCAGTCCATTCATTTCAATGGGAGTGCTGCACATCATCTATCTCCGGAGGTTTCAATAAAATGAATGACGTGAGGACGTGCCTTTCCAACCACTGGGGAGAAAAAAAATACCCCTGTTCTCATGATTGGTGGGGATTCCAGCAGTCAGATAACTTATTCTCTATCCTGTGGATCCCTATGGTGGGGAAAACCCTCTGTATCCAAAAAAGGAACTTTTAGCGAAATAAAGAGAATAAGGAGTTATAGGGGCTATACTGGGTTCAGAGTATTCATGGCTTATTCTAGGATAGACCTTCAGTATCAGATTGGTGGGGTCCAACTTTTGGCAACCTCTGATCAGCTCTTGGAAGGGACCCCAGCACTTAGGTATGTGCTGCGTTCTTATTTATGCCGAATGTCAGCTACAGAGTATCAGATATTCTGGGGAATTGCAGTTTTGCCTCAGGAGTTGGACCCACACCAGTCTGGTGTTGATGGCCTATCCTAAGGATAGGCCATCAATATTATGAACCCAGAAGGCCCCTCTCATGGCTGATCTAGTAAGCCAGTGTAAGATATAGGTTGGACCCCCCAAACCATCTAATGTTTCTGATGGTATCTCAATTTCCTCTTGATGTCAGAGGAAGGGAGAGTCAGACTTGTTGGCTTTCAGCTTGACCAGCCTTTCTCTTGACCTTTCTCTTTTTAATTTTAATTTCTTTTTAAAGTAGCTTTCCGGGCTACATTAACTTCTATGGGGGGGGGGGGGGGGCTTCTCTCCTGTTCTGATTAGATCGGAGCTGCTTTCGGACAGCACATTCGGTCGTGTTCATTGGGCCTTACTGGTTACAAAATGTAAAATATTTTTTATAGACTCTCATCTTTGAATCTGGCTTCAGTTTATAACTTTACTTTCTCTTAGATTTCATGGATGAAGATGACGATGAGGATGACTCGCTGTTGCCTGGTATGTCGCTGAAGAAAAATGTTAAGGAAGAGATGATGACCAATGTCATGTCGCCTGCCCCAGTGGTTCCTCAGCACACCAACGTTCACTATAATGATTCACCAGAATCTATGCCAGTAATAAATTCCAGCACCAGGTCCTCTCTTAGATCTCTCTTGTGGGCACCAAGGGAAAGCCCACCTTCTCGTCGCGGAAATAGAAAACGCTTAATGCCGTTGATAGGTGGACAAGGAATTGGTGATGATCCAGAACCTACTGGAGGAAAATCTGCTTTAAAAACTAGAGAAGGAAATTTTATTGATCATAGGACAAAGGGAAAGAATTCAGACAGTAAATCAAGAATCAAAGGGAGGTTGGAGACTCGGAGGCGAGGTGAGAAATCCGAGTTGCGAAATAAACGTGGGAAATTAGAAGAGGGTACAGAAAAGCAGGACAATGTAGAATTAAGGCCTAGTGACGAAAGCAAACTAGAGATCACCACAAAGGCAGAGAATGTAAAACAAAACTCAAAGAACTCAAATAAACAAGAATCGGATAAAGTATATGTGACACGACTCCTCTCTGGAGTTAAAAAGTCTCGAGGTCAAGTCTTCCCTGGGATGTTGTTGCCTAAACCTAAACCACGAAGGACCTCCAGAGTTCATGAGCACTATCATCTCCCTACATCCCCAAAAATTTCACATGGGGGAAGACGAACTAGACCCTGGACTCCACCTGATACCTCAGAACTTGGGCTTTTCAGTTGGGAAGGCCAAACTGAAGTCCCTGGAATACCCCTCCCTACCTCACCTAGTCTTCCTGGTGGCCCTCCATCACTCAGCTTGTCTTCTGAAGCCCCAGCAGAAGAATTACAGGACTACAGTTATGAGGACGCAGAGCCTCGGCAAACCTGGCCAGAGGATGCCATTAATTGGCAACGCACATTTAGTGTAGGAAATGTAGACTTTGAGATGTTAAGGTCAGACTGGAACGATCTTCGCTGCAATGTGAGTGGTAACCTGCAGCTTTCTGAAGCAGAAACTGTGGATGTGGTGGCTCAGTACATGGAAAAACTCAATGAGAAGAATGGAGGGTGAGAAACATGTTTTGTTGTTTTTACATTTCTTTATACTTTCATGGTATGCCCTTGTCTTTCAGTCATGTACCAATTTGTTATTTTCACATAAAATGTCTTATTTTCTATTTATTTTCTTATTTCTTCCTCTTTTTAGCATTTACACTTTACTTCGTATAATCAATGTAGAGAAGCGTCGTGACTCTGCAAGGGGCAACAGATACCTCATAGAACTAGAACTGGAGGAACGAGGGCGTAAAAAAGTGAGACTGGCAGAGTATGTGTATCTCCTACTGCACCGTGGGGCTGGTGGGGACAGTGATGAGAGCCCTCCCGCAGAACCCCCTGAAGTTTCCCCCAGTCCTTCCATCTACACTAAACCAATCTTGTGCCGACCAGTCAGTTTGAGCTGGAATCCTCGTGCCACAGTGCACTTTGTAGTGCCTGGTGAGTTGGAATATCCTTGATGTTTATTTTTAAAATTTCTGTTTTGTGAAAAGTTTATGTACCTTTTTTTTTTTTTTTTTTTTTTGTAAAATTGTACTCTAATGAAAATTCTATAATTTTATATGTGTGTATGTTATATATAGCCTGAAAATGGGTTAAAAAAATAGAAGTCATACACCAGGCCCCCTCATCCACTCTGCTTGGATTCCCTGCCAGTCTCTGCCTCCTGGTCCCTCTTGACACACATGAAATGCTGCTCAGCCAATCAGTGGCTGAGGCGCGTCACCACAGCAGCCAGCGATTGGCTGTGTGTGCTGAGAAGGACTAGATAGGGAGATCTGCTGGGGAACTGGGCAGCATTGGAATAGAAATATTGGGAGACTGGTGAGCTGTATATAAAAAAAAAAAAAAAAAAAAAAAAAAAATTCGCTAGTGGAAAACCCCACAGAATTTATTGGAAAAGTCTAGACCATGCAGTGTCACGCTTTGACTTAAGACCACATCCAAGTATCACATTTTCTGCTGTTTATTTCTGAGTTTCTAAGCAATGCGTTGGATCATAAAATGGGTCAGTAGGGAGGCACAAAGCAGATTTAATGTCGTCTTTGTTCTAGCAATGTGTCTCACATTGTTTATTTAACAGAAGGATGGTGTAACTTTCCAAGTGGAAAGCCCAAGTTTTACTGGATGCAGGTTTCCATGTACGTAGTCTGTGTCTACAATAACATTTTATGCGTTGCTTTGATTAAAGGGATTCTCCACATTTTACAGAAATGGTTTATTGTGAATAACCCTACAAGATACTGATCTCCAGTTTGTGGAGGGGAGGATTATCGGTAGTAGCTTCCTGGTCCTTCATTGACAAGAACTGATCAACTAAAAATTATCCCTCAATTAACATTCCAAGTAATTTGGACAAATCTTTTTTGATCAGCTTATTGAAAGAAAGACAAGCATACTTGGATGAGGGTGCATGTTAAAGGAACAGTAAACCTAGAAATAAAAGATGAAAGTAAATCATAAGTATAGTTGCCTTCCATACTTGTTAGACTTCAGCATATTCTGCATGATTCCAGGACAAACAGTCTTTTGGAATCCTACAGAAAACACAGGGTTAACCTACTGCTGGTCAGTTCCAGATTTGGGTGGCCCAGCTGGAGGGGTGGGGCGTCACTGACAGCTCCAGCCAGTTGTCTTACATCTTGTTAAAGGATTGTGAGAAGGAAGGACATGGCTGAGCTCATGGGACACACAGAATTCTTTGTAGATTTCTCTGCTGTAGTTGTAGTATGAGACAGGAACAAGACCAACAACTAGCAAGCACTTTTTTTTTTTTTTCTTGTCTTGAAATTCTTAGCATGAGGTTTATTATACAACAGATCACCAAACAGAAAAAAAAAAAAAAAATGTTGGGCCATATTAAAAGCCCTTCCTGGGTTTTGGTACTTAGTAATTTATAGCAAAGATCTAACGGCGATTGTCCTCCAGAGAGGAACATCATGGGAACCAGATGGATGGATGATAAGTAAGGAGAGGACACCAGAGATGCCACCAACTGCTTATATAACAATCCAGACCAATACTATACCAAATTGTTCTGAGTTTTTGAGGATGCTGCATGACAAGTTTTTGGAGTTTAGTTCCATTTCTAAAATTTATGTTCCTAGTACAGTATAAAAATATTTTCTTTGTAGATATTCTCCTAATTTTTCATCCTTTCCTGTTTTGCTTTCCCAGTTAAGAACCAGGCACGTTGGGTCCAACAGCTGATCAATGATCTGGAGTTTCTGTACCTCAAGACTCAGGATGACCAGTTCAGCCTCATTCTAGTGGATTATGACAGCGAGGACATGGATGTAGAACAAGCTTTGCGTCGTGCTAAACTGCCAAGGTATTAGGTTACATTGTAAATTGTAAAATATTAAAGGGGTTGTCCAGGATAAATTTTTTTTTTTTTTTTTTTTTTTTTTTTTTTTTTTAAATTAGGTTGGGGGTGGTGGAAAAAAAAAAACTCCATAAAATATCACAGGTTCCTTTTCACTTTTTTGCTTGATGCCTATCCTGACTGGTCCAAGCAGAGGTCTTATTGAGTCCTTCATGGATATGCACAGAAATTAAGCAGTATGTGTCCATGGGTGAACCAGTATGGGAGTGCAGAATTTTGTAACCTCTTAAGATGTGAGTTAGATGAGGTAGGCCAGTGAGAGAAGCTGTACACATGCTAGTATGGGCATAAATAACCTTCTCTCTGCCCCTAACTCTACTCTTAGTATATAGGTTGGTCAGGAGTGGTGTAATGGTACTGTTCAGTACAAGTTCAGAGTGGATTTTCTGGGTTGTCAGAAGTGTTTCCTTGTTCTCCAATTACTAAAATATATCATTTGAGGGAATGGTTATCAAACCCACTCGTTTACTTGTCTTGACATGTTGTGCAAATGGTGGAATTCATGAGAGGATAATACCAAAAATATTAGAAACTACCTCACAGGGTAAAAAGAATTTTAAGGTTTTCAGATTCATGATGGAAGGGAAATTCAGGAGTTATACTGTACACGTATTTTGTGCTACTTTCTTACAGCATACCTCCAGTTATAAACAACTTTCCATAAATGAATAGTACATTTTAATGTAAGAAACTTTGTAACATATAAGAGCCTGGTACAAGAGGTACTCAAATAGTTGCAGTTTTAACACTGCTGGGTTATAGATAAGAGGCTGAGTCCACAGAATGAGGCAATAGGTCAATTAACCAGTTGGCAGCAGCCTGCTGCTCCACCC
Source organism: Leptodactylus fallax (assembly GCA_947044405.1). Classification (NCBI taxonomy): domain Eukaryota; kingdom Metazoa; phylum Chordata; class Amphibia; order Anura; family Leptodactylidae; genus Leptodactylus; species Leptodactylus fallax. The sequence continues at coordinate 103,163 of CAMRHE010000412.1, forward strand.
CTTCCTTCTCCATAGAGCTCTGTGTGTCAAGCTGAATATAGAAATGTATATAATGTAAACCAGCAGTCAGATTGAAGATAAGAAGCAGAACAGCTTAATAAGTGGAGAAGGAAATGGATCTCCTTACATTAACCTGTACTATTCATGTATGAAAAGTTGTTTATAACTGGAGGCACACTTTAAAGTGAAATGCAATATGCCCAACCCTTACTTCTCTTGACACTGGCTCTCAGAGGAGGGCCGAGACATTCCCATAAACATCAGATTGTCGAATGGTTGTACCAAAATTGAAAGGTTTGGCTGTCATCAATCTAACCTTTTATAGTTTCTTCTATGGAAAAAGCTGCCTTGTGAAGAAGAGACAGTTCCAAGTTGATCATAAAAGACAATGACGTGACATCCCACAGACCCCATTATTATAGTCCTATAGCTCTATCAATAGACTGGTTGGACCGAAAATAGATAGGAATAGAACCTATTTTCCAGCTCTGTCCTATGGCACCCACATGGGTCTGTAAAAACTACACGTGTGTATGGGGTCATAGACCTGAATGGGTCCGTATGCTATCCATTGTTATATATCTGTTGTGGTCGTATGCATAAGGTCTTATAATTTTACAAATGTGTTTTTGTATTTTTCTGGTTGGTGAAGGGGGTAGGTCTGTTTTTTCATTAAGTCCAGCGGTCCTTACAAAAGTGCTGAAAATGTAGTTGGCAGGACTCGGGCAGTCGGTAGGAGAATCATTTAAAAAAAATAAAAAAATTACAATCAATAGTAATCAAATTAGGTTTGTTTGGTTTTATGCATTTTTAATAATGTAGAAGCCGATAGTTGGCAGCAGATCTGCTTGCGCATCGCTTTCCATAAACATCTCACTTGCTTTTACGGTGAGCAATAGTTAAAGTAGTTTGTGTGTCTGTCGTGTTTTTTTTTTTTTTTTTTTTTTTTTTTTTAATGCACTAGTCTTTTTGAGGCATATTGTGTAGGAGAGATGAGTACACATTGTATATACAGTGTGCATGAAATGGGTCATTCAGGTGTTTTTGGATGCTGTGAAAAACAAGTAAAAAGTTGTACGTGCCAGTCTGCTGCCGCTCTTTTTAGGCGCTTCTCCAGTCCCTGGCTGTCTCTTCTTCCTAGTCACTCACAGGACATTACTATTCAACCAAGAACCTGCCTCAGCCAGTGACTGGCATAATGACATTGTGCATTGAGATGGCTAAGAGAGTAGAGACCAGCAGGGGTTCAGAGAATTGTTGGAATGGGATCAGTGCAGAATCAGTATAGTGTGTGTTGTTTATGACCCCTTTATGGTGGCTGTTACACATATTGCTAACCTGTAAGGAAGCTCAAGGGCAAAATAGTATTGCATGGCTCCCAATTACAGAAGTTCCCAGGGACATCTACATGGCAATCCTGTGATGTCCAGCCTAGTGTCCCACCCTATTTAAAGGGGTTGTATGGCCTCAAATTAAATTTTCATAATGATGACCTATCTTCAGCATAGGCCGTCAGTATGTGATCTGTGGGGGTCTGACACCCGGACCCCAAACAGATCATCTGTTCTAGCAGCCTCCGGGTTCCGGAAGTTGCTAGTGGATGAGCGACATGTGCAGTACCACTCCTGTTCAAGCGGTAGGAGTGTCGCAGCAGCCCCATCCACTGCATAGTGGCAGTCATAACGGCCTATATTACATGTATAGGAGTGGTGCTGCATGCACTGGCCGTCTGGGACCGCGAGGCTGCTAGAACAGCTTACCTGTGTGGGATCCGGGTGTCAGACTCTGACAGATCACTTACTGATAACCTGTAAATAGGTCATCAGTATGAAAATTCAATTTGGGGCTGGACAATCCCTTTAAGTGGTCCTTCTAAATGCTGATCTGACCTGTAAATCTTAGACTTGCTTTATTGTTGTTCATGTAAAACAAGCAGCGGCATGAATGCAATGTCTCCCTCTCAGACCGTCAAAATATCATCCACGTGGCGCTCAAACCACCGCAATACTGTTGTGGAAAGAATTGGGGATTGGCAGTAAAGTAGACAAGCTCCTTTTTTTACCATGACATGAATAAATTGGCTAGTGATGGTGAATACTTTGCACCTATGGTGTGCCCTTAATAATTGTGGGTTAGAAGTTTCTTGGGTGACATCCATCATTTAGTCACAAAGCTCCTCTCTGTACTTCTCATATCAGGACCATGTTGTGGGGTATATAAAAGTACATGGCACTGACGTCACGTATAGATTTACATCGCTTTACTCTGTAAATATCATATCATGCACTTCCTATGAATAGACTTTTATACTGACATTTTATTTCTTTTCAGTTATCAGTATCTAAAGAGAAGCGGAAATTTTGAGAGGTCAGCAGGACTACAGGCCGGAGTTGATACAATACAGGTTAGAAATGAATACAGTTCGGAGCTGTCAGTTGATTCTTTTTATGTAGATGGCGCTATTCATCACTTCATTGGTGTATTTCCACAGGACAATCATAGCATTGTGTTCCTATGTGACCTGCACATACACTTCCCTCTCTCAGTACTGGACAGTGTGCGAAAGCATTGTGTGGAGGGAAGGTTGGCTTTTGCACCTATTGTAATGAGACTGAGCTGCGGAAGCTCCCCACGGCGGCCTAGAGGTACGGACATGATGACAATAGGATTGAATCTTTGTGGCTAAACTCTTGGGAGTTTACTCTTTGTGTTCAGACTATAAAGGTTATGCCTATGAAGAATGAAGAATCTGTAGCCATTGCAGTTCCTTGATATATGTTTTAATATATTGTTACTCCATCCAATTTGAAGGCGTTATATAAAACTTTTAATGGAAGGCCTATCCTAAGGATCACTGTTGTAAGGGTTCTGACGTTCCCAGGACTCCTACCAGTCAGCAAAATGGAAGTCCTGTGTCATATGTAGCTCAGCCCTTTGTAGTGGACCAAGACCATGCTGTGCGGCACTGCTCCACATCATTATAGTCCACCATATGTTTTTGGAATCTTTGAAATACAAATCTAATGGAGTCCTCTGTTAATCCTGTGGTCTCTGGTTACCCTTTTAAAGTGACTGGATCTCTCTAGGTATACTATTAATGCCGTTTTTGGCCAGGCTTATCTATCACTCTAGACGCTACAGCGATGCCTCCGGTCTGTGTCGGTCACTACATTGGCTGCCTATTCAATACAGAATACGATATAAACTTATCACCCTCATCCACAAGGCTCTCCATAATGCTGCACCTCCCTACATTTCCTCCCTCATCTCTGTCTATCACCCAACCCGTACTCTCTGTTCACTCAATGACCTAAGACTAACATCCTCTATTATCAGAACCTCCCACGCTCGTATACAAGACTTCTCCCGAGTTGCACCACTTCTCTGGAATGCTCTATCCCAGACTATCAGATTAACCCCCAATTTCCACAGCTTCAAGTGTAAACTAAAGACATATCTTTTCAGACAGACCTATCACAACTCCTAATGTAAACCCTTCCATAGTTAGAATCCCTAAAACATATCCTCCTCTGTTTATGCTTCAACATTACCTCACAGGACATGATGCCGTATCAGGCTAGCTTTATATGTCCAGGCACCATCTGCACGTTAAAGGACACGACTGGTGACGGCTCATACAGCTTTATATATGTTTAATGACAGTAACCTCTATTACAAAATTGTCTGACCATTGTATAAACAATGCTACGTCTGTTGCCGCCCCTGCTACCTCCTGTGTCACCCCCTCTACCTCATAGATTGTAAGCTCTTGCGAGCAGGGCCCTCAGTTCCAGTGTGTGAATTGACTATTTCTTTGTAATGTATCTTTTTTGTCAGTACTTGAACCCTACAAGTTGTACAGTGCTGCGGAATATGTTGGCGCTATATAAATAAAATGTATTATTATTATAATACATCCCACCTAAACCCACCCACCTGTTTTTCCACTGGGCTAGAGAAGTAACTAGTCACAGATTTTAGAGTAGATATGGCGTGCACCAAAATTGGAGTAAACAGTTTAATAAATTGTCCATGAACACTCACAAGAATTCATTCCCAGTATTACAGCGCTGTGCACAATGGGGTTAAATGGGTTATAATGCAAGAATTGTATGAAAGCTGTATAGATAGAAAGAAAAGCTACAGATCCATATATGTAACAAACCTCTTTATAATACTCCTGTATGTGATATGTCTTCATCCTTTCTCTCTCTGTTAATCCATGTAGGTTACTGGGAAGTTAATGGGTTTGGTCTCTTTGGGATTTACAAATCCGATTTTGATCGCATTGGTGGAATGAATACAGAGGAATTTAAGGACCGCTGGGGAGGAGAGGACTGGGAGCTGCTGGACAGGTAACATCTGTTCTCCTATATGTGGTATATTACAGTATTAGTATAGAAGGGCACAGTATAGATGGCCAGCGCTTAAGGACCCTTCACAACTCCTGAAATGTCAGTTTTAGTAAATAACTTTTTCTACCAGATAACTGTTCTGGAACAGCTTTTCTCATAATTCTGTTTCACCATTCCTCTGTTTATTCCTCCTGAAAATCTGTTTAAAAAATTTAACCTCTGTGTGGTACTATTTGTCTTGTCAAAGGGGTTGTCAGCACAGATTGGACAGTGTCAGTATCTGGAGCACAACTCCAACTGCTAAAAAACCCAGTGGACAGTTAACTTATAAATTTCTAGGAGGAATAACAGAGGAACAATGCAATGTAGAGTTCTTTAAAAAGTAAAAAAAAATACTCTAGGGTTGTTATTATATAAAATAAACATGTTACAAGAGCGGACCAGTCCTCTTTAACACCTAGGGATATGGTTTTGACTTCGGTGTTAACATCTAGTAATGGTGTAGTAGTGCGTCCTAGTGCAGAGTGGCATCTGCTACTCCCAACAGCTGGAGATCCATAGGCAGAGGACCTAAGAGCCACATCTGGCTCTCAAGCAACTTCTGGACCACTGACGTGGTTGGGCATTATCCTGACGTAGTCAAAGGTGAAATCTAGCTAAGGCTAAGCAGGAAAGAGTCTTGGGTCAATATAAATGGCTCCTTGGACTTAAGCCATATCAAACACATTGGTAAATGAAGGCAATACATCTTACTATGAACATAGGAAGGCATAAGAGGATGTTCTAATGTGCGGTGGAGACGATCTAGCTGCTGACATTTTGCCAGGATCCATGTCAAACAAAAGCTAGATTTTATGGAAGACGTTACGAGCCAAATGCTCTTTAAACCTCCCACAAATGGACGTATAGTGTACTACTACATACTAGTGGTGTCTTCCAGTAACTTATTTATATAGTGACAATATATTATTCAGCACTGGGTCAGTGTGGGAGCCATACTCTATAACCCCCACTAGGGCTCCCAAATTTAGAGGGTGCGGCATTGCTTCTTCCTTTCAGCTAAATTTGACAGCAGGGTAACGCAGCACAAGTTACAGATTTATCCTGAACTTCTGAAATTGGTTAAACTGCTGCAGTGTGAGATCTTATCACAGAAGACAACAAAAACCAATGAAATGTCGTTGTTTTTGTTGTCTTCTATGACAAGATATCACACTGCAGCAGTTTAACCAATTGCACTGTTGCCCAGATTCCCTGGTGGTCTCTACTGTCTGGTCTCTCCACTTCAGACAGTGATCAGCTGCCTTTGTGTTGAGGGACACCTAAGCAGCATCAGTACAGGAGCGGTAGGGGAATCATTGAGCGGAGTATCGCTGCTTTTATTTTTTAACCCATTCTGAGCCATTTCTTTAATAAAAAAAAAAAAATGTATCTGCAGCAAAAATGTTGTTACCTATGTGTTAAAACTTGTGTTAAAGGGGACCTGCCCCTAGGTCTGAAAAGCCCATTGACATGCATCATCCGATAGGTGCTGTCCCCCTGAGCATTTTAGTGCTTTGTTTATCCAAATCCGTTCAGCTATTCCAAAGATATAAGCCCTTTCAGTATCGTTGCAAATTAGGGTCTACTAGTGGGCGGTAACACTGTGGATTCTTTGTGGGTGGGGTCTCTGCATGCTGTATATCATAGTGTTACCGACCACGTGACTAGTGTACTAAAACTTGCAGCAAAACTAAAATGGCTTATATCTTTTAGAGCGACTTAACTGATGTGGATAAACAAATCCCCAAAGTGTTCAGGTTGACACCTGTCAGATAATGTAGGCCATAGGGCTTTTCAGACCTGGTGAAAGCTCCTCTTTAAACATAAGTTTTAACACATGGGTAATAACGTTCAGTTCATCGTTTTGTAAAATTTAGACTTTTTCCTATTGTGATATATAGGATGAGGCGCCATTACTTTCACCTTGGTTGGATTTAGAAGGCCTTAACTTTTGGGATGACTGCCAAGACCATTACGGTCTTTTAGTAGATCAGTTCTATAGAATGGGTCTATTACCAATTGCCTTAGTGAAGATCCCTTGAGGACACTAGAAGCTTCTAGAACAGCTGTACAAGGGAGTACTTACGCCTTCCTTCCATATTATTGACATCATTTGGCAAAAACAACCCTCTTGGAACATGACATTTTTATACTTGGATGGTGCGATGTCGTGAAGAGTACAGACCCAGTTCTAGTGTTTGCACGATTATTTGGGCATCTGTAAATGCTTGCTTTGGCTGTCTAGGCTTCCTTGTAGCTAGTAATTCCTGGAAAGCACAACGTGTCTTCTCACTTATGTTGTTCCTTTTGATGTGAACTTCTTCTTTGGCTTCAGTTTCCTCTACGTTTAGTCATGTTTCTATGGTGATCTTTATTTTATAATCCCTTTAATATTGTGTCCATTGAGAGAGACCAAGTAGCAATACCAGACATGGCCCATAGACAAGAGTGCCACCTCCCCCTTTTTTTTTTTTTTTTTTTTTTTTTTTCCCCCCTCTGAAAGGGGGTACCACAAAAACTCTCTTCCCCTCTTCATAGAATAGGGAAAAAAATGTCTGGTATGAGGGGTCAGACTGCTGGGACTCCCACCATACACCAGAACAGGGGTCCTGAGTCCCCCCATTGAGACGGAGTTGCTCGTGTGCACTGTTGCTTAATGAAACTAAAGGATTGCCAAAGACAAGCCAAGTACGGCACTTGGCTATCTCCCCTAGTCCCAAATACATATTCTGAAATGTTGCAGTGTAAAACATAGTTGAAAGGATTTTGGGCATGTTTCAGTTTATCATGCTCACACATGTTGACAGGGTTCCTTTAAAGGGAGTCTGTCAGCAGAACCCAGCCCCAAAGATAGACAGGTTAGTGTCAGCGTTGCCAAAGATGTCGCTATTTTTGTCAATTTCTTTGGAGCAACAAGGACGTGACCGCTTTTCTCTTTGGAGCAACAACAGCCTTGTTATTCCAAAGAGCTCATTTGCATTTTGGCATTGGAGGCGCACCGATTTGCAAGAGGAAAACACCATTGGGATAGGATCACCCAAACTGATCTACTGTCATGGCCAATAAGTTTTGAGAGACAGAGAAGCACAAACTTTGGTTTTCACAAAGTTTGCTGCTTCCGTGTTTTACGATCTTTTAAGCTCAGCTTCTCTATCATATAAACCTATATATCACAGAGCTCAGCTTCTCTCCTCTATCATATAACCCTATATATCACAGAGCTCAGCTTCTCTCCTCTATCATATAGCCCTATATATCACAGAGCTCAGCTTCTCTCCCTCTATCATATAAACCTATATATCACAGAGCTCAGCTTCTCTCCTCTATCATATAACCCTATATATCACAGAGCTCAGCTTCTCTCCTCTATCATATAACCCTATATATCACAGAGCTCAGCTTCTCTCCCTCTATCATATAACCCTATATATCACAGAGCTCAGCTTCTCTCCTCTATCATATAACCCTATATATCACAGAGCTCAGCTTCTCTCCTCTATCATATAACCCTATATATCACAGAGCTCAGCTTCTCTCCCTCTATCATATAAACCTATATATCCCATAGCTCCACTTCTCTCCTCTATCATATAACCCTATATATCACAGAGCTCAGCTTCCTTCTCCTCTATCATATAACCCTATATATCACAGAGCTCAGCTTCTCTCCTCTATCATATAACCCTATATATCACACAGGTCAGCTTCTCTCCCTCTATCATATAACCCTATATATCACAGAGCTCAGCTTTTCTCCCTCTATCATATAACCCTATATATCACAGAGCTCAGCTTCTCTCCATATATCATATAACCCTATATATCACAGAGCTCAGCTTCTCTCCCTCTATCATATAACCCTATATATCACAGAGCTCAGCTTCTCTCCTCTATCATATAACCCTATATATCACAGAGCTCAGCTTCTCTCCCTCTATCATATAAACCTATATATCCCATAGCTCCACTTCTCTCCTCTATCATATAACCCTATATATCACAGAGCTCAGCTTCCTTCCCTCTATCATATAACCCTATATATCACAGAGCTCAGCTTCTCTCCTCTATCATATAACCCTATATATCACACAGGTCAGCTTCTCTCCCTCTATCATATAACCCTATATATCACAGAGCTCAGCTTTTCTCCCTCTATCATATAACCCTATATATCACAGAGCTCAGCTTCTCTCCATATATCATATAACCCTATATATCACAGAGCTCAGCTTTTCTCCCTCTATCATATAACCCTATTCACAGAGCTCAGCTTCTCTCCATATATCATATAACCCATATATCACAGAGCTCAGCTTCTCTCCTCTATCATATAACTCTTTATCACAGAGCTCAGCTTCTCTCCCCCTATCATATAAACCTATATATCACAGAGCTCAGCTTCTCTCCATATATCATATAACCCTATATATCACAGAGCTCAGCTTCTCTCAGGTCTCTCATATCATATCCTGTTCTGAGATATGGCATCAGAACACTACATTACACACTTTTAAAGTACTTTAATATGGCTATTTTCAGGTAATAGATGTAGAGGATATCTGGTAGTCTCTTGCACATTGACCATGCTGTGTGTGACAGTCTGGTGAGTACTGCATTCACTAGAGGTATGTCGCATGAACACTGCAAAAGTTATTTACTAGAGGGAGACTCATTAAAAAAGAGAGAAGATGAAGCCACAAGTGGTATAGAAGTGATATTCACAGCAGTAGTGTGTTCCAGATGTATTTTTTTTTTCATCTTCATTGGTTTTCATCAGATTTATCTTTTTTTTTTTTTTTTTTTTTTTTTTTTTATGTAGTATACTTTCAGAAAAGTAATATAAATATCTATTAATATGGCGTCTTAAATTACTATTAACAAAAGAACATCAATCCTCAAGACACATGTAGTCTACAGAATGACTGCTTATTACAGCGAGAAGAAAAGTAAAATATGAGGATTTTTGTGACTAATTTGGCGGTGCAGACACTGTTCCTTTGCAGTTTATGGAAACCTAATTTTATTTTGGCAGAGGAAGACTTGACGTCTTTCCAACTCCTTTACTAACTTGATTTTTCAGGATAAATTAGGATTCCCTGTGCTGAGTCTGTATTTATTACATTGAGCACTGTTGGGGAGAGTGCGCGGTGAACCGCTGCATTGTTAAATGGATTGTCTGGTTTAAAGGGAACATGTCAAATTAAAACTGCAGTCCGGTCTGCGGGCACCATGTTTTAGCATTAGATGAGCTGGGCAGTTTTTGGGAAATATTCAGTATGACTAGTCATTTTATTCCCTGCTCATCCTGACCTTTAGAAGTCCAAAGGATCCTGCTGAGTAATTCACAATCTCTAATGTATGAGTGTGTAGATATAGATATGACCGTCCCTAAGTAGGACCGCCCACTGGACTCCTCCGGCCAGAACGTGCAGAGATTCAAATGAATAAAATAAAAATTTTACCTAACAATAAGTGTGTGTGTATAATATATATTATTTATTTATCTATTATATCTATCTGCTCAGTTTTTCCTGCTCTTTAAGGCTGGATTTGGCTCTCCGCGCAAAATCAGTTCTTGAAACCGTCTCAAAAACTGATTTTGACAGGTTCGTTTTAAAACCCAATTATTTCAATGGGTTGTAAAAACCATCCGCCAGGGTGCGTGTGAAGTATTTGTCTGGTATACGCTCTTTTCGGACTTGCAGGACTTTTTCTTCATCCGAAAAATAAGGATACCAGTCTGAAACCAACCAATCCGGGGTTTTTTTTTTTTGTCTTTTTTGGAATTTTTTTTTAACATTTGAAGTCTATGGAAGATGAACACAAACGGATACTAATCTGTTTGTCTGTTTTGCGATCTGTAAAAAACGATTTGTCAAAAACGGACAGTTTTTTTTGATGGACACCCATTGACAAATCCGCGTTCAAGTTTTCCCTGTGTGACCGTTTGGAATCCTTTTTGGACCAGTCTCCTTCTTCTTCTTCTTTTTTATTTTTTTATTTTTATTTTTTTTTTTTTAACTGTTTGGCAGAGGACAGATACCAGGCGCAAGTGTGAACCTAGCGTAAGATCTAAAAGTGGAAATGTGCCGTGCAAAAAAATCATTCATTTTATCTCAAATTGATGCAGTTTTTACTTATAAAGCACTTTAACATGTATCTGTAAACCTCACGATTGATAACTGCATTGCATTTTTATGAAGAAAAACATAGTTTGTGCGGTACGCTATCTGTGGAGGCGCTGCCAGGAAATGGCAGCTAAACGTGGCCTGGTCTATTCTGTAAGGACAATTGAATATATAGAGAGTTGGCATTTACATGCCTGGTAATAATCTACAGTCATGGCCAAAAGTTTTGAGAATGATACAAATATTAATTTTTACAAAGTCTACTGCTTCAGTTTTTCTAATGGCAATTTGCATATACTCCAGAATGTTATAAAGAGTGATCAGCTTAACAGCAATTACTTGCAAAGTCAATATTTGTCTAGAAAATGAACTTTATCCCCCAAAACACATTTCAACATCATTGCAGCCCTGCCTTAAAAGGACCACCTAACATCGTTTCAGTGATTGCTCCATTAACACAGGTGTGGGTGTTGATGAGGACAGGGCTGGAGATCAATCTGTCATGATTAAGTAAGAATGACACCACTGGACACTTTAAAAGGAGGCTGGTGCTTGCCATCATTGTTTCTCTTCTGTTAACCATGGTTATCTCTAAAGAAACACGTGCAGTCATCATTGCACTGCACAAAAATGGCCTAACTGGGAAGAGTATTGCAGCTAGAAAGATTGCACCTCAGTCAACAATCTATCGCATCATCAAGAACTTCAAGGAGAGAGGTTCCATTGGTGCCAAAAAGGCTCCAGGGCGCCCAAGAAAGACCAGCAAGCGGCAGGACCGTCTCTTAAAAGTGTTTCAGCTGTGGGATCGGGCTACCAGCAGTGCAGAGCTTGCTGAGGAATGGCAGCAGGCAGGTGTGAGTGCATCTGCACGCACTGTGAGGCGGAGACTCTTGGAGCAAGGCCTGGTCTCAAGGAGGGCAGCAAAGAAGCCACTTCTCTCCAGAAAAAACATCAGGGACAGACTGATATTCTGCAAAAGGTACAGAGAGTGGACTGCTGAGGACTGGGGTAAAGTCATTTTCTCTGATGAATCCCCTTTTCGATTGTTTGGAACATCTGGAAAACAGCTTATTGGGAGAAGAAGAGGTGAGCGCTACCACCAGTCTTGTCTCATGCCAACTGTAAAGCATCCTGAAACCATTCATGTGTGGGGTTGCTTCTCAGCCAAGGGAATCGGCTCCTCTCAGTCTTGCCTAAAAACACAGCCATGAATAAAGAATGGTACCAGAATGTCCTCCAAGAGCAACTTCTCCCAACCGTCCAAGAGCAGTTTGGCGCTCAACAATGCCTTTTCCAGCATGATGGAGCACCTTGCCATAAAGCAAAGGTGATAACTAAATGGCTCAGGGAACAAAACATAGAGATTTTGGGTCCATGGCCTGGAAACTCCCCAGATCTTAAGCCCATTGAGAACTTGTGGTCAATCATCAAGAGACGGGTGGACAAACAAAAACCAACAAATTCAGACAAAATTAAAGCATTGATTCTGCAAGAATGAACTGCTATCAGTCAGGATTTGGTCCAGAAGTTGATTGAGAGCATGCCAGGGAGAATTGCAGAGGTCCTGAAGAAGAAGGGTCAACACTGCAAATATTGACTTGCTGCATTAACTCATTCTAACTGTCAATATAAGCTTCTGTTACTCATAATATGAATGCAATTATATTTCTGTATGTGATAAAAACATCTGACAAACACACATAAAAACCAGAGGGCAGCAGATCATGTGAAAATAGAATATTTGTGTCATTCTCAAAACTTTTGGCCATGACTGTACAGCAGAAATTGACCTGCAGTGCAGACTTTTCATCCACACCTTGTCAGTTTATTTTGCAGAATATCACCGTGGATTTAACCTTTTTACAATACATGGGGGGTGAGAAGCCATAAGTCTGCAGCATCTATACAGCAAAGACTACACAATTTGCTGGGGCTATTTTTGCTGCTGCAGCAAACGAACATATTTTTCCTGGGTAAACATACCCTAACATAGATTGTTAGGAATATTGTAATGCAATAATTTCAGGGATAGAAAGTCCGAGCGCCATCCCTTGATAGATATCAGGCTATGATAAACGGCTATACACTGATGAGTATTTAGAGCCTGAAACTCTCTGCAGCCCTGTATGTTCTTATCAGAAATCTAAGGGCTCATTTATACATCAGGGTTCATCGTCCGCGTGTTAGCCGTTGTATTAATGGCCAACACATGGCCCCATAGACTTTATTACAGCTTGCCCAAGGACTGTTAAAAAAAAAAAAAAAAAAAATGTTCCTGTCATTTATTGGGCCAAGATCATGTATCCCTCAAACTCTGTTCTATAAGGGATCCCTGAAATCAGATTACCCTCGGGTGATCACTTGGACATAGAAAAGTACTGTTTTCACAGACCAGTGCATGTAAATGTAGTCTAAACCTGAAGATTGAGTTTTTTTTCCATTGATACAGGGCAGTACATTGGCTCATTGGTCCGCTCCAGCCTTGTATGACTCAGACCATTGCAAATAATGCACTTTGTAAAGGCAACGTGAGACCATCTTTGCAGCATGGTCCAGCTGAAAAACAAGTCGAATTGTAAGTTTCCCTTTTATATTAACTGCAAATGTTGAAATTCTTGCAGGGTGCTGCAGAACGGACTGGAGGTCGAGCGACTGCGCCTGAGAAACTTCTTTCACTACTATCACTCCAAGAGAGGCATGTGGAACACCCAGAGCCAGGAAAATGCTGCCAAGGAATGAAGCGACGTTGAGTTGACTTTCTGAGCATAGACCGCTATGGAAACCTCCCTACCTTGGTTTGTGGTTTGCACAGAGAAGGCTGGCTGTTCCGTCTAATAGACATGGTACTGCCAGAGTAACCCTCAGAGCACATTGCACCCCCTGCAGGCTTCTCTGGTCGTGTTCTGAGGAGGCTGCGATACTCTGCAGAAGATGACCGATGACTTGCATCTGAGATTACTGCTTCAGAAGAGGATAAATATGTAGTGCACGAGCTTAGCTATCCGTACCAACAAGGTATACTACTTACAGAGCGGCTGATAAATAGGAAAATGGCACTCAAGATCGGACTGCCAAAAGATTTTGCTGTTATTAGTGTTTATGCGCTTGTATTCATTGTACAAAATGTACTCTACACAGGTAAGAGCAGAAATCCTGCTTGTTTAGTGTGCACAGAAGTGTACTTGAGATAAATAGCAGCAGTAGGAATATTTCCTGTACTATGCCAACTGACCACTGGGTGGCGCTCTTTGATATCTTTACATGCCTGTCGAATATGGTGATTCCCAAGTGACCATTGACCACAAGGGGTCAGCAGAGGAGAAAAAATTTATTACCCATTTCTGAGAGCTATTGTATGTATTGTGGTGCTAAAAAAAAAAAAAATACAGGGGCAGTGCCAAGATTGAAATGTATAATCTATCCCACCGCATAGGCGATAGATGAGAGGCCGACCACTGAGACCACCATAGATCATTTCCCCTTGTCTGACTGGAGCCCCCGACGCAGATGTGAATGTAGCTCAAGTCAGTCCCAAAGAGTTTGAATGGAACAGCAGAGTGTATACTGGACTGTTGTATTCAAAGGGGGAACAAAAGGCCCCCCACTCTCATGGTCATTGGGCGTCCCAGTGATCAGCTACTATGCACAGGATAGGTGATAAATCTTCGTCTTCGCACAACCCCTCTAAGTGCTAGGAATGCATTGGCAGATTGTACAATACCTCTGGTTATTGCATCTCTTGATTTGTACTTAGCAGGTCATTTATTACAAGGCCTAATGCCAAATCTAAAGATATATTTATATATTATATAATATTTCAGCGGAATTTGGAAATCTGCCCAGCTGTTTCTTGAGAAAGCAATGCCCTTGTCTTAATGTAATATCCTTGACTTTGGCGCCAGATGAAAATGTTCTACATACAGTCTTCTTCCTACAGTCTTCAGCCCCGCCATATTTAGACTTAGATTTCTACAGATACCAGTTACAGGGGTTTGTGATCCTACATCCCAGCTGTATAACTGTAGGCTGGTGGTTTAGTGGCCACAAACCAGCTGACAGGTTGCCTTTCAAGGAGATTATCCAACGTATTAAAATTGATAGCCTATCCTTAGTGCCCTGTGGCCCCTTTTAAAAAGCTGATCGGCCTAGGTGCCAGGAGTCTCCCCCCCCCCCCACAAATCTGGTGACCATCAATTTTTAAAAAGTTGAAGAACCCCTCTGAGAGAGTACCCGAAAACCTTCTGTTGTCTTCTGCAGAAATCCAGCCATGCTCAGCATTTACAATGATTTCTGTGAAATTAAAATGTAGCAAGAGGTTTTTAGACGTTTTTAAATATTTTTTTTTTTCTTTTTAAACTAAAATAAAACCATTTTCAGTTTGGCTTTTATTGCTGTCTCTGTTTTATTTATTTTAATCACTGGGGGTTGATATCACTGAACTCAATAGAAATTAGAAAAGTGAGATATTAAAAATGGTTTATACATGTTTAATGTACAGGAAATTATAATTGTCATGAGACTACAGTTGTACAGCAGCCTAAGGCTTTAGGGCCTGTAACTTCCCTAGCTTACACTAGGTTCACACTAGCATTCGTCTCTCCATCGTTCAGGTACCAAAAGACGGAGAGCCCGGCTAAAAAAAAAAAAAAAAAAAAAAAGCAGTTTCCCGCAGACCCCATAGACTATAATGGGGTCCGCCGATTTTATACTGAAACCGGCAGAGAGAAAAGTCTTCTGTGGTGGAGTCTCCTATGAAGATTCCAACGCAGATATGAACCTAGCCTTATAAGCCCATACTGCCTCACATTCGGAGTATACTTTGTTTCATCCTGGTTGTGAGATCTGTTGGCTTACATACTATTCCTGACTATACACCTGCCATTCAGTTAATGGCAGGTGTAGATAAATATATATATTTAGGAGATAAACCTATAGTGGTTGTCCAGATGGTTAAATACAGTAGTTGTAGTAATGCACTCGAAATGGGAATTGGTTGCACCTATTAATATACTTTCAGCTAGTTCCCATAACTACTCTGACATCCCGCTACCAGTGCTGGTCTGGCTGCACTCTTGGGACCGGCGCTGGTGGTTGAGCCTCATCCCCCCCCCCCCCCGTGTCCGCATGTGATGAAAACAGCTAAGTCAGCCCCGTTTTCTGTCCCTGCATCAACCATAATGAAAAGGTGGGGTGGCTTAGCTACTGCAAAGTCAGTAACATCACTGAGGCCATGTGCACTGTTGCTTTACAGTGCAGGAGTCCTGGGTTCAAATCCAGCCCAGGGCAACATCTGCAAGGAGTTTGTATGTTCTTCCTGTGTTTGCGTGGGTTTCCTCTCACACTCCAAAAACATACTGATGGGGAATTTAGATTGAGCCCTATATGGGACAGTGACTGACAATCTGAAAAGCGCTACAAAGTATAATGGCGCTATATAAGTAAGCTAATTAAATAAAAAGGGGGGGCTCCCTTTCTGTATGGGACATCATGGCAGCTACAGTATTGGACTGAAATTATATTAAGTGCAACCAGTTTCAATGTTGAGTACACTTAAAGAAATTTGGCCAGACATCTTAATAAAATAAGAATTTTTTTTTTTTTTTTTTTTTTTTTTTTTGCTATCCTGATATGATCACTTGCAGTTATAGACACAAAGCCTGCATAGTAAAACTCTCAAGTTCTGATGACTTCAGTTACTAGCCAGTTGTTGGGTTATGGAGACTTCCACATATACACATATACAACTGTTCAAGTCCGCTAGGATGTAAATTTTTATTAATTTGATGGTTTGGATCCCGAGAGGATTTAGGAGGAGACTTGTTTAATCTCTTTTTTTCGAATTTGGATCCATAAATTATTCTGAAATGTTTATCACATTTTTAATGTATATTAATAGTTTTTTTTATGCTTCATAGTAACATAGTAGATGAGGTTGGATGAAGACACAGGTCCATCAAGTCCAACCTATAACCTTAGTGTTGATCTAGGGGAAGGCTAAAAACCTCCATGAGGCTGATGCCGATTGCCATGTCAGGGGGAAAAAAAAAATCCTTCCCGACTCCAAATCCATTAATAAGTATAAAACCCAGGATCAACTTGTCTTCATCAAAAAACTAAAACTCGTGACCTGTAATATTTTTCCTTTCTAGAAAGGCGTCCAGGTCCTTTTTGTACTTGCACACTGAATCCACCATCACCCCATCCTGTGACAATGAGATCCATAGCATCACTGCTCTTAGAGTAAAGAATCTCTCTATATTGCTGGTGAAATGTTTTTTTTCTCTAGATGTAGAGGGTGTCCCTTTGTCACTGTCACCAGCCTAGCATTAGAAGGTCATTAGAAAAGTCTTTGGACCGTCCCTTCATGTATTTTGGCTCCTTTTAGCCATCTTTGGTTTGGTTAGTGCCAGGCCTCTTTGTCCTAAGTTTGTCTTCAGATCATTTGTAGTTGGGCCATACGATACACAGCTCCATGGTTACAACCGAAAATTTCACTTTAAGACAGACTGGTTGCTATGGATGCATGACTGACAACCTGAAGTATAAGTTTGTAGTTGCTAGGCAGTTTAGTTATAGAATTTATTAACTTTATTCATCCATGTCGCCCAAAGTAATAGTTAAAAATAAAAAAAAATGTAGGCCATTTTATTGATGAACTCGTACCTGATCGGGCTGAATTTTCCACCAAGGATAAATGAGAATTTCTGATAAAAGAACACTTTGTACTTTCACTGTAAAATTCCACGAAAGACATCCCAAAGTTGATTTATTTTATTCTTTCATTTATTTTTCAAATAAATCTGTAAATGAACATAAAAGAAAGTCGGGTTTCAGTTGATAACATGACCACCATTTCTGGGGAGAATAGGCAGCTATCCTGTGGCTGCAGAAAACCTTATTATTATTGAACTCAAGCCACTGGCTGATCTCCTAGGGAAAAACATCAGGCCATCCAAAACCAAGACATCTAATCGTTACGTGGAGATGAGGAAGAAAACATGTGTCACTGGAAGGGAATTAAAGTGAAGCTTCATCTTGGGAGTGGTGATGGATTGTAATAGGGAAATGCATAAAGAGCAACTCCGTAAGACAGTGTTGTAATGAGAAGCATTCCCTATTTAGCCTTGGGATCCACCCAATAATAACATGAACGATACTTGGAATTTTATAGTCTTAGTTTACACCACACAAAATAGTCCTACAGGTATTCATGCAATTCATATTAAGTATCTCAGAATGGCGCTGTAAAGCCAGAGTTATGTGTGGCTACGTTAATCTGTTAATACACAATGAGACTATAAGTGACACCATCTATATTTGTAACATTAAAGGGGTTGGCCAGGATAATATTTTTTTTTTTTTTTTTTTTTTTAAATTAGCCCAGGAGATGTGGGGAAAAAAAAAACCCCATACCTGTCCCTGGTGCTCCGGTGTCTCTCAATGCGGTCCGGTCCTGTAGCTCCATTGTTCTCTTGCGGCGGAAGTCCCCACCACACATGACTGCTGAGGCCAAAAAGCGGTCTCGGTGAAGGACGCGGAACGTCACTACCTGTGATGCCGCCGAGTCCTTTCCTGAGGCCGCTGATTGGCCTCAGTAGTGATGTAACCGCTAAAGCCAATCAGTGGCCTAAGGAAAGGGAACCTTCTGGCAAAAGAAGACAGCTGACCAGGACCGGACCATGCTGGGAGGGCACCGGGGACAAGTGAGTGTGGGTTTTTTTTTTTTGTTGTTTTTGTTTTTGTTTTTTTTCCCAACTTTCCTGGCCTAATTAAAAAAAAAAAAAAAGTTAAGCTGGGCAACCACTTTAAGCCAAAATGTTTTTTATCGTGGCACCATCATAGGGGTGTTGCTTATTTTTACAAGGACCCTACATGTACTAGTTCCACCAAGGCATGTACTACCATTTTTTAGAGTCTTTCACTTTTCTTGGTGTCTTTAACGCACAGAATATATATGTTCTATAGGAAGGGGATAGCAATGTTTTAATCACAACCAATTTACTCACATTCACACAGTTTAGTTCTCTGTATATACCCTGTATGAACCTCGGCTGTTTCTGAGTCAGAGAGACCATCATTGAACAGATTCTTTTTTAGTTACTATGAACACCATATGGCAGCTAGTCTCCACCCACCAGCTCAGGGAGAAGTGCAAACTACGGATAGAGCTGGCAGTAGGGAAAACTGCTAAAGAATTAATTGCAGAATACAAGTAATAATAAGCCAGACGTAGAGTTATTCCCCATATACACTCTGTACTGGCAGGACACATGCTCCACCATTGCTCAATTCAACCTCCTCCTCTTCATTGTCCAGTGAGAAGGAACAGGGTCTGTGGATAATGGGGGTTCCAGCAGTAGTTTCAGTTCCCCCTTAGGTTATCTCGTAACTCCAAGGATTTGGCAGCTTCAACCTTATTTTAATGTGTAGAATAGTAAATGGAACTGTACACAACTTTCTAATCTTACCATGTAAAGTTCTTTGGTGAGGTTACATTCTGAAGTGCTCGCCCATTTTTAGACAAAAACATTTTTCACAGACCAAGACCAAGCATGAGTATACTTGGTATTGCCACTGGCCCCAGAAAGTATCCTTTTGTTGTTGGGTTTGGGGGCCGAACTTGTATTGTCTACAGCATTGTGGCAAATGACATCAAATGTAGCTCCTATATATTTCTACAGCAAGTGCAAATTTTGTTGCTAGGTCAAATAAAACATAGTCAGGTCTTCTCCACATTAGGTGTCTTGTGCACCTGCAGCACCTGGAACTGAAGCAATGCTAGTGAAAATCTAGCCTTTCTGAGTGACTTCTGAACTTTGACTTGGCTTGCATTTATGACAGTAATCCTTGGCTAGTTGCTTTTTCCTGATCCTGTTCCAATGATCATGAACAGTGACTTTCTTACTATGTGTTTGTATCGTCTTTATCTGGTTTCCCTGTTATTCATAGAACATGCACTGTGAACTGTGATATAAGACACCTACAGTATTATGAAGTCTAGTACTTGTGGTTCATGGTAAAAATCGGAACCCACTTAAAGGGTCTTTTTCCAAAGGGAAAAAAAAGTAGAGTGTGCAGGTGTAGATAGATAGCATGAATAATTTTATAGTACTGTGCAAAATAGTGTTAAAGGGATTGTCCAGGATCTGACCTCTCCACAGGAGAGGTCATCAGTATTAGATTGGGTGGGGTCCAAAACCTGGATCCTGAAGTGATTAGCTGATCTTGCCACCAGTAGCCATATACCAAGAAGCCATATACCTGGAAGCACTACATTGAAGGGGAGTTTGGTCTGGGGTCTATATTAGCTCATTTGGTATTATCTAGGTCTGAACTCAATTAGAAGGTCTGATTTGGGTTTGCATTTTTTTAGGGGTCTGCGTAGACTTGTTTAGGTGGTGTGATCTGTGCTCTATATGGATTTAAGGGGCTTATCTAGGGTCTGTAGTTACTCGGGGGACAGTGTTGCTTCTCAGAATCTACTTGATGTCACCTCTTATCAGTAAGTTAGAAATGTTTTTGTAAAAATGTAGCGCGTTGACCTTTTCGATTGTGTGAGTAGATCAGGTCTATGGACAACAACCTGTTTTGGCAAGGAAAGCGGTATGTGCTTACTGCAGACTATTAGGAAGTCAGCCAGTGTCACAGGTCTACAGATGTATCATACCGCTCTGACATATGCTTCCATTTGCCAAGTGAACATTTTTTCCTTCCAGGGACATCTGGGCTTAAGAACAATGACACAGTATATTGTGTTATGAAATACCGCTTTACCCTGATGTGCAGTCACTTGCATTATTGATATGCCTGATAAATATTACATTACATGAGTCAGTGTGCCGAGTACTGTGTTTTATAGACTAGAACCTTCATATATGTGTATAGTGCAATGAAGGATTAGACTTTGATGGATTCTATATCATTATGGCCAGGGGAGTCTTATTTTACACAAAGTAATATACAATAAAGGGCAATGCACTGCTTCACAGATGTATGGGAGACAACGAAACACTGGTCATCACTGAGGACCACTACCGATTTCCAGAGCTTAAGGACTCTATAGAGGTTTTTAACCCATTTGACACTACCATTAGGCAAGTGCAGATAGTGACTTGGATGAAAGGCTTCTACTCCGAGATCTTTCCAAATGTATTTATGGAATATCAATTACTGAATGCTATGACTTTCCTTATATGTCAGCCATTGAAGTTCCTGACGTTCTTTGTAGCTGGAGAGTTATAGCAGCTATCTGAAGTAGCTATGAAGTTATACTTTAGGCTAGTTGCAGACGACCGTGGGTATTTTGCAGTCCGCAAACTAGTAATTAGGCTTCAGTTTTTGCGGACAGAGTGTCTTCAGTGTGTGTTCAGTGTTTCTTCAGCATCAGTGAACTAGGTCTGCAAAAATTGACAGTGTCTTGAGTGTGTGATCCTAGTTTGCGGATCCGCCATAAAAAATACAGGTGACATCTAATTATATCCCTAGCTTGTCCGCAAAAAAGGACGGCACACTGATGACACGCTGAGTACATCAGCGTGCCGTCCTAGGTTTTTAGTCTTTCATAGGCTTCTATGGGCGAGTCCGTTCCACAAAAACTGAACAGAATAGGACCTGTTCTATCTGACGCGGTGCGGAATCACGGCCCGCACACTGATCAGTGAAAAATATATGGTCGTTTGCATGTACCCCTAGAAATGAATGGGTCAGTGTGAAATCCGCGAAAAACAAGGATAGCCCACGGTCGTCTGCAACTGTCCTGAGTCAGTCACCTGTGCTTCTCAAAGGGATTGTATGAGGCTGGACAAAATCTTGCTGGGGTGAGTGCCAGTGATAAAGGGGGGAGAAAATGCTGTAAAGAAAATAAAAGGTCCCTTACTAACCTAGTAAATCACCCATTGTTCCATTACACTGCTGGTCATTCTTTGCATGGCTGCAGTGATGATGTCATGTTCAGTGATCGACTGCAGCAGTCAGTTGGAGAAGTGATGTCATTTGTTACAGCCCTGTAAACAGACCAGTGGAGAGGGGCGAAACAGCATGGGATTTCAAGGTAAGCAACTTTTTTTTTTTTTGGGGGGGGGGGGGGAGTGGGGGGTCCCTATGTACAGTACAGACCAAAAGTTTGGACACACCTTCTCATTCCAAGAGTTTTTTTTGTATTTTCATGACTATAAAAATTGTAGATTTACACTGAAGGCATCAAAACTATGAATTAACACATGTGGAATTATATACTTAACAAAAAAGTGTGAAACAACTGAAAATATGTCTTATATTCTAGGTTCTTCAAAGTAGCCACCTTTTGCTTTGATTACTGCTTTGCACACTCTTGGCATTCTCTTGATGAGCTTCAAGAGGTAGTCACCTGAAATGGTCTTCCAACAGTCTTGAAGGAGTTCCCAGAGATGCTTAGCACTTGTTGGCCCTTTTGCCTTCACTCTGCGGTTCAGCTCACCCCAAACCATCTCGATTGGGTTCAGGTCTGGTGACTGTGGAGGCCAGGTCATCTGGCGTAGCACCCCATCACTCTCCTTCTTGGTCAAATAGCCCTTACACAGTCTGGAGGTGTGTTTGGGGTCATTGTCCTGTTGAAAAATAAATGATGGTCCAACTAAACGCAAACCGGATGGAATAGCATGCCGCTGCAAGATGCTGTGGTAACCATGCTGGTTCAGTATTCCTTCCATTTTGAATAAATCCCCAACAGTGTCACCAGCAAAGCACCCCCACACCATCACACCTCCTCCTCCATGCTTCACAGTGGGAACCAGGCATGTAGAGTCCATTCGTTCACCTTTTCTGCGTTGCACAAAGACACGGTGGTTGGAACCAAAGATCTCAAATTTGGACTCATCAGACCAAAGCACAGATTTCCACAGGTCTAATGTCCATTTCTTGTGTTCTTTAGCCCAAACAAGTCTCTTGTGCTTATTGCCTGTCCTTAGCAGTGGTTTCCTAGCAGCTATTTTACCATGAAGGCCTGCTGCACACAGTCTCCTCTTAACAGTTGTTGTAGAGATGTGTCTGCTGCTAGAACTCTGTGTGGCATTGACCTGGTCTCTAATCTGAGCTGCTGTTAACCTGCGATTTCTGAGGCTGGTAACTCGGATGAACTTATCCTCCGCAGCAGAGGTGACTCTTGGTCTTCCTTTCCTGGGGCGGTCCTCATGTGAGCCAGTTTCTTTGTAGCGCTTGATAGTGTTGGCCACTGCACTTGGGGACACTTTCAAAGTTTTCCCAATTTTTCGGACTGACTGACCTTCTTTTCTTAAAGTAATGATGGCCACTCGTTTTTCTTTACTTAGCTGCTTTTTTTCTTGCCATAATACAAATTCTAACACTCCATTCAGTAGGACTATCAGCTGTGTATCCACCTGACTTCTGAACAACACAACTGAAGGTCCCAACCCCATTTATAAGGCAAGAAATCCCACTTATTAAACCTGACAGGGCACACCTGTGAAGTGAAAACCATTTCAGGTGACTACCTCTTGAAGCTCATCAAGAGAATGCCAAGAGTGTGCAAAGCAGTAATCAAAGCAAAAGGTGGCTACTTTGAAGAACCTAGAATATAAGACATATTTTCAGTTGTTTCACACTTTTTTGTTAAGTATATAATTCCACATGTGTTAATTCATAGTTTTGATGCCTTCAGTGTGAATCTACAATTTTTATAGTCATGAAAATACAGAAAACTCTTGGAATGAGAAGGTGTGTCCAAACTTTTGGTCTGTACTGTACATTTCCTTCTCCCATTCAACCTGACCTGATCTACAACTCCATTTGTTTCTATTTTCTCTGTCCCCAGCTCTCATCCTCTTTTCTTCCTGTAGCTCTTCATGTCTTGGGGTACTCTGGATTCAGCAAATGTAAGAATTCATGGTTTGCAAGAATGCTTATTTTCACTAAATCCTCAACTCTTTACTGTGTCTTTCTGATGGATAAAACTGTTCATGTGATGATCACAGAGGTGCATGGCTTGTTTCAAATTTTTTTTTGCTAGTTACAATAATGTTAAGAAGAGACTTTAAAGACTTTTTTGTCCTTTAATAAAAAGGAGCAAAATCGGTTAAAAGGGTTTTATGGACTTATTAATTGACGTATCCTTAGGATAGGTCATCAGTTGACGATCAGCGGCAGTCTGACACCCAGGACTCCCAAAGATCAGCTGTTTGCTTTTTAGGTTTCACTTCCACTTTACAGGCCATGGTCTTTGGTCACATAGCCTGGTTGCAGCTCATAAATAAAGCCTGGAAAACCCCCTTAATAAACTATATTACAAAAATGTTGCCCTTACCCCAGCTACAAAATAGCATAAAAACTGAAAAAGTCAGCAGCAGCCAAAACCATTCTCAAAATTGTATGGCCATTGGCCCCTGCATGTGGAAGGGGTTTAAACCACAACGTGTGTCCATAACCCTATCAGAGCTCTGTCCGAATCTGTGTGGTTGTCACATGGTCAGGTGGGTTTTTATTCCCAACAATTTGCTTCTACTTCTCCCCATGTCTACATTACCTGATATGGGGCCGCTGGTAAGTAAATTTGGTTAAATATTTTGCTATCTTCTCAGTTTTTTGGAGAATTTCCGTAAGATTACAGAAAATGGCATACAGGTAGGTGATCTTTACACAAACTCTGCCATCTAGATGCAACTTCTAAGTTCTACAAAGCTATAGGTAGACTCCGTACTCCCATCTCACCCCAAATATAGGGAATGTTCATTGGCTTTGTTGGAATGAGCGGATATCATATTTTAATAATCCATCATGTTTGAGTCTGCCCGATTGTTCGAAACTCAGAACTACTGGAAACATAGACTAATCCTATATTCACACGGCCGTGGAAGAAAGCAGTCTTGTACCTGAGGGGCACGCGGTTTCACGGATCCCTTATCCATTTCAGTGCATGGAGGCATCTGTGAAAACAGACAAAAATAAGACATGCCCTATCCTTTGACAGTTCATTAAAGAATAGTCCCCAATAACATACGGTGAATTTAATGCAGCCATGTGAATATAGGGTAAGGCTTACACTAACATCAAGAACGGCTATTTTTGTAACAGCCGTCACATTTTAAAAACACATTGGTGGGAATTTGTTAAGATTGACTTTTCTCCGCCAGGCTTGGTAAAGTCCCTGACTGGCACGTGGTGCACCTGAATTATTAAGAGGCTATGTATAGGTTGGTCTCCAACCTGCTCGGCCATGCATCCTCCTCTGTGGAGGAACAAAGTGTCATGCTCTAAAGACGCGTCATATTCACGCCCATCTACACCAGCAAACTTTCATAGATGGGTTAATACATTTCTCCCATAGGCGCTAATTGAACTATTCACATGTCCTATTTCTGTTAGTTATTCACCGTTCCCTCGTAGACTCAGGTCCATAAGGGACTTGTGAAAATGGGTGCTCCGTGGATGCAGAATGGCTGTGAAAAGTGGACTGTTCATCAGTTCTTCACAGCTGTCTTTTTAGTTCGGTCATGTGAATATAGTCTCAGGCCAGAGGCGTCCCTTTAGGGGTGCAGAAGTCTCAGGAGGCCCAAACGCGCCTCTGAAACATAAGACACCACTATTGTAGATAGCACGTGGTAAATAGGAGCCCCATTACATAATTTGCATTGGGGCCTCAGGCTATATCCACATCACGTGGAACTGCTGCAGATTTTCCCTCTAGATTTGGAGGTGGAAGACGGTTGCTGCAAAAGTGAATGAGACTTGTCCACATGCTATGGAAAAATATCTGTGCGTAAATTGACATGTAGTGCAGATTTTACAGCATGGAGATTTTCACCATAGCCATTACCCTTTGCAAAGTAGCACATTTTCTCAGTCCCATGTGGATGTACCTATATAGATGTTCTGGCCTGTGTATACGGTATAAGGAACAGCACTCTACTTTGCAGTGCATCAGTGGATCTTTCCATTGTAACGGTTCACATATTGGCAAGCCCTTTCCTACCTGCTACAAAGGTCCGTCTGCCATGCACAAAGCTGTCAAGTGCCAAAGTGTCAGGTAATTTCCAGCTATTGCAATATGGGACTTTTTTGTAGGCTGTATTGCAGGTTTTTTTCAGATTAATGGAATTCCATTTTGCTTAATAGTAATGTTAAAGTGAGTCTGTCAGCAGGAAGATCGGTATCAAACTAATAGTACCTTGTAGAGCGGCTTCTACACTTTCCAAAGATGTCTTTCTTATTCTGCATTGCAGCTTCATTTTCATGAAAAACTTTATTTTATCTGAAAAGGGCTTTAGGGGCATTTCTTCTTCTGCCATTGCTTTGCTCCTGCTATAGATAGCCACCAGTAACTGCTGACAAAGTGAGACATAGTAAAAGATGTCACTCAAGCAACGGGGAGAGGAGCTGTGTGTTACTTAAGAGCGATTATCTAGAACAGAAAGCAAAGTGCCAACAGGAGTAGAAACCCCCTTTAAAGCCCTTTTCAGCAAATTTGCCTAAATATAAAACAAAGATTTTCATGGAAATGGAGCTGCAATGCAGAATAATAAAGCCATCTTTGGAAAGTGTACAAGGCGCCCTACAAAGTACTGTCATTAATATGATACCGATTTTCCTCTTGACAGACTCCCATTAAGTGTGTTGTTTAATGGAGAAGCCCCACGTTGCTAAATACTGTGTTTTACATTACCTGCAAAGTGGATGGGATTCTGGCTAGTCCTATCCACACATTGCAGAAAAAACCCACGCGTTTTTGAAAATCGCAGCATGTTCATTATATCTGCAGGAACGCTGGCGTTTTCCTTATAGGTATAATAGGGGCAGAAAGTACACAGAGGAAAACTCTCTTCCACAGCGTTTTTTTGCTGCGTTTCGCTATGTGGGGTCTTAGCCTAAGAAATGAATAATACAATTCAGCAGAGATAAACCTACCTACCCTGCTGGTCAGCCCGCTGGATTTTCTGCATGTTCCAGAAATAAACAATATTGTAGAAATCCTACAGGAAATACTTGGATTATTTTCCTGTTGACCTCTTCAATTTTAGCTGCCAGACAGCTAAGGCAATGAAATGTAGTCAAGGGGGAGGGGGCTTTATGTTATTTGTGTCTTTACTTCACAGGTTTCACTGCAGTATGAGACCACATAGGATCACAGAAATGAATAGTTGAATGGAAGAATTGCTGGGAATTCTATTTGCTTGTTTTTATGTTGTGTTCCTTTAAGGAGGATCTTTGTAGATCACTCTAGAGCAGGAATAGCTTTATCCACAGCGTGCTAATAAATATGGGTGTGTGCCTGACAACACATTAATGGAAGGCATTGTCATCGTTTAGTCAGATATGGCTGTTGCTTTGCCTAAGGAAACTTATAAAAAAAAATAATTTCTCTCCATTGCGCACGCAATTTCATTGTCAAGTATTGGAAATTAAAATGAGATATTGGAGTCCAGACCGCACATAGATTTTTCTCTAATATTATGGACATACTGTATTGATTAAATTTTATAAACCCTCGTTCACATCTGGGAAGTCTCTATTCTGTTCCAGTGCTGTAAAATGTGAGCAGACCCTAAGGTAACAGAGGATACATCGCTGCATAAGAAGTAGATTCAGTAGTAGGGAAAGCTGGGTGGCAATGCGGCCTTACTGGTAACTACTCAGCTTTACCTGAAACAGATATAACTTAGAGGGTAAATTCATATACAACAGCTTTGTTGCAAAAATCTATATTGGGTTAATTCTGCAGCAAGCAAAACCCTATTCAGATAAATGGTACATTCTCAAAATGTCTACAATAAATCTGCCAGGTGTGAATTTATCCAGAAAATGAACAGTATGTGGCAGCTCTCCTGACATGTCTTCTGTAGTAAACATTTGTATACCCTATGAAACAAGAACACTAAGGCCGGGGCCCTATGTTGCAAAACACGAAAACGCTGCAGCAAAACACAACGTATTTTACAGTACCTGCAAAGTGGATGGGATTCTAGCTAATCCCATTCACACATTGCTGAAAAAATCTGCAGCGAAAATGCCGCGATTTCAGAAACGCTTGTATTTTTGTACATCACAGCATGTCAATTATACCTACGGAAACGCTGGCGTTTTACGTATAGGTATAATAGGGTCAAAGTCCGTAGAGGAAAATTCTGTGGACTATCTGTGAAAAGCGCTGCCGAAAAAAACCACGATGCGTTTCCGCCGCTGTCTTTTCTGCAGAACTTTTTGGCTGTGGCTCGCTATGTGGGGCCTTAGCCTAAAGAACTTTGTGTTGGGCCGGCACTCTGTTATTCCCCCTGACAATGTACGAATGAATTGGCAATAAGGTGTTACCCCTCCTTGTCGGTGAGGTTTGTCCTCACACATTGTATAAGGACACTCCCTGTTGATGAGGGAAATAGTAACGCCCAGTTATCAATTTGTGTGTCTACTTCCAGGAAGAGTAACAGAGGAACATCACAGAGTTCTAAGATTTGTTGTTTTATGAGGAGTGCAAATATTTCCTGAAATGGGCATGTCCAGAAAGCTAATAGGTTCTTTAAAAAAAAAAAAAAAAAAAAGAATAGGAGTGGTGATAATTTCCATAAAATGCAAGTGGTTTTTCACCATTTGTCAGTAGTTAGACCAGTGGTGTTCGTACGTATTGTATATTCCTCATTACACATTGACATGGCTACATTCTCTTTATGCCCTCAGGCTCTCCTGAAGTAAATGCACCTACAATGTTTACTATTCCGAGATCACTATCGATGGTGGGACAAGGTTTCTTCACGCTCCAGGCAACTATGCTAGTCACTTGTCACAACTGTAGTACATAAACAAAGCCATCGTGTATGGCCTGAATTATGGCTTACCATACTGTGATCCCTAAATGAATGTAACACTATGCAAGAGCAGGGAATTCATTTGGCTTTAGAAGCCTGAGGTAGAATTAATTTTTGCAATAATTCTACATAAAAGTTTGTTAATTTTCTGTACTGTTTTGATACAGATTTTAAGTTATGCTGTCGTCTTCACCATGTATGGTTGCTTTCAGAAGTCTGTTGGTTGCCCTTGGAAACAGACAGCAGCATAGCTTCTTTGTGATTTAAGACATGTGACTTAGACTAGATTCACACTTGCGCTGGGTTCTCCGTTGTTCGGGTCCACCAGGGGACATGCTAAAACAGCGGTTATTCGCGGACCCCATAGATAATGGGGTTCTCTGGGTGTCCATTGTATTTCTACCATTTTTATACTGAAACCGGTGAGGACAATCTGATCAGGTTTGAACCTAGCCTCACTGGATCTGAGCCCCCAGGACACGGGACGTCACAGGTGACGTATGTGAGTAACGTCCCGGTTCCTTTCCTTAGGCCTCAGCAGTCACATGAGGCATGGACTTCCACTGGAAGAAGCAACGGAGTGCCATTGGAACGGATAACAGCAGAGGACAGTGGAGCACCTGTAACAGGTGAGTATGGATTTTTTTTTTGTTGTTTTATTCACCTTCCCCAGCCTCCTTGTGGGAAAATTGTATATCCTAGACAACCCCTTTAAGTAGAGGAAAGTATTATAAAATTAGCATTTTATGACATTATCATATACAGTGTTTTACCAGCTTGGTGATGGCAAAATTGCTATTTTTGTTCATCCCACTTTCCAAAATACTAAATAAAAGGCAGTCGAAAATTTCTATGTATATGTTACCAATGAAAGCCTTTACTCATCCCACAAAAGAAAGCCCTCACAGGGCTGCAATGAAAAATAAAAAATACAAATATTCAGAGAACCACAGATTTTTATTGCGGTGGGAAATTTATAATGCAAAAACTTGTTTTTCTCAGTTCCTACCTTCAGAAAGAATTCATGGAAATTAACTGATGTATTTTTTTTAAATAGAGTAGATATAATTTATCCTACAAAAAACAAGCCTTTTTACAGCTATGTACATATACCAAAACTTTCTATGACAACTTTTTGACAGGGAGTTAACTTATCAGTCATCCGTGGCCAAACCACCCAAAGGATGGGAACAAGCTCAGGTAGTCAATCAGCAGAGAATCTTAACATTAGATTCCTGCCAGATCCCACCAAAAGTGGCTGAATCTACAAATATCCAGCATCTACTGTATGTTCAGCTAAAGCAATGGCATCTTGACATGGTGACTGTATTAGCCCTAACCCAAAGGATCTGTTCGTCCTGTTTTGGTTGGAGCCAGGGCAGTCTAGGTGTGGCCTAATTTCTCAGAAATAAGGTATGTTGGCAGTGACAAGACATCCCTGATCCAGATGCAGGTAGAAAAGAGGAGGCAGATGAGCGCTGGTCCAAAATAAATGTAGTCTTTAATCCAATTGAATAAAACACACAACGCGTTTCGGGACAACACCTTTTTCAAGTGTGCATAAAAGCATAGCATGGGTAGCATAGCATATATATACTTTACAAAAATAAAAAAATGGGACAAAAACGGGCGGTAGCCATGCCCCCTCACGTGTGGGGGCGTGGCTAATGGGTCTAAACTAAATAAAGACATCCCTGATGGGGTTTATAAAATAAACCTTCCCCTATAAAGAAGTAAACATGAATGTCTTACTACCCTACGCAGCACCGATTCGAAGGCCTCATCATTGCCCAAGTTGCCTAAAGTAATGAAGCACCTGCATTGTCATAGAATTGTTATTAGAAGGTGTTTGATCATAGGGTTACTAACTGGCAAAATAAATACATAAAGCTTTTAATTGTGTGTTTATTTCCTTTTGGCACTCTGGTTTCCACCCATACTGCAAAAGTGACTCTGTATGAATCTGTGCCTGTTGTGTGGGCACGTGTGTCTTGTCAGTAAATTAGTTGTGAGGGAACAAAGACTAATAAAAATAATTTGTTAAAATATATTAAACAAAATATGCCCTATAAAAATTTAGGTTTCTGCTTTCATCCAGTTGCGGCGTGGGAAATGGTAGTATTACATGACGCTCGTTCAGATGATCAGGTGATCATGGAATACACTCATTGAGAAAAAAAAAAGACGTCCAGATAGAGATGTCGGATTGTTGCAAAACTTGGCATGCAGTTATGTTTCAGATATGGAAATAATTGCAGGTGTGGTCTGATTAGATACTGGGTCTTGCCACAAGAAGGTGTAAAAGTGCTTCACCCACTGCCCTCAGAGGTTACTTCTGGGTAGTGTACCTTTTGGTGAGAGATCGTTGATCTCTAGACATGACACTCAAAGTTTTGCCCAGATATTTGGACCGTGAGAAGCAGGATAATCATTAAAACAAATTCTAACCTAGCTGTTAGGAGGTGTTGGGAGCAGTGGTTACAGGAGGGAACACAGATGGTGAGCAGGCTTCAGGTAACCTAGACAGAGCACCAGTAGAGCGGATTGTTTGGTCCACTTACATGCACAAGCAGCTTCCATGGTTTTCTTGTCCACCATCCAGACAATGCTGGTACCTTCATGTCACACTGTGTCTGACCATTTCCAGGTGCTTAGCATGTCCTGCTATTGACAGTCCGTCATAAGTGTATAAAAATGATGGTAATGAATGGGGGGAAAAAAAGAAAAAAGTGCACTTTGTGCTATAAATAAAACTAATAGAAAAAGAATATTGTGAAAACCCCACTTTTTGTTCCTTTTTTTGCTTTCCTGGATATTAAGAAAAAAAGTAATAAATACAAAAATTTAGAATATTAAAAAACCCTGTTTCATTTAAAAAAAAAAAAAAAAAGTATTGCATTAATCTGAGTGGGAAAAAAAAACTGTACAATAAAAATCCTATGTGCAATGAAAGAAGCCCACCTGTGCATATATACTTACTGAATTATATTGTTCATGTATATATCCTTAGTGAATGTATTATTTATGCATGTGTCATCAGTATAGTAAATTGGTAAATGTGTATACATGTAATGTCAGGGGTGGTCAGAGGTGAAACAGTTTCTCCCTGCAATCACAAGATCAGATATACTGCCAAGGCAGGTTTATTGCTTTACAACTTCTTGGCCCCCATCAGAAGCAGTCAGGCATAAGGGAGGGGCAGTTTTGATCGGACCGCAACCTCAGCCATCTATAGTGTATTCATCTTTCCTGGGGGACATAGCACCATGGGCATAGACCTGGCCATTAGGAGGCTGACACTAGGAGAATCAAAAGATGACAGCTCTGCCTCTATTCTATACCCTTTCCAGAGACATTGTGCTAGTCAGTTTTAACCTAGTGTCCAGAGGCAGACTTGAACTGAATTGAGTCTTTTTGTCTTACATTGTTTTTATTCTTTCTTTCAGATGCAGGGGGTCTTCAGCGTGTACACCACACTAGTCGTACCCCCCCTGCGGGTGCAGCACTCTGTAAAAAATCACCTCGCCGGTCACCGAGTCCCCACTCGCCGCATCGACGGCTGGAATGCAGGTGACCCCACTCCCGCATGAGAAGTCCACTGAGGGGGTGACCCTGCGGCATCTGAAGACACCAGATAGGTGAGTATGGAAAAAAAATAATATTTTTTTTTTTTTTAGGGGGCAACTCAGGGAGGTCTCTCTGCTTCTCCCTACTCTTTGCATGTGGGAAACTCTGGGGGGAGGACCCTCAGTTCTCCTCAGGAAATCTTCTACATATTTCCTGGTTTTTATTTTGCTTTAGCAGCAGCCTGCAAGCTCCTCAGGAATTCTCTGCCTTCCTGACGAATACAGCTCCTGGGCTATCTTCTCTGTGCAGCCTCTCTGCAGTAGTTGGTGATTGGACCTTTCTTTCGGTGGTCTGGTAGGTTAACCTGTAACAAAAAGTTACCATGTGGCCAACCTGAGACCATCTGTTCTCTCACCTTCTGCCTAAGCCAGTTCAGGAACCTCCAGTTGATTCCCCCCAGACTGGGCGGCCCCCCCCATACCCCGCCATAGGTGACCTTGCCAGACTTAACCAGTCTGTGGTAGAAACTTTGGTCATGGTCCTCCTCCCTTATCTCTAGGCACTCTCCAGATTGGACCACAGCTCATGGCTCCACTCCAACAGATGGAACCCTATTGCCCCCTGCATGGTCTGTTTCTCCTGGTGATGCCTCTGACTCCGACTCGGAGCATCATCCAGGCACATCTATATCTGCTGCTACAGCTACCAGAGGACCCTGATCCTGTTTCCAAAGCTTCCATCTCTGATGGATTCGGTCTGCGATCAAGGAGGCCTATCAGCGCAAGGATAGGGTGCTGCGGACAGCCCATGGTGCTGTGTCCTCCAGTGAAATAAGCCAGAAGAATGGATTTTTGTACTCGCGTTAAATCCTTTTTCTTGTTGTATTTACTGAGGGTACAGATCCCACCCTTGTTTTTCTTGTTGTTCCTGCCCGGGTTGTTTTGGTTCGTTTTTGGGTTCAGGACATGTTGGTGGTTGTTGGTTTTGTGTGTTCTTTTTTGTCTTTTTATGTCTCTCTCCTACTGCTGCGGTACAAACTAACTAGCACACTGTGGAGAGGGTATAGCCTAGAGGCAGAGCCAATATATTTTTATTTTTCTAGTATCTTCCTCCTAGTGGCCAGGTCTATACACATGGTGCTGTGTTCTCAATACAACGAGAAAAGGATTTTACGGTGAATACAAAATTCCATTTTTTTTTTTTACATAATATAGGTTAATATAGGGAACTTTGTAATATATCTTATTAAAGTAATATGTTTTCTTCTCCACTTTTCAGGCAGAGTTACTTTCTACATATTAGTCTATACAGAGAGTATATATTTACTGCTTCTATGCCCTACTACTCTGTATGCTTTTAACACTGCTATGTTTGTAGATAAGAGGCTGCTAGTACACAGGATGTGGCAATAAATCAATTAACCAGATGGAAGGAGAATACTACTCCACCCCTCCCTTCTTCATAGAGCTCTATGTGTGTGGCTGAATACAGAGAGGAATATAATGTAAACAAGCAGTCAGGTTGAAAATTAGGTGCAAGAGAACAGCTTAATAAGTGGTGAAGGAAATTGATCTTCTTAATAAGATATATTACAAAGTTTCTTATTTTCACCTGTACTATTCATTTATGAAAAGTTGAGTGTATCTGGAGGTACACTTTAAAGAGTTTGCACCATTAAGGATATATAGGATAGGGATAAGTGTCTGATCACTGGGGTCCATATGCCAGGTGCAGCAGTAATCAGGAGAATGGTGGACCTAAAGTCTCCTTATGATGGAGCTCTAATGCGTCTGTATGACCGGCATTCCATTCACTTCTAAGGGGTCTGCGGCACTGCTGGAGATTAGTTCTTTCAGCTCCACAGCCATTCCTCCCAACTTTCAAAGGACAGAAAGAGGGACAGAATATGTGGTGCGCTATGTGCGCCACTGCAAATTTAGCTCCAACCACTTCTACATTGATTTCACCCATTCTCATCCATTGTTCTTTGTGCCCCCACGAAGTATAATGCTCATACAGTCACCTTAACATTATATGCCCCCATATTATAATGTTCCTCTCCAATTGCCTGATACTATGAAGTCCCTTTCCGGGTGCCAAAGCTTAAATTGGGGGAAACTAGAGGGAGACATTTAAATTGGGGCAGCTGGAGGGTGACATTAAACCGTGGGGGTAGTTGGAGGGGGACATTAAACTGGGGGCAACTAGAGGTGGACATGTCCCCCTCCAGCTACTCCCATGGTTTAATGTCCTCCTCCAGTTGCCCCCAGTTTAATGTCCCCTTCCAGTTTCCCCCAGTTTAGTGTCCCTGCCCAGCGATCCCCACTATTTAATTTCCCCCTGCAGCTGTCCCCAGTTTAATGCCCCCCCTCTTCTTCCCCCAGTTTAATACCCCGGCGGACCCCCAGCAATTGGACACTGTGTACTTAACGGCACAGTAAAATGTGGCAATACTGCGTATACATCCCATGTGTTACTCTCCCATCAGTTAGTAAGGTACACGGCCCAGTAATCCTGGATGTATAGCCGGTTACTCATTGTATGTGTAATTGTTATTTATCATACATTGATACAATCTTTTTATGTGATTGATGAGACTTTGCTCTATGAAAGGAGTAACCAGAATGCAGAAATCTGTGCAGTGATTCACAATGCAGGCGTGTCCTCTGTGCATTGACAAATCACATCTACAGCCATGCCTTTTACAATACAAACTTTGTTGCAGCCAATGCAAATGGGTTTTTTTCAGCCCAAGTTGAATAATAACAGATCTTCAACCAATTCCAATGCAGTGACTCAAATACTGATAAAATACTGACACCTGAACAAGCCACTTGGATTAATAGGTGCTGACAGCCCGTCTGAGTCTGCTGCAATGAACAGCTACTGTATAGCATTTATTTAACTCTCTGGCTGCCAGTGAGAGACTATAGATAACATACTTGCTGAATAATGTTTTCCCCTGTAAAAGATGTTTAGCAATTCACTCAAACTTTTGTCACAGGGTGTGGGTACAAGATCTCTCTTATTGTGAAAGATTTGGTAAAATTTTATTAACTTTACTGGTACTGTAATATTTCAGTTTTTATGTCAACAAATCCAATAGGAAAATCTGCAGCAAAACCATCCCTTGTCTTTCAGTACAGCCCCTAGCTTACCATAACTATAGCTAGCCTTTGTGTTTTCATTATGTACGACAACCTACCTGTGCTACCCTTACCAACTAGCCCATGCATATGACATTCTCCACCAAAGACCCGCCAAATTCCCCATCATATCATTTAGACAATTTTAGATACCTTGTAGAGTTTTTGATCATTACCTCTTATATTTTCAATGTTATAGGCTGTACACATGTATCACTATGGAATAACCTTGGTATTTTGGATGTTGTTAAGGCCAGAAGTACAACTGATGTCCATGCCAATAATCCATGGTGGGAGATTCATGAAGATCGGGATTATGAACACTGCTCCTTATACAGTATCTCCTGCACTGGTGGAGGATTCGGGTGATTTTTGACAGGGTTCAGGCCACTTGCAGAAAACAACCTTGGGTTTACTCCACAAAAGTGGCATAGGGAGATAATACATCTGCCCCTCTATATACATCTTTATTAACCCTGGCTCATCTGGACGTCTGTCATGGGGTTACTTGGTGTAGGGTATTTGTCATGTCATGGAATCACAGAAAAATTATATGTGAGCGTTAAAAAACACAATTTCTGTTGTGGTCTGTTTCTTCCAGCGCCTTTCTAATATAAAACTAATAATAACAATGATTAATCAAACAAATAGGAAAGAGGGTCTCAGATCAAACATAAAAATAAGGGACCTTTCAGGTGCTCCTTGACACCCCACGAAGGTCTTGGTGCCACCATTCTATGTTCATGACTCAAATACATTTCTAACATGGCAGCACCTGTGGAGATGAAATCCTGAGCACGTTCTCACCACCCATTAAAATGTGAATGAGGCTAACCTGGAATGCCCCCGATGATGCCCTGCCAGAGGCACCACAGCAGCTGCATTGGCTCCCTCTATGGTACATACACCCCTTGTAATTAGTTGTGTCTCAATCTCTCTAAATCTGTCTCTAAAATGTCTCTAAATCCGTAATTCAACATTGCTCGCAGACTCAGCCGTTGTTCTCTAAGTATTGGGACTTACCTGCCATCAGTCCGTTTTTTTATAGGACAGTCCTGGTATCGGGTATGCAATGGGTTGTGCATAAAAAGGAAGGGATTAAAATGTTCCATGATGGTAGTTTGCTTTTGGCATGTATGAACACATGCCACCCCTTACTTTATTCCAAGTGACACTAGTGGAAGACCATGAAGATCCCGTGTTGTCACTTGCCCATTGTCTGCTTTGTTGCTAAGCAACAGCCTGAACATATTTGGGCCCCTGCGTAGTAATTACAAGACTAGAGGTCTCCATACAGTGGCGTAACTAGGAATGGCTGGGCCCCAAGGTGAACATTTGACATGGCCCCACCCCCCTGAACCGCTGCCCCCAATCCCCCCCCCCCCAAAAAAAAACGCATTCCTGCGCACACTATTATGTGCCATAGTGGCTCCTGCACACAGTATTATGCCCCATAGTGGCCCCTGCACACAGTATCATGCCCCATAATGGCCCCTGCACACAGTATCATTCCCCATAGTGGCCCCTGCACACAGTATCATGCCCCATAGTGGACCCTGCACACAGTATCATGCCCCATAGTGGCCCCTGCACACAGTATCATGCCCCATAGTGGCCCCTGCACACAGTATCATGTCCCATAGTGGCCCCTGCACACAGTATCATGTCCCATAGTGGCCCCTGCACACCCACCACTATATGTCCCATTGTGGACCACCCATGAACAATTATTATACTCTGGGGTCTTTTCAGACCCCAGCGTATAATGATCGGAGAACCAGGGGAGGATAGAAACATTAAAAAACAACGTTGCTTACTTGTTCCTCGCTCCGGTCCACTCCCTGCTGCTTCAGCCACCTTCAATGTTGGACCAGGCCGGCGTCACGTGATGCGGGCAAGGCGTTGCGATGCAAAATGACGTCGGGGACGTCACCAAACAGGCCCGAAGCCTGGAGAAGCGCAGGAGAAGTAAGTACATTGTTTTTTATGTTCCCTCACCTCCCCTGGGCCTCCGATTATTATACTCCGGGGTCTGAAAAGACCCTGGAGTATAATGATAGCAGAGTTTGTGGTGTTCGGCCCACGGCCTCACATACCGATCCCCGCTCCTGCTCACAGCCGCCTCCGCAGAATCTGAAGTGCAGGTGGCCATGAGTGGGACCCCAGGGAATGGTAAGTATATAGGGCCCGTTACCTGCTGGGGTTACAGCAGGTAACGGACTATTAAAAAAAAAAAAAAATATTGGGGGCCCGCGGGGCCCCGTAATGTCCCGGGCCCTGTGGCAGCTGCTACCGCTGCTACCCCGGTAGTTACGCCCCTGCCTCCATAGCAAATAATTACCATGGGAATGGTTTTTTTTGCGTTTCCATTTCATAAATATGTTACATGTAACTACAAGGGTGGGTGCAGACATTCTCCAGCAGAGATTTTTGGTATGATATTTGTAGTTAGGGATACGTCACTGAGCCTGTATAACTACTTTAACCTGTCTCACATTCAGCCCCTGCAGGCACAGGGAGAGGGGTAGCCGCTGATCACTCACTCTGTGATACATTATAGGGAGTCATGTTGAGACAACAACCAATTTGTCATTGTGTAATACCTATAGTAATCGCTGTACTGCCCCCTCCATGTACATGGGATACGGTTAGGGATAACTTTAGCCAGGGTCGTAGTGAATGAGTGTCGGTGACATGTTCACAATGCATGTATGTACACGATGGTGTCGGTGTTGACTCTCTGCTTTTGTTTTAGTTTAGTTTTATTAGTTTCCAGAAATGTTCCCAGAACATCCAGTACGACTAGCCGAGGTTTGGCACCTCCTGGTTCACTGTGGGTGATAAAAGAGGCTCCATTTCGTCATGGATACAACAATGTTAGTGTATGAAGAAGGAAAAACATCAAGTCAGGGTCATTCTAGTTTTCTGGGTGTGAAACAGTTCCTAAGATGTTTGCTATGGGGCCTAAGTTCTATGTACATCTTTGCATAAGGGAGGGGGGGATCTCATTCTTGATGGGTTGGGGGGGGCACCTTATCTGTTGTAAGAGTGTTAATAAATCAGGTGAATGCTCATAAGCGAAAATGGAAATCTACTCTATTCAGGATTTGGCGTAGATTTCCTATATAACTCATCCCAGTTTTCTGGCGTGAGTTATAAAAATATGTCAGGCCAAGGAATCCCGGCTCTGCCTAAATTTGCAGAAAGTGACAAGTGAGACACAGAATGGGGGGTGTGGCGCATCTTTGCCACAAGAAAAATGTGCCATGTTAACACACCAGAAAACTGGCGTAGATAGGTGGATAAGTTCTCCTAATGTATTTCAAAAATGGCCGTCACACAACCATTTTTCACTGTTGTACACATGAGGCCTAAATGTACCATATACAGCAGGCTGACTCTGCAGTTATAATTCTATGGGTCCGTGGAGTTGTCCGTATCCCTTTCCCCATAGGTGGCGTGAATCATTGCACCCATTACCATAACATCTCTCCTCTCACAAGGGATTTAAATGGGAGCATAAAAGTGCTGGACCCACATAAGTACATCATGTGGGCGCATGAGCATCACCAGAAATGGGTGAAATGTTGATTTTAGCTCTGGGGCAACCTCTTTTATGTGTACGTTTCTGATGTTCCGTATGTGAGAGCAGCAGTTAGTTCTGTTTTATCGTAATAGAGTGTGATGAAGCCTCTCCGATATTTAACACCCATGTGGTATCGCTTCACAGTGACTCTATCATTATCCCAGTCATGCCATAATTATACCAACAATTTGTAGACTGTGGCCCATGCAATCAATAATAAAAATAGGGCGTATAGTCATTCCAGGCATTGTACTGTACTTTCTGTAATGGATGTGGAGATGAATAAGCATTGCGTATTTGTCTGACTGAGCAGGATTCAGGGCCTGGGGTGAAACTTAATCACTGGTGTTAAAAGAAAACCAATGAAAACGTAATACTAATAGCCAGTAATAAGTCAGTGTAAAGGCAGGTGGAGCAATTTCAAAAGTAAACACAAAAATAACCCAAAAACAATTCTCAAGAAATAACACCGGATATGAATGAAGGTGCAGATATTAAAAAAAAAAATAAACAAACCTACTTTACGCCTTTCCCCCTCTTGCTGGTGTTTTTGAATTTCTAAAACAAATTTGGTTTCTTGCTATGCGGAGATCAGAACTGCAGGAGAAGTGGTTATGGGGTAATGGCGCCCATTCTTAATTACAAGCTATGGGTTATTTCCGGTAAGGGGCTAGGAGGTCCAAGTTGAGTTTTCAGCTTTTGGCTAGATCCAACTCCAAGATATTCCACGGTGATGTTGGAGCTCTATCATACGGCATCTCAAACGGGGTGTCACTAGAATATTGTGATACCCGGGCCTCACCATTGGTCGGTGGTCATGCCAACATTAAAAAATATAGACTAATCTTTTGTCTCCTGAAGCTGGTAGGTCGCACTACTGTTATTCATGTCGGTTGCACTCTTCCATCATAAGAAGTGAGCAACAGACATTAGCAGTAGTAGAATTACTAATGTAGGACGGTGTCCCCTCCATCTGGTCTCCATCTACATTCACTCTCTTGGAAAAAATTGGAACATTTCTTTTATCATTCTTTATTTACTTTTCTGATTGAAGAAAAAGTTGTGCTTGCAGGACTTTTTCTTTCATCACAAAAGTAAACAAACATATTGGAAGAAAATGTCCGTCATGTTTTTTTTACATTAGAGTCAATGAGAACAGACTTAGAGTAGACTCCATCTGCATCCGTCACTCTACTACCATTAATGTCCATTGCTGTCATCCTATGACATAGTGTGAATGTCCTCAATATTAAAATGAGCTCAAGAGTAACTAAATATGTTATGAAACCAGAGATTTCTGCAGCTGGGGAAAGACCTGTTTAATATACAGTTATCTCTGTCACACGTGCCTCCTCCCAAGGCTCACCTCACAAGGTTGAGTTCACTACTCTACAGAGGTATGTTAGCAAAGCAGGATGTAAAACCAGAAACATGGCCGCAACTCTCTCAATTTAAAAAAAACAACGTTAAAGGAATTTTCCGAGTTATTCCAAAAACTGGCCAAAAGCAGTAAATCACCAGTGTTATACTCTCCTGCCGCTTTTAGCATCACCACTAAGTTCCTTCTTGCTGGGCTTTGCTTATTTGCATCAATGGTGTATTATAAACCCAAAGTCACTGGCCTCAGTGGCACAGTGCAAGACTGGTGCGACCAGTGATTGGTTGGTTGTAGAAGTCATGTGAACCACACAAGCACTTCATCACTGCTGCCATATATATATATATATATATATATATATATATATATGCAAATCAGTCAGAAAGTACAACAGTGGAAAATGTCAATCACAAGTACAGGGACGTCTGTAGCTAAATCTAACAAATCAGACCCCGCCCTTAGTGCACTTGCTGACTGATTTGCTTATCCATATATGATGATTTTTCCTGGCCCTTCACAGCACTGTTATTGGTTTTGGAAGCATTATGGACCTGACAGACTCCCTTTAATTGAAAACCTTGAGTTTAGCAACTCCATTGCTCCTGTGCCAATCCAGGATTATGTGAAAGAGAGACCAATACAATTTTGTCCTTTCTGGTAAGCAATACTTAGAATGTGCATGAGAGCATGATAAAGCTATGCTGGATTCTCTGAACTAGTGATCTTCACATGCAGTAGATCTGTAGCATATATTTCTGCAAATTAAAGGGGATATGTGGGGGACTGTCTTCTATACCTGCATATACATGCACAGGGGACCTTCTTCTATACATGCATATAAGCATGTTTATACAGTGCACTACAAAAAAAATTCAATCCTCACTTTAACCCATTTAAAATCCATTCTATACATCTGGATGGGATTGTTTAGGTGGCAAATACATGAATTTCTGCAACCCCATTCAGGAACAGTTATAGAAATGTGTGCAGCAAACCCGCAACGTGTGAATTTACCCTTTAGAGACACTAAATCAGTTGTTTCCTTTATCTACAATTACTTTACTGCTTAGTGCAGACTGTTGTACTGCTAGGTTAACACTAGTGTCGCCTCTCTGTTCTTCTAGTCCATGCAGGACTTCTTCCTCCGCCGATTTTCAGGCAGACATTGTAATGGTGCAAAGGTGAATGTAGCCTTACTTGTTGCTCCTCATTTCAGACTGCGGAGATTCTAACTATCTTCAATAACATCTATATTCAAGAACAGTCAGTGGACAGATGATAACTGTTAAATTGGTGGGAGTCGAAAGGAGGGGCCAAAATTGACAGGACCAGTATACGCACTGCTACTCCATTTACTCTCATGGGACTGGAGTACAGCGCTCGGCTATCTTCATCAGTGCCCTGGACATTGAATGAAGCTGCAGGTGCATGCTCAAATTCCTCTCCATCCAGCTCCTCCTGGCCACCATCTTACAGAAATAGGGGACACAGGACTCCTATTGTTTTGATTGGTGGCCCAGCACTCAGACCTCCATCAATCTCCATCAATCCAGTGGATCGGTGATAAGTTGCTATACCGGAATACCTGTTTAAGATAACGGGGAATGCTGGGAGATTTCGGATATGAAGCCAGAAGATTTGTCAGTGTAGCTGTGGACTAGAATTCAAACTGTAATTTATGAGCAATGTAAAATGTACATATAATTACATAGAAATACATTTTAATGTTGCTAAACTTTCATTAATTGTTTATAGTGAATGAGAAATTTTATTTAAAGGGGTTGCGCCATTAAAGATACTTATCCCCTATCCACAGAATAGGTGAAATGTGTCAGATCGCTGGGTCCCCCAGAGATAAGGAGAACGGAAGACTGAAAGCCCCCCTAAAGTCTCCCTGTGAATGAAGCTCCAGTGTCCATGTGTGACCAGCATGCCATTCACTTATATGGGGCTACCGGGACTATCTCTGACAATCCCATAGCAGTGAATGGAGTGCTGGTCATGCTAGTGCACTGGCGCTTCAGTCACAGGGAGTATATAGGGCACATCCAGCCCCCCATTCTCCAGTTTCCTGGGGGACCTAACAGTAAGACCCCCCAAGTGATCCAACATGTATCCGCTATCAGAGAGTAAGTGCCTTAAATGGGACAATCCCTTTAACGAAACATGTCCTTTAAATTGACTGTTCTTGAATATAAATTATTCATAAATAATTGTTATAAATAATATTTTTCACAAATAACTGGCCACTGGGGGACATTTTTCTACTTCAGTTACCAGAAATATGCAGATACGTTTTAAGTAAAGGGTTTCTCCAAAACTAGATATTGATGGTCTGTCCTTAGGATCAATATCAGATTGATGGGGGTCCGACACCCGGATTCCCAACTGAATAGCTGTTCAGAGTATGGTGTAGGGAGCCGGAAGTGAATATGTAAATTGTGTAGTGGCTGGGCTGTGTTTTTACAGCTCAGTTCCCATTCAAGCGTATTGATAGATAGTAGAGTATATATGTATACTTCGCAGATCCTCACGGCAGGGTTTTCTTGGTGTCAGTATGGGTGTTGTCTTTTGGGTGTAGAATATATTAAGAACTGGGTGTGGCCATAATAACCATCCATACAAGCTTATACCTGCTAAGAACGAAGGCAATGACTACCCCCCTCCACACCCTGTGAAAGCGAAGAAACAAGGCTGAACTTGAGTTTCCCGCAGGGGCTTTCCAAACATCCAAGGTGCTGCATAACACCCTCAGTAATACCTGCTAGTATTATCATCCTTGCTTCCGTCTGCAGTCCAAAGCTCACCATTGTCATTGTACATTAGTTAGAGCTACAAAGGTGAATTCACACACAGCAGATTAGTGGCAGAAATTTCTGGTGATTGTAGAAAACCATGTGCTTGCTGCAGAAACAACCCAATTCACCTACAGGACTGATTTTCATTCACAGAAATTTCTGAAACAAATCTGTTGCATGTGAATTTATCCTAGTAGAGAC
Source organism: Leptodactylus fallax (assembly GCA_947044405.1). Classification (NCBI taxonomy): domain Eukaryota; kingdom Metazoa; phylum Chordata; class Amphibia; order Anura; family Leptodactylidae; genus Leptodactylus; species Leptodactylus fallax. The sequence goes on from CAMRHE010000412.1 coordinate 146,150, forward strand.
CACAGTCTAGAAGTTACTGCAGAGCTGCCTTCAGGAGTTTGGGAAAGTTGGGTGACATTGTCAGACTGGCACATGTTTTTGAAAATGCAGCTTATCCGCAGTTCATTTTTCCTGCAGTGTGTGGATGAGATTTAGAGGGACTCCTCGCAGTATAGTTATCAGAACAGTATGTTTTTGAAAACACACTTTTTTGCAGTTTTTTTTTTCTCCTGCAATGTGTGGATGAAATTATATAAAATCTCTGATTTTGACAGCGTTTTTTTTTTTTTTCGCCACTTTTCCGCAACATGGGGCCTTAGCCTTAATGTTGAAAGGGGTTGTGAAGCCCCCGTAAGGAAGTCACAAAGAGTGAAATCAATCATTTAGAAGCTAAATTCATACACAGATAGAGCTGGTGTCTGGTTTTGTCTGATCTGACTATTTCCCTCCATCTTGTTTGCTTACCATGTAGTTCCTCTGGAAGATCCTTCAAGGTCTTGGCACCCTGTAGCAAAACAAATAGGACCTACTATGGCTGGGCCTTTTCTCTCTAAGACCCCCATGGCAGCCATATGCCCTCACTCTTTCCCTTCTCACATAGATAATTGGCAGCTTAAAAGTCAAAGCAACTTATTTTCCTGTGGGTCAGCCATAAACTAATACAAATACCCATTGGGGTATTCCCCCAGCAACATATTTAACTACATATAACATACATATAACTACATATTTAACTACTCTTGAGCTCATTTTAGCATCAGGGACATTCACACTACATCATAGGATGAGAGCAATGGACATTTATGGTAGTTGGGTGACGGATGCCCCTCTGTCTATGTCTGTTGCTGTTGACTCTAATGTAAAAAACATGATGGACACTTTCTTCCATTATGTTTGTTTACATTTGTAATGAATGTCCTGCAAAGACAAAATCATGATCAACAAAAGCTTCCATCATGTTTTTTTTTACATGAGAGTGAATGCAGATGGACTCCAGGCAGAGGGGGCTCCATCTGTATCAGTAATTCTACTACCATTAGTGTCTATCAGGGGCGCACCTGCTATGAGTTGACGGGGCGGCATTTTTTTTAATCTGCTTAGATTATTCCAATAGGTACGTGACCACTGAGAACCAATCACTGGCCTCAGGATTGATGCCGGGACATGTGATATCAGATATAGGCCCGAAGAGGACGCCTGGGAACTGGAAAAAGTCCAGGTGAGGGGAGTATAACTATTTGCAATTTTTACTCACCTCCCCTGGTGCCGAACAAGTTCAGCCTATCTCTGATGTTAGGCCGCTACCTATTGGATTATTCCAACAGGTAGCGGCTGATGTTTTACTCACCAATCCCTGCTCCTATCCAGTCTGGCCTCTGCTTCTTCTTCCAGAGTGGACTGAAGCATTCTTCACCATCCGTGCCCTAGTGGCAGAAGTGTAGGCCGAACTGGACAAGTGCAGAGATTGAGAGTAAAGCATCAGCCGCTACCTGTTGGAATAATCCAATAGGTAGCGGCCTAACATTAAAGATAAGCTGAACTTGTTCGGCACCAGGGGAGGTGAGTAAAAATTAGAACTAGTTATACTCCCCTCACCTGGGCTTCCTTCGGTTCCCAGATGTCCTCTTCAGGCCTATGTCTGCTATCACGCGCCCCAGTGTCAATGCTGAGGCCTGTGATTGGTTCTCAGTGGTCACGTGGGGCGTGCTGACGTAATGGTGCCTCGGCAGTGACACTGGGGCACGTAACGTCAGACAGTGGCTGAAAGAGGCCCAAAGAGGATGCTCTTTCTGTGCCCCACTCACCCAGAGCAGGGCAGAAACCAAACAACAAATTTACTATAACTCCGGCCTGAAAATAACTGGTGAAGATTTCAATTCTGGTGCTCTTAATAATTTAGGCGCATATCATGACAGCCAGGAATTTATTAAGACTGGCATACAGAACACCAGTTTTTAGTATATGGCTGACCCACATGAAAACAATTTACAACACACAGCCATTAAAAATGACGGTGCTTTTAGCTCCAGATTTTTTGCCATTCATTCGACATAAGTACTACAAATTGTTAAGCTGCGTTCACACTTTGCAGTCAAAAGGTAACCTAATGCAACCTAAAAATGTTTAGTACTAATGCTCAACTGATGTTAAAAAAGTGGGGGATATAATGAAAAACGTCTAACCAGTATTGTACAGGAAAGTAACTGCATATCTGACACTTCTATATGTAAAAAAAAAAAACCACATGGGGTCGCATGTAGACGAAAATCCGCATACAAGTGGTAACCAAGCAGCACTTTCCTCTCCGCATGTTTCGTGCGGAAACCACACGGACCCCATTATAGTCTATGGGGTCCGCAGGTTTCCTTAGGTAAACTGCTTTTCTACGTGTATAGGTTTCCATTCGGGGGGGTCCCCAAGCGGACTCTCCGAACGGAAACCGAATGCAGATGTGAACCGGCCCTTACTTAAACTATTATAACACCGCGTAACCACTTTTTAAACGTACAGGGTCTCCGTCTTTCGGGTCCCCTTGTGGGACTCCAGAACCTGAATTACTGTGTTATATCTACATTGCATCTCTCATTAATTTAGTAGTAAATCAATATGATGTCAACTATTATATCAACTGTTACATAAGCGCAGAACAATACAGAAGTATTGCACAACTGTGAGGTCAAGTATTACATTATTCCATTTACTAGAAAATTAGCAATTGCTTCACAATAATACATGCTGTGACATCACTAATATTTCACCATTATATCACTGTTGCATTGATAAAATAACAACAACTATTTCCTTTCTATATTAATTATGACATCAACCTATGCCTCATTCTTACATTTCTGTTGCCTCCCTATTACATAAATTAGTGAGTTATTATGGCTGTGTCATGTGTTATATCATTATTCTATCACTATTACAATAGGTTTTACATCAGTATAACACACTGTTACGTTAATAGTATACCACTGGTGGCCTACTATGCATTATTCAACATTATCATCAAAAACAGTGATGTGCAAAAGTTTTAGGCGTCTGTGGGAAAAATGCTTTGAGAAATAGAAGTGATAATAGATTATTTTTGTCCATTAACAAAACAAAGTGAATGAAAAAAAGATAACTGAAACCCATCGATTTGGTCCAACTTTAGGGAGAGGGATCCTGGAAGTGATGATATGGCCCTCCATAGAGCCCTGATCTCAATATCATCCAGTCTGTCTGGGATTACATGAAGAGACAGAAGGATTGGTGCAAGCCTACATTCACAGAAGATCTGTCCTCTTTGTCTATGTCTGTTCCCATTGACTCTAGTGTAAAAAACATGACAGACACTTTTTCCCATTATGTTTGTTTTCTTTTGTAATGAAAAAAACAACTTGCATTCTTAACAAGAGAGTGAATTCAGATGGACACCAGATGGAGAGGGCTCTGTCTGCATCAGTAATTCTACTACCGTCAGTGTATGTTAGGGGAGCACCAGTTATGAGGCAACTGGGCGGCATTTTTATACATTGGTCACTACCTATTGGATTATTCCAATAGGTAGTAGCTGATATTTTACTCTCCGATCCCTGTTCCTGTCCAGTCTGGCTCTGTGGGAACAACCTCCCTGCTGAGCTACTTCAAAAACTTTCTGCAAGTGTACCTGGAAAGGGCAAAGGTCACACCAAATATTGATGGGATTTAGATTTCTCTTTTGTTAATTTACTTTAGTTTAATTGAAAAAAATAAACTGTTATCGCTTCTATTTGTGAAATTATTCTTACTTTGCACACCAGCCATAATCTTTTGCACAGTACTGTATGTCTCTTATGCTAACCTAGAATGACCTCTCTATGGGGTATGGTGTGGTAATGTGTAAACATTTTCTGAGCTTACACTTAGATACTTAATTTACTGTACAATATTATACTTTAATATTAGTATACTAGTAATAGGTATTTCATGGAAATTGCCTTAAAAGCGTTGTCCGAAGTCTGACAAAATTTCAGCATAAGGTCAGAAAATGCTATTACAAAAAATAATACAAATATTGCTTACCTTGTGGATTCCCTGCCATTCCAGCACAGCTTCTGTCTATTTTTGGTTATTGGTTGCAGCAGTCACATGTTGATGTGATGTCATCACTGCAGCCAAGTCAACAAAGCTGGCAGGGAGGACAAAAGCAACAGCAATGGAACGGCGAAGGATCACAGAGACGCTTGCAAAAGACTGATTCAGCTCCGTTATAAAAATAACCACCCTTGGCCACCATGGTGGGTGAGGTTTCTGACAAGTTCTGTTTCTGCATTATAGACACACACAGTGCTCCTAAAGCAAATGTATTACTGTTGTCCTTGAAGCTAGGCATCCAATTATTAATGTCTGTTTATGGAGATGTATCACTTGTCTTTAGATCAGGACTGAACCTAGCGTCTCTGCTGCCTGAGGCGAACTATAGAAAGGGGCCAACCCCCCCCCCCCCCAAAAAAAAAACACTCAACCCGGCTATCTTTGGTTGCGTGATCAGGCCCCCCTAATTAGGACACCCCCCCATTGACAGATCAAAAAATCACCTTATTTGGCCCCCACGTAGTATAACATCCCCCTGTTTAGGACCCCCTTTATCCCTCCACCCCCACACAGAATGCCTGCTGATAATTTTTACTCACCTGTCCTCGCTCCTGTCCAGGCCGCCCTCCGCTGCCGTCTCCAGGGCGCTCTGTAGCCAACAGTGAAGTATCCCGAAAAGCTGTACGTAGCATGCTGGAGTTCTTCAGTGTTGTGACGTAAGTTTAGCGCCGCCTAGAGAAGGCAGTGGGGAGCAGCCTGGACAGGAGCATGGACAGGTGAGTAAAAATTATCATCCGCTACTTATAGCAATAACACAATAAGTAGCGGCCAATTAAAAAAAAAAAAGGCTCCCCCCCAGTTTATTCCATGCGGCACCGCCAAGTTAACCCTTTTATTGCCAGGTTGTTTTGGGGATTTTGCATCTTTGGTAGCTAGGGCAATTTTCACCCTTTTAGACGTGTACAAATAAAATCTAAATTACGAAATTTAAAAAAAAAATCATAAAATTCAAAGTCACCCCACATATTTTCTAGAATTAGACCTCTGGCACATTGTCACTCACGATTATACAATTTTTCATCAAGATAGAATTAACTAAAAAAAAAAAAAAAACTGAAAAATTTATATTAGTGGCTAAAAATAGTAGAAAGACATACAACATCCGTCACACACATTCTTTGGAGGGCAGTTTTTCAGTGCTTGTAAAAAAAAAAAAAAAAATAACTTGTTTTTTTTTAACAAGCCTTTTTGGTCACATGTTTTCTTGGAAACACCCTTATACCTTTTCACCACAAAAAAAATGCAAAAACAAACCCAAAAAAATGCAGCAAAAGTGAAAAATATGTCAGAAAATAATGCACCGTTTATGGTGCAATTTATAATTTTCTAATACATTACAGCCAGGGGTGTAGCTATGAGGGGTGCAGATATGGAGGTCGCTACAGGGCCCTGGACCTTCCCCAAAGTTTCCTCTATCACATACAATATGCCACTATTCTAAATGGCACAAGGTAGGTAGGGAGCCCATTACAGATTTTGTATTAGTACCCAGGAGTTTCAAGTTACGCCTCTGCTTACAGCTAAGATCCAACCATGCCATACAAGAAAAACTATGGCTAATATTCACTAATAGATATAGTAATATTTATCACAGTGGCTGATGTTCACAGACGTGCCCCGACCCAGTTCCACAGATGGTGCGATGACCTAATCACTGCATCTTTGCCCTACAGCTAAATGGCTGTTGTGAAACTACAACTCCCAGCATGATTTGCATGTGGTAAGTTGTAGTTCACAACAGCTAGAGCGCAAATGACTGATCTAGATAGTATAATTAATACACAGATGTAGCCGAGTTAACCCGAACTTCTGCAATTGGTTAAATTGCTGCAGCGTGATATCTTATCACAGATGACAACAAAAAAACAAATGAAAAGTAATTAGAAAAACATTGTTAAATGACTTTCATTGATTTTTATTGTCTTCTGTGATAAGATATGACACTGCAGCAGTTTAACCACTTGCAGAAGTTCGGGTTAACTCAGCTACCTCTGTATACTATAAACCTAGCCTTCCTACGGTGAGTTATTTTTGTCACCTTCTTAGCACCTCGAGGTGACCTCCCTATGTCAGTGGTTTTCACATTGGACAGGACAGTAGGAGTTCACCTACGACACATGAGGGAAAGTTGTTCAAATACCTACAAACCTGTGTTTCAGATTCCAGTCTACATTTCAGACCTGCACAACCTTTTTTTTTTTTTTCCCTTTTTATCTCTCAGGGTCTATAAACTTGTCTCCTCATGTCTACCCATAATACTGGCACAATCCTTTGCCATCCTTTGTTAGTGTAAAGCTGGTCAGTTGAAGGGTTAACATTTTACAGGGCGGAGGTACATGAACAGGTCCAGTGACGACACGGATGATACAGTTTCCATTCTCTGCCTTTGATACAATTTGGGTTGTTACCTCTAAATCTTCTCACGCCCCAGTCTCACTGCAGAAGCATTTGTGAGCACCATGATGAGCCAAGGCCCCATCGTGAGTCTTAAGGTATGGACTGTTATAAACTTCCAATAGTAGCTAGCTTATTTCTACAGGTGTGTGGCATAGGTGGGGTTAATTGTTTTAAAGGGGATGGATAGATAAGGCAAGTTAGAGGAGTAGATTAGAAAGTAAAGGGTAATTCTTACTGTAGGTGCACTGGCGGACCCCTTGTAGTGCTGTATATGACAGATAATATGTAAGGCAGGTATGTAAGAGGCGTCCCGTTGCGACACGTGTGCATTATGTTATGTTCTGCAGATTACTGTATGTTGCATCAGTGTAACATATCGCACTTATACCTTCTGCACATGTTATACAATGTGCTTTCAGTTCTGTAAATCTAGTCCTGTCCCGAGGAATTTGTTCTAATGATCTCTAAAAGAACACACCGAGGCACCTTCAGCGCACCTTGTATGGGAATATTCATGGGGTCAGTATCTAGGTGTTCCATTACAATTTATGAAGGCTACAACTGGATTTCTATTCCATAAGTCTATAGTCTGTAGCTCTCATCTCCAGCTGTTGTTACAATTCCTGACTCAGCAGGCATGCTGGGAGTTGTAGTTTTGCATCCGGAGGTTGAAGATCAAAACCTTAAACATTTGTACCAGAGCAGGAAGCAATGCTTTAATACCTGCACAGTTATCTAGTGCAGGGTACGTATTCACTATTCTCAGCAGCCGATAAAATCTTTAGACAGAATCAGTCCATTTATATGATGAAAGCATAGTTCTTGGTGTTTCCTTCCTTGGCCATGTGCCAGAATTAGGCAGCCGCTAGCCAAGGTGGGTCTAATGCTTAGCTAGAAGATCCACTTGCTCAAAGGTTTTACAAGAGGTGTAACAGCCCCACATGGGTGCAGTTCAGGAGAGCCTATAGTCTTGCTGCTTTTTAATCCCACCAGATTTGGGACGTAGAGAAAATCTTCAGTAGAGAACACTGGAAAATAGAATATTCTGTACTTTCCCTTGGTGCGGATTAAAAAGGGCAGTTGTGTGGGAAAGGCTCACAACGTCATCACGAAGCATCCATAAACCATCACTGACCATATTCTAAGGTTCTGACCATATTGTTTACTTTTAACTTAAAAAGTAACGTCTGTTGCGTGGAATGTCGCAGTGCAGCACTGTGTATGTTACTATAACAAAACTGACCGTGTAGCTGAGCCGACAAAACAACATTCTTATTGTTGTGCCCTCAAGGCTCCTAGAGTACGGTATTTGTACACATATTATTAGGCTTACAGCAACAAGCCCCATTGATGGGGAGGCCCACCATATTTTCATATCCTACTGCCCATAAGTATACCGAGGCTTCAACATTCATTCTGAAGTCCTGAAAGTTTAATGGACAGATGACACATACATGGCCACTTCTCCATTGTAGTTAGTAGACATTAAAGAAGCACTCCAGACAAAAAACAATTATGTGTTGTGTAATGGTATTAAAGTGATGATCCCATTACAGATCCTGTGGCTAGCGGACAAGTGTCACATAGCGCTGCATCTAACCAATGGGTCCCCCAGTGATCTGAAGAACAGCGGACTAAATGTCCCCCTGTTTCCTCCCTGTGAATGAAGCACTGCTGCATTTGTATGAGCGATGCTATATTCATTGCTGTGGGGCTGCTAGGACTGCAATCTACAGCAACCCCATAAAAGTGAATGGAGAACCACTCATGAAAGTGTACTGGCACTTCATTCACTGGGAGGATGAAGGGGGACTTTTAGCCCCCATTCTCCTGATCGCTGTGGGACCCATTGGTCAGACTCTGAGCTATGAGGAATCCTGGGGATAGTGGCTAAGTGTCTAAATAACCTACTGACAGTTTTATTGTGAAGTTATGTGCTCCCTTCCAGAGCACTGACCTCCTCTCTGGAACATTACACTACACACGGGCTCATTTTTAAACAGGTAGTTTAGAACTTCTTCAAGGATGTTTTCCCACCAAAGCAATTTATCCTCAATCCATAGGATATCTCCAGTGGTCTCATTGAAATTAATGTAGTAGAGGTGCACCTTCCAACCACTGCTCCATTCAGATATAGGAACAAAACACTCCCGTTCTTGTGATCTGTGGAAGTCCCAGTGGTTGGATCCACCCACCAATCTACAACGTATCCCCCATCCTTTGGATAGGAATAAGTTGCTTTGGTAGGACAAAAGAGAGAGATTTCCAAAATTCCAAAGATATCCTAGCCTACCATTTTCCTATAGACTTACTGATAGTCTGTCAGCAGTAAATTTGATATATACCTTTCAAAGGTGATTCTACAGTTTCCAAATATGCCTCTTTTATTCAGTTTTGGAACCCTTTGTTCATGTAAATTGCAATTTATTCTATGCAAATGAGATTGAAGTGCTTTCGGGGCGTGTCTTAGCTTGCCTGTAGTTTGGCCTCAGCTCTAGATTTCTAGGCAAAGCACATATATATCAATAAAACAGCGATTTACGTGAGAATGGGTCTCCAAAGCTGGATAATTGGAGACTATAGAATCACCTCTACCCGGTATCGTGATTAGCTTTATAAAGAGTGTCCTGCTGTTAGATTCCCTTTTAATGACTATTAAAGGGGTAGATTAATGGTTGGAAGTTGAGAAGCAATCTTGGTGACTTTCCACCTATATTGGGATGTTTGTTCACCTGTGTTTGTGCATTGTGCTAAACAGGTTGGATTCTATGGGAAGAAGCCACAATTAATGAGTTGTAATGTAAATCATCCATGACCTCGTAACCATAAGAGTCATAAGGGCAAGTCTTAAAGGAACTAATGTAGTTAATGTTCTAAAAGGCCTTCAGCAATATAGAGATCATGTGCTTGTTATGTTAGCTGTGTATGTGTAGTGCCTCTATTATACAGGCATAAGTGTAGGTTATAATATTATATACAACGTCATAGGCAAGAACCACAACCCACGAGTTCCTCTATAATAGGTACATACATATCTACTATAATGGAACGGGGTTGGCATCCCATCCGTCAAAGTAGCCTGTATGAAATTGAGATCCTATGTGAAATATCTTTGTATGGTATGTGCCGTGCCATGGACATTGGTCAATAATAACCTAGTTATGTTAATATACTTATAGTTATTAATGATTTCCAAAAACATCAACTTACAGCAATGACAATAGATCAAGGCAAAGTAAGGTAACCATGTTAACCAGGTTAAGTGAGAAGTATGAAGATGGAGGCTGAAAACCAAATACATGCATGGTGCGAGTAGTTGTCTAGAGACCATGTGGAGGATATTGTTGCCATGAGGTTTCAGAGGATGAAATAAGAAAGAAGTAAGGCAAGAAAATGTTCCTCAGAAGGTAGATGGGACACTTACTCATTATTGGTGGACACTTGATGGCTTCATAAGTTGGTTCACCAAGAACAAGGGGAAATGTTAGCATGGTTTATATAGGCCCTTATGACCTCATTTTCATGGGCTGTGAAAAGACAAATTGTCCAAGAGGATTTTTGGTTTATAATTTATTATGATGAGTGTTCAATTCTAGACGTTGGCCATGGAGAGAGTCCGTATTCGTTCATAGCTTTCCTTAGGAGTGTGACCGCTCAGTTATAATTACTCATAACTGTATTTTACAGATCTTCTAGTAATGCAGAGCTAGAGGGAGCGCACATTAAACAGATTCCCAGTGTGCCACATCGAGGGCTGAAATGGCTCAGCCATTTAGCAGAGAAGGGTCGTATGATGCATTGCCTTCTTCTTAGGTAGGAAAACCAGAAGTCACCCCCTTGTCCAGGTTTCATAGAATGTCATAGAAATGATAAATATAAAGTAAGTCTATCATCCATTTTGTTGGTTGGCAAACTCCCCTTATTGAGCGGTTCTGTGCATTAGTTGTCTATATTCAGTAGAGACAAACATCTGTTGGGCTGAAGCAGTGTTTCAGAAAACTTCCATTTTCCAAGTAGATTATCTTTGGGGTCCAGAGGGCGGTCCTAATCAGTGATTGACAGTCTTCGGTATACGACTGTGCATACAAAAATAGCTGTCAGTCACTTAATAGGACGGCCTACTGGACTCCAAACCATAGTGAAAAACAGGGATTTAATTATCTGACAGGTAATATTGAAACTTAAAAAAACCTAAAAAAAAAAAAGCAAACAGTATATATTTTACGCTAGGTTCACACTAGCGTTCGATTTTCTGTCCTTTGGGTCCCCTTGGGGACCCAAAAGACGGAAACCCTGTCTGCTTAAAACGCAGTTACATGTGAAACCCCGCAGACCCCATAGACTATAATGGAGTCCACCAGATTTCCACAGATTTTATACTGAAACCGGCGGAGAAAAAAGTCCACTTTGCAGGACTTTTCTCTCTGCCGATTTTAAGAAGAATCTGCGTCGGAGTCTCATATGGAGACTCCGACGCAGATGTGAACCTAGCCTTCATCTGTTCAGCTCCTTCTCCTGCTTTGCTGCCTGCAAATTGTACATCTACAATGTGACAGGTTCCCTTTAAATTGGAATTTAGAAATTCAATCCTGAACTCATGTACAAAAGACTAACAAGAAGAATCCATGTCCATTGTTATATTGGTATTTTTATCTGGGAAAGTCTTTGTATGAGACAACAGTCTTTGCGAGGTCCATTGTGATCATGATACAGTTGCAGGTAGCCGTGCAAACATTGCTATATTTCTCTCGTATGATGTGGCGAGATAAAAGGCTTATTTAATAACATAGGAGACATCTATGAAAGAAAAAGGTTCAGGTAAGGACAGCGATGTTGGTCATAGCAGCCATTCAAATTTCAGTTATCAATCTGGAAGATCAGAACATGGGTTCACACATTTGGTTGCATGTCATAGGCAATGTTGTTGTACATGATTCCACAGTACGTGGACAAGCACACAGGCTAGGACTGCACCACACCAGGGTACACCTGATGGATCCCTGAGCCATGGTGAGCCCACCAATCCCTCATCTCCTACATGAGTGGTACACAGCACAGTACATTACACTCACTGCCCTACAATGTCAAGAAGACCCTAGTAAGGCAAGAGCCAGTCAGCAGACTAGTGACCGGTCATTTCAGACATGAACAGTCTAAAGTAAGAACTATAAAGCAAGTACTACTGAAAAAAATGTATGGCGCAGTTTTAGGAATTTGCGAATGAGAGTTACATGCAGCTGCGCAGCAGGCCCCAAAATAAATTTTATGGTTGGCCCTATGCACCCCATTCTGACACTGTATACACAGTACATGAAATATGTTTCCTACATAAAAAGCAGAGTATTTCCCAACATGTACCTCCACTTAAAGTTTTCAATGTGTGACACTACGGAGGCATATACATATATACTATGCGATATACATTTTTGAGCTGGAGGCTATGTTTGCCTCTACAGTGGATACTCTTTTGGTATGGCTGTTTGGGAACCTAATGATATATTTATTGTAGGCTTATGTATATTGATATACAGTATGCTCACGTGTTGGATATGTCATAGATGCTTAAAATCTGAAGACCACTTTAATCACACCTCCTGCTTTGTGAAACACCCATGAAGTCCCACTTGCTTGTGTTTTTAGTAGAATTCCTTACTTGTATACCTACAGTTTATATAGTAGTGGCAGCAGCGCCTTTAATTCACCACCTGATAGTTAGGAATTTACATACAAGTCTAGCTGGAATGATATGACAATATGGGGTTATGGCCTCAGAATTTGATTGTTTTGCCAAGCAGAATTGCAGGATTGCCATTTACTAGACTACATTAAACAGCGTGGCCAACAAGAGGAAGACTGTAAACCACTGGACCACCAGGGACATAGCACAACTGGACACACCAATAGTTCAGAAGACACTTTTGTTAGCCCACATCTCAATGAGATTGTTTCAGTGGCAAGCCCCTGGATTTCTGCAAGTTCAATTCAGATCTTTTCAGTTGCAAAAACTTCTGCAACAAAATCTATTGCATGTGAAGGCAGCCTTAATCCGGCCATCAATATCTGACCAGTTAAAGGGGTTATCCACTTTATTAAATTGATGGCCTCAGTATTAGATCTGCGGAGGTCCAACACCTCGTCCCCCACTGCAGATTTCCGGTAAAGAGGCAAGCAGCTAGTGTAGATATTACAGCGCTGTCCGGTCCCATACACTTTCATGGCAGTACCTACACTCACCGTTACAGTTTATATGGCGAGTGAGCAGCGCGAAGAGAGAGAGATATCAGAGATCTGCGGGGGTCCCGGGACTTAATGGTGTGCCAGTCTCCTTCATTGTTTACCCAGTGTTGTGCACATGGTTGTGGCTCTGCATGTTTTTGCCTGCAGCCTGCATTCTGCTCACAGATTTGCAGGGTAGTGGTGTATAATAAATAAAACTTTTCTCAATCACAACTAAACCCAATTTTAAAAGTTCCACCCCAAGATACTTCAGATCCAGTATTAATCCCTCATAGGTGAAGACATTCCATAACTGGCAGGATGGCTGATCCCCAGTAAAAACTCATGAATCATGTTTACGCATTGTTAGTTTCAGTCTATAAGTCTAGAGAGTTGCGTTATATAGAAGTTAGTAACATTTGCTGCTACGTAAAACTTTCAGGAAATTCTGCGTGTTCAATTATTAGATAATCTTGAGATTCCTGTTGACAAGACACATTAGATTTTATAATATATTGCTCACAGTTTTATGGGGATGTGACATTGGGACAATAGGAAGACAGTCAAATGAATTACCCACGCAAGTATACAGCTTCTGCTGGGAAAAGGGGTGAGGAATTGCTGCCTTTTGTGTCCATAAAGGAAAAAGCTGGGGAGTCACAAAACAGTTACCTCTGACCCCTGAACTTTTTTCAGGCCTTTTATATAGTACTCCATAGATCAACCTTAGCTCTGATTTCCCAGGCCAGCAGCAGGACAAGAGCTTCATTTAATAAATACCGCGGTAATGTACGGTATATTCATCTGAAAATCACATCTTACAGAAACTATGGCATTGCTACATATGTACACTTCAATGGATATAGTCTCTGCAATCCTAAAACCACAACTTCATGCAATTTCGCTCCCTGAAATATCACATAAAACTTAGATGATCAGCTGCATGTGGCGTTAATTTTTTACATATTTTTAATATTCACTTTTTCATGCATTGTCTTATATAGTAGCCTGTGGGGAAATGCTTGAAAAAAATGGCGCTACCCCAAAAAAATTCACCGAAAGGGAATTTATTATTTTATCTGCTGCTAAATTCTGCCCTAAGGTCAGGGCCCCACATGGCGTAAATGCCGCGGTTTTACAGTCACTATGTAGTGGATGGGATTCCAGCGATGGGATTCTTCCTTCTGCTTAATCCACTCCTGGCTTGGGCTCAAAAACCGCAACAACAAAAAAGCTGCATTTCCGCAATGTGGTGCCTTAGCCTCAGACTGTCTTACTATGGGCCGGTTCACATCTGCGTTCAGGGAGCCTGCTTGGGGACACCCTGAACGGAAACCTAAACACATAGTAAAGAGGTTACCTAAGGAAACCCGCGGACCCCATAGACTATAATGCTTGCAGTACTTTTCTCTCCACATGTTTCGTGCGGAAACCACACGGACCCCATTATAGTCTATGGGGTCCGCAAGTTTCCTTAGGTAACCACTTTTCCTTGCATATAGGTTTACGTTCGGGGGGTCCCCAAGCGGACTCCCTGAACGGAAACCTGAACGCAGATATGAACCAGCCCTATTAGTAAATGTGGGCCCCTGTTTGTAGTGCATTTTCTAGTTCCCTATTGACTTTAAAGGACGGTGTTAAATGTTGTATATGAAGAGCAGAATAGGTTTAAATATATTTTTTAAAAAAACACACTCACCTTACCAGTCCACTGTTGCTGTTGCTGTTTCAATGCTTACTGGGTCCTCACTGGTCTCTACTTTCTGGTCCTGTCTCAACAAACCAGTAAAGGCAGGAAACACCTGGAAAAACACTGCAAAAACAAAGTGTCTTTCACCAAAACTCTACGTGAATATATCCCTAAATGTTTTATATTCTGGGCCAGATCACAATGGGGGGATTTAACAACACTGGCGTTTAGTATGTTGGTCTTGATATTCCTTGGGCCACTGGTGGCACACGCCACGTCATAAATCAGCGGTATCCAATGGTGAGGCTGTGGTATTGCAGTGAAATCTACACCAGCTAGTGGCTGGCATAGGTAGCTGGCAACATTTACTGGAGGAAATTATCATAAATCTGATCATAAACCATGCCACCTTTCAGTAAAGTGGCAGGGGCCTTAAAAATGCCACTTGGGACAATTTTTGCCCAAACGGTGGTGAATTAATAAGTGTGCCCCAGTGTGTGAAGCCCCTAGGCCCCTGATAAAGAATATAAAAGGGAGTCATATAGTCATAATATTGCCTGAAAAGTGGACTGTCCATATAATTCTGCCATATATTATGTGCATACAGTGAACACATAACATTGCTGTCAATGCTATTTAGTACTCAAGCAATACAGTTATTAATATCTGTGCTAGCGCCATGACATATTGTATGAACTGTATGGTGCCACTTTTTTTTGGCATATTTCATTCGTTGCATTATAGTGCATGTTCATATCCACAATAGATAAGACATTCTGCAGATTTGACAATTCACAGCTTATCTAACAGGTGCAGCAAATTCTTATAGTTCACGTGAACCAGGCTTGTTAAAACCCCATTTACTAATATTGTAGGTTACTTTTTGTGGAATTTCAGCGCAGGTTGCACAATTGAAATTCTGAGAAAAAGTACAATTTCTCAGACTTCTCTTTGTCTGGAGACCCGGACTCATAGTATTATAGTTGATGCTGTGAGTCACTGCCTCACTGTGTGACTACTGTCATGTACTGTAATCCTAATAGGCCAGTAGCCAAGTGACAAGGCAGTGACTCACAGCATCATAGATAACATGCTGTGAGTCTGGGTCTCCAGATACAGCGCAGTCTGGGAAATACAGACGATATATAGAATGTATTTTCTGAACTGTAAAAGCCTGTCCACAGCTGGCCTAGGGATATGTCCACAAACCACATAGGATGAGTCTGCTCCATCAGAAAAAATGACTAGCAGGTTTATCTGAATGACGTCTCCAAAAAAATAAAAACAACCAAAAATGGAGTGTCAAAAATATGGACACTATAATGGAGCCCGATGAATGTCATTGTAAGTCAGTGGGGTCTGTCGGGAGCTGTACAGTAGGTATCCATTATATGACATCCTGTAGAGTGCCAAATGTATATTTATGAAGTTGCATGAAAACATATGCACATGAGATATCCTGCTCACAAAGAATCCAGTCATTTTGGATTTTTTGCAGTAACCATATGCTATTTTCCCTGTAGGCTCATATTGAATTGTGATATTTATAGTCAATTCATAAACCTCTAAGCTGCGGGTAAACATGTTTCTATACGCATATCGAAAAGCACCAAAATATATTTTTGTTGCATGCAATTTTTGGGGCAATTTCACGCCACAATGGTAATTCATCACATGCTGCGGAGCCCCAACCTAAAAGTGGTTGAAATCTGTATTTGGCTGAACCAATGGAGAACATAGACTAATCCTTTAGCAATGCTCCATATTACTAGATAGATACCGGAGTGACGTGAACTGTATTCACCACCGAGGTGAATCCGACGTAAATGTCGGAAAACTGGATAGGCACTGGATAGGGAAAGGTTTGCGACGCTTTACTTAAAAACCCATTCACTTGAATGGGTTTTTAAAGCAATGCGCAGGTGTGCGCTTACACCCTCTGCGCTGTGAAGCCGTTTTTTTCGCTGGAAACAAAGTCGGACATGCAGGACTTTGTTTCCGACGAAAAAAACGACTTTGCGATACAGAGGGTGTAAAAACAGTTTTAGAAAGTGCAGTGTGTCCGCCGCACATATTTTTCCGCACTGTGCAGTGACTGTAAAATGCCATGTTTTTTTCCACATGGGGCCCCAGTCTAAAGAGCAGCATTTTTTTTTCTACAGAGTTTCCGCCGCGCCAAATATGCTGCGTTTTTGCAACATGGGGCTTCAGCCTATGACTGGATTCACATTTCCATTATATGTCTGTACTATACGTCTATATGATTTCGCCCTAACTGCGAGTCCAATGGCCTGAACTAACAGAATCATAGCACGATGCTGTAACATTGGGTCATTAGACCCATTGTCAGGACAAGATTTGCAACTGTAATATGGTCTGTATAATGCGGACATATCATAGCCGTGTGAGTTAAAGGAAATTTGGTTTCTACATCTTGAGGATTTTTGCCTTCCTCAGGACCAGATTTACAGAATACTAGGCTGAATGGAATGGTTGCTATACAACTGGATGGTTGCTGTACAATTTTTCATTAAAGAAAAAACCTCACTGAGAAGAATGTATACTTTTAGCATAGGCGGTATACGTCATGTGGACAGGGCCTCACTAGCTTTGCTGCCAAGATAAGGTGTCCAGGACTTGCTATAGAGTTTTTCAGTAAGGGGTTGGGAAAGGGAGGAAGATTCCTTGCTGACACTGAGAGGGGGATGTTACATTCCTGTATAGAGTGCAGCGAGTGAGGTGTGGGACAAGCAGACCAAGTGAACAGCCTGCGTGTGTTGTTCCTGTAGAGATCTCAGAGCTTGCAAGGTGTGGGATCAGGTGTGAGTGATCTGCAGAACATATACAGGTGTGAAGGAGCGTGCAAGAAAAAACGAAGGCGACAGACACTGCAAATAATCAAGGGACAAAAGGATATTGTAGCCCGACAGGGACATAGTGACATCAGGATAAGAGTATTAGGTCACAGGGCGGAGTAGAGAGGAAAGCAAGGACAGGTAGGAGTGCTGAGGTAATGGCAGGGTGGGGCATGGAAGCAGAGACAGGCTGAGAGCGTGGAGGGGAGGCCACTGACAGGCAGGAACATTCTGTGCCATACAAACAGACCTTGTAAAGCTTAGTCAATATAGGAGGTAGGTCCGCTCAGGCAGGTGGAGGAGAGTGCCATATCTAGCGTACAGGTGGGGTGCCTCAGGTGAGCCAGACACTGAGTATAGCCAGGTTCGCAGTGTGGGAGATTGTACTTCCACCCTCAAAGCTTGAAAATGCAGGACGGTCACTTCCTTATGTCGGCCCTGCAGCCAAACAACGATATTACCTCGCTGGCATTACCTACGGATTCGCAACTGGACCGGAGACTGCGTGATGAGAGCTTGGAGCTGCGCAATGCTCGTGTTCAAGAACAAGTCCGGGCACGGATGATGCAAAAGGGACAGAGCTCATCCAGGAGCAACTCCATTTATGGAGGTAAGGAAATACCATGTTTGAAACCAAAATGGTTGTAAAGTATTCTTTGGTCATTGATCCAGATTCTTCTGTGGTTGAGTTTAATGTTCAGTTCTTGCAGGCACTGGAATGGATAGGGTTAAGGTGACCGCCTGTGGCTATCCTAGATACCACAACCTACAGTTAGTTACCACACCACTCCTGACTCTTCTATAGCGTAAAAAAACCACACAACACCGCCGCAAGGAGAGTTCATTTTACCATTTTGCCCGACTGCAGTCATTGAACTGTCCTCTTCTAGCCAAGGGTTAATTTTATTCTGCCATATTTTTTTATCTCCTTTCTAGGAAAGCAACCAGTATTGTTGCCAGAGGTGGTCACCCAGTTTTCCTAAAGATATGAATGACAAACGTACCCATTTATGTAGTATCTTAGGATATGTGGATGTATCAAACTTGACTAGAGAGATTTATGGAATCTGTAATGGTGACAATATTGGTTGTCGCTCAGTTTTCCCAGATACAAATGTAACTACTAAACCTAATACCAGTGATGGATATGTTTAGGTTTTCACTGATGTTCCACTTTAATATTGTATGAACAGAATTGCCATTCAGGTTCCTGGGAAAGCTGGGTAACGGCTACCACCCAACTTTTTCAGGGATATGATCTTCAAACCAGAAATGATTTCAGTCATTTGACTAAGGTCACTATCGATGAGAGTAGTATTAGTAGTAGTAGTAGTAGACGACTAACCCCTGTTAGTGAGGAATCTGTGGGTGTTCTGTATGATGGCGGTCCATTACTCACAGGGCAGTGTGTGTTTGTGTATAGTGCACATCAATCACATACTTCATCCCATAAACCCGGGGATTCTAATAAAAGTAAAAAGTTGTGATTTTCTCTATTGGTGATGTTACTCAGCCCTGATCCTTGGCCTGTTGGGAGTTTTTATGGCATTCCTTTCTCAGCTTGTATGTTAGAAGTGGCCCCATTAAAGTCATTTGGCATGGCAATAAAGAGAGCTAATGCTGCGAGCTTTGAACTGGCTTTAAGGTATATTATTAATTGTATCTAATTATAGAGTATTTGCATATGAAAGGTGTAATGAGATGTTTTATATAAGCTTCTAACCTGAACACATTATAGTTGCCATTGGAAATCCAGCATTGTATGGCCTTGATGTTGTGTGGGTCCCATAGGTGGTGCTGTCTGCTGACTGACAGACTCCTCCTCTGACCTTAAGGCCGGGGCCCCACATGGCGTAAACGCTGACTGTTTTACAGTCCCTGCAAAGTGGATGGGATTCTTGCAAATCTCATCCACACATTGCAGAAAAATACCCGCAGCGGAAATGCATGTCAGTTATACCTACGGAAAGGCCGGCGGTCTCCCTATAGGCTTAATCGAAGCCGAAAGTGTGCAGAGGAAAACCGCATGATGCTTTTCCGCTACGGTTTTTCGTCCAGTGCTTTTTCACTGCGGCCCACTACGTGGGGCCTTAGCTTAAAGGGGTATTCTAAGGATAGTATCTTCTAGTATAAAAAACAGACAAATCAAAAGGAGCTACAAAAGTAATGGTTGACCTGATACCTGAAGGGACCTAAAAGCACCTTTTTTTGATCAGATATTTCTGTTGAAAATTTTTATGGGTTTAATACATAAAGTACAACCAGCACACACAAAAAAACTCTACCAGGAGCAAATATTCATAGCAGGAAAATATCCAAGCTTGAGCCCGTCAATGCAAAATGCAATATACTAACTGTCCCTCCCCCCTAGTCAATCCAGAAATCCCCCTCCCCCACAGTAGCCAGGTTCGGGGTCTTTGGTACACAAATAGGGTCATCGACAAGCAGATCATATACACCCCTAAAGGCACTTTTGACACATACAGACACTCCACTTCTAGGCGTGATAAGCCTGATGAAGGTGGACACCCCACATTGTGTGTCAAAAAAGCAGCCATTTTCAGCTGTTTTATGCCACAGTCAGGTCCACTGCAGGATGTCTGCGGCAGATATCCCACAGCGAACCTGACACATGGGACCTTAAGCCTAGAGGGGTTGTCAGGAATAGAAAAGGGGTTTCAGATCCCAAAAAAAACTGTACCACTGCTGTCCATGTTTTGCAGCTCATCCTGATTTACTCGAATTGGGTTGAGCTGCAATACCAAACACAGTCCATGAACAGGAGTGGCGCTATTTCAGGATATGGAACAGAACTTTTTTTTTTTTTCTAAATTCTGTACAAGCTTGATACTAAAAGACTTGTGGCCTTATCCATTTATTATCTAACCCGTGAATACACACTGAGGATGGCATTCAGTTCAGCAAGGGTTACTGTACCGATGCGGCAAATGGAATGATGCAATCTGAGTGTAGTCCAGAGTTCATAGTCTCAAGCTCTCTATAAACTTATATCTGGTTTTTGAAAGCATGAGTAAGGCTGCGGTCACACCTGCGTTGTGTGACCGTTTGGGGACTCCGTCCCCCTTTCCGCTTAAAATGTGTGGAGAGAAAAGTCCTGCAAGGTGGACTTTTTGGGTGGAAACCTGGCAGACTCCATTACAGTTTATGGTTTCCTAGTTTATGGGTAACTGCTTTTTAAGCAAATAGGGTTTCTGTTTTTTCGAAGAACGAAAAGCTGAACACTAGTGTGAGCCTAGCGTTAGTTATTTTTATATGTCTTAGAGTGTATATTGGAAGGGACATGGCTTGTGGTACTACAAGTCCCAAGCTCCCAATCTACCAGTTGATTGTTAAAGGATTTCTAGGTATGAACATGAACTACGTCCTTCATTGTAAGGACTGAATTGTCACATTTTCCTTCCAATTGTATTACGCACATGTGTCTGCAGTTCAGGAGGACAACCCTCATCATCCTGTATCAGCCTGGAGTTCATTTGGGTTTACAGTGGAGTTTTTTCTTACTGAATCAGAGAACATCCCGCAGTTTCTCCATTATGACTTGCATTGCGGTGCAGATATTGTGAGACATTGGGTGGAGTGTGCACTTGGAAAACTAGACCTCCTTCTCCTGTGTATGGAGAGGCTCGGGCCCATTACCCATGCACATGGAGTAGTCCACATTCCTAGAGGATGATGTGCAGCTTTATTGCCAGTGACTTGTGGCTGTCCTCTGTCTGGGCAGGGACGGGTGTGTACTCACACCCTATGCTGTTGTCACCTGTGTGTAATAAGGAGGTGCATGTAAGGGTGGAGGGATAAGGGAGTGTACATGCTTTTCACCTTGGTGTTGAATTTCGGATGCGGCGTATATAGACCTGTAGTAGTCATTATGAGAAAGGAGGAGGCAATACAAAGAGAATATAACTATTTATGTGCTGTAGGATCCTGTTTACACCTGTATGATATTAACTAGGTGTAACCTCATTAGGGTTATGATAATAAACATTGCATCCATAATCTGACCTGCTTAAACGGGTGGTACAGGACTGAAAAAAAAGCGCCACAATTGTCCATGAGTTGTATCTGGTATTGCAGCTCTGCTCCATTGAAGTGAATAAAACTGAACTGTAATACCACACACTACCAACAGACAGATGTGGCGCTGTTTTTGGAAGAAAGTAGCAATGTTTTCTAATCCTGAATATCCCCTTTGAAATGGCTGATGTCTGATAACTGTGTCATGTATTATTATGAAATAAAAAAAAAAAAAGTAAACAGCAAGCTGCTGATTGTTTCCCCAACCTGCTGATTGTTTCCCATGTGCTCTAGCTTGTCTTGTAGATGTTTAAAAGGGTTCATAATGAAGAGCTATTACAATAAAGAAGTCTCTGTGTCTGCTCACGTTCTCTACCCAGACAAACAATACACGTCTGATATTGCTCACATTAAGTATTGTTGCTTAGAGATGCCAAACAACTCAACTTTTTGGCCATGAATTGGCCAGTGGGTATTACCAGTTGATGTCATCTCTGAATTATGTTCCTGTTCCTTTATTTCAGAGGGAAGCGCTAAGAGCCAGGACACACATTGAGGTTTTTTTTTTTATGCAGTTTTTGAATCTAAAGCCAGGAATGGATTGAAATAAGAAAAGTACAACCTGCCCTTCATGTATGAACCACAAATGGTCTAGGCTTCAAAAACAGCATTAACAAAACCCGAATGTGTGTTCTTACCCTTACGGCAATGTAAAATAAATATGGTTTCATTGTCAAAAAATCACCAGTAAACCTCAGGCTCTGTTCACATTCGCACTAATAATTTACAACGTTAAGCTTTGTCATAAGAGCACAACAATGAAAATGTTGGAAGTGACAGATCTCATTGATTCTAATGGGATCCATCTGGTTTCTATTATGGTGTTCATTGACCAAGTAGCTCAGCAGGTGCACTACTGTCTGCCATATTTTATGTAATCTGCGACCAACGCAGATGTCAATATAGCCTCAGTTTCCATCTTCTTATATGAAGTCTTCTTAGTTGCCCAAAGTGACAATATACATACAAGTTATTACCAAGTTTAGGCTCTGTTCACATCTCCATTTTTTTTTTCCATCAAAAGTTGGGAATTGCCCCTGACCTATACACCAAAAGTATTGGCCAATGTATACAATTCCATACCATGCAACTACATATGCCGACCATTAACTTGCATCAAATTTATATTGCACAATATATATTTCTTATTGCTGGATCCCCCATGTATTGAAAAGCATAGTTGACGACAAGCTTTTTTTTTATGTCATTATATGTATGGACACATTTGGAATATTATAGGGATTTCCTGATATATACCATGAAAGCAGAGTAAAGTATGGTTTGAACAGTGTCTAACAATCGTCCCGAATCCCCCACTTATGTATCACTTGTCATTCTGCACTGCTAATGATGGGCCACAAACCCTTTAAGAACTGTAATGTCAGCCATCTTGTCTGGAACCCTTCACCTAGTATTCCCATTATCAGTTATAAATTAGAACTGTCTAAATTTGGAACAATGTAACAGAAGATCTTATATTTACTGGCAGGTCTGACAATTCTATGGAGCCCAAAATATGGATCAGATAAATGACTTGTTGTCACTGATCTTCAATTATAATAATTTTCTACAAAGGCAGTACCAAGTAGATGGCTTTTTTTTTTCCCTTAAATTGAATTGAATTTCTATTAAATTTAGTATATACTACTGGAAGAACTAGAATCCAATATCAGACTATAACCTATGGTCAGATACTTTCTTCTAGGCCTTCAGCAAACCAGGTAAATAACCAGTTCCTGTCCTGAAGATCTGCTCAGAGAATAAGCAAATAGTGATTTAGTTTCTTTTTTGTTTGTGTTTTTCTTTCTCTCTTTTTAGTATTGTTTAGCAACCTTGGCTTGTCCTTCCCAGAATGGTATGGCAGCACGCGGTATTGTCTCTATCAGCAGCCCCCTCATTACCGCAGGCTACTAAGGCTGGTCATATACATTACATATCTGTCTGCCCAATGCTTGACCCACTCCTCCCCCCAGGCACATGCACTCCTGACATGACAGACTACTCTGAGGACAAAAGAATCAGGCATGTTGAAATCCAACTTTTTGGATCCTGTTTTGCATTAACAGATTTCCTAGTTGGGTCCTAAGGAAAAAACAAACAAACAGATGATGAATGCAAATGGATCCTTTTTGACGCGATTCTGACTCCCCTTGAGATGACTTGATTCCATGTCCCTTACCTTGACACATCATCATAAGTGTCAAAAGAGGTTGTTAAACTCCTTAATACAGTTGCTACCTCTCCTGCCATAGATACTTTGTCAGGTGCCATGTTTGAAGGTATTTTCTCCTACACACAATGCTTTGCACATACAACATCTGATGGTACACGCCACAATTTTTCCCTAAAAATCTGACAGAATAAAACTGTGCACCTCAATATACACTGGAAATATACAGAGATACATTACAGGCCCATACAGAGGAGCCCCATACAAAGTGGATTTATAGCACACCTGTGTGTATGAGGCCCAATGCTGATTTGGGTACAAGGTAGTTTTGCCATGCAGTCCTTTATACCACCAACACCTTTGATTTACCAGGGTTTTCCACCCAATAATTAACAGATATAAAGTATTATTCTCTGTATGTGCTCTTTAGAGGTCCCAAACCATTCCTTTCCAATATGACAGGGGATACAAGCCCACGCTTGGAGAGAGAATCTCAAAAGAGTGGATCTTGGTACCATGATCCGGCTGTCTGAATGAGGTTTTATACAGACACAGGAGCCAGATCTATGTAGGACTTCACTATATAGCAGTATTGTGTCACCTTTTGTGGTATTTAGCAGTACATTGTAACTTTACCCTGTAGGCCAAAAACCTACTTCTGTCTTACTAAAGCTTCTTTATAGCAGGCTTTCTGAGCCCCAATAGACCCAACTATCTCATCGTATAATGATGCACTAGACAACAAACACAATGGCAAATTTATTAAGACTGGTGTATTGTATGCCAGTCTTAATATACGGCCCAAATGGCGTAGAGACTGAGAGATTTAAGAAGAGGCCCAAATGGCTGCAGCCATTTCATAAATCTGTCGGAGATCCTGGCACCAAAATGTAAATCTACGACAGGTAGGAATCGGCATAGATTCCTATTCTAACTCGCTGCAGGAAACTGGTGCAAGTTTTAATAAATCAACCAGGCCAAGGCATCCCTGTCTCAGCCTGCCCCCACTGCCCACGTTCATTGAGTGTAGCTGGTGAGGCGCAAATCGGGGCTTGAGGCCCATGTTTGGGGCAAGAAAGGGCCTTGCGCCAAGTGTGCGCCTCATTATCCCTGGCATAGAGGGAATGATGGATACCCCCACTGTGCTGAACCTGCTCTTACTGCTCAACTCAATAGTCTTTCTGCAGAGCCTTTCAATCAGATTCCAGGCCCCATGACTATTGTAGTCTTTAGTCTGGTATTGAGCTGCAGGCTACAGACTGTTGTAAATTAGATTTCCCAGCTGCCAGGTCAGTTTTTCCGATAGTGATTTAATATTCGTCCCCAATTCAGGGTATGTTTTTGGCTTGACTTAGAAGATGGTGTCGTCATTCCATATCTCTTATTAAGCAGATGTGTGCCATATTATGAAATAGCCAGGTCTTCAAAATCACCTATTAGATGGTTTTCCAGTGTTCATATACAAATACACAGATAAGTGGGGCGCTGCAGATTTTCCATGTGCAAAGATGGTCAGACAACATGAGATCCAATGTCTTTTTGCAGTGGACATGTCTTCCATTGTCAGTTGTGTGTGTGATGAAGGACATGGCCATAAAGTCCCTTGGTAGATCCAGGTGGTTCTTATTGGCATGGCTGTGTGATGACACAAGTTTTGGATGGTGACAGCTATTGAGGCTTGATACCACCTTTCACTGACCTTCTTCTTTTTGACTTCCCATTGTGACTTTGAAAGCATAGCTGCATTTTTTACATATATTTCATTGTATATGTAATAATATAACTCCAATGCATACGTGCTATAACTTGTTCACTTATGGAAAACTCTCCCAGCTGCTCTTGTAGACCATTCCTTAGGAATGTAGCACAATGGCTGTAGAAGTAGAGGTAAATCCATTTTGGGGCTGTAGCTGTCCCATGTGTGTGTTACTGACTGAGCTGTTTTTGTTCCGAGCAGTCTTGTTTCTTTTCTATAATCCTCCAGAAGTTTCTCCATCCTAAATTAAACAAAACTATATCCACCATTGACTTGCTGTTGTTTTAGTGGACTCTGTAATGACAAGTTCTTTTGTACAAAGTGTTATGTGTCTATATGTATGTGTACAACGTGGCCTATATTTGTAGTAGTTTTAATGCTATTGTGAATACGGTATTTTCTGTAACATTTCATCAGATAGTAAAATTATCTCCAATGTTAATCCATGTTGCCCTTGTTGGATGTCCGTTTTTCTCAGATCTTGTTGTACCTGTCCTACAAACTGTAAAAGAGAAAGTGGTGGAAGACACTGCCCAAGAAAGACCTGCAGAGCAACATTTTACAAGCCATATTTATGTTTAAGGTATAAGCAAGGAACAATGGGGTGGGGACTGTGACAAAAAAAAGTAAGAGGATTCCGAAATGTTCTTCGAGGTTGTATTTACAGTGGTGCAGAAGTAGATGCTGGGTGGGTACTAGTGCGGGAGAGGCTCGAAAGGCCCTCTTCCACATACAGTAAGTGGGAGACATTTTTTCAATAGGAGGTACTCTTAGAGTTCCACATCTGTACATCCATTGAAACAGGGACACTAGTCCTATCTTATATTTAAGCTGGTCATACACATTAGATTTTGGATTGCCATGATGTGGTGTTCCTATCAATGATGATCCCACCATCAATATTAAAAACTAAACTGGCCAATTGGGGTCCAGATTTACTAATACTGTCTGAGGCTGTGGCCCCACGTTGCGTAAGCGCAGCTTTTTTTGTTGCAGATTATGTTGCGTTTTTTTTGAGCCAAAGCCAAGAATGGCTACAAGAAGAATGGGAAATATATAGGAAGGTCTTATACTTCTACCTTCTGTTCAATCCACTCCTGGCTTTGGCTCAAAAAATCGCAACAAAATCTGTAACAAAAAAAGCTGCTTTTCCGCAAGGTGGGGCCGCAGCCTAAAAGATGGACTAGGAAGGTTTATGTTGATCTTCTATGGTAGATTAAGGTAAAACCCATCCATGAGTTAGCTTGCTTCGACCATATCTGATGAAACTCATTTGTCACACCAAAAAAAAAAAAAAAAAACTTGGGGAGGGGGATGTTAAACTGCAAAATCCCTTATAATGAAATTTCAGCAAAGTATCTGCATTCTGAAATGTAGTTATCCCAGCGAGACAAACCCTCTAATCGTGTTAGCAGCCTCTTTAATAAATGTTATAAACCGAGGTAAATGATCATAATGTAATTGTAAAGCATTTTGTCACCTGTCACTAGTAATAACTGCATATGTGGCATGCTTTAATAACATGAAACTGACAAATATTAGGGCTAGGATGACATTTTTCAGCAGGAATCTCTTTGCCTTTGGCTAATATACTATAAATAGCTGTAGTGATGGTGATTCCCAATGTTAAAACCTTTACAGAAGCAATGGGAGGGTCTGGGATGCTGCAGGCTTTCATTACTTGCTCAAGATGCCATCTATTAGATTGCATAGCTGAGTGCAGATTGTATGTAACTACTGTACTTAACAAATCCACGATAAGTGCAAAAAACCTAACTGTATTAACAGGGCTTTCCAGAACAAGATACTGATGACTTATACTTAGGATAGCTCCTAAACATCATATTGGTGGGGTCGGACACCCAGCACCCCTGCCGATCAGCTGTTTGAAGATCCTTTTCACTACTTGAATGAGGCTGGCTGCAAGCAGTCCATGTGACCCATGAATGTGACATTACATGGCACTCGCTAAATCACCCTCGTGGCTTTTATAAGTTGAATTCACCAGTAAATATATCATAAATCCTTGTGTCGGTGTCTTGAGGACATCCCCTTCTTACATAGGAAGTCAGCCAGCCTTTAAAAAGTTCATGATGCTAGCAAGAGGGGTTGGCAGACTCTAAAGATACCTGGGGCACTAACTAAGACGGAGGACACTGATATGTGATGATCGCTGGCACAAACAGACTCTGGGTAATGGGCAAATGCCCCAGGAGGACACATGTTCCTAGTGTCAGGGTCTTGGAATACCCCAGAGCGCAGCTACATAAAATGCCCTTACAGATGCATAGAAGAGGAATAAAATTATTCCTTATATTACTCTGTTTCATTCTCCACCCATGGTAAAGCATTGCTAGCTGTGAATGCTAGAGCACTATCACCATTCAGAAATATAACTCCCATCATGCCCTTTCTCCAACATACAGTCAAACTAGTTGTTGTTTTTGATGGGTAATTTTTTGGGCTGTTAAACAATAGGCAAAAAAGATTCCATAGCTGAACGGGTCACAACATGTAAGTGATTTTTAATAGGGCGCTACATTAACCAAAGAAGTAAGGTGCGGCAACACCCTGGGCTTTGTGCCAGGTCACCTTTCAATATCACCACGTTATCAGCTATAATAGATAGGATTGATAGGCAGTTGTAAGCTCTACTACAATCGGGAAGAATGCAGGAACAACGGAGCAGTTGCTAATAGAAACCAATTGGAAAACATCTCTTGTCCGGAGGGCCATTGGGGAAATTAAATCCGCAATGTGATTGGTTACTATAGGCAGCTGCTTATATTATCCCCTGATTGTATTCCTATAGCCTTGGTATACTGACATAATGCAATAAAACCAGTGGTATACAGGCTGGCCAAAACATTAAGGAATTGCTCTTTATGTTTCATAGTACAAAGAAGACAAACCTGCTAAGACAAAGCGATCTTCTCTCATCACGTGTTCTTGCCTAGGCATATGTTTTTCTTGCAAGCATTAGGTGGCGGTTAGTCAGATGAGCGGCTCTCCAGGTAATACATAGGTGTGGCGAGTCTGTCAGAGCAACTCTCCGTTATGGGAAGGGGTTGCAAAGCTGGGGACTACTCTCTATAATACCCTCTAAAGCATATGGACACTAACCCCTTTTCTGCAGATTTTCTAATGCAGAAATATGGGTTGAAACTCTGCATCATTTATAGTAGTAGCAGAGTGGATGAGAATGCCGCAAAGGTGCTGTACGTTTTCACCACGGATATCACAATTTGCACTTCATAGGGTGAAAACTATAGCAAATTCACAGCATTTTTTTTTTAACCAGTGCAGAATTCTGGTACCAAAACTGTATAGGTCCTATCTGAATGTGCCCTAAAAATGGCTTCATCACTGTCCTGTCCTTGGAATTGCTTTCAGCCTGTAGTGCCTCAATACAATATGCTGCTGGTGTATATAAATAGTTTCATCTGAATAGAGAGTTGCTAGGGACAAAAACGCGAGACATCCCTTTGTAGACTGGCACAATGCTCTTGTGCTTGGTTGAGTTTTATAGCCGGGTGGAATCGGTGCAGTTGCCAGTTCTTGCAGGCAGAGATTCCCACAAGCCACACCTAATCCATAGCCATGTACAGCACAGACAAGTATAGACAGTGATTTTTCAGTATTTGGCACTTGTGTACACAACACAGCTGAACGAGGTCTATGGATTTCCCACCAATAACAACTCTAATCAGTATAAGAGTGCATGCTAAAAAAAAATGAAAAAGAAGAAAAATCACAAAATATGTAATAATGCTTTATCTAAAGTGGTGCATTTCATATAGTTTTATATGAAGTTCCAAAATCAATATTTAGAATATTTTGCCCTCAAACCCATGCAGATTTTTCTTCTACAGCGTGTGAACGATATTTTGCACAGGCTTCGTCCTGTAGTTTGTTTCGCAACAAAGAAGCGGCGTGTGAATGAGGCCTTACTGTGCTCATGTCTACTTGCTGATCAGGGAGGGTGTGGTTGCAGAATAGTTATCACTTTCTTCTGCTCTCTGCCCCTCCGTGGCCCTGGCACTAATAACATAAGTGGTTCTTCTTTGTTCTTTTCCATCCCCAGACAATTTCATTGAATCATAGGGGGAGTGTGCTAGGAAACAAAACCAGTCCGTATTCAATTGTACTGAATGTCTGCCTAACCAATTGCCTATTGTATAGTGGTGTTAGCTGTATACGGTACACCAGAGAACTGCAAAATCTAGAGGACCTTTGTACTGTCTGTGAAATGATCTTTCACCAGACAATTGTTTGTTCAATAGTCAACCTACCACTATCTAAGTGCAACTGGTACCGCTGTGCCATGGTGGACAACAACAACAGAGGGTCCCTGTGTGACTATACTATATGAGCACCTTGTTTTCCTGCTGGATTTAATGTGCTAGATATAGACGGACTCATCCATGACTCTCTACAAAGGAATATCCATCTCTAGTCTAGCATAATGGCAGATGCCAGAGCGGAAGCCCAACTGACCCCATTATAGACAATGGGACCATTTTGGGCTCCGTTGGTGCATCATCTTAAATTTTTGGCACTCTTTTTGTTCTACTCCTTTAATAGAGCAGGACAACAGAAGAAGGCAGGGATGTGAAAGGAGCCATGTGATTTAATAGACAGTAGGGAGTATTATTATTTTAGGGTAGCAATAGGACCTTTGCCTACTGGACTAGTGTTCGGCTCCACATATAGTAGATATGCCCTTGCTCTGCAAACCCTGTCGCTGGATTATCCAAGGCAGTAGGTGCAGGGTAATCTGAGACTGCCCATAGGCAGTTTCCAGTACTGTTACTGCCAGGTCCTACTGTTTGGCACTGGCAATGGGTCAGACGGGATGGATTTTCCTGTCTAGATAGTATACATGGCACCAGGGTTATCGGGTGGCTGCTTCTCTCACCCTGCTCTGTTGTATAAATACTATGTTCCAATTATTTGGGGAGGTAAGAGATTATAGTTGTTGGTTATAACAAATATTTTATGTGTTTGACCAACTTTATTGGATCTACTATCACATATAGTGAGAGAGTGGAAGAGTTTCTGTAGCGGTACATTACTGTACTGAGTGAGTGTGGAAGACGCTCTTGTCTCCATCCAGAGGCTCCTGCTTCCTTCCCTCCCTCTATCCGCCCTACCTTACAAATCATTCACTAGTTATCAGTGCTCTGAGTTTGTTCTCTGGGGAACTCCTCCATGAATAAAGGCAAAGTCTGCAGCCCAGCTGTGTGTGGGTGTGTTTGGGTGTGTGTGGAAGTCACTATGGATATGTCTTTGAATGTGTGTATAAATCATACTGAGTCTATACCAGTGCCTTTATAATCTATGTGAAGGAACGTATACCAGTCTGTATGTGCAAGGTTATATATTGTGCAGTGGCAAAGGGCACCAAATGCCAGAAAGAATCACAGCATTGTCTGTATGAAGCCAAACAATGTACAGGCGGCTCGTCTAAAGGTTTTGTGCTTGCTCTTATCTGCACATGAGGTGCTCTGCTATGTATCTGTGTCTTATCTCACATACCCACAGTCTAAACAGAGGAGGTTTATTATATGGACATAAGTCCTTTAGGAGCCTTTTAGGCGGTACAGTTATTGGGAACAGGAACAAGCATTCCCCAGGCTGGGTTTACATGGCATGGTTTTGCTACAAAATGCATGCATTATATAAAAACTGCATTTGTTTCTAAAAACCGCATGTGGTTTTCAGAAACACGTGGTTTTTCTATGAAAACACATGCGTTTTGGAGGGGAAAAACACCATGTAAACATAGCCTAAGAATGTCCATTTGTCAGCTGCTTGCATGTCTTATACAGCGTGTGACCAGGGATGTACAGCCAATATTCAATGCAGTCCAACAGGAGAGGAAAAATTGTGGATTTGTTTCAATTAGGCTAAGGCCCCACGTAGGGAGCCGCAGAGAAAAAGCGCTGTGGGAAAAACCGTGGTAGAAACGCATTGTGGTTTTTCCTGCAGCGCCTTTCGCAGAAAGTCGGAAGAGGTTTCCTTTGTGGACTTTTTGCTTCAACTACACCTATAAGGAAACCGCCGGCTTTTCTGTAGGTACAGTTGACGTGCTGTGATTTCCAAAAACACGGCTGTTTTGGAAATCGCAGCATTTCCGCTACACGTATTTTTCTGCAATGTGTGGATGGGATTCACTAGAATTCCATCCAATTTGTAGGGACTTTAAAACGCTGTGGTTTTTGCCACGTGGGGCCCCAGCCTTGCATTTATAAGCTTTAGTGATTTTAGCTCAATTTGAGGAGAATCCTGTCTAAAATCTGCCTCCCATTTATTTCAACAGGAAATTTTTATTTCCTGTTGAAAATGTATTTTCAACTAGCAGAAAAAATAAGCGTCATTGCACCTGATAACTCTCATTGAAGTGAATGGGAGACAGAAAAATACTACCTGGCTGGTGCAGAATTTGCGGATTCCAGCAGAATTTGGTCAAGCAGAAAAAGTCAGCTTCAAATTCCTGAAGATTAATTTTTCAGTTAGTAAAAATTCAGTCATGTCAACATACCCTTAATCTTTTAGGCAAAGAATGGTTCGCCTTAAGCTTCAGCAAAGAGAGGCCACTGGTCCTTGAACTTTGCAGGGCCTTTTTGGCTCTGAAGGTTAGGAAAGTTCAATATTGGACTTCCAATAATAAAACAAACAAAACCTAGAGCATTGGTGCAGCACAGGAGGCGTCCTAGTGGACAGCTATGATAGAAGTCTTCATGCACGCAACCGTATTACAGCTCAGTTTTGTATAATAGGGATTCCAAAGAGGTGCACGGGATATCTACTGTACCTCAGTATGACTATGGAGACATTTACCAGATTCTGTATGATGATGACCATGGATCTGTTGGAATTCATTAATTATAGAAGCAATAATTTTGAATATTTAGAACATGTTCATATTTCCACTTCATATTTACACATTTAGCTTTCCGGAAAGATTCCTTGGCTGTCCTGTCTTGTATTTGTATAATGAGTCTCCCTAAGGCGACCTTCCCCTAGAATCTTTTGCATAGCGCAGTATCACAAGTATTGTTCAGCAGGCACAGATCATGTTTCATTGTATAATGCAGCCTGTCTTAAAATGCAGGCTTGGGGGAGATATATCACTTCTATGTTCTTACAATGTTATATTACTGTGTCCTGAAATAACATATAAAATTACTGTAACATCATGGATACCCCAGAGAGTGCAGCAGATGCTGAAGTACTTAGTCATGCTTGACTTTCAAGCATTTTCTTCCGGTTATCTCTACACCCTCAATTCTGTACAGCCCAGATCTAACCATTATAGGAGAAAACTATAAGGATACGTTCACACACACATCAATTTTATGCTGTGGATTTTTCTACATTTCCGCAGCAAATTTCAGAAAGAATCTGTTGCAAAATCTGCATGTTGATCTGTCAATTTTGTGAAATCTTAGGGAAAATGTAAAATCGGCACTGCATATCAATTTCCTGTGCGAATTTTTATCTGCAGCGTATGGGTGAGATTTGTTAAAATCTGTAACTATAATACACTAAGGTTTTCTGCCTGTGAATCTGGGCAGAAATTTGGAGGTGCACCAGAGACGTAACATGAAGCTTCTGGGCCCCAATGCAAAATCTGTACCAGACCCATCAGCTATAGTGTATTGATTATAGTACTGATCTATTGGGAAGAGACTCCTAATGGGCCATTGACATGGTGGAAATGAAAGAGGAATTTGAGGTGGACTTCCATCTCAAATTCCTCTCCACTTTCCGTCCCTCTGCCACAGCTTTCATTTGCAGATTAGACTCATGTGAATGGGGCTGATCAGTACAGTGGCCGCAAGATCGAGCAGGATACTTGTCTTTAGGCATCCTGCTTCGATCTCTACCTTCCATGGAATACATTGAGAGGCAGATTCTGGGTGGAATTTGATACAAATTTTGAGGCAGATTCCATCTCAAAATCGCCACCGAATTACACTGTATGGACATAACTTGAAGCCAAGGCCCCATGTAACAAGCCGCAGCAGAAAAACGTGGTGGAAACGCATAGTGCATGTGTATGAGGGAGGGATGGCTGTGTACAACGTGGCCCCTCTGTTTTGCTACTTGTAAAGGTCCTAAATGTTCCTGTCTATCCGGCATGTTCTGTCTTTTATACATAAAAATGTAACTTTTTTTGATCGGTTAAACCCATCCGTGATATTGCATATAGTAATTGAAAATAATCTGGATTAACCTCATATTTTACAGCGTGATAAATTAAGGAAAAACACAATCTCTTACGGCATGTATTGTTACCAACATGGAGCATGAGTATTGCATGAGTTGTAATATGGCACATGGGCCGCACCCATGGGAAATATGTCGGCGCTCAGTGAGTCACATATGATGCATTTTTGATTACTCAGCATAAGACAACACGCCTCACCATAGGCGGCTATAGAAGGCAAGAACTGTGAGCTGACTCCATTCACTGGCAAACAGGAGGTTATAGGACCCCCATTCTGGACACCGATGGGGTTCTCAGAGGTGGGACGTCCATCTCCCAGGCATTTATGGCATAACTGGTGGAATTGGCGCTTGTACAAAAACTAAATCTGTTGCCCCATGCTTTCTGTACAGACAAGAATTCCGGTAATGTTCCTGATCTGCATTCTGTTAGTCACTCCGGTTTGTGGCTAAGGTTGTCTAACTGGTTTGGCTAGTGTGACTAGAGCATTAGTAGCCATTTGACATTTTAAAGAAATATTTCTTGCTAATTCAGCAGTAAAGAATAATACAGATTAGTCACCGACTAAGTAGGCTACATGGCGAGCAAAAACATAAAGGCTTTGTATGAATTTTCCAGAATCTGTGCAATGTTGAGCAGTTTCCATGACTACGGTACATAAATACAACCTTGCGTATCTGTGTACCCAATAACCTGTCCCAGTCTGTATGGATGAATACAAAGGGATCGTTGTCGTCTCGAAATTAATAGTGCCCACTTGCTGGCAACCAGATAAAAACAATTAAGTTTCTTACCTCTTCTTTTACCCCCCCCCCCCTTTTGTTTAGAAAACCCATGTCCATACCCCCCTGGCACCGGCGGAAGAGATGCCTCCAAGTGGCGTGGGAGACGCAAAAATGCCATTTGAGACAATTATTGACGTAACTGGCGTTTGAAAGGTTAAAAATCTGACTTGCATTACTTTTTTTATGCCAGATATCTAGTGCAAACTGAATAATAAATCTTCCCCTCGGAATTATGAAGATAAAATAAAGTTGGGATGGAAGACGTCACAAACTCAGATTTTAGGAAATCAATTTCTTGTGCGGCTTGGAATGACTGTCTGCTACACCCTGCTGCCCAGATTACAGTGAATTTGGCAAAGAACTGCTCACTCATGTGCACAAGACCAAGGAACGTCCAATAAAGTTCAATTAACCCCTATTCACATAGGAAACGGCTATAACTCTTCCAGCCATGAAGGGTATTCAGAGAAATAGCTGACCAAGCTGGTAACCAAGGAGCCTCAAACAAGCACTAAAAGCTTCTAGAAACTCAGCAAAGCTCCCCTGTCTTCTGTTTCACTTGTCCTAAAGAAGATCTTTTTGTGTATGTATGCCGTAAACTCAGTGAGCCATTCATGACCTTAGTGCTTATAAAAATTTATATGTATGTTCTGATCCATTTATATAGTGGCCTAGAAAGGGTTGGGTTGCCTTCTGAGTCAATTTTTGTGGCAAAAGTGACTGGGAACATGCACAAGCTTCTGTTCTGCTAGCTGAAACTGGCCATATGCGTGATATCAAAACTGGCTGAACCTGCCAATTTTTGGTCAAGAACCCACCAATAGCCACCCGATAGGGTTAAATTCTTTTCTTATTGAGCTACTATCAAATAAACATACACCTTAAGCCGACTTCCAGTGAAATACAGACTAGATGTTGGGCGTATTTCCTGGACCAGACACTGAGCTGTGACCTGGACTCCAAGCATCATAGTCAACTATGCCTACCTACCTGCGGGACTACTGTCCGGTACTGTCACTTTATTCCCAACCTATTCCACAGTGCACCACAACATACCTAAATTCTGTCATTTGGAGTGTGGGAAGAGACCCTACAAACTCCATGCAGATTTTGTCTTTGGTCAGATACAAACCCAGGACCCTAGCGTTGAAAGGTAACTGTGCTAAACACTGGGCTACTGAATTATATTTTCAGTATGGGGACAGTAGTCCCTTCGAGTAGGCAGGACCTTGCGACAGCATAGGTGACTGTGATCCTTGGAGTCCAGATCTTTCCTCCATGTTCAGGTCTATATTTCATGGACTGAATATGCCTCTGTGAAGCTGGTCTTAGGCCCAGTCAGGCATGCCTATTTAAGGGGAGTTGTGACAAATGAATAATTCCCTAAATGATTCCCTATTACACCATAAAGGGATTGTTTTGTGACAGAATAGTACTGATTCCCCCCTCCTAGAAACAACCCCACTCTTGCCTTGTGGCTGCATCTGTTATTGCAGCTCAATCCCATTCACTTGAATGAAGCTCACGATTCATCGTCTGATCATTGCCCGATCCTAAAAGCTGCTGACTGTATAAAAAAATAACTACCCGATAAGCATTAGCCCAGCATAGTGCACCATTCTGGGAATATATATGATGTATGGTAATCTTGAGAAAGCTGGATGAAGACCGTGCAGATACCTGCGGTGAGGTGTGACATTCGATAACAGGTACAGAGTTTTATTGCTGACAGACGCTCATCTGCTTAAAAGCTTCAAAGAGGGAGAAATGTCCCCATAGCCGCACAGACTTGATAATCTTAGGTATTTTACTAAATTGTTCATATGCAGAAATTCTACAAGATGGACTTTCAGTGGTCATATGTAATAATTGATGGACGCCTTCAATAATGTTTACCAGATCTGCACTCTTTGCGAATCACACTGGATATTACACTTGGTACACTCATTTTTGATCTTTCTGGTGGGTATCCTCAATTCCCAGGCCCACTTTGTTTCTGGCCACCAGCTTCTCAGACCACAATGTGGACATTGTGACTTGGTAATCTAAGACAACCACCCTCTGCTTTGGGATGGACCATGTGAGAGATATGATGGATCATGTACTGAGTTAGGAGGTATTCATTCCCATCATGTAAAGTGATGGTATATTGTTCCAACCTCCAAGACCCCCACCAATCCTGAAAATGAAGGAGCGACCCAACTGGTGAAGAGCTGCATTCCCTTTGTTGTTTTCTCCTGCACAGTAGTAGTCATGCCCCACCTGACTGCAGGAAACCACAGTAGGTCCTATTCAAGAAAAAGGGCCACAATGCTATATCAGCTTCACAGCTGGTTCAGTCTCAGAATAAGTGTAGGTCCCACAGATAGGACCCCCTCCTATCATAGTGATGACATATCCTAGCGATTTAGTATTGAAATTTTTGACATTAACAACACAATGACACACTTTTGTATCGGTGCAAGTTCTCAATGTATCAGAGGTTTATCCTAGGCCACTAGACCAAAAACTTCCATGTGTAACGCTCCACGCCTTCAGGTCATGCTCGAGACACAACAAAGTATCAGTTGGCTGTAGTGTGAACAAGTCCCCAGAGGCAGACCATGGAAACCTACTTTGGACTGTCATTATAGACTCCAAGATCATCTTGTCCTCTGTCTGTGTCATCTCTCTGACCTACTACATCAATAGGCCCAAAGTCATAATGTAACTAGTCCCAAACAGTAGATGACAACTGCAGGTATTTTTCTATACGTGTACCTGGAAATTGTTGGTATTTGTCACTGTGCACCTTGTCCCATGACTATATATAGTTTCAGGTTGAGATGTCACAGCATGGTCTCGGTCTTAGTCTCCATGTCTGACTGCACTATTTTGCTTAATATTAGTATTATTTATGTGCTATTGGCATGCTTGTTGTGTCACTTTTAGGGAAGGAGTAGATGTTTTTCGTCCCTTTTATAAGAGTAAAACCTCACTCCATAGAGCCAGTCCTGACTTTGGAGGTGCTACACTTGAAGTGTTGGAGATGCAGATGTCTGCAGACCAAGGTCCTAGTACAGAAGAACTATTGATGGTTTTGCCTGGTATGTGATCTGTGGACATCCTTCTATAACTTCTGCACATAGAGGTATATTGGGTGGATTAGAGGAGTGTGATACTCTGTCATAGTAGTTTGAGAAGACATTCTGCATTCTATGGTGTTTGTATGGCTTAAATTTATTAGAAGTAAAATTTCTGAGAATGTAAAACCACTTTTATGGAAGTAAAGGTGTCCTTTCTGCCTTCAGGGAAGATGAGACTCACAGAAACCACAAGACATATTTGGTATTGGAGCTTACAATATACTTTGTGCTTTCTAACGCTTTGTGTCCTGGTGTTCCTCAATGTAACATATAATTAGGAATTACTGTATTTACTGTACATGCTATATGTACTTACTCTATATGGTTGACCTTTATGCATGTTTTTTTTATAAGAAAGGTGAAGTACACATAATTTAGGATCTATCACCAGTCCTATACTAGATTTAAGTGCATTCTTGTTCTCAAGCACATATTTGAAATCAGTCCTGTACTTTTTATATCCTTATTGCAGACAAGGTAGGGGCAGGATGAGAGAGAACACATGTAGAGTTTGGTAACCCATTCTCTGCACGTCTTATAATATTGCTTAGTCATACAGAATCATTTAGATGCTGTGTCTCCATGCCTAGAGCAATACAGTAAGTAGAAGGCAGGGGGGATGCAGCTTCAGTTTCTCTGTGTCTGCATGCTGTGAGAGGGGAGAAGGAGCAGAAGGAGGAGATATACATTACACCCTAAGCCCACCCCAGCCCATTTAGATAGAACGGAGAAATAAAAATATGGATTTTTTTTTTTTTAATAGATCAGTTAGACAATCTCTAGCTGCACAACATCTAAAAAAACATCATTTATTTTTTTTTTTTTTTTTTTTAATGATTGGTGAACTTTAAAACTAAATGTGTAATCTTTATCCTAATACTCTGGGGCTTTAAACTAGGTACTTTTTGCTTTTCTAGTATAACACAGTACACATGTGATTTATTAAACTATCTGTATACTTACAGTGGTACAAATATACTGTAGGGGTTGGTCTGAATCCTAAGGCTGCCCATGAAGTCTCTCTGCACATACAATTTTTAATACTGGTGTAATTATATGTGAAATTTGCTGTTACTTATTTTACATTGGGGCCCTGGTTCCATTTCAGCACATGCAGTGAAACGTATCGCTCACTATACTTATATATGAGTAACTTTCCTTTTGCCTATTTTTCATCACCTCAGTAGTTTTGGTTTTGCTTTTTCTGCTTTAACCTCTTCATAGTAAAGATATCCTCTTTCATTTTAGACAGAACAATATTTCCCTTGTAGCATAGCTCAGACCTAAAAGGTTGTTTTATGTATGCATTACACATAGTCAATGCAAGGCTGAAATACATTGCAGAGAAAACAATATAGAACTTTATTTACTGTAATGTTGCAAAGAGAACTTCCTTTATGATCATTGTACATAATTAAACAGCATAATTTATAATCTAAGTAATACCGTACTCACCAGTACGTCTTAAAATCTTAGTGTATAAATCCACTTAAAGGGGTTATCCAGCTTCCAAAAATTAACTGCAAAAACATATTCACTGTTCCCTTGTG
The DNA here is from genome assembly GCA_947044405.1 of Leptodactylus fallax. NCBI lineage: Eukaryota > Metazoa > Chordata > Amphibia > Anura > Leptodactylidae > Leptodactylus > Leptodactylus fallax. Next base: position 185,123 of record CAMRHE010000412.1, read on the forward strand.
TAGTCTTTCTTGGTTTTATTTTTTTCGCTGCTGCTTGTATTAATATTATTTAAATGCAGTGAATCTGTGGACAAACTACATTTCCCATGATTCATCTGCCTGCTCTCACTGTGTGTACCCCTCCCTTCTCCTTTATCCCCTGTGTGCAAATTCCCTCCCTGCTACAGGGTGTGTTTTGTGTCACAATGTCTGTCTTGAGTCTCACGTCTTCTGTCTGTGCAGCATCACTCTCCTCCACATATCTGACCAGGCAATAGATCACTTCCATGAGTGGCTTCAAGGGACAAGGAGATCACCTGCTGCTGCGTCATTTCGTTTGCTGGCTGAACTGCTCACAGGTAGGGGTAGTGAGCTTGCAAATGAAATGTCACAGCTGTTTCCCCTATATATAAGAAGATGTTCAGTATCATTCTTCAGGTGGTCAGTAGGAGCAGGTAATGTTGACTAAACATTGGAGCAACAAGATTTTTTTTTTTTTTTTTAAATAACATACAGGCTGATATTAAAGTTGGCTAGTGCAGTGACAATGGAGTCCTTTGTTGCCGAAGTAATAATTCTGTTTATTATCACTTCCGAATTATATTATTATATTATCTCTTATTACGGTATATCTGGCTGCATAAGAGTAAACCAAGCTACATAATCTAAGTGTTAAAAGTGAAGGTGAATGCTCAATCACAATTTTTGTTTTCGTATGTCTTTAAAAATTGGTCTTAACATGCCTGCATGAGGGATATGACGTTTAGGTCAGAGATCAAGAATGCAAAATACTGAACACTTTAGTCTACCAAGTCGTAAAGCACAAAATTACTGCATGTTGTAGTCCTTATTTGTGACTATAAGCCAGATAGTAGTCCTCACGTATGCCCTGAAGCTATAGTTAATCAAACTCTCCAGAATTTCTGAGAATATGGATGTCGGCAGTCATTGCTACGTTCCAGACAAATGACTCATATGTAGCAATCTAGTCATATGAGACTGCAGATGATGCATCTAGGGTCAACTCTTAAGGACTGTTTGCTATTACTCATTTGGGAGCATTGTATGTGGGCTGGCATCTTACAATGCAATCTAACCTATGGATTTCAAGGGGGTTACAAAAGAAATCTGTACAACATAATGTGTCCATCTTGAAGATGTCATGTTAGAGGTTCAGGTCTCCTCCACAGGCCTCTGTGTGTGTGTGTGTGTGTGTGTGTGTGTGTGTGTGTGTATCCATGTATCTGGGCTTGCCAATCTTTTATACCAATAGCGTAGGTGCGTTTTACAAACTTAGATGTTCTTGCCCCTATATATGAAAAATTTTAAACATAGCCTTTACATGCCCATGACGTACGACTTGTGTACGAAATATTAATGTAGGTCAGCTATGTGTATATTTACCTTCTTGCACCTTTAACTCATGATATTTAGTAATGTCACATGAACTCACAAGCAAAAAGAAGTACTAAGGCTTTGTTCACGCATCTGTTTCCATTTTTTGGAAAAAAAAATTCATTTGTGATGTCTGTTTTGGGGGTATGACATCCATGTGCTGTCTGTTTTTGCATTGACTGGCATGGGTGTCCAAAAAACACAAAAACAGGACTTGCTTCTATTTTTTTATTACATATCCATGGCCCATGAAAAAAAAAAATGAAAGTCTGAATAGATATAGAAATCAACAGGTTAGTGATCTGTCCATGGAAACCACTGGCTGTACAAAAATCTCAAAAATAGAATTTTCTCAGAAATGCCGCTACTGTTATGTATAGGCTGTGCCTGGTGGTGTAGCATGGATTCATTCAAGTAAATGGGACTTGGCCGTGACACCAGACACAACCAATGGACAACAGTGGCGCTGTTTCTCTTTTTATTATCTTAGACCACCACTTTTTCAATGGTGTTAGGTGTTTCATGGTTTGACAAGTTTTGTGTTTCTTTATGTTCACAGAGAGCTACAACTCCCGATCCCAATACAGCACTGTGCCAAATACATATAGTTCCCGCTCCCAGGTCCTCAGCAATGATCAAAGGATATCTGTAAGTACCTGTTAGGAGAAACCATTGGGGTGGAGTAATATTACTGAACACTGTAAATACAACACAAGTATCCTGTCATATAGTCATAATCCAGTGCAAATACTATCTTTATTGCAATCTCTCCAGACGTGTCAAAACTTGTGTTTCCACTTTATACTAAAATGCCTGGTTTTTCAGGTAGTGCCATACTCTCCAAGAATAACTTGTTGTTCTTGGAATAGAGAAAGGATTGTATAATACTAGCTAAAGTTTTAGAAATAGTATTAAATGGGTTCTTTCATCAGAGACAACCCCCCTCAACCACCATGGGGGTGATCAGTTCATTGCTCCAAGTCCCTCATGCCATAGGGCAAGCCACAGCTAGTCAGGCATTGCTTGTGGTTTTAGATGGTGGCTATTCAGAATGTTGCATACACAAGAGAATGGAGGGGGGGGGATTTACTAAACTGGACACTCTAGCTTTATGGCAGCCGTTTGCGCCAAAATGTGCCAATTATGTCCATTTTCCGACCTAATAAATTCTCCCAAAGTATATTGTTTTCTATGTAAACAGCACATATAACACTTGCTTGTTCTTTGCAGTCAGCACGTTCATCTGGGTATGGCACAATGGGAGGTATGCGTACAGGCTACTCTTCACGCTCTGCTGTGGATCTTGGGGGAACACAAAGAATCAGTGTACCTCCACAACAACAACAACACCACCAACAGCAACAGCAACGTCAATATTCTACATATCGTCCATCCTCCTTCCATGAACGAGTATACCCAAGCAAGAGGGAATATGAGACTATGTCTCTAAGGTCTTTGCGTATTGGTGACGGTGAGGAGAGATATGACCATGGTTCTTCTAATTCCGGTTTCTATACACGCCAATTGTCTTCTGCAAGTGCGGGGCCAACCCTGCAAAGGTCTCACTCTGGAACCCTTGTTCAGGATGGTGGCACTTCCTGGGTTGAACGAGCGGAGGTGGCACAGACTCGTACAATCCGAGCACCAGCAATGCGCACCTTACAACGCTTTCAAAGTAACAACCGCGCTCGGGTGGCATCTGGATCTTATGGCACCTTGAATTCAGTTGTGCCACAGCAAATTCAACAACAACAACAAAATCTTGTAGGCTCCAGTTATGTAACTAATGTGATTGAACACACCTCTCGGGCTCCCTCGGTGAGGAGCCTGGCAGAGTCTGCACACCAAGTTCAGGAAATGAGGGGCCTTGATGTATTTGATGGAAGCAAGAGTTTGATGAGTCAACATTCTTTTGCAAGTGGGTAAGTCAAAGCCAAAAAACCTGTATATATGGTACAAATGCCAAATGATGGTTTTAAGGTGAAGTATAAGATCAAAGGGTCTATTTTATCTGTAGAAACTGCGCCACTTGTGTCTATCGGCTGTGTATGGCGTTGCAGCTCAGACCCATTCACTAGGGGGGCACTGAAGGAACTTGGCACCATATATTTGATGATTCCATACACGTTTAGGTGACTCCTTCATTCAGAGAGGGATGTTACATTTTGTGGTTGTCTCCACTGAAGATACATCTAAAAGTTCTTGTAAAGTCACATAATATAACTAATGTTATTAAAGCAATATATCTTGATCTTCAGGTTCGATGACATGAACATGCCAACTGCTGTGAAATACCTGGTGGCCGATGATGACCCAAGCCTACAGGTCATAGGAGCAGCCTATATACAGCATCGTTGCTACAGTGATGTAGAGGCCAAAAAGCAGGTGAGCCATAGCTTTGAGTTCATGGTAAATAAGTCTATTACACTATTGCTCTTGTCCTAAGAATCCTTCCTTGGCTTCTACAATAACTTTTTACACTATACACATTCCAGGCTCGAAGCTTGCAAGCTATACCAAGGCTAGTGAAGCTCTTCAATAACGCAAACCAAGAGGTGCAGCGTCATGCCACTGGAGCCATGCGTAATCTTATCTACGATAACACAGATAATAAGATAGCTCTTGTGGAAGAAAATGGAGTCAATGAGCTTCTACGAGCACTGAAAGACCAAGATGATGAACTCAGGAAGAATGTAACTGGTACGTTTCTTGATGACCTTTTCATTCTATACATGTTTGCTATACGTATTGGTCATTGTGCTGCTTCAGTCAAAGGGCACACAAGACGCCATGCATGTAATTGATTGGGGTCCCAGCAACTGGACCTTCACACATCATGCAATTATGATCTATAAACAGGATAGGGGATAACCTGTAACTGTTGTAACATCCTTTAAATTTTGTGTATTAGGGTAGTGCCTAAACCCTACCAATGGACATGTAGGTACCCTTTATATATCTATGGCATCCCCTCTTAAAATGTTGCATATTAGGTAAGGTCACACACCAGCAGATTTGCATAGTGATTTCTTGTTCACCTCTTTCAGGAATATTATGGAATTTGTCATCAAGTGACAACCTGAAATCAAGATTGGCACGTGATACTCTGGGTCCCTTAACAGACCGTGTCCTGATACCACTGTCTGGATCTCCAGGATCGGCCCTTATCCAACAAAATGCATCAGAATCGGAGATATTTTACAATGCCACTGGCTTCCTCAGGTAAAATATTAGCTCTTCTAAGTCTTCGCACCTGCATCCTCCAATGCTTATTCAGTTATATCTTTCTCTTTTTATAATGAATGACACCTCAGTGGGCCATGATAAGACCCATTTTAAGTCATTGGGTCTGTCATATAATGCATGTGGTACTGTCTTGGTTTGCGGTACAAATGGAAACCGCAACACACATGTGAACAGAACCCAAGCCATTTTTTTTTTTTTTTTTTTTTTATTCTTCTCAGATGCAAGGTTGGATTAGGTTACTGTGATGCTTGAAATATTATGGATTGGCAATGTTCTCTGTTACTCTTGTGCAGGAACCTGAGCTCAGCTAGTGAGGACACACGTCAGAAAATGCGTGACTGCCCTGGTCTGCTGGAATCCTTGGTTGGTTACACAAATCAGGCACTACAGGCGGGAAAAGCTGAAGACAAGGTGAGAAACAGTCTCTGTAGTATTATCTGTGAGCTTGCAGCCAGTATCTGAGGGGTCTTGACTAAGTTACTGTGGGCACCAGTACTTTATACTTTGAGGGAAAGAGCTACAGAGGTCAACCAGATCTAAGAACGATGGTGTTTGAACGCCACATTGAGAGAAGCATTTTGGTTTGGCAGAAACACACAGGACACATCCTAAAGTTTTGCCTATAATTTTGAATTTGTTTTTCAGAGTGTGGAAAATGCAGTTTGTGTACTGAGGAACTTATCTTACCGACTCTATGATGAAATGCCACCATCTTGCCTGCAAAGGCTAGAGGGAACCCAACGGGGACGAACTCTAGCCGGAGACGGCGTGGGCTGTTTCACTCCTCAGAGCCGCAAACTTAAAGAGGTAAATTGGTCTGAAATTTACAGGTGTAACTCCTTGTGACTACTATTTCTGTCCTATACATTGAGTAGCACTGTAACACGACCCTATTAACTGGTATCTTAACTGTTATGTATTGGTATATTATTGTATGGTCTTAATACTTTTGTACTTGTCACAAGCAGCAACAGGGCACAGACCTTGCAACCTTTGCAGAGATCTCTAGGGATCCAAAGGGAATGGAGATACTGTGGCACCCACAGATAGTCAACCTATACAACCGGCTACTGCAACAGTGTGAACTAAACCGGCACACCACAGAGGCTGCAGCAGGTGCACTACAGAACATCACTGCTGGAGACCGAAGGGTATGTTGCTCATATGATATATTATTTAGGTTAAGATCAATAAATCTATGTCCATTGATACTTTCTTCCAAAATCCAGTGTCATACCATGGGTTGTGTCTGGTATTGTAGCATTGAAGTAAGGCTGCACTACAATGACACACGAACCAGTGGCACTGTATGTCTTTTAATATGAGGAAATGCATACATAAAAAAGTACAACCTTAAATTTTATTTTCAGGGTCGTAGACTAGTGAGAATCTTAATAGATTCCAAAAATACACCCTGTAATTTTTTAAAATTCCAATGCCCTAAAATCTATTTACAGATTGAAGCTTGGGTCTCCTAAATACTGGATCTGCATCCTTTTGTGGTGCAGCTCAATGGGTTTGACCACCTCCATCAGTTCTACCTTTAACACTGGCTGCTTCTATAATGCTCAGAGTAGTGAATGTAGAGTGTGCAACCACCTCTCTATTCATTCTCCATTCTGCGGACCCCTATTCTGGATATAAGTGTGGCTCCCAGAGGTGAAACCGGCATAAATCAGAAATTAATGGACGATCATGTCATCGGAAACATTGCTTGTATGGGAGAATAGCGCTCTACAAATGAAGTCTTGTACCGGCTCTCTGCCATGTCCATGATCTCTAAACAACATGCAGACTTGGCCATGTCTGGTGTTTAGGGGTATAGAGCTAGAAGAGCAGTCAGTTGATCTTGTGTGTTTATTCATCTAAGGGGGTACAAACACAAGATATGTATACAGTACCAATTGTATTACTGCTTGGGAGTCATGTTCAAAGGGTATTTTTGTTTTCACAGTGGGCAGCTGTTCTGAGCCAGGTGGCATTGGAACAGGAACGTATTCTAAACCCAGTTTTGGATCGCTTGAGGACTGCAGATCACAACCAACTGCGTTCTCTCACAGGCCTTATCCGCAACCTGTCTAGACACGCCAAAAACAAGGATGAGATGTGTAAGTTCTCAATATGACGCTCTCATGGCTTTCCCTCCTCTTCTATTTAGAATACTTTTCCCTACAGGTATATGTAGTCTATAACAATATTTACTTTCCTCTCTAGCCACCAAGCTTGTGAGCCACCTTCTCGAGAAGCTTCCTGGTGAAAGCTCAGACAAGAGCCCTCCTGTTGAGGTCATAGTCAACATAATCGCCGTGCTTAATAATTTGACAGTAGCTGGACCCCTGGCGGCACGAGATATAGTATACTTCAATGGACTGAGCAAATTGATGTATATAAAGAGGAAGCGAGATGGGTAAGTTGGAAGGAACAGATTTACACCCTTTATAATCAGAATGTTATACTGTACATATGACTTATTTTGGTGCTCTGGTAGTGGATATGAAGAACTTCCATGAGGAACAGAATCTGATAGTTCCCTGCACCAAAAATCTTACAATGTGGCTTGGAAGCAAAAAAACTAACAGGGCTTACAATGTAATAACCACTGCCAGGAGGGCAGGATTTTAAAAAGCTTTTCCTTAGACCCCTTGCACATGACCCTGGGAAACCAATGATGATGGGAACCAATGCTTGCTGGATCTAAGTGTTTTCTCCTCCATTTAGACTGTTCATCTTGGCTTACTGAAAATGGACCTAAGGCCTGAGTGAGCCTGTACAGAAGCACATAGAAACCCTGTGGCTCTGTACTATGGAAACATAGGCACTAACGGTGCCGTTGATTTTGATGTTGGATTCATACAGAGTCTGGAACCTCTGCATAGAAATGGAGATATACAGAAATTCAGTAGGGCCCTAAAAATTTCTACGGAATTCACATTTTTCCATACAATTCAGAGGTTATACATACTGTAGCTGTGATATGACTGGGAACATCAAGTGAAAAATCGGATTATGTCTGTTAACTGCATTAGCCATAAAAAGTTGTGTGGCCAATAAAAACTATTTGGGAAAAAAACTACTCTCCTCACTGATCAGTTTCTCTTCCGATGCTTTCGGGACCCCACCAGTCTCACAGGAAATGACTGCTAAGGTTAGGTTCACATCTGAGTTGGAGTCTCTGTAGGAGACTTTGCCACAGATACCGCCTAAAATCACCGGAGAGAAATGTCCTGCAAGGAGCACTTTTCTCTCCGTTGGTTTCAGTATAAAACTGGTGGAAACCTGGCGGACCCGATCGACAGAGAGCCGAACGCTCGTGTGAATCTAGAATGAGCTAGTCACTTGCTAAGGTGAGTAACTGCTGCAGCCAACAACTGACTGAGAGTTCAATTCCTGTGTGTCGAGAGGGACCAGAAAGTATAGACTGGTGGGGACTGAGGGAGGGAGAGAGTCTATTTTTACTACTCTGAGCTTTTCCTAAATGTTTTTTATCAGCAGATAACCCCTTTAAATTCATCCTTCTGTTTTTAACCTTGGCTTCTGCAGTAGACCTAGATGATCGTCTGTAACAGATTACCAGATTTTACTTTTCTCTTCTCTCCAGAGACAATGAGAAGACTTCCCGGGCGGCTTCCAGTCTTCTCACAAATATGTGGCAGTACAGCAAGCTGCACCGTGACTTTAAGGCGGTGAGTAGTCTCATGATTTATTTGGTTATATCTCAGTAATAATGCATAAACCACCGCGCTGAGCAAAAGCCAAACATGCCATCTATCAACGTGTTGTTCTTCTGTTACAGAAAGGATACCGGAAGGAAGACTTCCTCAGCCCATGATGTGTTCCCTGCCAACTACACTAGTGCCTACTTCCTCCTTCTGCTCAGAAGATCACTAAAAGCACTGATTGACTGAGCACTTCCCATAGCACACACACATATTGGCACTCTATAGACAACTAAGCAGTGTTTGTGGGGATCGTGTATGTATAGAGAGAAAAAGTAAAAATGGTAGATAAATGCATTAGTTCGCTTTTATTTTGTATAAAATTTAAAAAAATTAAATGAAAATGAATGTATGGTTTTAGTATGTAAAACATAAACTTGACCTTTTGGGTGTGTTTTTGGGTTTGTATATTTAATATATGTGAACATTTACTATTGCGCAGTAACATATACTCCTTTGGCTAATGTTGAACTAAAAAAAACATTTGCTGGAGAGCTAATGCTTGCTGATCTGTAGTTCTCTGTATGTAACTAGCTGTGTCTCAGAGCTTCCCGACATGTCTCTTTTAGTAAATACTTATATACACCATAAAAAATTCAGGAGCATTGTTCCTTACTTGTGTGTTGGGATGTCCTCTGTTGTTCCTCTTGTATGATACATTAATGGGAAATGTAGCACCCAGTTATCGTCAAGGAGGTGTGTCCCTAGACACTCTGACACTAACCAATCAGTATGGACAATGTAGGGACATACTCTATTGACAAGGGAAATGGTAACAGTCAAATTTTTTTTTCATGTATTTTCAGGAGGAATAAGAGAGGAGTGTCACACTGTAGAATTGTGGGGAAAGAGACTTTAGAATGTATTATTTACTAAAATTGACATATCAGAATGGATTACAGATCCTGTCTAAAGAATGTCCTGCTGAAATATAAAAAAGCCAGTAAATAGAAGATCTGGAGTTATGTTCTTCTGCTTTTTAGTTATGTATTTTTCTAGAACAAGCTTGTCAGTGTTTCATTGGCTAAAATGGAGATATTTAAGTCCCACCCCCAAGGAACTCTCATATTGTGCCTGACCTTTTGTGGCCTGCTTCCTTGGATTGTCACAGTAAAATTAGAACCGTTGGGGTGTATGCCAGGGAATGAGGACCTTTGTGGCCACAGGAAAAGTCCTGCCAAATTATAGAGAGAAACAAACAAGTGTTCTATCCTGCGTAAATAGACTTGGCCATCAAGGAAACTAGTAAAGGTGGTTGACAACCCAGGAGATGCGATGACGCCATATTGGTTATCATCCGGCTTATTTAAGATCTGGCTAGAACTAAAAGCAGCTGAAAGTAATATAAGGCAACTTGACACAAGTAAGCCCGATGTCATGGTCTCATTTACTGGTATTTTTATTGGTTACATTTTTTTTGTCATTGGTTTATAAGGTAGCCTTATTCTGGAGCCATGTGCCTAATACCTTCTGGACTATATTTTAAATAGATTATAAAATGCTCATGTGGGTGCGGGCGGTATGAATGTTGGTAAATGTGTGTATGACCTGGGCAGATGTGGGTAGATTGAGCGCCAGACTCCCTTTCCCCCTAGGATTTTTGCAAATGAGAATACACTGTGTAGTTGTTTTTTGTTTTGTTTTTTTGTGTTTTTTTTTATATATATAAATCTCAGGGGAGCATTCATGTTTGTGCTTCTGTCCTTGACTTTTTCCAATGTGCCTTATTCCTTCCCATATCATCCTTGTAAAATATAGCACAGTGTTCCGGTAAACAATAAAAGTTTTGAATTCCATGGACAATGTCGTGTGTTTGTGATCTGGCTTTGAAGGGTTAAGTGTGGGAACTCCATGAAGGAGACGGCTCCACATTCCTGGGTGGAGGTGGAATCTTCTCACAGATTCCGTTGCCTTGCCGGGGCCTGTCTTATGACAGGATCCCCGGAGGTGAAGACTTCATTATACACACGTGCACCCTGCAGCTATTTAATGTGCACAATTGACTGGGAGAATAAGGATCTAATAACTGCTTGATATTTGGATATTCAGAGCTTGTCCGTCTTAACATAAACTAATCCTAAAAGATTGGGTAAAAAGCTCAAAAGCAAAGCAGTAAAATAAAATCTCCCGTCTGCTGTCATACTGGATATATTTTTATACCAAAGAATTTTAGTACACTGGGTTATTTCACTATAATCTCTTCAGTTGTGTCCTGTATGTGACCCTTCAGCATTCTGCATTTTAACTCTTAAATGAAAATGTTGCCACCAAGAAACGGTCATCAAATTTCTGTTGATGGATCTGTTTTTTAATAATCCATTAAGCATTTTAAGACCAAGTTCACACTACCGTTATTCATGTCCGTTTCTCTCAGGCTAGGTTCACACCTGCGCCTGAACTCCATTGGGGGATTCCTTTCCCCATTCCACTTGAAAAATGCGGAGAGGAAAGAGCTGCAAACAGGACTTTTCTCTCCGCATTTTTCGCTCTTTTCGGGTGGAAACCCGGCAGACTCCATTATAGTCTATGGGGTCTGTGGGTTTCCATGGGTAACCGCTTTTTTAAGTGAATTAGGTTTCCGTTCGGGGGATCCCCAAGTGGATCCCCCCGAACGGAAACCTAAACGCAGGTGTGAACCTAGCGTCCTCCATCATAGGACGAAAGTTCATTAATGGTAGTTGAGTGACTGATACAGTTGGAGCCCCCTCCGTTTGGTACTTGCTCTCATTCACTCTCTCTTCTTTAAAAAAAAAAAGTAAAATTTTTATATTAAAGTCCTAACAGGACTTTCTTCCATTACAAAAGTAAACAAAAATGGAGGAAGAATGCACCCGTTGTATTTTTTCCATTAGAGTGAATTGGAACGGGTGCTAGACTGAGGGGGGCTCTGTCTGCATCCGTCACTCTCACTGTTAATGCCCATTGCTCTCACCCTATGACTGATGAGGGCAACGGAGATTAATAATGGTAGTGTGAACGTCGCCTAAGAGCATGAAGTATTGTAGTGAATGAGTTGAGGGGTTGGTTGCTTGTTTAGCACCCTATTGCCCCCAAAATCCTGTTCATACCTATATGAATATATCATGTAGGTGTTAGACATTGATCTTAAGGTGCTCTAATATACACTTTTTTTTTATATAAGACTGCAGTTTGACTGTATGGTACTCTAAACTGGAAAGGTAGTCTAATATATACTAGTATACACACGTGAACAAAATTGTTGGTACCCCTTGTTTAATGAAACAAAAACCCACAATGGTCACAGAAATAACTTGAATCTGTCAAAAGTAATTTGCCAAACTACATGCTGACAGGTCACAAAGCTTCTTGGAGAATGTCCTAAGGACAGATGAGACAAAAATCGAAATTTTTGGCAAGGCACATCAGCTCTATGTTCACAGATGAAAAAATGAAGCATATCTTGAAAAGAACACTGTCCCTACTGTGACACATGGAGGAGGCTCTGTTATGTTCTGGGGCTGCTTTGCTGCATCTGGCACAGGGTGTCTTGAATCTGTGCAGGGTACAATGAAATCTCCAGACTATCAAGGGATTCTAGAGAGAAATGTGCTGCCCAGTGTCAGAAAGCTTGGTCTCAGTCGCAGGTCATGGGTCTTGCAACAGGATAATGACCCACAACACACAGCTAAAAACACCCAAGAATGGCTAAGAGGAAAACATTGGACTATTCTGAAGTGGCCTTCTATGAGCCCTGACCTAAATCCTATTGAGCATCTTTGGAAGGAGCTGAAAAAAGCCATCTGGAAAAGGCATCCTTCAAACCCTAGACAACTGTAGCAATTTGCTCACGAGGAGTGGCCAAAATACCTGTTGAGAGGTGCAGAAGTCTCATTGACAGTTACAGGAATCGTTTGATTGCAGGGATTGCCTCAAAAGGTTGTGCAACAAAATATTAAGTTAAGGGAACCATCATTTCTGTCCAGGCCTGTTTCATGAGTTTTCTTTTTTTAAAAATTCTGTTGAAGCATGGTTGAAAAGCAATGTCTGACTTTCATTTGTTCATTTTCATAGAATTTTTATATATTATTACTTTTGTCAGATTCAAGTTATCTCTGTGACCATTGTGGGTTTTTCTTTCATTAAACGAGGGGTACCAACAATTTTGTCCACGTGTGTATATACCAGTCTGTTTCATAGTCAATCCTAGTATGAGTGTAAGCCACTGCTAGATACCTATGGCTTAGTTTATCTTTTAGAGGAAGGGGGCTACTGGTTCTTCTTGAAGAGACCCAGCTGTTGGATGAATTGTTGATTTACAGACACTGCTCCATGGGGATAAGTATGTAAATTAGCTCATGTTCCACTCCTCCATAAAAGAGTAGCTCTTCCTTTTGGTGGAGTCTCCGGTTTTCAAACATTAGTTTATTTGCATACTTATCTCTTATCTACCATCAACCTACAGGACTGCTAAACTATGTCCTGATCTGACCGATTCTGCTCATTGACTTCTGGACACGCCTCTAGAAGCCCCACCTCTTTTCAAATCCATTGGATGGGACAGTCCTGCAGAATGGTCTATTTATGCTGTTATTGCTATCTGTATAATATATGATATTTCTTATCTCAGGTATATACTGTACCAGTTGAACTGTGAACCTCACCAAGTGAGGATGGTTTCTAGCAGTCAATGGAAACTCCAGACTTACCCAATACATAGTGTATACTGTATATATCTACAAGCACAAGTGTAATAATGATATTAGTGATAATATGGAAGCAACTACATACTGGACTGCCATTCACCACTATTCTGCATATACCCCTGTATCCCTGCATGGATTATAGTCTGTAATCTGCTACGTCACTGTTGTGGCATGTTGCTGAATGTGCTTATAGGTTACCTATTATACAATGTGTGTAGCTTGGATTATTATCTTTGGCTCGCTGTAGACAACCTTTTTCCTAGTTAGCGTTTTATCTCTTGAAAATTGTTTTGCTGTGTTTTGGTATTACTCCCACACAACCCCGGCCTTGCTCCCGTGAGTGTAATCCGCACCTGTGGGCAATATTTTGGTTTTTAACACATTCATGGTGGTTTCTTTAAAAAGTGCTTCAGCTGTAAACAGTTATCCACTAAGGAAGACTGAGATGTGTCTCATAGACTAACAGTTTAAGGGGTTTTATAGGTTTAGGGGAGGGGAAAGCACTAGGCATGCTCTTACGTTTCTGTATATGGCCAATTTCATATGAGCAAGAAATTATCCCAAACTATGGCCGCAAGATCCATCTTGTGGGAAGCTATTAGACCCGTGTTCAAGTCAAGACCTGCATATGAATTATGACTTATATGAAATTTGCTAAATGTTAAAGGGGTTTCTAGGATTATAAAAACATGGTGACTGCCCACTGGTTGGTTTTGGTACTGCAGCTCATCCCTATTCAATTTAGGCTAGATTCATACAATAGAGCTTCACCCGTGAAACTCTGTGTGTGCGCTGGATATACCAGCCTGAACAATATGTTGGGAGAGGGACTCCTAGTTATCTAATTCCTACCTGCCAGCAACATACTTGTAGTACAGGACCCTGTCGCTGACGGGCAGGGACTCCTAGCATAAAATATGTATAGTGTATATAGTACTTGTATTACAGGACAGTATATTGCTGGGAGGCAGGGACTCCTAGCATCATATACAGGGGCGTAGCGATCGCAGGGGGTCGCTATACATATTGTTAATGGAAAGGGGCCTGACGAGGAGGTGATTAAAAATAAGAAATACTTACACTCACTTCTCCTAGGCTTCTGACAGTCCTCTCCAGGGCTCTTCCAGGAATGACGTCAGCGCAACCCTTTGTGACCGCAGAGGCCCAATTACTGACCCCAGCGAAGTCTGGGGTGCTTCTCCTCAGTCACTAGCAGAAGAGGACTGAAGAAGATGCTGAAGAGAGCAAGACGGAGCGAGGATGCCCAGGAGAGGTGAGGCAAGCTGAGTATAAGATTTTGTTATTTTTATCACTTCCCCTTGGCCTCTACTTAATATAATAATAGCACAAAAGCGGAGGACCGAACCTCACAAATATTCATCGAATTTCGTAGGGTTCACCTGAAGTGGCTCTTGGGAGCATTTTATACTGTGTGGGGCCACTGTGGGGAGCATATTAGACTGTGTGGGGACCACTGTGGTGGGCATATTATACAGTGTGGGGTCATTGGTGAGCATATTATACTGTGTGGGGTCCCTTCACTATTCACATCAAGTGCCTTCTTTTTTATAGCAACCGTGCACTATTATTACAGGCTGTAATAACCTTGCTTGCTGATTATAAAACCAATACTGTGCAATGTAAATAGTGAAGGAGTCACGGCACTCGCAAAAGCACCCTGGGCATTGGACCCCACTGATCTCTTACATTTCTTAGACTGTTAGGTCCCTGCAGATCAGCAGTTTTCCAGAGCACACAGTTCTCAGTTTTCTTTAGATGCTGGGTGCTGCTCACTCACCGTATTTTTAATAACTGCCTTTGTAGGCACTAAAACTGTTTCCCTTACTGCTACAGATACCGCTACAGCATCCAGAATCTGTCACTATCAAGACTATGCTGTAGGGAAGTGGTAGGGGGCCCCGGACAAAAGTTTGCACCAAGGCACACAAGACTTTAGTTATGCCACTGATTATATATGTATAGCTTATAGTACAGGACACTATATCGCTGGGAGGCAGGGACTCCTACCATCCTATATGTATAGTATATAGTACGTATAGTACAAGACTGTACATCGCTAGCAGCATAGATAACTATTATGCTAGGAGTCCCTCTCCCGACATGATGTTCATGCTGGACCGAGTTTCATGTGTGAATCTAGCCTTAATAGACTAATGCCCATGAACAGGTGTTTTGCTGCTATTTATAGAATGCTGCTGTGTTTTTCTAAACTTGGATATCTTCTTTACAAGGAGTCCACCACCAGCAAAATATCTTTTAAACCATTTATATGCTGTTGAAGGGGCGGTTAGTAACTATTGTGGAATATAGCTTTTTGTTTCAAAGTGCAATCTTGCTCCCAAGAATGCCAACTTTATGTGTAAATGAGCTGTTCTGTGCATCCAGGGTGTGGTCACCGCCCTGCGCCTCCCCCCTACAATATTGATTGACGAGACCACAGGCAAAAACAGAAGCTCCTGCAGATGCGTCCATGCCCCAGGTGCACCGAACAGCTCATTTTTATATGGATTAAAAGCTGATTTTCTCAATAGCGAGATTACACTTTGACTCAAAAATGGTATGTTCCCAATGTCACTAACCGTCCGTACAGCAATCCTTTTAAGACTATGGCCATATAATGTTAAAAAGCTGCATTTTTTTTTTTGTTGCAGATCTTGCTTCAAAGCCAAAGCCAGGAGTGAATTAAACCGAAATGAGGAGTATAAGGCTCTGTAGGACACTCAGTCTCTGTGCCCACCTGAGTGTCCTACAAAGAAGGTTTTCGTCAAACAATTTCAGATTAAAAACGACACCCAACAGACCCTATTATAGTCAATGGAATCCATTGGGCTCAGTATGTATCTGCTATTGTAGCAGTCCGTCTGTTTGTTGTTTTGGTCCTCCACTGGACTAGAACAATAGACAGCCTGGCACAGATGTGAACTTGGTCTTAAAGCTTCCTTCATATTCCCCATTCCTTTTGAAGCCACTCTTTGCTTTGGTTCAATAGGCCACAACAAAATCTGCTATGTGTGGCCTCAGCCTTAAGGCTAAAGCCCCACATTGCGAAAATACAGTGTTTATGCTGCTGCAGAAACGTCGCAGAAGAAAAATGCAGTGTTTTACAGTACCTGCTAAGTGAATGGGATTCTGACTAATCCCATCCACACATTGTAGGACAAAAATCCTCAGCAGAAAAGCTGTGTTTTAAAAAAACACCTACGTTTTTGAAAATTGCAGCATGTCAAATATACCTATATACCATATTCTATTATACCTATATGGAAACGCTGGCGTTTTCCATATAGGTATAATAGAAGCAGAAAGTCCGCAGAGGAAAACTCTATGGACTTCCTCTATTAGGCTGAGGCCCCATGTTGTGGAAACGCAGTGTTTTTTGTTGCAGATTTTGATGCGGTTTTTTGAACCAAAAACAGGAGAACCTAAAATAGAATGGAAAATATATAGTTAGCTCTTATACTTCATCCGTCTGATCAATCCACTCCTGGCTTTGGCTCAAAAAACCGCAACAAAATCTGTAACAGCCTTAAAAATAAAAGAAAAAAGCGAAAACTTTGCATTTCTACCGAGTTTTTTTTTTTTTTTTGCAGCGATTCGCTACATGGGGCTAAAGGGGTTTTTACGATGGATACTTTTTTTTTTTTTTTTTTTTTTTTTTTTTAACTGACGACACAAAATGACTTTGAGAAAAAAAAACAAAAAACAGTACTTATTGCTCCAATGCTGCCTGGGTCCGCTGCTAGTCTGTATTTCCTGGGTCCCTCTCAGCATAATAAATACCATTCAGCTAATCGCTGATCCTATGTCCATATTGATAACCTGACTTTTTTTTTTGTTTTGTTTTGTTTTGTTTTTTTACCAATTGTGCATGTGTATAAAAAAAAAAAAAAATACCAACCACAGTTTAATATTTAATATAGAGAACAGTAGATTTCATTTCCTTTTAGAAAAGTTCCATCCTGGGCAGTGTAATGTTTTCCCTCTCCCTGTCCAACATCACCTCCCTGTGGTTAAATGCAGCATTACAATTTTCAGGTTGTTCATAAAATCAAGTATAGTCAATGCACTTTTCATCTAATACAATGTTAGCGTTATAAAGAACTGCAAACATTGGCTTGGAATTTCCTATGATATGTTGAAAATATCTATATTTTAATTTTTAAAGGGTTAGAATAGTAGGTGGGTACAACTGTCCACATCAAAAAAACCTTTGTAGATCGGGATGGCTTTACTAAAAACATATGGCATTCACCTCATGATCTGCCAGGGAACAGACCAGGCATAGTCTTGTGTTTAGGAGCAATATAAAAATAGCTTTTAGCACAATACTTGTTGTTATTGTCCTTCATAAAAACCATGGATAATGGCTGTAGTCTACTGATAACACATTGCCTGTTATACAGCTGCATAGGTATCTTGTTCACAATAGTTGACAGCTGATGCCTTGGTCATGCAGGTCTCGGCATGCCCTGTTCACACTGTATTTTCAGGCACATGGAGTAAATAGAAAGACGCTAAAGGCAATGGAGGAAATTTAGTAAATACATCCACATCTCAGGATGCAAAATTAGCTCTTCTAAAACCGAGCCCTTCCACTTAATATCCTGGCGCCCACGCTGGTGGAAGACCACCTCACTGAAATATCTCAGCATACGGCTTACCCCGACCTATGATAATCTTTATGTTGATGATGAACCCCCCTCTACTATGAGACTTAGGACTGCTTCTGACCTAATGGAAGACTCTTCCTCTCTCCCTGCTGGCAAAAAAATGTGTAATAATAGAACATCTAAAACTTAACTTTTATTCAGGACTAGTATCGTAATGATAAAAATAGTGTGAAGGTAATGTGCTTAACTGTGTGCTGCTGCACATCTAAAGTAAATGAACACCGCTTGTAAAAAATATTCACACGGAAAATGCAGTATTCCAAAATATGCGATGGTGGGCTATATATTGTATTGCCCAAACATAACCATCTGTTATGAAGCTGCAAAGTTTAGCTTTTGAAATATTATTGTCACTTGTTATTTATGATGATCATCACAATGGCGGAACATGGTAATTTGGGTGTTAGAATATACACCTGTGCCTTCCCAATAGGGAGTATATTAAGGCAGCTATTCAGTGCAACATGCCCATAAAAATATCCCAAGTGGCCCTATCAACAGTAGCACGGCTGATGCATGAACCGGCTGATATATGTAGAGTGCACAGCTTCCCAGAGAACGGGGCTGTGAGGAGATGGACAGATTTATGGAGATGGACAGATTTTGAGTACAGGCTAGAGGCAAGCCCCGTTCTCTGGGAAGCTGTGCCAAGCAGGACTTTTCTCTCTGCATTTTTCAAGTGGATTTGGGGATGGAATCCAAGCGCTGGTGTGAACCCTTAAATTGTGCTCCTTTAAGCACATCGTCAATTTCCTGACCTCCTCCACATTTTTTTTTTTTTTTTACCCTGGTAGCCATCTACTCTTATTCTATGTCCTCTGCTATAGGCTACATGGACATAAATATATTTTATGATGATCCGCCGTTGTGAGGAACATCATAAATAACAAGTGGCAATAATATTTCAAAGGATAAACTTTGCAGCTTCATAATAGCTGGTTATGTTTGGGCAATACAATATATAGCCCACCATCGCATATTTTTCAATACTGCATTTTCCGTGTGAATATTTTTTACAAGCGGTGTTTATTTACTTTAGTTGCGCAGTAGCACACAGTTAAGCACATTACCTTCACACTATTTTTATCATTAGGATACTAGTCCTGAATAAAAGTTACGTTTTAGATGTTCTATTATTATTAGAGATGAGCGAATTTCTCAAAAGTTCGATTCGAAGTTCCAAAAAAAAATTTGCTTCGATCCGAATTACTTCGCGGTGAATAAACAGCTATTTCCGGGTTGCAGAGAGCCTTGGTGGGCGGCAAAATGGCGGAAGCCCTTGGATACTGCGGTCATGTTTCTCTCTCTCTCTCCAGCACGGACAAGTTTTATTCATGTGGAAGGATCTGCTAAGAAGCAAAGACACGTCTACCCAATCACATCACTAGAGAATATCTTGTGGCTGTCTGATGTCACAAAGGTCCTTACTAAATATTCGTTACCATGAAGCAACAGGAAATCCGGAATCGTGGAGAATCGAAGATTTCCTGAAATTCGGATCAAATTCCACTTCTGCAGAATCAATTCGCTCATCTCTAATTATTACACATTTTTTGCCAGCAGGGAGAGATGAAGAGTCTTCCATTTGGTCAGAAGCAGTCCTAAATCTCATAGTAGAGGGGGGTTAATCATCAACATAAAGATTACGAATACGATAGATCAGGGTAAGCCATATGCTGAGATATTTTAGTGAGGTGGTCTTCCACAAGTATAGAAAGGTGGATTTAAGGGCAGACAGCGTGGGCGTCAGATTAAGTGGAAGGACCTCCTATCTAAATTTGCTGTTTTGTATCTCTCCCTGCTGGGACACACATCTGCAGTAACAATACCAAAATTTCTTTACCTAGTTGTACCTCTATCAATGCGGTGGGACAAATGCCTTTGGCGGTAAAGCGGCGTACCCAATCCCACCTGTTTAACGTCATTTGGAATTACAAGCGCCATTGCATTTCTAAAGTGGTTTTGACTACATTGATCCATCGAAGAGATCTGGCATTCCCAGATATTCTATTATATTACCATACCACCCATTTGAGACATTTGTCTTCTTGGACTACGTTTTGGGCCTACGACTGCTGGACAGAGGTGGAGAAGTTGTGGTTGGCACCTATACTCTCGTCTGGGGCCTCCAGGGAATAGTTCGACCTCAACAACTCTTGGGCCCTATGGAATTCTCTAGAAACATATAGTTGACCTGTAGAGTTAGGTACCAGTTGACTACCCTGACATGACCCTTGACATCCTTTTTGTTCACCCCCCATTCTTTCCAGCACCCAAGCGGAGATGGTAAGATCCTGGTCATTTTATACTATAAAATCCATAATAAAAATAAAGTTTACAAAAAAAAAAAAAAGCACTGCCTGAATTGACAGTGGGTTACAATGTCTTTCTGCTCCATTTTTGGGTTGATCCTGAGAGTCCAGTCCTTGGGCCTTGGTCACTTGTCCTTTTTACCCAGACCCTAAACTTATGTATTTGGAGCTCTGTTTGAGGAGATAATAGACCAGGCACATGGACCAAAGTGAGCTCTCAGGTCATATTGTGTAAAACCCAGGAAAATTGGCAAAGGGCATACTCCACCCTGGATAGATGTTCTTGGCATGTGGAATAACAACACATTAGTCCTTAGAACAGAGACTGCAGACTATAATTAGGTATTATTAGTAGTGTACACGTACACGTACCCATGCCTTGCACTACTTTGATTCCTGATGAGAAATCTAAAATGGGTTCCACCTTCTTATCTATGCCAGAGGTATCCAAGATGTGCTTGCCCAGAGTTGTGTAATATCACAACCAGCATAATTTGCCTGCGCATGCAGATTGTGTGTATGCTCCGTGTTCATGTTGGTTCCCTTCTGGTTTTCCCCAACATACCAACATAGACGTGAATATCTACCTATCACCATCGTGTATTTCTCCAGACCAACATTCCTTGCTTATTTACTTCATTGTACAGTTAAGTCTCTTTGATATGAATACCTAAAATTGCATTGAAAAGTGGTGGTCTGGGCGGTGGTCTTCTCAAAGAGGTGGTCCTTTGTAGAAGTTTTAATTTATATCTTTAGATTAAGACAAGATGGGGCTGTTAATGTCTGCTTTAAATTTTGTTACAAATATGTTGCAGAATATACATGTCTTACATGAGGATTTTGTGGAGATTTTTCCTATGCATTGCAAAGGATGAAATCCACTGTAAGGCTAAGGCCCCACGTTGTGAGCTGCAGCCAAAAAGCACTGCGGAAAAAAAGTGGCAGAAACATATTGTGGTTTTCCTCTGTGGACTTCCTTTGCGGACCTCCATTATACCTAGACTGAAAACGCCAGCGTTTTTCAAATTGCAGCATTTCCGCTGCGGATTATTTTCTGCGGATTAGCCAGAATCCCATCCACTTTATGGAATTTACGCTACGTGGGGCCCCAGCATACAAATACTCAATGTTTCCACACAGGGTTGAGCATGATATAGATCTGTAAAGCCACAGCATGCCCTGAACCAAGCATTATCTGTGTGAATTGTTATATAAAATTGCAATCCACACAGCAAACTTGCTGCAACTTTGCTTTGTCTGAACATAGTCTTGTAATGGTTGAAAAACGGTTTGTTTTTAATACAAAGCTCCACAGGATAAGGGAGAAGTGTATGACTGCTGAGGGATCTGAACACTGGAACCCCCAATGATCATGACTATGGGAGTTCCTGAGCCCCTTATCTGAATGGAATGGTAGTGCATATACATGACCACTGCTGCATTAACATCTATCGGACTCACAGAAATGGACAAGTTCAGTGCTTCGTTCACACAAGGGGCTAGGAGACCTCCTTTCTTATGATTTCTGGGGGTCCCAGTATTCAGACCCTCAGCGATCACTTATTACCTTTTTTGTGGATAGGGCATAACTGTTGTTAGTGGGAACCGCCATTAAATAATAAAGATGTGTCTCCATTTTAGGCTCAATATACAATCTGCAATAAACCCTTTAGGTCCTCCGAATGGAAGCTGCTGACAGAATTTTATGACTATGGAGGGATGAATAGATTTGTATCAATTTGTAGAACATTTCTTTTCATCTTGTGCTCCAGAGCTTCGCTTCTTATTACAATTGGGCACAGTAAGCTCCAGTCATAGGGAACCATTTTCTTGTTATGGAGTTGTACCCTCTGGTCACCCAGTCACCCAGCTATATACACGTATATATTTATCCACTGTTCCATAGCATTTGGCTAAATTCTTGTATTATACAATAATCTATTACTCCTGCCATTACATGCCACAGGGACAGTGATCAGATTTTATTGTAATGTTGGTATTATTTACTGACTGTAATTCATCTTCATTTTATGTGTTGGATGTTAATGTTTTACATCTCCCATATGTCACTATGAACAATGAGGAAACAGTACTAGGGCAAAGGGAGAACTACTGGAAATCCTAACTCCACCCTAGACCAGAAAATGTAAAAAATCACCTTGTCCTATTCAGAGGGGACTAGGAAGCTGAGATATGGAGAGTTATTGGCGGAGTCCTCAAACTGTATGTTGGCCAGACATGTAGAATATTTTTATTGCATTGCTAAGGGTGAAATCGGCAGTGAGAAGTCTGGGGCATTTCCATATAAGAATGGTGCTTTGTATATCTGCAATAGGCCATGAATTCTACACAGATTACTTCTGCTACATATGAATGGGGCTTTAAAAATCTGTATTGTATCCTACGTCATGGAGAATTTTTGGTTCAGAGGCTACGTCAAAAATCCAGCAATATTCAGACGGATCTAGTTTTGTAAGATCAAATGAAAATGCCATTAAACCAGCTTGTGTTACTAATGGGGTCTCTGAAGTGTTCAGAATTACATTAAAATTAAGTTTTTTTTGGGGGGGGGGAATTTCCTTTTAGGCCTACAGTACTGCCTCTTTATTCATTTTCTATGGCTGTACTGTGCTGTACTCTTTGACAAGTCTATAGACATTGATGGGCATGATGCATGTGTGATCACTAGAGATCAGGTTCGATCAGAATATTCCAAATTGTACGTTTTTATTTTTTTTTTTTACAAAACCGACCAAATGGAGATTAGTCTCAGGCAAACTAAAATGGCCACCACATTATATTCTGGGGTCTCTCTTCAGACTCCAGAGTATAATAGGTGGAAGCCCAGGGGAGGTGACACAAAATCCCCCCCAAAAAACCACTCATATCTTTTGTTACCTTTGGTTGGCCTCCTTGCGGCATCCGGCGCTCTCCTGGTGGTGATATGTGCCCAGGGTCACCGCTGAGGCCTGTGATTGGGCTACCAGTGGTCACATAGGAACGCTGAGCATCATAACAAGGCAAATACATGCCACCAAGCAGATAAAACAAGAAAAAATAATCCATGAGCAGAGTCAATAAAACTGCTGCTGTCTATGAATAATATCCCATCTGTAATCACACCAGCAGCCAGAGGTACATACAAGTACTTTTCTTACATTGTAAACTGTGAAATTTTCAGGATGCTCAGGCTTTTGCACAAAGCAACAGTTTGCAGACATGTCTGTGCAGGCTGTGAGCAGAATTACACACTCCCCCTCCTACACTCGCTGAGATAAACAAGATGGAATGGAATGTATCTAGGGACAGATTTCCTTAGTAACAAATGAGTGAACAGCAAATTAGCTAGAAGGGAGACACCTAATGGCAGGAACTTTAGAGAGGTTTTTTAGGCAGAAAGCAACCATATGTTTTAATTAATGTCCATTATATTTTGGACCAGAATAACATGTGTTATGAAATGAGATTAAGTTGTCTGGAAAGTTAGTGACCATTTAACTGTAGTACATCATAGGTGGTATATTGAATTATATATACCTCGAGTGATGTACAGTATGTAGGTTGTACGACTTGCCAACTAAAGGTTCAGGTCAGAAAGCATCTATAAGACAGTATGATAGTAATTAGTGCTCCTGCATTAGCAGTATCAAGACACTTTCAGTCCTAACATTAAAGTGATGCAACATCATTGAGAATCATGGGTAGTGAAAGAGTTAAACTGTCCAATAGAGGTGGAGCTAGGAGAAGAGCCTTACTGAATAGAGAGGCTTATTGGATTGCTGTCCTAAGGAACAGCAACCATGGATGAGTCCAAATAATGCAGACAATACTCACTGAACCTGCTTTGGGCCCACTGAGAGAACTAAGAGGCACACAATAGGAATTACTTAATTAGCTGCTCTCCGGGGACTGGGTCCAATTTATTGTTATAATGTTAATTTCCCAATTTACTTTTGAGGCATATGATAGAATAATGAAATGAGACATTTTACAGTAAATTATCTTTATATACAAACACATGAAATAAAATGTTCACATTTAGAAATATACAATTGATCTTTTGTTAATTGACACAAAACAGGATCTCATAGACAGTATTTTTACTACAATAACACTTATTTTTATACATTTAAAGAACTTTGTTGGACTTTCAAGGTATATGGTATAGAGAAGACCATTCCTTTTGTAGGCTATGGCCCCACGTTGCGGAAACGCAGCTTTTTTAGTTGCAGATTTTGTTGCGGTTTTTTGAGCCAAAGCCAACAATGGCTACAAAAGGAATGGGAAATATATAGGAAGCTCTTATACTTCTACCTTCTGCTCAATCCACTCCTGGCTTTGGCTCAAAAAAACACAACAAAATCTGCAACAAAAAAATCTGTGTTTCTGCAACGAGGGGCCGTAGCCTAAAGGGGTTTTCTGGCCCAAAATGGAGTTTTCATACTGATGACCTTGGCACAAGATAACTCATCAGCATGTGATCTGTGGGGTTCCAACATTCAAACCCCGCACAGATCAGCTGTTCCAGCAGCCTCTAGGCTCCAGGAGCTGGTGCAGTGGACATAAGACACGTGCAGGCTGCTCTTATTCAAGTAGCAAGTAATTCCCTGTAACCACAGCTATGCAGTACATGGGGCTGCTGTGCCGCTCCTATTAATTGTTGATCTGTGCTGGATTCAGGTGTCGGACCCCCATAGATCACATACTGATGGCTTATCCTGTGGACAGGTCATCAGTATGACAACTCCATTTGGGAGCCAGAAAACAACTTTAGGCTAAAGCCCCTTGTAGCGAAGCACAGCAAAAAAAATGTTGTGAAAAAACCGCATTGCAGTTTTTTCCGCAGCGCTTTTCACAGAAAGTCTGCGGAGTTTTTCTCTGCGGACTTACTTGCCCCTATTATACCCATAAGGAAAACACCAGCGTTTCTGTAGGTATAATTGACATGTTGCCATTTTCAAAAACACAAGTATTTTTGAAAACACATTTTTCTGCAATATGTGGATGGCATTAGCCAGAATTTCATTCACTTTGCAGGTTCTGTAAAATGCAACATTTTCACAATGTGGGGCTTCAGCCTTAAGGGTTTATATTCCCTGCACCTTCAATACTTTTCTCACTAAAACTGACTTTCAGGGCTGCAGGACAATGAAAATTCCACATCTTGTCTTAAAAAATGAAAAATGACTCAGCTTTGTCAATAGTCTTCATAAAAAATATACTACAATTTTGTGTCTGCAGCTCCTCTGCAGAACCTATGTATCTTGTTAGTTACAGACTACAAACAAACAGTGTGTGTAGTCTGGATTCTTAGGTCTTACTAGCCTGCATAAAGAAGCAGGGCATAGGAAGTGGCGTAACAACGGACTATAGTATGAGAGCTCAGACTACACAAACAGTTTGCTTGTAGTCTGAAACCATGGAGAAGCACAGGTTTGCATTGAAGCTGTAGACACAAAACAAGTGGAAATTTTTTTTAAATCAAGACATATTTGCAAAGTTGCTTCACTTTTTAATTAAAAGCATTACGAAAACAGAAGAGATGGCTATATCCTTAAGGCTAAGGCCCCATGTAGCAAAACGCAGCTAAATAACCCTTCGGAAAAAAAACGCAGCGAAAACGCATCACATTTTTTTCCGCAGCGATTTTCATTGAGTTTTTCTCAGGGGATTTTCTTCCCTTAATAAATCCATAGGGAAAACGCCAGAGTTTCCGTTGGTATAATTGACATACTGTGATTTCCATACATATAATTGACATGTTGTGGGTTTTTTAAAAAACGCAGTTGATTTTTTTTCTGCAATGTGTGGATGAGATTAGCCAGAATCTTATTCACTTTGCAGGTACTATAAAATGAACAGTTTTTTGCCACGCTGTGTTTTCGCTACGTGGGGCTTCAGACTTAAACTTGACTATTAACCCACCAACAGCTAAAAAGCTATACTGTACATAACACATTCATATCTGTATCAGAGTCTCTGTAGCAGACTCCATTGCAATGTCCATTTGAAATTGGTGAACAAAATAATCCTGCATGCACTGCTTTTTCGTTGGCTGCTTTCACTTTAAAAACAACAGTACTGATAGACTCCCATTATAGTCTAAGGGGTCAGTCGGGCTCCGTATGTAATCGCTATTTCAGTGCTCTGTCTGTCCGTTGTTCTGGTCCTCTGACAGATTGGAATAACGGACAGCCTGATTCAGATGTGAACTAAGCCTTACAGTCCTGGGAAATAACACGTCAATATGACAGCTTAGAGTAGATTGGCTGTGTATAATAACAAAATAAGGCCTTCTTTATAATAATATATGGCCAATATCATATAGAATTTATTAGATATGCTTACTGTCTGTTTCTATCATGCTATTTAATAAATAAGTTCATGTTCATGGTGAGGAGTGTTTAAAGTGCAAAAAATATTCTTTAAAGAGATCCAAACTCATGACCGTATTTAAAGGCAACCTGTCACATGGAAAATACTGTCCAATCTGCAGGCAGCATGTTATAGAGCAGGAGGAGCTGAGCAGATTGATATATAGCTATGTGGAAAATCATTGAAATCTCTGATCTATGTTGAAAGGTCAAGGAGGCGGTCCTATCAGTGAGATAGCCACTCCTCCATGACTGTATACAGAGATAGCTGCGCTGTATATGTTGAGATCTGATTGACAAAGACCGCAATGGATTAAGGACACAGTTCTGCCAAGTTTCTCCCACTCTATAACTTGCTGAATCCAGACTTGACAGCATTTTTCACGTGTAAGGTTCCCTTTAAAGCATATTACATGCAAAGGTGACAATGTGTGTCCCAAGTCATACATATCTCTATAAATTTTACATAGGTGTCAACTATCCTTAAGCTCAGAGTCACAGGAGCTTCTCCATAAGCCAGCAATTAACTGGGTAGTGCCTAAGGCATCAATGGCATTAGAGTAAGGGCTGTCAGAAACATGACATTTACAGCTGACTATATAAAGGCATGTGAGTCATTACATTTACATTGCACTGCTTTATTATGGTATATTAATGTCAGAACCGGTTCACAGCCAGGATGAAGGAAAGGGAACACTAGGATTTGGTGGAGAAGAGGAGAAGGAAACAACAAAATGTCAACCAATTATACTACACTTCAGGGACAGAGGGTGGTGAGTGCATTCTGAAAATCTTGCCCAAAAAGGCTTGTCCTACCCTTGATCATCAATCTCTGGGAAAAAAAAAAAATCAATGTTTCTCCAGACAGCAACCTTCAGGAAAGCCTCCCCAATCTGAGATAATAGTGATGGCAGAAGCTGAAGAAATTGGCATATCTACTGCTAAAAATCTAACATCTAAGGGCAGCGTTCGCAATTTTGCAGCATTCCTGCATGCTTAGTACTATTAATGTGACAACAGTGGTCAAAAACAGGCTTTCAATGAAGGACATCCTCTGGGCTACTTGCATGTTTTCCGTATACATATGGTAAGTGAAACTTCAAGAGGTCAATATAGTCCTGTGGAAAACCCGCCACAATTTACCGGATTTTGAGTAGTATTGGTTGGACAGAGGGAGACTTTATCTCCTCTCTATTTCTTCAAGTTTTATTATTAATATTAGGAGACATGGTCAAAAACCGTAAGAATTATTTTGAGACAGACGCACACTCGATGGGTGGACTAAAACAATGTTGACACAGTATAGCTAAACCACAGTCTCTCCATGTCAGTGAATCCTAAACTGTCTAAACATGGAGCTAGTAACAAAAACCCCTTCATACTATACTCACTAGTTGTGTTTCAAGACCTGTTTATGGGATTGGGCATGGACACAGAGCAGTGGTTCCTAAACTTTCTGAAAGTGGGATCCCCTTTTGGGCAAAACTTTTGTTCAGGACCCCCCACTACTGTACTGTCCCATTTAAAAAAATAAAATAAAATTTTTTAAAAAGTCAGCTCAATTTGGCATGTACAGTATTCTGCTTTTTAGTTGTATACCGCCTCTATTCTGCTTCTTCTTCCTTTACATATGCCTCAGCCACACACACAGCTCTGCTTACCTCCTTGTTTTCCCCACCACACACACATAAAGAACACTGTTGCCCCCATGTTTTCCTTCCTTTAGACACATGCTTTCCCTTAACACTCATAACTACCTCCATGTTTCCTCCAAACACTGTCTGTTCTACTGCCTCTTTGTCCCACACACAGCAATGCCATCTTAATATTCCCCCAACACTCAGCTCTGCTACTCCTACCCTATTCCCCACACTCAGCTCTGGAAATCCTGAATTCCCCACATACATTCAGCTCTGCTGTATTCACACTGCAGTGTATAGAAGATATTTTGTTTACAACCCCCTGGAGGCATTTACATGATCCCCATTTTGGGAACCAGTGACTTAGAGGATTGCTGCCTTCCAACAAGTGGTGCTAGAGGTACAGCTCTCTTATAGAGGGCTAATTTGCGCTCACTTTTCCCAGAGAACCATTACATGGCCTATAAGATTCCTTATGTCTTTATGGCGCTCTCTAAGTAGAAACATTACCCTAAAGAAATACAAAAATGGCCATGATCACTCGGACAGGAGGAATGTGGACTAATAATTGATCTACTGTGTGTAGATCAGTAGAGACTTCTGTTTGGCTTATTGCCGGACCCTGGGGTGGAAGCCCTGATGGAAGAATGGAGCACGACGAGTTCTCCCTAAGCTTAGATGAGGGAAGGTTAGTGATCCACGACCCTTGGAGTCTTCTGACTTGGAGGTTTGGGAAAGTTTATACGGGCTCATCTCCTTTTCTGTGATAGACTTCATCCTTGTGCACTTTTGTGTGGCAAACTCAACTTTTTTTTTTTTTTTTTTAGATACTACACTCTCGAGCTTTACAAAAAAAAACAAAACTGAAGCTTCAGTTTTTCAGCTTCAGGTTTTTTGGAAAACCTCATATCAGTCTCAGAAATTCAAGAATGTCATGCTTGGCTACAAGGGAACTATGCTGGTTTTACGGAATTCCTGAGTTTGTAGTGTTTCCCTGACAACTGAGTAAAACTTAAAGTTTTGAAGCCTTCTATGAAATTATACAAGTTATGTTTTTTTTCAAATTTTCTTATAACAAAAATGTGTAACATCACATTCTATAACATAATCCAAAATACTCTGTACATAATGTCCTAATGACAAGAGCTTCTCACAGTATTCCTTGTTGTTACCTGTCTCTTTCCCTTTCGTCAGCTCCCCCCTTCAGATATTTTTAGCTTTGTGACTGACATAAGCTGCTTTAGTAATTATAGTCTTTCACATCTACCATAATAATTAGACATTATATGGACGTCATGATAAGTGTAGCGTAATAAGCTGATATAAAGGGATTATTTTACTTCACATTTGTCACCTGTTTAACCCATTGTCACAGCTTAAGCACAAAGTATTGTCGGTGGCTTCCAGTCTCTCCGTTCTTTCATTGGTCACTTCCAATGTCCTTCTCTTTCCTTCCTCTTCTTTCCTATATTTCAGGCTCAGTGACCAGACAATAATAATTTGACCTGGCAGAGTAGTTCCGTGAACCTAAATCTGAGATGTCCACATCTTCTGTCGGTTCTCTGTCTGGCACACGTGTCACTGGGGCTATCCGAGGTGGTGGAGATTTATAAAAACTCCTTCGAACACCTAGAATTAATAGACGGTATTATAGAGATAGATTAAAAAACAGACATATAAAAATATTTGATATAAGAAATACTGATATAAGGTACCTAGGTCTCCATCAGGGTCAAGATCTGTTGCTTCGCTGTGTACAGTCAGCATTGGATCCTTATCATCCTGACACTGAATCTGAGGATCACCTTTGCCTTCAGAAAGTGAAATCTTGCGAGGGAGGGCAAGACGAAGCTCCTTCCAAAATTCAGAGGCTGGAGACTATATAGAAATATGCAATGCTAAGGTTCATTGACTTATTTCCATAGGAGGCCACAATTTCATTTGATCAAAATATACAAAATTCTTAAAGGGATTCTCCATTTTGCACTATCCCAAACATCTTGACAAAAAATGATCACAAAGTAACAGCCTACATTTACACGAGGGGAGGCGGGGGGGTCAAAAACAGCCATAAAGCATCCATGTATTAAAGGGAATGTGTTGTCAGAAGATGGCAAATTGTTTAAATCACTTTTTTATATTAAACATTAAAAAAAAAATTGGTGGTGATGTATTTAATTTTCATTATGGATAGTTAAAAAGTCCTAAACATCTTGCAATTTCAACTCTTGCCACTAAGCCTAAAATAATCTGTGCCTTCCTGTTTCCAGAAGATGGACCATGGGCATGGAGATGAGGAGAGAGTTTTTTGAACATGCTTTGTGACCTGTGCAGAAAGGGGAGTAGATAAGCTGTAAAATCCTCTATTCTGACTAATGGACTGTGTTTTATCTACTTGACATATACTGTACATGATAGCTGTGATCATCAGCGTACTGATAAGTGAAGTGTCAGCATATTATTTTGTTTTGACTTTTTTTTTATATAGATAACATGGAATTGGGAAAAGAAAATCACCAAAAATTCTGTAAAAATATATTTAACATAAAAATTGATTAAAAAAATAGGTCATTTTATGGTGACACGTTCCCTTTAAATTATTAGCCATATCCATATAACGTAGTATTACATTGTGATATATAGTTGGACCATGAATACTTATTTCATGTCCATATCTTCAGGGCGTCTGTAGAGGTGGCAATTGGGACTGATATACAGTATGTATGTAAGATACAATCCACAGAGGTCCAAGTCAATATCCCATATCCATGGAAAGCACATCAAATACTGCCTCTACTGTAGTTATGATCACCAGGATCATGGTGGGGACCAGATTCAATCACTGAACATATAGAACACGTTTTGCTTAAACAATTTCTAAATTGGACCCAGCATCCCCCCTTCCAAAAAAAACCCCATTAACCACTGTGATGGTCGTACCACAGAATCAGACTTCCACATGAGCATTTTCAATGTCTCTTTCTGACTATTGAGCAGCTGGATAACGTCTGCCGGCAAGCCCTTATACTGATTCTCAAACAGGATGAAGATGGGTGTCTGCGAGAGTTCCAGGAGGCGAAAGAAACCATCCCTATAAGCAAAAAAGAGAAACTGTTAAAGGGGTTGTCTCAGCAAAACAATATGTCTACATGCCCGCTGTGGACCCAATTCTATGAATTTGGATAGAGAGTCACTCTGCATGAGTGGATCCTGTTCCGTGGAACTTGAGCCATCCATGTATTACATGGGTGTCCGTTCAGCTGAATGGTAGTGATAAATAACTGCATTGTAGCAGCAGCTGTAATTCCTAAAAAGGTGGTCTCTGATGTGATGACCCCTTTAATGGATAGCATTGGGTAAGCTAAAACTGTCAGGGTCCATGAACCAGAGGGTGTCTTTAAATATATTAGCACTTTATATTACAAATAATCTAGATTAAAAGTAATACATTATATAAATCTAGGGTAAGGCCCCACGTTTTTTTGTTTTTTTACAGATTTTGTTGCAGGTTTTTGAGGCAAAGCCAGGAATGGTTTTGATAGAAGGGAAAATGATAAATGGCTTCCTTTATATTTTCCATTCCTTTCCAAGCCACTCTTGACTTTAAGGGTACATTCACATGGAGGAATTTGCTGCGGATTTGGGGGCGCATTATGCCCCCGAATCTGTGGCAGATTCCGCCTAGAATCTGCCTCCCATTGTTTTCAATGAAAAAATAAGTGTCCTGCTCGATCTTGCAACAACGGGTTGCAAATTACTGTGGCCTCAACTGTATTGTGAACCTAGCCTAACAAATCCACTTATTACATTTCTTATAGAGATTGCTTGTACACATAGGAGTACATGTTACCAGTCTTTGAGAGCTTTCTAGATCGGTCTTACGTTCCGGCAGCTATTGCAGTACCATTCCATAGTTCCTCAAGTCTACTTGATGTAATAAAACAACATTATTGTCCATGAACATCACTGACAACCTTTTCAGTGAGTGTAGTAATGTCATTTTGGTTCATCTTGTGTCTTATTGCACCATTAAAGGTGTTGTCCGAAACTAGAAAAACATGGCTGGCTGTTTCCAAAAAAAGTGCCAGTCGTATCCATAGGTTGTGTGTGGTATTGCAGTTCATCTATATTCACTTTAATTGAGCAGAGCTGCAATACCACACACAACCCATGGATTAAGTGTGGCACTGTTTCTGGAAGAAAGCAGCCACAGTTCCCTAATCCTGGGTACTGCTCCTTAATAGACAATAGTGGTGACCCTTTCTGCTTCATTCAATAGATTAACTCACCTGAAGTTATTTTGGCACCATTCCTGCCCTAGATACGCTGCTGAAAGGACCACTATCAGACGTCGGCTGCGGCTGACATTCATAAGCAGTTCAGCGGAAGGCTCTGTATTGAAGAGAATGATTTAAGGTGTTTGTTTACTCTATACTTAGTATCTAAAGTGGCTTTAATGGACCGGTATGGATTGCCCGGTATGGATACATTAGGGCTTGTATGCATAGGCACTTCATAGTCAATTTATTTCAGAGAAGGAGTACTTTTGCCCCGATCCCTTCCGAGTTACCCGGGGTGCCAAGGGTGAACACAAATTAAAAGCAGCCAATAGGACTAGGAAGCCTGTAAAGAGGGGATCCAGCTTGGATTAACCCTATCCCTGTAACCAGTATCAACCTGGGTACCAATATTCAAAGGCACTGTAATATTAGTACCAAAGGGCGAAGGATGTCTTCACGCTGACTGTCAATCCTACAGACACAGATCCAGTAAATAAGCTGATCACAGGGTGGTTTTAATTCCCCTACAGCCCCACCCTTGGAAAGATTAAGCACTGTACTCATTCACATCAATGGGCTGCTAAAAAGGACCTTTCTTCAAGTCTGAAAAGTCCAATGATTATCATCTGATAGGTGCTGTCACCCTGAGCAGTTACCCGTGTACCCCATAGACTATGATGGTGTCCTCCGTGCAGGACTATTCTCTCTGACGATTTTAGACAAAGTCTGTGGAGTAGTCTCCTACTACGCAGATGTGAACCTAGCCTAGTATGGTTTGATGCTTTTCCAATCATTTGTTTTCCTGAAAGATAAACAGAACCAGATTTGCCTGTTCATTGCTCACTCGTTCTATTTACATGCAGCACTACAAAGCTCAGTCAGTAGATATAGTTCGCTGTGTAGTGCAGAAATTACACTGTGCACTGCTCGGGGCAATGCCGGCTGCCGGAGTAAAAGAGGAGAGTGGCCCACTGAGGACTAACTGTGGCCAGAACTGCCAAATGGCTAGTCCGGCCTTGTATGTACAAGATAATTAAAACAGTCAGTAACTCAATGTGTTATGTAGATTATATGAAGTGTAATATGGCTTTCAAAGATGAGCACGCATTTAATATGCTTAGTAAATATCAATGTAGAGACATTGGGGGAATTCAACAATCAATTTTCTGGCGTAGAAGGATGATATTGAGGTGCACGTTTGGTGCAAGGCCCTTTCTCGAACCTCGACCTGACAGATTCATTATAACTCATGCAAGTTTTCTGGTGTGGGTTATATAGGAAATCATAACTGGCGTAGATTTCCATTCTGGCGACCGATTTATGAATAAATCTCTTGTTCTCAGCGCCAGTTGGGCCACTTAGGGTATGCCAGTCTTAATAAATGTTCCCCATTTTGTCTACTTACATTTACTTTAGGTGAATCCATAAACTACAAATATAGAAGCTTTATATGTATTGATATTACCTGTGCTTGGCAGGAGACTTTGCTCATCGAGGTGCAGTTTGTAGCCGTATCTGTTCTCCAACTGTGGCTTCAGGATGAAATTGGTGAACTTTGTGTCAATGTTTGATGGGCAAAAAGAGACGTATGCATCAAACAAACGACCATCTGCGGGAATACCAAATATTACTGGCACACTCCTGGCAAAACTGATGTACTGTGTTAGGCTCTATTCACACTACAGTGATAAACAGCCGTGTGACAACAGTTTTTATTTAATAGCCGTCACATGGCTGCATTAAAATCAATTGATTTCAATGGGGCCATTCACTCAATGTTTTTTTTTTTTTTTTTAATGGTCCATAAAAAAATAGAACATGTCCTATTTTGGCGGCCATTTTCACAGATCATTCAATAGACTCAAATCTAACGTGCCACACAGATGTATATCAACTGTGACAAATCTTAGTTTTTTACAGCCAATTTGCTTCACAGTCATCTGAATAAAGTCTGCGCAGGGCCTAGTGCGCAGGGCTAGATTTGTTTCCTTCTCCACTAACACTTGGATGACACTAGCGTCGCCTCTCCATCAGGGGACCCGAACAACGGAGAGGCGGACCAGTAAAACAGCAGAAACACACAGAGTCCAACCCACCCCATTGACTATAATGGGGTCCGTCAGGTGACTGTCGTTATAAAACTGAAACCAGTGGAGGAAAATGTCCTTTCCTGTGCTCTCACAGCCTCTTATCTACAACCTAGAAATGTTAAAATAGTTCAGAATAACCAAAGTGTAAAAGCAGCAATTATTTGAGTGTCTTTTCTATCACCCCTCCCCTCTTCATAGACTAATATGGAGAAAGTAACTGCTTGAAAAGTGGAGCAGAAAACTGATTTCTTTAATAAGACATACTGCAAAGTTTCTTATATTAGCCTGCACTATTCATTAATAAAGAGTTGTTTATAACTGGAGGTATGCATCAATTTACAATCTGGAGCTCTATATTTAAAACAGAGCTCTAACCAACAATGTAGAATGAGATTAATCAGAATTCGGGATCTAAAAATGAAATTATGATAAATGGGTGGAGTTTAATTTTTAAGGATATAAAAGTGGATAAACTATTCATTCCTTGCAAGAAAGAAAAAAAAAAAAAAATCTATCAATTCAGTGTAAATATGACGCATTTAGGGGACTGCATAAATAGCAATTCCCTGATATACAGATCTATCAAACTTTAACTGGAATCTGATAACTTGTTCCAGCATGATAACACGTAAACCATTGAAAAGTCAAATTAAAGTTTATTGCATATGTGCATGTAATGTGTTGTGTGAAATTATGCTATGCTCACATCAACACTGTTTTGTCCATTCTTTGGTCTGTTGGAGGACCAGAAGAACAAAAAAATGGCTCCGTTCTAAGAAGAACATGAGCAGAGCCTGAGAGACCCCATTGACTATATTGTAGCCATTTTTTAATGCAAATTGCTGGACAAAAATGTTGGGCTTGCAGCAGTTTTTCATCTGCCAATTTATAAAAGACACCCGGTGGAGATGTGAACTTGGCCTTAAACTTTGACACAGTTTACATCTGTATAGTGGGCTTACGGTGGGCTGTAGTCTGTCAGTTATAGTTCAGAAACAAATTCCCGTCACCAGTCTGGCACCTACCATTTATTTCCGGGTCTCCATATTTGTCTCTGTACCAAAGATTCATATTGAGACGGCACTTGAGGTAAAGAATAATACCGATTACCAAAAGAGCAAACACACATAGAGCAAAGGCAACGGCTGCTATGTGCCCAGCTTTATCTGCAGACACAAACAGAACCATATAATAGCTTGGAAAATATAAAGTCAATACAATTCCTACAGCGGTATCATATATTAAAAAGTGAGGTTGTATTTCACATTATACTTGACATGTTTATTGTATTCTGAGGCATAAGTAATCATTGGAATAGAACAATATATAAATTGTCGTGCTATATAAATGTCATTATTGTGGCATACAAATAAAGATACTTTGTATATATTGTGTTACATTACAGAAAAGGAGTGGTCTGATACCTTTAACCTACAGTGGAGGTTAAAGATGATCTAATATCATTATGTACCGTGCCTATAGGGCTCTTCTCTTGGATTGTGCGGCAGCACTCTCTTTTGTGATAATTCTGTAACAAGAAATTATCAATGTCCGCCATGTTACCGATATAGAGGAAATGTAGCCTGGTGACCAGTCACTGTTTGTACAGTCTAGCTAGCTAACATAACACTTGCCACTCATGTCACCTCTCCTTACCTCTTCAGTACTCATCTCACTACTGCTTAAAGGGGTTGTCTGGCTCCAAATGCATTTTTGATATGGATGACCTATGCACAGGATAGTCCCCCTTAGTGGGCTTGAACCTGCGATCTTCAGATCACTTGTGACATAGAATGCAATGCAATTTTATGGCAAAATACCTAGGTCTCTACTGAGGCTTGCTGCAGGAATGTCTCAATACATACATAACTATGACAGACAGAGGAGCCTTGATAAAGCTCATGGCTGTCATACAGGTATTAGGGTCCTGCAATCTTGTCACGTGGTAGCTGAGAAAGTGAAGCAGAGGGGAATTTGGGGTACAGTTAAGGGTTAATTCCTGAAATCAAGGTTTTGGATTTTTGTTAGGCTGAGGCCCCACATTGTGAAAAAGCGGCTTTTTTGTTGTTGCAGATTTTGCTGCATTTTTTTTGAGCCAAAAAGTCAGGAGTGCATTGAGCAGAAGAAGTATAAGAACTTTCTATATATTTCCCATTCCTTTTGTAGCCACTACTAGGTTTGGCTCAAAAAAATGCAGCAAAATCTGCAACAACAAAAAAAAAGCAGCTTTTCCACAACGTTGGGGCCTTAGTTTTAAGGTGTTAAAACATAACAAAAACTATATAAATTTGGTATCACTGTAATCGTAATGAACCGCAGAACATAGGTAACTTGTAATTTTGGCTGCACAGGGAACACAGTAAAAAGAAAACCTTTATTAAAACATTTTATTTTATTAAGTCCCCCTCATTTTGAATTTTTTGGTAGCTTCCCAGTACATCTTATGGACTACTCAATGGTACCACTATGAATTCTAATCTGTT
Organism: Leptodactylus fallax; assembly: GCA_947044405.1. Lineage (NCBI taxonomy): Eukaryota > Metazoa > Chordata > Amphibia > Anura > Leptodactylidae > Leptodactylus > Leptodactylus fallax. The sequence goes on from CAMRHE010000412.1 coordinate 221,993, forward strand.
CCACAAAAATAAGCTCTCATATAGCTCCGTGACGGGACAATTTTACCTTCTTTTGGAAGGTGGGGAATAAAAAAACGAAAATCAAAAAATGAAAAATGGCTGCGGCAGGAAAGGGTTAAGCAGCTGTCTCCCTCTATTAACTTGGAATTCTCTACAAGGGTGTCTGCAAATTGTTTTCCTAAACCAATAACCCTTTTATGAGGCTGTATAGTTTTTTATTATCCCTTTTATATGCCCTATTAGAGCCTATGAATGTTATAGTTGGGAATTTTCTGCCTGGGATACCTTGTATTAATGGGAAACCTACTACATGAAGCATTTCCACCTTAGGAGGAGCCGGTATATTTTACATTACTTGAACATTTAGCCCATGGGCTTAGAGTAATGCAGTAGAAATGATATGAGAACAGCCGCTTTCCCTGGAATTACAGCTGACCCTGGATTGGAACGTCCCAAGATTAGTTCATCATAGTGGGTCCTGTGAAGAGGGTAGGGTCTGCCCAATATAGCTTAGGGTGGGTTCACACCTGTGCTTGGTGTCCGTCCGTCGCCAATCCAGTGAAAATCTCGGCGAACTGGATTGGCGTCGGATACAGACCGGTCAGCGGCGCATTGGTTAAAAACCCATTCATTTGAATGGGTTTTTAAAGCAGTGCGCGGGTGTGCACTTACACCCTCTGCGCTGCCAATCCTTTTTTTTTTCGTCGGACACGAAGTCCTGCATGTCCGACTTTGTTTCCGACGAAAAAAAAAGGATTGGCAGCGCAGAGGGTGTAAGCGCACACCCGCGCATTGCTTTAAAAACCCATTCAAATGAATGGGTTTTTAACCAATGCGCCGCTGACCGGTCTGTATCCGACGCCAATCCAGTTCGCCGAGATTTTCACTGGATTGGCGACGGACGGACACCAAGCGCAGGTGTGAGCCCACCCTTATCTGCATTTACTCTGCACTTTTCCATGCTGTTATAATAAAACTGCTGTCATTTCTAACATAGCGCTCCAGGAATACTGTAAGAAGATTCATCGGGATCTGCAAAGATGTTTTTATTTTGTATAACAGATAAAAATCTCTACCTGTTTTGTGGAGAGTAAATGCGGCAGAGACGTTCTGCAGGTGACATGTGAACCTCCCGTAATCGTCTTCCGTGGTAAGATTAATATCTAAGGCACCGAACAGGAACTTCACTGAACTATTAAGACCATTCCTATGTGCAGAAAAGGAGAAGTATTTATGTAATAAAAAAACCCAACATTAATGTGTTTTATATACTGTATATGTACAATACTATGCAAAAGTTTTAGGCAGGTGTGGGGGGGAAATTGCTGCAAAGTAAGAATGTGCTGTAAAGTGCAGTTTATTTTTGTCCATTAACAAAATGGAGTGAACGAACAAAAGAGAAATCTAAATCCATCAATATTTGGTGTGACCTTTTCACATTGCCTTCCATCAATTGTTCTCGGTACACTTGCACACAGTTTTTGAAGGAACTCGGCAGGGAGGAGATCTTGGAGACCTAAGCACTGATCTTTTGTGGATGTAGGCTTGCTCAAATCCTTCTGTCTCTTCATGTAATCCCAGACAATCTGGATGATGTTGTGTGTATATTGTGTACATATATCCAGATGTAGCAGACTTAACCTGAACTGCTGCAGTTGGTTAAAGGGGTTGTGCCGATATGGACACTTATTCCCTGTCCTGTGGATAATGGATAAGTGTCCAATCGCTGGGGACCTGATCAACAGGTTCCCCAGTGATCAGGAGGACAGGGGACTGATAGTCCCCCTAAAGCCTCCTTGTAAATGGAGCACCAGTGTGCTTGCGTGACCAGTGCTCCATTCAGTTCCATGGGGCTGACGAGACTGTAATCTCCAACAGCGCCCACAGCCCCATAGAAGTGAATGGAGCGCCGTTCACGCAAGTACACTGGTGCTCCATTCACACATTCACAGGGAGGCTTTAAACTGCTGCAGTGTGATATCTTATCACATAAGACAACAAAAAACAATGATAAGTCATCAAAAAATGTTTTTGTTGTCTTCTATGATTCACACTACTACATCTGTGAATATACAGTTTTATATATATATAAATATATATATATATATATATATATATATATACACACACGCACATTTTACATACACAGATTATAATTATGTTTAGAGTCTGAATTCCCGTCTTGTAAGTGTAGGTGTCAGGCCTATTATTAAGCATACATATCAAACCACACCCTAAATGTAGTCAATTACAGTTCTAATAGTACTGCTATTACTATTGCTATTATTTACCTTACTCTTACTAACATACATTTGCCAGGATAGTAAAATGAAGGGAACATATGGAAGGATGTGCGACTTCCTGTAGACATTACATTTTTAGTTAAGACTATTTGCAAAGTTCCTTCTTTCTCCATTTTAGATGCATTAGGACAATAAAAACAATGAGGAAGGTTACACCTTGTATGTCAGTTTTTTCGCATACAAGGCATGTTGTGCAAGTCAGATTTTTGCTCCTCTCTTGCCTCTTTCCTGAAAAGAGGTGTGGCCAGGGGCGTGGTGTGGCCAGGGGCGTGGTGTGGCCAGGGGCATGGTGTGGCCAGGGACGTGGTGTGGCCAGGGGCGTGGTGTGGCCAGGGACGTGGTGTGGCCAGGGGCGTGGTGTGGCCAGGGGCGTGATGTGGTTGGGCTGGCATGAAACTGGATCTCACTGTAAGTGCATGGTGGTGGTGGCCCCATTACTGATTTTGCATCGGGGCCCAGGCGCTTCAAATTACGCATCTGCTGTCAAGATATTAGAAAAACTAGGAAAAAAAAATTGTTAGGAATTCTTTAAGTTTTCTTTAACATTAAAGTGCAAATCAGTCTGCAAGTGCACCGGGGGCGAAACCAAGTAGCCAGATTTACCTACAGACATCCGCAAGTGCACTGGCTTTCTTCTGGCTGCCTAATGCCTACCCTCATAGCTGTGAATGACATTTTCAGCGTCATGACTGTCTGTAGGCAAATCTAGCAAATTATGCCCTATCTACGTAAATAAAAGATGAATATCTCTGCATCGCTTCATTGGTTTCTGAGGCATTTTGGACCTTTTCATTTGATAATGATTTTTATTGTATAATTTCAATCCCTTTATAACTTCTACAACCCCTAGCACCAAAATCATCCCATACATGCCTATACATCTACCCCATTATGTCAGGCTTCACAAAGGAATGTCATGCATTCTTCCCATAATGTATGCTGTTTACTTACTTATAGCATTCACAGAAACATGACTGTATAATGCACACACATTCTGTATAAGGTGTTCCCTGCCATTATAATGGAGCTGCTGATCACTTAGAATTTGCCAAGATAAACAACGGCAGACAATATTGTTATGGATTAGTATTACCCCACTCCTTGGTGGTGCTTGATCTGATCCCTATAGGCCTGACACCAGTTGCAAGTAAGGCTGGGTCCTATAACTAGGTCTTTCATAGCCCAACTACATGAAGCCTTGCGTTATTCAGAGGTGGTGTAATGCACAGGGTGCTGGAAATGCAGCACAAAAAGCAAGAAGTGAGCAGAAGTGAAGAATACTATGTAATTTGTCAAAGTATTACACCAATTGTATCAGAAGCGGGCATGTGGTATTGGTCCACTCAGTTCAGATACGTGGTAGTGTGTGGGTATTTGGGGCTGTCAGAGACTACTTCCTGAAATGGTCTGAGTAGTATCGGAGCAACCCAAGGAGAAATGCAGAAAGAAGAACATACATAACAAATGCCCACTTGGGAAAACAGGGTGACTATGCTATGCACCGAAGAGGTGAGGTTATGGTACCTAGCCAAGGCAGCTCTTGTCACTAATATTTGGCATGGCGGCTGCCTTGTTGACCAATGTTCATCATAAATCCAGTTACGGAGAAGTAAAGAAGTATTACTTCACATTCCTGCTGTAGTAAATAAGTACTGAATAACCGGCTGTCATACAACAATAAATTTTTAAGGGAGTTGCTGACCTTTTAGTAAACCCATATTACCGGAATAAGTGCCTGTTCTCAAACCACTCCAAATAGTTCCTTGCTGTAATAACACAGGGATCTTATCCACTAACAGAACACTCTCTTACCACACAGTGCTTTGTCCAGTGTACAGGTGCAGCGCAGCTTTCTCATCTTTCTGCCATGTGATGCTGTCATTACATGAGCCAGGTACTTGCATCGTACAGTTGAGAGACACCATGGTGCCCAAGAGCGGCCATAACTCCTGCTCCACCATCACAGGTGAAATAAGAGTAATCGGAAAGCCACATTCTGTACCTATTAGAGAAGAATTAAGAATATTAAGAGTAGCTTCATGATTAAATATGTGCATGCTATAATTTCCTAATATGGAACAAAAGTAACATTATCGGAACTGGAATCACAAGGGATAAAAATATATCAAAAATAGTGTTGCCCTAATGACTATAATAAGTGGTGCTCTTAAAGAGTTAAAGTGGAGCTTGACTTGAATTGTTGATGGTCTCCGCAGACGTGACTGGAGCACCTATCCTTGTGTTTCACATATAAATATTGATGGGATTGCTTCTGCAGTGTCTGCATTCTCGCTAACACGCTGTTTGTGAGGTATAAACAATGGTTTCTATTGATCCAGAAGTTTCTAGAGCAGGATTCCTGTGGCCTCTCAGCAGAAGGACAGACAAGATGCAGGAGAATGAATTCTGTGTTCACAACCTACACATGAAGTTTTCCACAGGACCCATATAATCCTACCGTACCCTGGTGGGCCGGTCACCCCTTAACACCACCAAAGGCCTGTACATCATATTCAACCAGAGCTGAATTCCCCCTGGCCACACCTCATGGTGCTGTCAGAAGACGATGTCCACCATTTAGGCCAAGAATGGAAGAACTGTGGAAGCCTCTCTGCTCTAACAGAGAAGGTGATAGTGCCAAGGAGAGCGGCCAAGGAGAATTTGCCTCCGCAATCGCAAAAAAATTCCAATACACTGAAAAAAATCTTAAAGGGGTATCTCATCAGAGACAACACTTTCAACACTGCAGCTGGCTCAGGCAAAGCATGTAATACATGGGATTGCTCATGGCGTCCATATAACAAGGCATATGGAGAGGGTTTGTCGACTATATTTTTGTTTTACTTCTTAGCCTTGTGGTACAATGCATACAAATGTACAATGAATGAGGCACTCACTTACCGGGTATGTCGTTCAACGCCGAACAGGTCCCTGCTGGTTATATGATTGGCAGACAGAACTACCAATACACACACCAGTCTCTGGTTTCTATGTAAGTCTATGAGAGTGTAACAAACAGGCTCTGATAGACTTACATAGAAAAAGTGAGTTGCGGCTAGTGTGTGAAATGGCAAGTTGGTCAGGTACCAATCACAAGACCAGCCAGTGGGGCCATTCTGAGGCTGAATAAAGTGAACAGTGCACCAGATGAGTGAGCGCATCATTCACTGTACATTAGTATGCCCTGTACTAGAGGGCTAAGAGGTACAGATTTGTTGTTTAGGACTCTAAGGGAGTGTTCACACATAGGAATTTGATGCTGAATTTGAGGTGGAAACTGCCTAATAATCTGCCTAAAATCAGCCTCCTATTCATTTCAATGGGAGGCAGTAGCTGATTTTTTTCAGTCTGAGAACTCCCACTAAAATGAATGAGAGGCAGAAAATACACGGAATGTGAATGAATGGGAGGCAGAATTTGACAAATTCTGCAAGAAAATCCACTGGCAGAATTTGGCCGTGCCCAAGAAAGGCAAAATACAGTGGCACTCTTCCAAACAGCAAATTCCGTGGCAAATTCCACATCAAAATCTGTGTCAAAATCGGCATCAAATTTCGTGTTGGTTTTAGTAAAGTGAAAAAACTCTGATTCCAATTCCTGAAGCAGAAATTTTCTGCTTGAAAATTCAGTGTCAAAATCCGATGCAACGTAAGAAATATGGGTGACTGATAACTCCTGTGTAAGCTGTTAGCCGCTTGTCACAGCTGTATCACATGACTAGGGCAGAGTCTTAATTCTTGGAAGTCTACAACAAAAGCTTCCGTTGCTTGACAGCAAGCAGAGATCTTTAAGGGTGTGTGCACAAGGAGGAATTTGCCGCGGATTTGGGGGTGGAATCCGCCCGAATCTGCCTCCTATTGTTTTCAATGGGAGGCAGAGATCGCAGCAAGACGTGGAAAAAAGAAGCGTCCTGCTCGCTCTTGCCGCGGATTCCGCCCGCGGTGTCCGCGGCTTGAGACTCCCTCCTGATTAGGCCCATTCATCCGGGCCTAATCAGCAGCGGGATGCTGCGACGGAATGCTGATGAACTGCATCGGCATCCGGTCGCGGCAGACCGCGGCGAAAATTCCAGCGGCGGAAAATGATTTTCACTGATTTTCAATTTCCGCCGTGTGAACACAGCCTAAAACCATCAGGAATTGATACAAAAAGCATATTTTAAAACTATATAACTTTTATTATATGTCCCTTTAAGTTTATTAGTCTCAACAGAGGATCAGGAAAAGTAGGAGAAAAAAAAAACCAAAAACATTATTTGGCTAGTACCGCAGTTTTAACCCTGTATGTACTGCTGTAATAGACTTGTGCTTACATGACATAGGATGACTAACAGGTGGCTACACTGTGGTATGGACAGGCAGAGTGACTGCACTTTGGAAGGAGGATGAGTTATAATACTGTAAGCTTAGGTCAGAAGGCAATGTCATTGACCCATGACACGGTAACGAATAACCCCATCTGTGACTGCAAGTTATAAAGCACAGACCATGAACTAAATTATAAAGTGAGACTTTGGAAAAGTACTTAGTCACTGGTAATTCACATGACCACTCCTCTGCCCTCCACCCAGCCGAAAGACAGAGACAGATATATTTAACATGTTCCCGGAAACAATGAACTGCGCTGTTCAGATGTGACAGGCCGACAGAGGGTTGCTTTTTAATAATATGGTAATGAGCTTCTTAGTGCACCAGGGGCATGACCTCATACCAGTGAACCTATTTTCTTGTTTCCATACTCCCTAAATCCCGCCAAGCACCACCCCTTGTTCAAAAAGCCACATCACTGAGTTTTTGGTCCTTTTGCAGAATTTGTTTGGCTCTGTTTAATTTCAGTGGCATTTGGAGGACCTCAAATTCCTCACCAAAATCTTCCATGAGAACATAACCTAACAGAGTCATATAGTGTTTACAGGACAGGACAGATGCCAATTGTCTACTGATTTATCCATTTCTAAGAGGAATAAGAGAAACAGAGCAACACAGAGCGATCAGAAAAGAGAGTACAAGAATCTACCAAGACAGACATGTCAGAAGAGGTGACAGAGAAATAGCCATAATGAAATCCTAAGGGTTGTAGTCATGATGTGCACAAAATTTACTATCATTCATATGTAATTTTAGTGTAGCAAAATGGGATCCATCCTATAAACTAGGATTTACATAAACTAAGGCTGCATTCACATCTGTGATGAAGGCTCCATCGCAATGTGGGTTGTAATCGCCAGACGAAAATTCCCTGCTCGTGTTTTTGCAAATCGTAGCATGTCAATTATACCTGCAAAAATAATGGCGTTTTTCATATAGATATAATAAGGGCAGAAAAGTCTGCAGAGGAAACTGTGAAAACGTAATGAAAAACACTGCGGAAAAAAACGTAACGCGTTTCTGCCACTTTTTTTTTTGCAGCACTTTTTTGCTATGTTTGACTATGTGGGGCCTTAGCCTAAAAGAGTGGACACCAGACAGATCCCATTATTGTTAATAGGGTCCGTCGAGCTCTGTACATGATTACTGTTGTAGAGGTCGGCCTATCCGTTTTATGGTCCTCTGGTGAACCAGAACCAATGCTAGTGTGAACCTAGCGTAAGACTGCTGCAAAAATAATCAGATCCATATTTGTACATCTGCCCAATTCAGACAATTATTAACACATACGGTGGCAGGTATCAAAACTAGTATCAGATAAAAAGCAGAGCAGCTGCACATATAACCCTACAGTTTGCTATGACCTTTTGTAATCTGATGTAATATTCAGCTATTTTTATTACCGACACAAATGAAGCAAATGAGAGCCAAATGAAACACCCTATCTGCAATCTCTCGGTGGCCGTTGATACCCACACCCTTTGTTTTTTGTACCCATTTTATATTCTCGACGTATTTTGCCATTGCTGGATTCTGTTCCTGTGTTGTCCTGCACCTTGTCGCTCTCTTTGGCACACATTTATCCCATAGAAAGCTATAGGAACCGTATGCTAATTTGGAATTTAGTATACATCTGATGTAGGGCCCAAATGTGATGGAAACTCTGCATTGGTTATGATAACCAATAGGACTGTGAGCAACATAATAGATCTCAAAGGTCTTGTCACCCATCTTTCCGAAACTAACTGGGAAGGTTTGCTGTTCAGGACTGTAGGAAAGATGGGTAACAACCTCTATATAACAACATACATATAAGGCAGTGCAAGCAGTTAGTTTTCGATAATTTACAATTTATAATTTTGTTCACAGTTTTGTATAGACAGTGCATGAACCCTGCCACAGAATTCCCTATAAAATCCATACCAATACCTGTTGCTTTGCATTCAGATTTTAGGACACACTTGCAGAAAAAAAAAAAAATTAGCAGCATGTGAACATAACCTTAGGACAGTGCACAATACAGAACACACTTCCAGTATACCTGCTAATCGCTAATCTATGAAGACTTTTTGGCCCTTGGTACACACACTACATATTTCCAGCCACACGGTGCCAATTCTCTGTAGCTCAGGAGACAACACCCTAACACAAGAATCTTCGATGGCTGTTTTGTTCTCAGCTTCCACTTTAGCTCTTAAAAGAAATTCTACATTCCAAAGGTTGCAATCGTCAGCCCTTAGGCCCTAAGGAATCGTCCTCATGGTTCTGGCCGCACCTGCCTGAAGGGCCAGAGCTGGGGCATAAATCGTATAACACAATCATTTACACTGGTTTCATGTATTGGAGTTTTTTTGCGTTTTTCAAGTGGTATTCCAATTCTTTATTTATTTAATGTATATAAGGTTATTCGGAATTTCTTTAGCGGTGTTTTTTGCAGTAAAAATGCTGTGACAAATGCAGTTAAAGGGGTTTTCTGGCTCTTTTTTTTAATATTTTTTTTTAATAGGGCTGCTGAAGGGCCAATAAACCTAAAAAAACATTACTCAACTCTCCCCGGGCCTCCTCTGTTTCAAGCAGCAGCGTCTGTCTTCAGTTTACAGGTCCCCCAGTTGTTTGTGCCAGGTGACCCACTGCAACCAATCACAGGCCTCAGCAACCACTTCTTCACAAACGGCATGTCACAGCAGTCACGTGTCATTTGTGAAGAGGTTACCACTGAGGTCTGTGATTGGCTGCATGGTCTCCTAGCAAAAACGGGATGTCACTGACATTCCCTGATGTCAGTCAGGGGACCTGTAAACAAGACCACACACAGTCGCCACCACTGAAAACGAAAGCCCAGGGAGAGGCGAGTAATGTTTTTATGTTTATGGGCCCTTCAGCAGCCCTATTCAATAATAAAAAAAATGAGCAAGAAAACCCCACGTAGCGAAAAAACGCATAGCGGTTTTTTCCACAGGGCTTTTTACAGAGTCCGCAGAGGAAACCTTTTTGCTTCCATTATACCTATAGGGAAAGTGCCGGCATTTCCATATGTATAATTGACATGCTGTGATTTCCAAAACCATGACGGTTTTGAAAATCGTAGCGTGTCCACTTCATGTATTTTTCTGCAAGGTGTGCAGGGGATTCGCTAAAATCCCATCCACCTTGCAGTGACAGTGCCACATGGAGCACCAGCCTAAATTGTGTTTTTCACAGCATTTTTACTGTGAAAAACACTGCTAAAGTCATGATATTACTGATTACTCAACCTGTATATAACCTTATATACATACAGTTTTTTTCTTTGGCATTTTTTTTTTTAGAATGTAGCATGCTCTGGGTCTGGCTGTTTTGAGGTGTTTTCCCATTGATTTCATTATAGGAAAAAAAAAAGCCCCAAAAAAGGCTATGTGAACTAAAAATGCCCAGGTGGATAAAAATGCTAAAAAACACATAAACGCAGCTCAGCTTTACTTAAAATAGAAAAAAAAATTGAAATATATATATATTGAAATATTTCCCAGTGGGGTTTTTATGCCTTTTTCTACGGAAAAATGTAGTGTAAAAAAATGTAGTGTGAGTTGTCCAGGATAATTTTTTTTTTTTTTTAAATTAGACTGGGGGAGGTAAAAAAAAAAAAAAAAAGACAAACACAAAAAAAAAAAAACATACCTGTCCCAGATACTCCGGTGCCACCCAGCGCGGTCCGGTCCTGCAGCTCTGATGTTTTCTTGCGGCAGAAGTCCTCACAGGCTGTGAAGTCCCAGGTCCCCTTTCCTTAGGCGTTTGGCTTCAGCGGTCACGTGCGGCAGGGACTTCCGCCGAAAGAAAACATCGGAGCAGCAGGAGCGGACCAGGCTGGGAGGCACCAGAGCACTGGGGACAGGTGAGTTTGTTTTTTTGTTTTTTTCAACTCCTCTGGCCTAATTAAAACAAAATAAAAATCTTTTATCCTGGACATCCCCTTTAAGGAGTTGTTTGAACAGAGCTTAACTGCAATACCGGACACTGCCTATGGGGTGGCGCTGTATACCATCTACTTCCAAAGCCCGGGAACAGATGATTGGTAAAGGTACCAGATGTCGGACGTCACACGGCAGCATTAAATTCAATGTCAGTGAATGGGGGCTACTCACATTACCGTTATTTTGATGGTCTATTATAACAAACCGTCAAAATATAGGTCATGTCCTAATTTTGTCAGTTTTATTGGATCCCTGTATACACTGTAATATATGAGGGATCAGTGAAAACAGGCTCTCCTTGGGTGCAAGACCTTTTGCACCTCAGTCGTCTGAATGTAGCCTTACTCTCAACCCCTCTATACACATTAAGACTTGGTTTGACTGAGTCTGCATGTGTTTTCAATGGGGCAGGAGAGTAATCTGCTGTCAGACCCCTGTAGCAACAGATTATCTCCTAGGATAACAACACATCAGATATGATAACATTCTTCTGTCTAATGTGTACGGTCATTTTTAGGACTAACATGTTCTGTCTGGTACACCACTTTTGTAAGTGTTAGGAAACAGAAACTGATGTTTGCAAGTCACAACCTGTAAAAATGGACATCACGAGAGAGATCCATAAAAGAAAAAAAAACGATGGAAATCAGAAAGTGTAAAAATATATTAGCGTCACCTTTTTTTGATAAATGTGCTCTTAGGTTACGCTTCCATTAGCCAAAAACTTGGACACATTTCTGGTGCAAGAATCTGGTGTCAAGATTGTTCACCATTTGGGCACATTTTCCCATGTATAACTGGTATAAAATATTTTATGAACTCCCTCCTTGTCCATTTCAAGAAATGTCGTGCAAACAATCCCTAAGCCCCCCTGCAGACGACTGTATGAATGGTCAGTGTGCTATCCAGGTTTTTCCCAGATAGCACATTGACCCATTCATTTCTAGGGGCCCGTACACATGACCGTGAATTACACGGTCTCATGTGCGGGCCGACAGTCCGGGCCACTAAATATGGAACAGGTCCTATTCCTGTCCGATTTTGTGGCCCTGCTTCCACGGCTCCTATTCATTGAATGAAAGGGGCCGTGGAACCGGCGGCCGTGAATGAACGGCACGGCCAGTACACGGATGACATCGGTCATGTGCAACCAGCTTAAATGTGAGCCAGAAACCCATACATGTAAAGGTTTTGCCATATCCACAAGAATAAAAAATATCTCCATCCACCCTGACAACATAAATCACAAATGTACCAGTGGCCATGCAAAAATTTTCACTTCTCCATAAAAAATTGTAATGTGTATGGTCATGGTCATGCAGAATTTCTAGGTAGGTATTCGTGTAAATGTGTGCCAGTCCTCACCAGGCATTATCCCAGAACGTCACTTGCTTGTCGCTGAGATGAGGGTGTCTCCAATCTGCTAAAAACAGAGAACACGTGACCCATAAGATATACAGTATATATAATGTATACACTGACAGTAACAACTACAAACATGTTAACCTCACAACAACACAAATCATATAAAATAGGTTTCAGATATGTGACGGTCTCAAGGTCACGTAATCATTCTGGGAACAGATAACAGGAACTCACTTTCACTGCCACCTTCACGGAGATATTTCGCAAGAGATATACAGTATGGACAATACACAGATTCTGTTACCACAAGCAAGGACGAAATAAGCCTCAAGGAATAATGAAAGAAGTCAAGAAAAAGCGGAGGAGAAGTGCAAAGACCTGGACGAGAGACTAAACAGCTAATGATCACCTCCTGACATATCAACCCAGAGCTGCAAGAATCTACATGATCAGGAAGAATGCACAATATCCACCAGGAAGGTCGCTGGCTCCGAGACACCCAACACACAGGATTATCACATACACGGTCCTTGTATCCACTGCAAGCACTCCGAGACACACAAGTATTACCTATAGCCAGAGCGCTCTCCTGTACTATGCTCCTAGCCTGGCAACCTCAACACCTGTGAGAGGAGGAGCAGAAGGAGGGGTCGGAGAAGCAGGAAGTATGTGACTACCTGGATGAGGCATAGAGTGCAGACACTGCATTGCTCAATGGTTGCAAGGTACATGGCAGGGGTGTAATGAGTTACCATGTGGCCGCACAACACTGTCACCATCTGTGAGAGTTCAGGACATGAAGAGCTTGAGATTATTATGGTCTTCTTTTTGTCCCATTACATTTTCTCTTCATTGATCTGCGTCAAATTTTCCATTGCCCTTTCGATAATTCACAGTATTAACCCCTGGGTCAAGATGGGTTTCTTTAGCTACTAGCCCTGCTACCCTGGTAGTGACACCCTTAGTAAATTAATAGGAGTTAGAAACAAAAAAGGTCTAACTACTGCAATTTATCTTCTGTACCCGGTTTTACATAGGTGTCCGAGAGCCTTTATGGTAGCATGCAGCCCCTTTGGGAACTTTCTAATAAGACATCTGATTGAGCTTCTCACTACTGTTTGTCTTTCAGGTTCCATAAGAAATATAGTACAGTACCAACTTCTAAGACCTCCTGCACATGACTGTAGTTTATATCCACTATTGCGGATAAAAGTACAGACCCATTCATTTGTATGGTGCCCATACACACGACAGAAGTTTTTCCGGCCATGTGTCTATGCTATATACTAAGACCGCAAATTATGAAGCATGTCCTATTCTTGGCCACATTTGCGGAAAAGACAAGTGTAGAGGATGATACAAGTCTTTTGCGGATGACATATTTTTGTGGATTGCGGATCTGTATCTGTAAAAACCACTACAGTCGTGTGCATGTAGCCTAAGGGTGTAAGATGGCACAAGGCTAAAGCTCCCTATATAAAACACAGTTACAACAACCAGTGTAGGGTTAAAATGAGTATGTTTTATAGTAGCTATGAGGTGTTTTAAAAGATATTGGGCTGATTTATCAAGACTGGCATAAAGTGCTGGCCTTAAAGGGGTATTCCCATGAACAAGAAAGAATTTATACATGACGTTTTACAGGACCTACAAAGTGAATGGAATTCTGGCTAATCCCATCCACACATTGTAGTAAAAAATCTGCGTCAGAAAAGATACATTTTATTAGCATGTCAGTTATATCAGCAGAAATGCAGGTATAATATACCCTATAGGTATAATAAGGAGAGAAAGTCCGCAGCATTTTTTTTGCTACGTGGCGCCTTACACTGAATAAGTCCAGGAAGCAGGAACTTTGGCTGAGTTTATGACAAGTGCCAGACCATATAGAGAGTTCCTGCATTCATGGTCATATCCTTTGGCAACCGATCAAGACAAGAGATGTCACCATGGTTAGAGAAAATCTTTAAAATTCTGCAAAATTTTAATGATTTATATTTTAAAAAATATAAAGATAACTATTATGCTAGGAATCCCTCTTCCTGCACACTGCTCAGGCTGGCAAATCTGACACTCACATGGACTGAGTTTTATCAGTGAAGCTCGGACGTGTGACTCTAAGCTAAAGGCTAATTCACACAAGGGGGTTTGACGACCATGTGCTAACAGCCAGTACATGACCCCATTCTAAATATAGGATCTATTCACATGACCGTTGTTTTAATGGTTTGTGCGACTGATCCGTGAAAAACTAATCGAACAGTCATTTCCTGGATCACTCAAATGATAAAATCTATGAGGGATTTGTGAAAATGGGTTATTCTCGGGTGTACAATCAGGCATGCGCAGCATGATCATGTGAATAAAGCCTAAGCTTATATTCACACGACTCAATTTCATAAATTGCAGTGTATGAAGGGGTCCGCGAGAATGGACAAAAACAGAGCATGGCCTATATTTTGGTGGTCTGTTGCAACGGAACGTTAACATATCGGTCATGTGATTAGCCCCCATTTACAGACATGAATGCAGCTGTGATGGCCATTAAAAAAACAGCCACCACATGGTCGATATTTCAATTTCGTGTAAATATAGTTTTAGTATATCCGTAAAGGACTGAAGCGATCAGCTAGTGCCGGCCAATTCCCCCAGTACATAGTTGCGAATAGCCCCTAACAGGCTTCAATCTATAATAAATCCCAACATTCCTTGTGAATACTCTCATGAACTGGCAAAAAATATTTTTACCTACAAGAATTCATAGATAAATCTATGTCGGGCTGAAGGGAGAAAAGTTGTTACTGAGAGCAGTGGGAAAAGATTGTGGGTTTTTTTCTCCCTCATTCCAGTGGGTATTTTTGGATATTGTTTATGGGATTTTTCCCTTTCTCTATTATATAAGACATTTAAAAAACCTCAATGTAAAAGCTGAAATATAAGAGACATGACAATAAATGAATGGGGGTAGTAGTGTGTTCTCACACCTGCTTCTCTCTCCTCTATAGTTATTACGTGTTTTTGTTGACCAGCGATTCAGTAAAAACTTCTCAAATTTCCTGAAAATGCCTGAAGGTGCCCAAATTCCTCGAAAAATTTCAGCTTGTGTTTCTATACTATATGTATGACTAGTAATGTATTTCTTTGGAACTACAGAGAGTAATGGAACACTTTCAGTAATAAGAAATGACGTAGTGATGATCTCTTTGTGTAACATATTCAGTAAGGAAAGTTAAAGAGCCCATTCATATGAGACTAAAGTTCATCAAAAATGGCTGATTTACCCATATTTGGTGGCTGAAATTTAACTCATACCAGAAAACTATGCCAGTTCCTGCCTGTCGGAGATTTGAGTTCAAGTGTGCGGGACCTCCCAACATGATCCAGGATTATTAGGCTAAGGTCCCACGTAGCAGGCCGCAGCAAAAAAGCGCTGCGGGAATAACCACGGTGGCACAGTTTCCTCTGCGGACTTTCTGCTTCCATTATAGCTAAAGGGAAACCGCATTTCCATAGGTATAATTGACATGCTACGATTTCCAAAATTGTGACGGTTGCAGCGCATATTTTTCCGCAATGTTTGGATGGGATTCACTAGAATCCCATCCACTTTGCAGGGACTGTAAAACGCCACGTGAGGTGATGCCTTACAGGGATTTTCTGGTACTTTTTTATTGATGACCTATCCTTACAATGTCCTGGGTTTCGGACTCCCATGGATGATCTGTTTAAAGCAGCAGCAATACTCCCTGGAAAAAAACAACAACAGTGCTGCACACATTTTTATGGCCTTTTTAGGGTGTCTTTTCTCCTTTAGGTTCTTTGTTCACAAGGCATTATTACTATTTTCAGGTGTCTCTTTTCCTATAATGAAATTAAGAGAAAACCCTAAGGGGGAAAAAAGGGTAGAGTATGTTTCGCTTTGAAAAAAAACCCCCAAAAAAACCCCTAACATTAAACTGACATTTATCAAGCCCCTGGCGCCTATTTTCTTCTAATTGGGCCCCTATTTAATGTTTTACACAGTGTGTGCAAGATTTATTATGTCTTAGTGTCTATTTTGAAGGCTTTTATACCTGGCTCATCACTGCTTTTTTTGTCTAGGAAGGTGTGTGTATATTAACGTTTTAGGCTGAGGCCCCACGTTGCAAAAAAGCTGTTTTTTTTTTTTGTTTGTTTGTTTATTGCAGATTTTACTGCATTTTTTTTTAGCCAAACCCAGGAGTGGCTACAAAAGGAATGTAAAATATAAAAGGTAGCGCTTAGTCATCTCTTTTCTTGCTCAATCCTCTCCTGACTTTGACAAAATAAAGAAAGAAATGCAACAAAATTTGCAACAAAAAAAGCAGCTTTTCTGCTTTGGCCTTAGCCTTACGCTGCATTTACACTACCGTTGAAAAGTTTAGGGTCACTTAGAAATTTCCTTATTTTTGAAAGAAAAGCAGTTTTTTTCAATGAAGATAACATTATATGAATCAGAAATACACTCTATACATTGTTAATGTGGTAAATGACTATTCTAGCTGCAAACATCTAGTTTTTAATGCAATATCTACATAGGTGTATAGAGGCCATTACCAGCAACCATCACTCCAGTGATCTAATGGTACATTGTGTTTGCTAACTGTGTAAGAAGGCTAATGGATGTTTAGAAAACCCTTGTGCAAGTATGTTAGCACAGCTGAAACAGTTTTGCTGGTTAGAGAAGCTATAAAACTGACCTTCCTTTGAGCTAGTTGAGAATCTGGAGCATTACATTTGTTGGTTCGATTAAACTCACAAAATGGCCAGAAAAAGAGAACTTTCATGTGAAACTCGACAGTCTATTCTGTTCTTAGAAATGTACATTAGAGTCTCTAGTTTGAGAAATCGACGCCTCACAGGTCCTCAACTGGCAGCTTCATTAAATAGTACCCGCAAAACGCCAGTGTCAACGTCTACAGTGAAGAGGCAACTCAGGGATGCTGGTCTTCAGGGCAGAGTGGCCAAGAAAAAGCCATATCTGAGACTGGCTAATAAAAGGAAAAGATTAATATGGGCAAAAGAACACAGACATTGGACAGAGGAAGATTGGAAAAAAGTGTTATTGACAGATGAATCGAAGTTTGAGGTGTATGGATCACACAGAACATTTGTGAGACGCAGAACAACTGAAAAGATGCTGGAAGAGTGCCTGACACCATCTGTCAAGCATGGTGGAGGTAATGTGATGGTCTGGGGTTGCTTTGGTGCTGGTAAAGTGGGAGATTTGTACAAGGTAAAAGGGATTTTGAATACGGAAGGCTATCACTCCATTTTGAAACACCATGCCATACCCTGTGGACAGCGCTTGATTGGAGCCAATTTCATCCTACAACAGGACAATGACCCAAAGCACACCTCCAAATTATGCAAGAATTATTTAGGGAAGAAGCCGGCAGCTGGTATTCTATCTGTAATGGAGTGGCCAGCGCAGTCACCAGATCTCAACCCCATTGAGCTGTTGTGGGAGCAGCTTGACCGTATGGTACGCAAAAAGTGCCCATCAAGCCAATCCAACTTGTGGGAGGGGCTTCTGGAAGCATGGGGTGAAATTTCTCCAGATTACCTCAGCAAATTAACAGCTAGAATGCCAAAGGTCTGCAATGCTGGAATTGCTGTAAATGGAGCATTCTTTGACGAAAGCAAAGTTTGAAGGAGAAAATTATTTCAAATAATCATTATTTCTAACCTTGTCAATGTCTTGACTATATTTTCTATTCATTTTGCAACTCAATTGATAAATAAAAGTGTGAGTTTTCATGGAAAGCACAAAATTGTCTGGGTGACCCCAAACTTTTGAACGGTAGTGTATGAAATTCCCATTTTTCAAGAAGGCACAGTAAGGGGCAACAGTACTCCAGTAAATGGGTAGCATAAAAAACCCAAACTATCTGAACATTGAAATCACAAGTTCCATTAGATGAATTTTAGGTAAAATGTATGACTCAATTGTGCCTTAAAAATTAGGCACATATGGGTTTTGGTATGGATCCCTGAAGCTGGAGTAAGGCTGGCCACACACTTTTGATAGCTGTTGTGATAAAAAAAAACCTTACTTGTATATCCATGAATTATATTGTTTATAGTGTATACAGGTAAAAAACACGGTTAACTGGTTTTGTCACCACTGACCTTAAGTCTGTTGTTGGTGCTTTCTTTTCAAGTTGCAGGCTTATAACACAATAAGCAACAGGCTTTAATAAAGAAAGTCAGGCTGCCAAACTAGATGGGTTGAGGGAAGTCTGACTCAGCTTTCCCTGGCAAAGAAGAATCATTTCAACTCCCACCTCATAAAGGAGAAGGGGGTTCCCTGACAAAGAAGCATCGGAACTAGATAGGAGTCATGAATAGAGGAAGAATGTCTGAACATGAGTCTCAGCCCTATCATTACAAAAACTGTTAATGCCAAGGAAACTTTGTCACACCTTTAGAGCCAGCTGAGCTGGGACCATCCCTATCTGAGATCCTTCCAAGATCCATGGAATCAAAAGGACTTACAAGGTTATTCTGGGATTTTTTTTCTCCTTTTTATTTTACAAGTTTTGCTTGTCATCTTTGTTTGTCTCTCTCTCTCTATATATATATAGATACATATTATATTTATATAAGCACTGAACCTTTGGGTATTAAAACATTCAATTTGAAGTGTGTTTGCACCTGAGTGTTATAGAGACGTGTGCATATGTGAGTGGTGTTCTGACTATCCCCCAAAATCAGTAGGTGGTAACAGTGTATATCTGGGGTGTGTGGACTTTGTTGGGTGTGATTTAAGTTCAATTTGCCACCTGAGTGAAGGGTGAGTGCAGGATTGAGTGAGTGGAGTTACCCCTGACCACCGCGCTCACATCATATGCTAGGATGGTCCATATATGACAGCTGTCATCCAAGTGTTTGAGGGACAGCCATCTTCCCCGATCACCACATACAAATACACACTCCATTCTTCCAAACATGCATATGTGAATAGGTATAAAGCTGCTTTCCAACTCCTCTGGCGGCTGTTTATCTCCCTTACGAATAAAAGGATCGGGCATATTCAAAATCAGCAGCCTGATCCTTCTCTCCCCTGCTGGGGACAACCCCATACAAATTATATACTTGGCCAGACCCTGACGGGTTAATCTAAATGTGTAAGATAAGCTTAAGAGCATATACAGTCATATGAAAAAGTTTGGGCACCCCTATTAATCTTAATCATTTTTAGTTCTAAATATTTGGGTGTTTGCAACAGCCATTTCAATTTGATATATCTAATAACTGATGGACACAGTAATATTTCAGGATTGAAATGAGGTTTATTGTACTAACAGAAAATGTGCAATATGCATTAAACCAAAATTTGACCGCTGCAAAAGTATGGGCACCTCAACAGAAAAGTGACATTAATATTTAGTAGATCCTCCTTTTGCAAAAATAACAGCCTCTAGTCGCTTCCTGTAGCTTTTAATCAGTTCCTGGATCCTGGATGAAGGTATTTTTGACCATTCCTCTTTACAAAACAATTCCAGTTCAGTTAAGTTTGATGGTCGCCGAGCATGGACAGCCCGCTTCAAACTATCCCACAGATGTTCAATGATATTCAGGTCTGGGGACTGGGATGGCCATTCCAGAACATTGTAATTGTTCCTCTGCATGAATGCCTGAGTAGATTTGGAGCTGTGTTTTGGATCATTGTCTTGCTGAAATATCCATCCCCGGCGTAACTTCAAATTCGTCACTGATTCTTGTACATTATTCTCAAGAATCTGCTAATACTGAGTTGAATCCATGCGACCCTCAACTTTAACAAGATTCCCGGTGCCGGCATTGGCCGCACAGCCCCAAAGCATGATGGAACCTCCACCAAATTTTACAGTGGGTAGCAAGTGTTTTTCTTGGAATGCTATGTTTTTTTGACGCCATGCATAACGCCTTTTTGTATGACCAAACAACTCAATCTTTGTTTCATCAGTCCACAGGACCTTCTTCCAAAATGAAGCTGGCTTGTCCAAATGTGCTTTTGAATACCTGTTTGTGGCGTGCTTTCAGAAACGGCTTCTTTCGCATCACTCTCCCATACAGCTTCTCCTTGTGCAAAGTGTGCTGTATTGTTGACCGATGCACAGTGACACCATCTGCAGCAAGATGATGCTGCAGCTCTTTGGAGGTGGTCTGTGGATTGTCCTTGACTGTTCTCACCATTCTTCTTCTCTGCCTTTCTGATATTTTTCTTGGCCTGCCACTTCTGGGCTTAACAAGAACTGTCCCTGTGGTCTTCCATTTCCTTACTATGTTCCTCACAGTGGAAACTGACAGGTTAAATCTCTGAGACAACTTTTTGTATCCTTCCCCTGAACAACTATGTTGAACAATCTTTGTTTTCAGATCATTTGAGAGTTGTTTTGAGGAGCCCATGATGCCACTCTTCAGAGGAGATTCAAATAGGAGAACAACTTGCAATTGGCCACCTTAAATACCTTTTCTCATGATTGGATACACCTGGCTATGAAGTTCAAAGCTCAGTGAGGTTACAAAACCAATTTTGTGCTTCAGTAAGTCAGTAAAAAGTAGTTAGGAGTATTCAAATCAATAAAATGATAAGGGTACCCAAATTTTTGCACCGGTCAAATTTTGGTTTAATGCATATTGCACATTTTCTGTTAGTACAATAAACCTCATTTCAATCCTGAAATATTACTGTGTCCATCAGTTATTAGATATATCAAATTGAAATGGCTGTTGCAAACACCCAAATATTTAGAACTAAAAATGATTAAGATTAATAGGGGTGCCCAAACTTTTTCATATGACTGTACTTTGACACTAGAAATGCTCCTTACTGCGCATTATGAGACACCTTCTTAGTCAAAAGGAAGTGACGCCTTATTAAAAGAGTCGCTACACTATAGAGAAATATTGACCTCTCGAAAAACTACAAGCAGCAACATAGAAATGTATAACTCATCCATATAAAAATCCTCCATTTTTGGTGTTCCTTTTCATTTCTGGATCCACATTCAGATCTACTTACATTGTATACTATACATTACTGCTTCACTTGTTGTCAAGATTGCCCTTTAATCATAGTTTTAGCAAAACATACATCAAAAAGAAGAGCGTCAGTGCAGGTTGTAACTCTACACATACACACAGTTATATATGTACAAATGGAGCCAGTCATCAGTGTACTATAACAAGTGAACCTGTCAGAAGGGTTAATTCTACATTTACTAACCATATGGAACAATTTCACTAGATCGTATTGGACTTGTACATGAATTGTATACTTGACCAAGTAGCCAGTCCTAGGGGGGACATTCAAGTAGACATTACATGTGTGCTCGATCCTTGAAGCTACAAGACTTTACACTGGTAAAAGATAACTGTCCCAGTGGAGGTGTGTGGGTGTATGTACCATAGAGGGAGATCATGTGGCTCCTATGGGACCCTTAAAGACAGGGGCTCAGTCTTTCCATCCCCATTGCTACTGGTATTAAAGACACACAAAGGGGGAAATAGCCCATGGGGTGAAGAGGAATAATAAAAAAAACAAAACAAAACCCTTCTGTCTTTGCTAGTACAAACCAAAGGGGTGCTCTAGCAGGTTGTCTTTAAAAGGATTTTCTGGGCTCATATTGAAGACCTATCCTAACGATATATCACTAATAGGCCTGACACCCAGCACCCCCACTGATCAGCTATTTGCAACAGCTGATACACAGAAAATAGAGCAGAAAGCTGTGTTCTGTGTAGTGGATTCAACTGAATTCAATTGAATGGGAGCTGATCTGCAATAGCCTGGTCTGGCCACTACATAGAGAACGGGGCTGTGTACTACTTGCTGTATTTTCTTTGTATTGGCTGTTGAAAACAGATGATCAGTGACAATGCAGGGTGTCAAAACCTGATAATGATGACCTACCTTAGGGTAGACCATCAATATTTTTAGCCTGGAAGACCCCATTAAAGGTGAGTACTCAGACTGTTATGATGAATTTAGAAGGGCTCCTAAGCGCCAGCACAGAAGTTCTTCAGGAACAACACCAAATGCTTGGATACTTTATGAAGCGACCCCGGACCCTACATGCATTTTCCATCCACTGATGTGTGCGATGTAAATAAACACAGGTATAAAGTCATTACGCAGGGTAAATGCACTCTAGGCAATGAACTAGGTAAAAACACTAAATCTGAAGACTCCCCCTTATAGCAGGAAATCTTATTAAAAAAAGTTGCTGGTTTTATTCACACGTATGTAATATAAATGCATCACAAGATTCTCAGAGCTGGAGATACGTCACAAAATGCTGATCATGGTGGAACACATTGCTTTAAGGAAAGGCATCCATAGATGTTATATGGGGCCTTCCGACTTTTGCCCCATCAGATGATGCATGGAGGAAGCAATATGATTTGGTGTGCTTGAACTTCAGTAGCTTGTTCCCCCTTCCCCATTTAAAACACATGCATGCTTTGCTGAGCCTAGAGTGCATGTGTAAGGGGAAGTTGGGAGGAATAGCTGTCAAGTCAAGCAAGTACTTGGCTGACAGGTATGGGGGACCTTATGTCAGGATAGTGACCTCATCTCCTGCTGGATATACACTTGGATGAGCAGATGGTGTCGGGTTGAATCTAGAGCCTGCAACAACCAACACAATGTTACTATTTTTTTCATTACAACATTACTTTTAAGCTGATTTATGGTAAAATGAACTTGATGTTATAGATGTTTTTCCTCCCAGTCCAACCCATGATCATTTTCAGCCTCTTTAAGAAGCGTCTCCTTCATCTTCATGAACGGTTTTAGGCCTGATATTTTTTCGGGCTCGTTTTTTAACTCCATGGAATCCCAAGTTCTCAGCTTCCGCCTGCTCCCCTGGTACTTCACTCTCTTCCTGTCCTTCTTCAATCAATGCCTCAGACATGTCTAGAGATCCTGATGGCAACCCCTTTTTATCACTGCCCTGCTGGACCCTTTTGGTGGGCCTTGAGAATAGAATTCTGCCCTCTCCAGCACTGGAGGAGTCTTGGTTGTACAAGTGTACGCTTGTATCTTTAGGGACTTCTTTAGCTTCTCTTTGATGCTTTAGCTCAGTCAGAAAGTTGATAGCTGTATTGCGGTTTGTGCGATCGCTGGTGTCGGGAACGTTCTCCAAGCTGTATTTAGTCCAGCGCTCTGGGTGCGTTAAATAATCTGGCACACGTCCGCTAGGACCCAAGGGTTTTGCACTGGTAAAACCCTTGCTGGTTGGTTTGATAGGTGCTGCCTGCTCAGCTGAGACACCATCAGATATTTCTTCTTTGACATCATCCAGTGAACTATCTTCCACCTCACATTTTGTATTCTCTTGGACAAGAGGTGAACTTTTCTGTACATCTAATAG
The DNA here is from genome assembly GCA_947044405.1 of Leptodactylus fallax. Taxonomy (NCBI): domain Eukaryota; kingdom Metazoa; phylum Chordata; class Amphibia; order Anura; family Leptodactylidae; genus Leptodactylus; species Leptodactylus fallax. The sequence continues at coordinate 245,359 of CAMRHE010000412.1, forward strand.
ACCTCCAAAGATGTCATGACTGCGCTGGGAAAAGCTTGCGTTGGTTCCCTTTAGGCTGAATGGAAGAACTGAAGACTTTCGTTCTCCCTCCTGTCTACTATCTTCTTCATCATCATCCTCTTCTTCTCCAGGACTTAAGGACGTCACCTCTGCTTCATCTGACAAGGCAGGGTCCGAATCGCTGAGCGAGAGTGTGTCAGGATCATTGTGGGACTCATAGGCCAAAGCACTGTAATGTTTTGGAGGGCTGTCTTTTCCTTCTGACTCAGACATGACTCAAGAGCTGGGGGGCAATGGTGGTCCAGCGGCAGAAAATAGTGTCCTCCACACAGATAAAGACTCAGATGCCTGGAAACAAACATAAAATTAGGTTTATCATCTTGGCAGGAATACAACGTTTGCCAAATGAAAGAATAGACCCTTCCTAATAACTCCAATAAAAACTGACTAAGAAAACATGTATACTATCTGAAAGAAGACAACTCCTGATTCCCATTAAAATGAATGGGAGAGTCGGTGAGGCATTTTCTGCCTCAAAATCCGTCTGCAAAAAACTCAGTATGAACATACCCTAAAAGGTCTACATGGGCTTCATATGTGCCAGTTATGTCTATATGCATATAAGTCACATGTTCATCAGAACTAACTACACAAAAAATCTCCAAGATCCAGATGTCAGTAAAAATCATGGAGTAGCGAGATGATCTATCAGGGGGTGATTAAATATTAAGTAAGCCATATTTAGATCTGATGGATTTGCAGCTGATTTGTGGTGTTGATGTCATATCGCAAATACACAGCAATTTACAGTACAAAAATAAGTGGATTGTGGATGTCACCAAGGGGACAGATTTATGAAGACTGCCATTATTCATAGTTTCGGAGCCAGTCGAGAATGCGCCTAATATACGAAGAAGCGTAAGCCTCCTCATAAATAAGGCGCACACTCCACCAGGCTGTGCACCTTGGGGACAATTGTCGCCAGCTTGTACCTTGTTCTGGGCTTGAAGCAGCTCTCCTTTTTCAGGGTCTGTGAATTCCACCAACTCTCTGAGAGACCTGACCCTACAAGACAAGAAAACAAACAATTCTTCATCAGTACAAAGAGTCTCCAGTGCTAATTATGGATCGTCCCATCAAATAACTCTTTCCTAATGCAGTATCTCAAAAATGGCCTCATCTATTACAGTTTGTCTACTGTTAACCCCAGATTCACAGTGCTGAAGTGGAAAGTGACCGCGCATGCACTAGATTGTCCAGCGTGGCTTATCTTCTTCCCAAGTTGACCGTACACCATCTGCCAATTTCAGCCAACCATCTAGTGTGTACAGGGCCCTCTGACAGCAGATGTCGGGAGGGAGAAGGGTCAGAAGATTAGAGATCTACATGCCTGATCCTTTTGTTGTGAAGGGACATAAGGTCTTTCAGCGGAGTCTAGCACCTACGAACTACCGCCATCTTACTGATTCAGCTGTGCCTATAGAGCATTTACATGGGGTAAGTAGGGAGGGATAGAAGGAGGCCAAATGAGTGACTGTCTAACAAGTATCTCATGTGTATGTCCACCTTTAGGGATATTTTAGACATCTATTCCATATTTCAGCCTTTAAAAATTGAGTTTATTTCGGTGTACTATATACTCCCCTTTGTGCGTGGAAGACAGGAACATAAAGACTGAGCCACAGCTCCAGCCACTAATACTGTATACACCTCCTCGTAGAGGCCAATGTATACAAAGACCGCACCCTACAATGGGCGAGAACATGACCAAAGTAGTGCATGAAGCGATTTCTTTTCATCCATGTGTGAAAACGGAGGTGTGAATGACAAAATTGAGGCAAGATGGCGATTTTGATTTAGGTCATAGCCCTATTGTACGATGCCCAGCCCTATTGTATAGTACTCTTATGAGACACAGATAATCGGTGGGGCTACTGGGTGTCACACCAAACTGATATTCACGACCTATCCTATGGAGAGGGCGAAATCCGTGGCTGAATATGCGCCAATAATTGACGAGACTTGTACAATGGTTCGCAGCAGGCTCTACATCAAAAGGACTGTATGTATATATCGATAATCTTACAGGTCAACTATGGCGGGGACGTCGCCTTTTCTTCAGCTCTGGGAACGCCATCACTGAGCATGGCGACCGAGGAGAAGGTACGTAAGCTGTCACATGACCTCGGCTGTACACGCTCCCCCTTTAATATGAATAGACTGATAACTGATACTTATAGCTAGCACATGCACTACTCCACAGACTACTACTTCCTCATGGCATGCTGGGAATTGTAGTCTCACAGCAGCACACAGTACACGGCCACACAGACCCTCCTCTGTGACCTGCACCCAGGGCTACAAGATATTGTATACCTCTAGCATGCTGATGTTAATACCTACAATCCCCAGCATGCCCTGCTAGCGAGATCGCGACCTGCATGCTGGGTCTTGTAGTTCTCCAGCAATGAAAAGGCGCCAATAGATCATGTACGCGTACTTAGGTAAAGATGGAACCTTACAGACTGTCCGTGCTGCTCTGGATCGCTCTAAGCTCAGCGATTATTGCTTCTCTCTGCTCAGCCTCCATGCCGCGGGGTCAGAGGTCACACATTCCCGGGGTTTCAGGCCACCTACAGGAAAACGACATTTCCCAGCAAGCAGCACGGTGACCCAGGTGTACGTCACCTCCGTTCTCTACTCTAGCGAGCGCCATCTGGTGGTGGAAAGATGATAACGCATGACTTTAGACGCTTTCCCGCCACTTTTCTGACAGTTTTAGCTTAGCTGCGTCGAGTTTATACGAGTAATGCCCGATTTACTACAGTTTAGGGATGCTACATAGATATAAGTAAAAATCTGTACTATTCTTTACAGTTCTTTACGGTTTTTTTTCTACTGAAAAACGCCATGTTTAGCAATTTTGCATTATGCTAGTGTTTTTAACAGGAACAGAGTATAGAGAAGACTAAAAAAAAGCCAGAAAAAGAGTAAATGCAATGCAATAAAACAAATGAAAAAAACACAGCTTGTAGTGCCTTGTATTTCCTTTATGGTCTCATAAGTTTTAGTCATATGATCCTCAGATGTGCGGATGTCCAGAATATTAGGCATAAGGATACTTGCACCCTTTTTTTTTTTTGCATTAAAAAAGTATCTTAAAATTAAATTTTTTTTGTTTTGGCTTTTTTATTTCTTTTTTTTTGCTAAAAAGAACATTTGAAAAAACACTTGAGGCCCAGGGGTTGCTATGTTATGCAAAAAACATCAGGGAATCAAAAAATGGCAGGACATTGTGGGGTTTGTATGTAGGGTTTATCATAAATTGCCGTTGTCTGACCTGTAACATTTGGACACAGCATTTTTTTCAGGATAAAAAACTTAAAAAAAAATGCAAAAAAAAACTCCAGAGTGTTCAACCGGCCTAAGGGCTTGTTCAGACGTTGAAAAATAAGAATAAGAAAGAATTGAGGCAGACTTCACCTCAGATTCCTCATCATTTAGTGGCCCTCAGGCGTCCTCCTTCAGCTTTCACTCACTGATCAGTCCCCATCCTGTCCCTGTCTATCAGTATCCTTTACCCATGGGTCTCCGACAACCTCTTTAGTCTGAGGCCCCACATTGCGGAAACACAACTTTTTTTGTCGCATATTTTGCTGAGGTTTTTTGAGCCAAAGCCTGGATTGGATTGAGCAAAAGGGAGAAGTATAAGAGTTTCCTATAGATTTCCCATTCTTTGTGTAGCCATTCTTGGCTTTGGTTTAAAAAAAAAATGCAGCAAAATCTACAACAACAAAAAAGCTGTGTTTCCGCAACGTGGGGCCTCAGCCTTAAGATGGAAATGTTGAAAAAGTAACCTATAAAATACAGGATGCCATATTTTTCATGACTGTAAACAAACTGATGATTTTGGTGGTCTTGAAGGATTGTTGATAGTCGTGTCCACCTTTATCTTATAGCAAACAGGAATGAACCAAATACTTCCGCTTGGAGACTCCTCTGGCGCCTGTGTAGACGCTGCAGCCGCTATGTGTCCACCTGTGGAGTTTGCAAAGACTAACTGGCTGAAAACTCAATGTGAGTTTCCCCAGCCTAAGGACATTGTTGGACAGCACATGAGAGGTACTGATGGTGGTTTAACGGGTCCAGTTATGTTTAGGCTTTTGATATGCATATGTTAAAAAGTCCCTATTGATATATATTCAGTCAGTGGAATTTGGTGATAAAAAAAAAGATAGATTCCTCCTCAAAATCAGGGCCAAATTTCTGAACTGAATCTGTCTCCCACGGATGAGCACAAGTAAAGGCGGACGTTTGCCATGTGTCACCTTCCTGACATGCAGTTTGTATGACCAGCACATGGGCGACACACACACCAGGTAACCAGCACATGACAGTGTATGTGCCACCCGTGACTCCACAGCGCCATTCACTGAGCAATGAGCAGTATTAGTGAGCATGGGCCGCAAAACAGTTAGGAATAGGACCGATCCTGAATTTTGCTCACGGCCCCAAATAGGGCCCCTAAAATACATAGTCATGTGTATAGTGCCATCGAAATTATTGGGTCAGTGTTCTAGACCGGTGGTCCCCAACCTTTATTTTTGCATGGCCTGGCAGTGGGGGCGGGGCAGGTCGTTTGGGGGGGCTTTGGTCACATGGGGGCAGGTTATACACGAAACAGCGTTGTAGACCGGGGCATGCTGGCGTGACCTCTGTGTACAGTGCTGTAGACCAGGTCCCCGCCATTAGCTATACTAGGAGCTACAACACTGTGGCCAGATCGTCGACCCGCCCCACATAATGTGCCGGGAGCCGCGTTTACCGAGGCCAGCCTGCCGCCCCGCGGACTGGCCAAAGACCCCCAACAGCCCGGCTGCAGCCAAGTAAACACAGAGCAGCAGAGATCACCAGAGCTGTGGGGGATGTAAGAGGTGAGGTTAGGTCCTTTGTTATTTTATCACATTACCTGCCTTTGTCCCAATATTTCAGGATCTCAGACATCCCCTTTGTAAGTAATTATAGAATGTGATTACAAACAGTACACAGCCTCTTCTCATAACCGTATCACCATTCATCTTAAGGATTATGACAATTTCCACTAGAGCTTAAAGGGGTTATGCCACAAGGAGAGAACGAGAGGTCCTTTCCCCCTCTGTACATTGAGTGCAGCCAGGCTGAATGTAGGCATGCCTGGTGGTAGACGGCCTCCAATTCGCTTCAATGGGACTGGGGAGCAAGTGATTTACTTTGGCAGTCTTCAGCACTCCTATTGAAATGAATGAGAGCACCAACCACCACCAGTCACGCCTACTGTACATTCAGCCTGGCTGTGGGGGGAGAAGGCTCACCCATTCTCAGGATCGTCGGGGTCTCAGCGTTGATCAGGTATTTATCTTCTATCCTATGGATAGTGGATACATACTTTTGTGACAATCCTTTATGGGGTAGATTGATTATTATGGGAAATTTTTTAACTCAGTGGGTGTGATTTATGATTTGTGTTTTAAAAGTGGAGGGCATGGTGCACAAATCATAAAGTGGCTACATTTTTTTTTTGCAAATGAACTAAAAAATTTTGAGTGCAAAATTCTGAGTGTAGGGCTTGATAAATTCCCCTGGTTGTGTCTTATATCTATGGGAGTAATAAGGAATTCTTCAGTCTATAAAATTTTGTTCATCCAGATTATCAGGATGTAGGGAAAGGTTTTCACTGTTCTTATAAAGGTCTCTGTTACCGAAATGGAATATGGTTGTCCAGACATTTTTTTTTTTTTTTTTTTTTATGGACTATCCTCAAGAGCAGCTGCCTGTCCTGTACACAATACGGGGGGACGAAAGCAGAAAGCTCTGTCTGCTGTAAAGCAGCCGGACGCCTTTACTGCAGTTCACCTTCCATTGTCTTCATTGGGCCGCTATACAGTGGACTGAGCTTTCCACTTCCAGCCCCGTATTGTGTACAGAACGGGCCCACTATTAATCATATATTTATGGTCTATCCTGAGGATGGGCCATAAAGAAATTAAGCCCAGGCAACCCCTTTTAAAAACTATGGAGAAAATACTTTGTTATGAAAATAAAATCCACGTCTGGCCTGCTTACAGGGGCATTATAAGTATCCATGGCACCTCATATCAAATCCTACAGAGTCCAAGGCCACTGTGTCCATCTCTGTGATTACTTTGTCCTCCAGACTGCCCTTTATTCCCTCCATTCCTTATTAGTTACCTGCTTTCAAATTTTCCCCCTTTATAGCACCCTTAGTGAAGATGGACCCATAACAGATAGTCTGGCTGCTACCCTGGTAGTTACCATACAACATACACTGGGCATATACTGTATGTCAAGTGCTTTATTAAGTCTCCAACACTGGGTTAAAGAGTTTAGCCATACATGACACACATAGGAAATAACCCACTGATCGAGGTGGATTTCTGCTCCAGACAGTGCTTGACTGATCAGTCACTTACTGTGTGTCAGAATGGACCTGGAAATAGGGACCTGGAAGGGGGTGGGGGCAGGAATCGTTGTGAGATCACTTTTTCATGCCATTGTAACCCTTTATAACATAAATTTAACTACCAGACCACCACTTTAGGGTTGGTTCACATGTGCCTGCTGTCCGTCCACCGTGAATACGACCTAAATATCAGAAAAAAGAATTGGGAAAGGTTTGCAAACGGTTTAAAAACCCATTCACTTCGATGGATTTTTAAAGCAGTCCACAGGTGTCCAATTGCAGCCTTTTTTTCTGATATTTAGTTCGGATTCACAGCGGGCGGACACCAGGCGCAAGTGTGAACCAATCCTTAGTGGTTGCCAACCCATATGTCTTATCACAAGGGTCCGGTCTATGATGTAATCATTGACTAGGGGTAAGCTGATGCAGGAGTCCTATATGAGGTTCGGATATACATTTATGTAATGGGATTTAGTTCTAGTTTAGAACAGAGACATTTTTTCTAAAAAATATTTATTAAAAAAATATTTACAGAACAGTATACATTAGGTTCTCTGCTGTATGACACGAGGTTTGGGCAGCTCCAGGTCTCTTCTTTATTCCGGTACTTTCTTTGGTATCAGACTTCTGTTGAACGTTCGATCATACTTTAAGCAAAGAAAAGAAAAAAAAAAATTAGAACACGAGAATATTTCAGGAACCATTTCAGTAATGCGACTGAAGTGACTATAAACAGGTCGGCCATATACAGCTCTGGGTAAGCAGGGGAAGTTCTATCTTGGAAAGTTACCTGAGGTCCACTAGTAGGTTTCTGTAAGGGTGGGGAGAGCTGTCATGGGATAACTCATCAGTCTCCTCTGGCATCTCTCTGTGGGATGGAGTAGGGGAAAATTAGTGCCCCTTGCAAGGACTATATAGTGCCTTCTTTGTTCTAGAAACTTCTTGTGTGGGGATGAAGTGGATAGGCTGCTAGCAGTGCTTTGTAGAGGCCCCTTTCTTCTTCACAAACTGAATAGGTGTCTAAAGACTATTATATCAGAAATGACATATTGTGTTAAAAGTCATTGTGCATGTGGGGGTATATGGACTACTTAAAGCTGGCCATACAGCTATCTTGCATGCATACTGAACTAGGGAGAGGGAAAAAAGCCTTATCTCCCTAAGATCAAAAGGATCGAGCGGTTAATATTCATCCATCCAATCCTTCTTTCTCTCAACATCTGCAGTTGGAGGAGATTTGGAAGCCCCCATACACATTCCATTAAACCCATCTAAATCAGCCAGTACATATCTAATGTGTATGCCCTGCCATGTTTTCCTCATCAGTATCAATTGATTGTAGTGAGTAAACTCTACTTGCATTTTTTTGAGGTTTTGTCGCTTTCTTTAAGGGGGTGTTCACACATAGGAATTGACGGATTCCGCCCTCAAATCAGCGGCAGATTCTACCTCTCGTTTTCAATGGGAGGCAGAGATCGCCACAGGATGCTGACAAAATAAACCAGCCTCCTGCTCAATCTTGCCCCAGCTCGAGATTTCCCCATTCATCTGGGCCTACTAAGCAGCGGGAAGCCGCAACGTAACGCAATGAATTCACTTTCCGCCATGTAAACGCCCCCTTATAGAGCTATTCTTTGTGTAGGGAGTGGATTATAGGGAGGGCCAATGGGACATGTGATGTAAAGCTTTCACCACTTTGGGGACACAGAGAAACTCCACTAATACTCTGATGAGCTAGCAGGCACATATTAGGATGGGTTCACACTACCGTTGTTTAATGTCCATCACAGGACGAGAGCAATGGATACAAACACAGATTTAAGACAGAGCCTCCATTCCCATTGGGTGTCCATCTTCATTCACTCCCCATGTAAAAAAGTGAAGGAAGTTTGTCATGTTTTTTACTTATTAGAAAAAAAAATATGCAGTACTTTTTCTTCCTTAGAAAAGTATAATGTACACCACATGTTTTTGTTTAGTCAGTGGCAACGGACACATACAGAGGGGGCTCACCTCCATTAATGTCCAATGACAGCTGCGTACTATAATAACGGTAGTGTGGACATACCCTTTTTGGCCCGACGATAGGTTCACACTAGCGTTTGGCTCTCGGTCATTCGCATGGAGACCCAAAAGATGGAGAGCCCGTCCGCTACAAAAAAATCAGTTACCCGCGGACACCATAGACTATAATGCAGGACTTTTCTCTCTGCCGATTTTAGACAGAATCTGCAGCGGAGTCTCCATCACAGATGTGAACCTAGCCTGAGACATCCTTGTAAACATGACTACTTAAAATGTGTATTATTGTGAAATGGAGAAGTTGTCAGAGAGATTACCCAAGCTGATCCAGTAGATCTTTATATTTCTTATCGAGGCTATCATTCTTCACTGACTGGGGGACGTCTGGTACAAACCAAGCGGCAATAAACTTTATGCACACAGCGACGTGCTAAAATAGTAAGATGAAACAAAACAGCGTAAGACTGCGTGAAGGAAAACTGGGTATCATACAGTTATATAAATATACTGTAAAATGAGTTAAAGGGGTTGTGTCATGCTCTATGTATCTACCCGGGTGATCAGCTAATCCTGTTCCCGGCATCCCCAAACAGCTGATTTTACCACCAGACATTTCCGCTGCGGTGGAGTTTGTAGTATTACATGACAGCCATATAGATGACTAGCCATCATGTAATACAGGGACAGAGCAAAGTCCTTCACAACGGTAGCAGCTCTTACAGAGTGGTTGTTCCAACTCTTTGAGAGGGCTATATATAATAATAAGTATAATATATAAGAATGCTCTACTAGGGTATATTAACAAGGGTTTCCACCCATTCTTTAACCCTTTCACATCCATTTTGTTTTTAATTTTCGTTTTTTACTTCATGCCTTTCAAAAGTCATAACTTCTTTATTTTTCTGTTCACAGAACTGTATTAGGGCTTATTTTTTGTGGGACAGATTATACTTCGCAATGGTATAATGATACAATACACTGTATGAGAAAAATATTCTTATAATATATGGAACAGAAGCTTTTTTTTTGTGATCTAGGGAAACTGGGGTTATTTCAATTTTTAGGTTCATTTGTAATATTTACATTTTTTTTTTTTTTTTTAAGCCTGCAATCATCAGATTGTGTGTCCCATATAGACTGCAATACAACTGTATTGCAGAATAGAGAAAAGATAGCACTATCGTATACGTATTTCAGTTTGTTGAACAACTGTATTGCAGCCCAAGCCAGCTGGATTGGGCCTATGTTAAAGGGTTAATGCCCGCAATAGGAATGGACTCTCTTGCATTACTGCTGGGTCTCCATTGTATAACACTGCTCCTGAGTCGGCTCCATATTTAAAGTGCAGTACAACCAATGTCGGCAGGGGGTTAACACAGAACGTGGCAAAAAAAAAGAAAAAAGTATACATTAATAGTTCTTAAGTTATAAGACTGTATCTAAAATTATAGTCAGTATACAGCATATCAGGCATAATAAAATATATTGGTTTATAAGGCTGCTAAACAAAGTCATACTGTATATGTATATACTGATCTTGTGTAGACCGAGCATAACAATTCTAAATCCGACTATATACACTTTCTTTGCAACTCACCTCAAATACAATGACAAACGCAAGCCGAGCAGCAAAGATATGCCAGAATTGCACCGAAAAACTGTAGTCAGAATTGCGGTAATCGCGATATCTGAAGAAAAAGAGTAAAATGCGCTTACGAAAGAATCTTTCAGGCTATTTGCATTACGGTAAACAAAAAAATGCATATTAGGAACTTCTGTAGAATTATTTTCAACCCTCTGATACATCACTATGTCTTTATAAAGTTTTTGCCATTTTTTATTTTTAACTATAGAGCTTGAACTTTTCACACTTAAAGGGATATTCTGATAGTTAAATACTGGTGGGGGCCTGACCCCGTTGATGAAAAGAATATTGATACCCCACCTCAGATATAAATACAGCAACAGGTGTCGCATGGTTGCATCTACTCTCTTTAATTTTATATGACCGCCAAATAATGCTCTACTTTTCTTCTCAGTCCTATAAAGATGACTGGATTAGCAGTGTAACAGCAGTGTATAGCATGCAGAGGTTGGAACACCATGAGAAGCTGGGTGCTGGATCCTGACATTGACTGTCTCATCAGCTTCTATGTGGGGCTAGATTAGAGGAGCGACAGTGCCCACGTGTTCAGACTATAGACGCAACATGGCAGGGCAGCAGAGTGTGTGGGGCAACTCAAGTTTGGGGAACAACCCATAATGTTTTTTTACGCCTGTATCTTGGATTCCCTTCAAGTGTGACATAGTCAACAATGGAGGTTTCAAACAACTGAGGTGCCATTCACATAAGACCCAGCTATAAATGGAAAGTGATATAAGGAGGGGTTTACCATAGACTTTACATTTATGTCACATAGCTTCATTCCTACCACACAACATGGGTACATTATAAATAAATGTGTTACCTGCACTCTGTGGTGTTTGGGTACGCTGTCTGCGACACTTGTGTTCGCTTGTCAAAGTCTTGTGTACGAAATGTTGAAAGACTCTGGTTAATGTATCCGGTGAGACAGCTGAAAGAAGAGAGAAGCCGATGGGGGACAAGTAGTATATACTATGTGGCTGTCAGTAACTGTATATACACATCTTATGGCTTGTAGTAGGAGGCCTGCAGTCTCCATGCAACAAGCCAGCTCTTAATGGGGGCCTTTGATACTGGGCAAGCAGCATACCATGTTTTAGCATCTAGTTTGCTTGTTATTAATGTTATAGATGAAAAGCAACATAACTTGATGGTTAAAATTAGTTTGGATTAGGTAATATTTGCTATAGAAATGGAAGATGTGTGTTAAAAAGGTTTTCCAGCCCCTAATGGATATTTCATACTGTTGACTTATCCACAGGATAGGCCATCAGTATATGATCTGTAGGGTCCGAACAGATCAGCCTACAAGCACCAGAAGTTACTGCAGCGCATGGGGAACATCGGAAATGCAGTACCACAGCGCCACCGCTAGAGAGTGGATAGGTCATTAGTATGAAATATGCATTAGGAGTCAGAAAACCCCTTTAAGTTTTGTACCTCAATCAGCTACCTACATGAACTGGATTATTCAATACATTTAAGAAGAGAAAATGAACAGAATTAAAGGCTAGATCCACCTTGGTCATCATTGTTGATTGCTTTAATGCATAAAAGAGGCAATTTTATAAAGAGTCTTCACACATTTCCTTTAGGGACCTGTGTGTTTCTATAGTTACAGACTACAGAGAAACCCTATGTGTAGTCTAATCCTACATCCATATTCCCTTCCATTTATAACATACATCCGATGCATTGTGGGAAAGTTCAGTATAATTGGTAAATGATTAGTGTAGACCCCTTAGCAGTCCAGTGTGCGGTCCTAGTCATTGACTGACAACTAGATCTGTATGCTCACTGATGCAAGGAAAGCTATCACTGAATATGGCCGCCCACTGGACTCCTAAGCAAACAAACAGTAGGGGTTTAAATAAATATAATGACTTGCCATATATATATATATCCTGCACTGCATTTTCAGTGTCACACCATATCTTTATAGTGTTTCAGCCCCAGGGATATGTCTAAAAAGCAGTTTAATATCCAGAATACAAATGAGGTCCATGGAGCATTGACTTCAATTGCTGAGCACTACCGCAACATCCTGCACTAAACACACCATCCTGGATTCTAGTACGCCCCCTTAGGCAGTGGTGGTGTTTGGCATTTGCTCCATGGACCACATTTGCATTAAAAAAATAAAGCTGCACATCCCTGGGGCTCAGAAACACTATAAAAGGTATGGTTTGAATTGTATTCACAGCCTCTACAGCACTATGGCAGTGGTATAAAGTGCCTGGGAGAAGTGATATATTTCCTTTAAGCTTAGAAATGGATACGCTATAGGAAAAGAAGTAATCAACTTGTATTAATCATCTCTTTTGCCTATGTCTTACTCTATGTCCTCTTGTCCCTGTGCACAAGGTCCATACGCATATCTATATATGAGTCTGGGAATAAAGTCTGATGTGATTGCAATGACTAGACCATTAGTGATGACCGCTAGAACTCCCACTGCTTCGAGAACTTGCAACCAGATACCTGAAAAACAAGGACACAGACATCAAAATACTTAGCTTTAGTTTAAAAGGTAACTAAATTTTGGAACAACTTTATTAACAAAGTATGTTGCATAATTTATTAGGGACAGAAAATCCAAATTTTGGCTACTTTCTATGAAATCCTGCACCCCTTTTTTTTCCCCCCTTGTTTGTCTATTGAGAGCTGAAATCTGTATTCTGCTTTCACTAGGTGTATGGAAGGACAGGCTCTTGTATAATGCAGGGAAGCTGAGGCTGGGGTCACTTCAAACAGTTATATCTCAGGCATTATAGAACCTAGAACATTGATTCTGGTGTCATATAAAAGAGAAAATTCTCATCTACTCAGTCTCACATATATTCTATTTGAGAGAACCTTCTGAAAACCTTTACTTACATTGGTGTCAATTAAAATATATCTGCAAGAACATGTTTTGTCCTGAAGTGCAGCCCTTACTTTATTATAGCACCACTTTTTATTTTATTATAGCCATTGGTATCATTGTGCGCCGAGGCAATGCCCTTGCAATTTTTTTTTTTTTGTGCATCAGGGCTAAAAGAGGCCACCTCTACCATACAATTTTCAACTTTGGTGCTCAGGCTACAGGCCTCCTGCAGCCTACACTGTCAGTAAAGTTCATCATGGTAATGGAGTTAGTCAAATGTTATTGTAAGGCTTACTTAGTGGGCATTTTTACTATGTGGGCCACTGAAGGGTCACTTTTACTGTGTTGGGCTTACTTTGGGGACAGTTCAGTAAGGCCAGTAAAGAGAACCATTCCTGTATAAGGGTGTTAAGGAACATTCTTACTGTGTAGGAACAGTAGGAGGCACTATGAGTGTGTATGGGTATATAGGGAGCTTTAGGAAAGTAAAGGAGCACTGTATTGCACAGCAAACATAGTAATTTGGGCACCAGGCAGAGCAGCATGCACAGTAATGGATAAAGACCAAGACTAGTACTGTTAAAGGAGTGTTAGGAATGTTTGTATAGAGGGTGCCATATTAGTGAAGAGGGTGCTGTAAAAGCAACAAGCCAAAGACATCTCAATAACAAATTCTGCAGAGCCAAACCATGACTTGAAGTTACCATGGTCTCCTGGGTCAGATGGAGAGGAAAAGGAAAAATCTCACCTATGTCATTTGCTTTTCTCGGCACCAGGCGGCGCTGTAAACGGGTCATTTTGATGGCATCAAGACGGATTTCCAGCACATTATTGATGAAGGCAAGGAGTGGGGCAAGAGGGAAGGCAGCCACAAAGATCGTTGTGAAACTGTATTGGATGACTATGGAGAGCGATACAAGAGATTGATTATATGGCATAAAATACTAAAGAAGAGGGTGACAGCATTTAATGTTGTTACATATGTGCAAGACTCACCCATTTCAAGAAACTCATCAAATAAACTGAAGATATGGACTTCACCAAGTCTGTAATTTCTTCTCCATGCTTCTACATGGTCGCTTGATCCCTGCTCACTGTACACCCTACTCCGCTTATCTTGTAGTTTACGAAACTTATATTTTAGGAGTCTACAGAAAGGAGGGAAACCAAACAACTTTTAGGAAACATCAAATATGTAAATAAAAAAATATATTTTTATCCATATAGCCTATAGCAGAGGGCATAGAATGAGAGTAGATGGCTCCCGGGTGGGGTTGGGGGAGGGAAATAATTTGTGGTGGAGGACAGGAAGTTGATGGTGTGCTTAAAGGAGCACAATTTAAGGATTCACACCAGTGCTTCGATTTCGGGACTTCCATGCAGGACTTTTCACTCCGCAATTTTGGACAGAAACCCGGCAGACCCCATTATAGTTATGGGGTCCGCGGGTAACCGTTTTCTAAGTGGATAGGGTTTCCATTTTTCAGGTCCCTAAGCTGACCCAAAGAACGGAAACCCGAGTGCAGGTGTGAACCTAGAGTTAGGGCTTTGTGTGCTGAGCGGTGTGCGAAGCTACAGAGAGTGAGGTCCAGGACTGCAAAGGGACAATAAAAAGAGCTGAGTGGCAAGAGGTTGGTGTGTCAGGATGGGTGAAATACCAGATTCTGTATGCTGGTGGCATCACCTCCATGATCACACAGTCTGGGAGTCCACAAGCTAGCAAGTAACACATGTACAGAGACATCAGGTCAGTAGGAAGGAAGTACCTGGTGTACTGACAGCATGAATAACCAGGACATAAGAAAAAAAAAACAAAACCTGGCCTTAGCATCTACATATGCAAGTTAACAGACTCCTGTTATATAGCCCCAAATTCAGTTGATTGACATTGTAGCTGTGATTTCTGTGCTGTTCATAAAAGTAGGAATATCCACGCAAGAAGTTGTATTCTGCAGGGTCATCAATATTTACACCCAAAGTACCCAAGGCTGATGTTAGATCTCCCAAAATTGTACTTCTATAGGGTTCTGAAATGCTGGGATTTTAAGATTTTCTGCCCTCACAGTGCTCTATGGATATTATCCACATTCCTAATCTCTCTAACTCACTAGCACACGCTATGCCTAATTTCGTAGGAAGCCAATTAGATTGTGGAAGGAACCCAGATCCCCAGAGCTGCAAGACAACACTGCTAACCACAGAGTCATCTGTTGTGTATTACTGGATCCAGCACGAGGCGTTTGCATTTATAGACAAGTTGCTGCAGATTCTAAAATTGCTCTCTACAAGTATTAGGAGTATTATACAACAAACCCAGAGTTATCCACAAATGAGGGTCTACCTTGCATAAGTGATGGCTCATACTCACGGGGAGAGAAATTCCATGCAGTTACTCAGAGTCTGTTTAAGAACCATGATGATACACATTTGTATAAACAGGTCGGTGATGCATCCACTTGGGTGACACTGTCATGAGAGATGGATGTTAAAAATAACTCAGATTTCCCTGTCTATTAAGCTAAAGGTTTTTTTTTCGAGATCAGGATATTGATGGCCTATCCTTAGAATACGTCATCAATATCAAATTGGTGGGTCCGACTCCCAGCGCTGCAGGCTCTGCAGTGTTTACCTTGTTCACTTTAACTCAATACCATCTGCTTATTAGCAGGACTACAGGGTATTGGAGCATCGTCCTTTGATTCATTTTGGATGAAGATTCAATCCCCTGCTTCACCTTCACCTACTAAGCAGATGGCATTCATGTAGGATGCGCCCAAGTGCTGTGCCCCTTTCAGCTGATCAGTGGGGATGCAGAGCGTCAGACTCTCTCCAATCAGATATTGATGGCCTATCTGAAGCTTAGGCCATCAATATCCTGATCTCTAAAAAAACCGTTTAAAGCCAACTACACTCACTTCTTCCAGCCTCCATTCTCCAGCAATGCGCATATAGCTTCCTGGGTATCCGTTAATCCTGTTAATGAGAGATAAGTTTTAACTATTTTTCAAGATTTATTTAGACAACTGAAAAGACACCTTAGACAAATAGGTCCACTTTAAAACCAAATTTTATAATCCATTTCTGTTTAATTTGGGACTAAACAATCCCTTTAATGGGTCCTTCAAATTTTTATACCGATTAACCATCCACAGGATAGGTAATCACTAGGTGATCTGTCAAGGTTTGACACCCGGACACTGCACAGATCATCTGTTGTTGCAGCCTTTCGGTTCCGGGAAGCGGCGCATGCAGAACCACTTCTATTAAAGTAATAGGAGCCGTGTTTCAGTTGACCGAAAGCACCGCTATGCAGTGGACAGGGCTGCTGCGCTGCTTCTATGACTTGAGTAGGAGCGATGCTGCATGCACCGCCCGTCCACCAGCAGCTTCCGATACCTTGATGCTGCTAGAGCAGATGATCTGTGGATAATCCTGTGGATAGGTCTTTAGTATGAAAATTTGATTTGGGACTGGACAAACCCTTTAAACAGACATTATGGTCATGATGCAGGTGTACTGAACAAAGGAAATGCAGCTTTATACAGCAGATTGATCTCAGAACGGTCTGAATAATTGACTATTTAACAGTAGGTTCACACTAGCATTGTGGTCTCAGTTTGGAATATATCTTTTAAAGAAAAATGCTTTCCTCCCCTCTCCCGTCACTGTGTACCTTTCTCTGCCTCTCTCCAGTAGCCTACTTCTTCCCCCTCCCCTCTCCATGGACTTCTGTAGGTGATTTTAACAGTCCCATCTCCTTCTAGCCAAAGAAACTAAGACAAGCAGCAAGCAGATGAAACATTAAACCTATTCAATCCATATTTACATTCCTCCACCTTCAGTCTTCTTTCACAATACAGTGTCAACCAGACATTTGGGACAGCTAAGCTCTATTACTATGGAGGCCTTTATTATTATGTTATATAATGTGACCTATATAAAACCACTTTACATCACACAACGTCTGTAAATTCCATATCATTTATAGTAGAGGGCACATGAAGTAGAAAAATATTCTTCATGACATATCACATGGTCACAAGGTAGTAATAGTTGGTTACCTTCCCAGAAAGAACGCCACATAGAAGAGGGACGAGAAGTGGGTGACAAATTGAAATGTAAACACTTTAGTTGTGAAGCTGTTTTCTCGTTCAGTAAAAGTCCGAGGTTTCTCTGAGTGGAGATAAGATAGGGATGTTATTCTGCAAATCTGATCCTTATGGCCTCATCTCCTTTCTCATTGCAAAAGGACATCAGTACTGAGATTTACTTCATAAATATCCCAAAAGTACTTTAAGCAAATATAGGAATCCTGGACTGCTGGTATCTAAAATATAAAGAGGACCTTTCACCACCTCCACCAATTCAAGTTATTAGCAGCTGTAAATATGTGCAGCTCTCCTGATTCCAGCACAGTTGGAGTTTTCTCTCAAGCCCTCACCATTCCTGATCAGTCAGTGCAGTTAGTTTTGATGCCTGACGTGCCATTTAAAGCTGTGTAATGTCAGAAGGGCGGTGTCAGGCAGGGAGTGTGATTCAGAGATCCAATCAGAGGCAGCCAGTGTCAGAGCTCAGAATCGCACCCCTTCCCTGCTCCTGCCTGACACCGTCCACCTAACAGTACAGAGCCTAAATAGCACATCAGGTACCAATAGTAACAGCATTGATTGCTCAGGAATGGTGGGGGCTAGATAAAAATTCCATCAGTTTCTGAATCAGTGGAGCAGCAGCTATTAAATGATGTAAAGAGCTGGACTTATTGCAGGTGGTGAAAGTTCCTCTTTAAAGGGTTTGTCCCATCACAACAATATATAACCTATCCACATGATAAGTGATAAATGTCTGATCACTAGGGTCTAATGCTGAGAACACCAACAATCATGAAGAAAGGGGATCCTATGTCCCCATTTTGAAGGGGGCGACAATCGCACATCCACTACTGCTCCGTTCAATTCTAGGGGGCTGGCACAGGTATTCGAGTATCTTTTAACGTGTAGTGTGGTGTAACATATGCCAATGTCTGCGGCACGGGGGGGGGGGTTGGGGGTTGTACAGGTCTGTATTATAAACACATAGGAGGGAATTCATATTTATGCTTATGCAACTTTATGGTATAAAATAGTTGCAAATCGGTGATTTGCAACCATTTAATGCTACTTGCAACTAAAATAGTGCAGGTGGCTTTTTTTGTGCCGGCCTCACCACTTTCTGAAAGTGGGTGTAGATGGTGCCACCACCTGTGTTCTATTCAACATCATTTATGCCACAAAAGTAGTTTAAAAAGCGCCCTCCGCTGGCACAGGGGACCTTAAAACCAACATAAAACATGCCAGTCTTGATGAATCCCCTCCAAAGTATACTCCTTTGTATTCTATCTAAATTTATATGGGCAGATACATATAGATACATAACTGTTGTGTGCATAAGGCCTAGTAAGGTTTTGTTTGTTGGGAGAAATTCGTGTTCAGATACTTACATACATACATACATACACTATGCAGATAAGATTTATTATATTCAAGAAACTCACCCAAATTACATAAATAAGAGGAGACGACGCGATTCACCTGCGAAGACAAAATGGAAGGCAGATAAGATCTGTTAAAGGTTGGGTTGACAAGTAGCAGTAGTATACCACATGGTCAACTGCCTTGGACATGGCCGTTTGGCCATGCAGTTTTTATGGGTAAAAACACAATTTTGTGACCTGTTTTGCCTGTAAAATTAAATTGTTCAATAACCCAATTGCTAAATTGTAGCAATGTGGTATAAAATGCATGTGGGGTAACTATGAGTTACCAATAGGTGTAAACCTAGCTTTACTTAAAGTCTCCACATCAGTCTCCCTTACCTCCAAAAAATCTGAATGACCCAAGTTCCTGGTACACAAATCTCAGAGGACCTTATGGCCTGCTATCTCTGCACAAATACACAGCAGAGATTTACAATGTGTACTTGCAGTGGAACCCATGGCAGAAATATGAGGCCAACCCTTGGATTTATGCCCCAGTTTTGCACAGATCCTCATGCCGTTAGTCTCTTTCAATGGGGCCAAATAGTATGTGGTTACCCATCAAGATTTCCACATTGTTTATGTATGAAGATCGCATGAAAGTTGTTACATAGTCCACCTCTCAGGAGGCACATTATGAGATGTTCACATTACGAGCTTTTAGGAAAGTAAGATCTTTAAGTTTACCCATGCACCATTTTGTAGCAGAAATAAAATTTGGGGGCATATGTATATAAATATGTTGGATTACAGACATGTTGACTGCTACAAATTATTAAACTGTGCATTACTATTACATGTGACTTTTACATGAGAGAATGAAGTACCTTAGTCATGATGACAATGGTGAGGTAATGAAGTACAGCTCCAGACATGACAGCAGCGGTATTGGCATGTTCACTTAGAAAATACCAAGATGAACGCATGAAGAAAACAGTCGCTACAACTCGGTATACCACTAGGGCTTGTGCTATGCCAATCAAAATGGCTATCTGATGGAGAACAATCAAAAAGAGAGCATGGATTAAATGTTACCAGCAAAGAACAATGGCTATATCACTTGTAGATGCAGAAATGTGAGGTTTATACCATAGCAGCCACTCCAAGTAGAACTAAAGTAGAACGCAGGTAAGAATGTTGATGTGTCTGAATCTGGCAATCTGGATTATTGATCAGTTCTAAAGCCAGCTCTTCCTGTCCAAAAACAAGTAAAGAAAATATAAAAAGTCCCATTATACAAAACATCTAATAGCAAAATCACACAGACCGATACATTGGTGGCATCTATGAACATAGTACAAAGAAGAAATTCCTGGCAGGTAAGACAATTGCAAGGACACATATCAAAACTTGTACGAGACCCAACAACCCTTGGCTACTGGCTGTAACTTGGTCCCTGAGCCAAAGTGCAAAATCTGTGACAATTTTAATACTACTATCTTTTTATGAAGTAGGGAGGCCTTTGGGCCTCCTCAAAAAATGTGAGCCCAGGTGCAACCTTTGTCTCTTTCTCCAATAGCTATGTCTCTGCTTACAACATATGCTGTATCTGCCCCAGTTACAGAGATATTGATGCTATTAGTTTTGGCACAGATATTATGAGCCTCAACATCCACATATCCTGCATGCAAGCATCAATGACTGGCTGCAGTGTTCAGGTGAATGGTGTAAGTGATCTTATTGCTGCAGGACCTGTGGTGATCACTATAGTAATGGCACTGGAGCAGTAGGGCATATCATTTCCTATCCATAGCTCAATTTTTAGAAAGCCTGGACAACCCCTTGAAAAGGAGTTTTCAACACCAAATTGATTTTCCATTGCATATACTCCCAGTTCACTAACAGCTTCCAGCACCCGGAGGCTGCTGGAAGAGCTAGTCTGTGCAGGCTTTGGGTGTCGGACACCCACTAATCATAGAATAGGTTATCGGTGTGTAGATAGCTCATCAGTATGAAAAGACAGTTTGGGGCCAGAAAACCCCTTCAAGTCAGCATGCCTAATTTGGCAGTACATGGAGTCCCAATGGCCTAATTCAGAGCTTTAGGCACTTCTTGTGCTGATGTGTCCTCTCTTTACATGGTATTGTATTAGAGGTATTCCACATTGCTTTTAGAAAGGAATATTGCCTTGCCTTGGCATCTGATGACACACCAAAGGGGAAAAAAAAACCAAAAAAAAAAAAAAAAACCACACACACACACACACACACACACTGTATGCCTCAGTTTAAGGCCAAAGCCTTGCGTATCATAAACTCCGTAATTTTGCTGCCACGGTTTATAGTACCTGCAAAGTGGATGGGATTCCGGCTAATCCCATCCACACATTGCAGAAAAATATCTGCAATTTAAAAAACCGCTGCATTTTTGGAAATTGCCGCATGTCAATTATACCTACGGGAACGCTGGCGTTTTCCATATAGGTATTATTGAAGCAGAAAGTACTCAGAGGAAAACTCTGCAGACTTTCTCTGAAAAGCGCTGCAGAAAAAAAAACGTTTTTATATATGGCCTAGAATGGGTATAATAAGTAATACTCACCTCAGTGATCCCTTGCTGCTCCCTTTCCGCTGTTGCCAGGTCTTCCACTGGTATCTACAATCTGGTCCATCTTGACACACAACTCAACCAATCATTGGCCACAACGATGACCCACCTCAATCAGTGATTGGCTGAGTGGCATTTCCTGTGTACCAAGAGGGACTAGGATGTAGAGACTGGCAGGGGACAGCAAAGGAACAGGAACAGGTTGTGAGCAGTGAGGGGAATATTACTTCTTTCATTTTTAAACACATTCAGAGCCATAACACAGGAAGGAGAAAGAAGAGTAACTGCAGTCTGTAATCTGTAAATAGGAAGCAGATTATAGACCCACATTATACACTATATAGCCAGCATATAGCTGACTAGCGGGCTACTGTAGGTGCTACCTAGAACAGTCCAACGCCATATGTAAATCGTCTCATGTCTCCAGGTCAGATAAAACGTACCTACAAGTGTCTCTTTTGCTATAACCTGCACTTTCATAAACCATCAGCCTTAGGCTTAGAATTTCTTTAAAAGGTCTTGTTTCATCATATATCTTCCCTTTATTATAAGGGCCATAAAAAACCGCTGATAATGTCAGGGAAAGTTGCCATTGGCTGCAGAGGAAATATAGTATTACATGTGGCCATTGAAATGACTGGCTGTTCACGGTATACATTGGTGGACTGGCTTTGCCAGAAAGAGAAGGGCTCCATTCAGACTAACAAAAGGAGCTGCAGTAATGGACAAACCACTATGATATCCATATGTCCTACCTGGGATTGTCAGAGCAACCCCTTACAAGAGTACAGTGTATATCACTTCTGCAGTAGAAAACAAAATACTACCTCATCCTCATCCCAACTGTACAGGTTCCACCAAGAGACATCTCTTGCTCTTTGCCTCTTCCATAGCTCCAAGAATATAGTAGCTGGAGGAAAATATACATGGGTTATAACAGATCAATACATAAATCATCCCTCCCAATATATTAAACAAGTGAGGCTGGTCACAGACATTAGAGAGTAGTCTGCTGAATGTTTGTTGGGCAGAGAGAAAGAAAGTCTCTACCAGATACTTCAGGCAATGGCTTATTTTCCCTGATAAACCAAATGCCAATAGCGCAATCCTTATCAGGAGGCCCCGATACAACTTGGATGGTCAGCCAGTGAGTTCTGCCAACATTAATGTGTATGGCCAGCTTAAGTTATCTCTGTTTACAGTATGCATGGAAACTAAAGAAAGGCCATTTTTATCACACTTAAAAGGGAGTCTACCACCTTTCCCAAGGATATTCAACGGTCACCACTGTTACTGATAAACATCACACTTGTGTTTGTAGATTTGGAGAAAAACAACTTTGCAGTGTTTTGCAGATGTCTGCCTCAAATTCTGCTTCATTTTCCGTTATGTGAACACACCCTAACACATTAGCGATAGTGGCATATATGTTTGGAGAGGCGGTAGGCTCCCTTTAAAGGCCAATATATGACTGTATCCACGTTGGCTCATAAGCTGACTGGGTGACTGTTTCATGCAGCTATATTCATGTTCCCCTTGTCAATATATGGAGCTGGTCCCTAATACGAAGTAAGCACTATCTACCTATTGTGTCACTCATTTCCACCAAGATTTGTAAGTTCTTATCGTCAGGGATCCCTCTCTTTTTGTCTTATAGTTTAACTTGTTTTGATTATTTTTTCACATTTCACAGAATTTACATTGACTTTACTTACCCCACACTGCCATGAACATGGCAAAGAACACTGTGCCCTCATTGTCAAACAAATGTGTAACCTACGCAGTAAAGAGAGAAAAAAAATAGATTACAATGTATGTTAATATTATAATCTAACTATTGTTTAATATAACATTTGGTGCATCACAAGTCAGTGGAGGGGTCAGCACCCACATGAAGGAACAGAGCCCAGATACATTGAGCTGCACCACTTTGGCAGTGATTGGCTTTGGTTCTCGGAGTGCTGAGCATATAGTGTACAGATCCATAGAAAGTATGTGCATCCATACACATTGAGGAGAAATGAGCCGATCAGATGAGCACTTCTGCCCCTTTATTTCAGAGTATGGCCCACGGACCACCAATGATCAAAACCTAAGCATGTCACTATCTTTATATTGATAATAATTAATAGCATATGAATAAAGGGACCACAATGCTTGCTATATAGCCCTTTTACCATGATTCATGTGCTGTATCTTGTATTGCAGCTCAGTTCAATAACGGGGTATGCCAGGACATGGTGCAAATGTGCTATAAGAGCCCCACATAGACTGAAGTGCACTGAAGGTGTCCATACTTTTCTGTATTGAAGCCTATAGGAGCTACTGAAAGAACTGAGGGCAGCCTGTCTGTAGTCAGCAAGAAAAGGCTTGCATGCAGTCATCTCCTCCTTGTAGTCAGTGAGGATTACTGCCATCTTAATTATTGAATGGGGACTACAAGACTCCTGTTCTTCTGTGGATATGTCCTAAACGCATAGGATCAAGCTGAACTGCAATATCCTACACACTACATACACTATGCCTAGAATTGTCATCTCACTTAACCAAGTAACCTTTTGCTAGATGAGCATTTGTTATACTTCCAATTCTTACCTTTGCATAGGTACAAGTGTCGGACAATGGCCAGTATGGGCACTTCTGATCACAGAGCGGACACATCACTGTTGTGTTTGCTGTACAAATCTCCTGGCTAAGGGCAAAAGTATATCAGAGTAAGACAAGATTAGTAAACAGTATAAATGTTAGTAACTAATCCTTAGCCTATATACACATTGGAGGTCTATAGAGACAAACAGCGTTAGCTCCGTCTTTCATATGGGTGGATAATACACTCAGGCACTCTCAGCGCCATCTCACACTTGTTACTATACATATAGGAAATTCTACAGAGTCACCATACCTCCATTTTAAATCCATCACTTAGGTGTTATGTGTGTGATATTTTTAGGTTTGCTTATTTATCTTAGCGATCATCAATAAAAGTTAGATTTTAGTGCACTTTTTTCTTCTATTTTTGTTTCTAAATTGCCAAATACACAAACTAGGTAACTAATTATTTCTTGAGGTCTTGACTAAAACCAAAAGAATCAAACTGCAGTCATTTGATAGAGAACCTATATTCCAATACTTTTAGGGTATATTCAGCCAATAAAGGAGAGCTCAACAAACCATGGAGAGCATCTACAAAGAGCATAGCTCAGACTTAATTGTGCTTTGTAATACCTGAAATTTTCCTAAGATGGCACTATATAGAAATTGAACACTGAGGAACTCAGTAGTGGGACATGTAGTTCGTGTAATATCACAAAATTCTTCGAACTAACATGAAATTTCCAAATTGAGACCTTAGCCAAAGAGGCCTTAAAATGAAGCAGCATATGATAAAGAGAGAGAAGCTGAGCTCTGTGATATATACAGTTGGTTTGTGGGATAGAGGGAGAGAAGCTGCGCTGTAACGTCTCTGCCGTTTCGGGTCTCGGCGCCGCCCTCCACTCGCACGCTGTGGCGAAGGAGGCGTCTTCAATTTGGTTCTTTGTGTAAGTTTCTTGATGCTCAGTCTGAATATGGTCCTAATCAGTGTAATGGATTTCTAACCACACCCGTGTTCTAAGCATTTCTCTCTGGACGGTATAGAGTTAATCTCTTCCTGGCTTGTGTGATTGACAGCCTGTGTGCCTATCAGGTGTGGGGCTGGGCCCAGACTTTCTATATACAGGTTGTCACTTCTCTGCAAGTTGCCGGTTATTTCACTTGTGTTTTGCCTGCTCTCTTCATAATTTCCCTTGCTACCTTGTTACCTGATTTTCTGACCACTGGCTTTGACTTTGACTATTCTCTTGGATCTCGATTCTGTGCTGAATTGCTCGATTGTTACTGACCCCCAGGCTAGCTGACCTCCCTTTGTTGTTGTGCGTCTTGTCTGCGTTCTATGTGCTCACTTATTATAAGGAGGGACTGTCGACGTGGTTGCTGGCTGTCACCTAGGACAGATCGGGCAAGTTAGCCAGGGACAGTGGGGGGATTCAGCTTAGGGTCCACTGTCTCATTGTGCCCCCTCCCCCCTAGTTCTCCAGCAGCTTCTGGGGAATCGCTCCTCTAGTGATTCCCTTACATGAGCTCTGTGATATAGAAGTTTAAATGATTTGGGACAGGAGTGTTAAGGGAGTCTATCATCTGGAAAACCACCACTAGCTGCTGTTCAGCTCTGCCCCCCACTGCTTGAGTGACGTTTCCACTTTGTCACGCTTTGTCTGCAGTTTGGGGCCCATTATCTAGAGCAGAGAGGGAAGCCCTTGGAGGAGAAGAAATGCCCCAAAAGCCTGATTTTCATGAAGCTGGAACTGCAATGCAGAATAAATAAAAAAAATTAAAAAAAGATATACAGTATATATATATATATATATATATATATATATATATATATAAAAAAAACAAAAAAACACACCACACATCTTTGGTAAGTGTAGAAGCCGCCCTACAAGGTAATGTCATTAGTTTGATACTGATTTTCCTGCTGACAGACTCCTTTTAAATAAAATCAGAGTAAATCCAGACAGGACTCTTAGGAGAGACAGTGAGTCCTGATTACCCCGCCCACACACAGTGATTGACAGCCTTCTCTGTACATACATGGATACAGGAAAAGCCGTCAATCAACTTGTGTAGGCAGGAGTCCGGTCTCTCCTAGGAGTCCTGTCAGGATTTATTCTGCTTGTCACTCAAGCTATAAAAGATTTTTCATCACAGATCTCAGCTTCCTTTCTTTTATCATATCTGGCGAGTACTGCTGAAAGAAATAAGAGAAAAAAAAAAAAAAAGTCAATCAAATCAAACCACATCAAAAGCCGGCTATGTTAAAATTGCTTCAAAATAACATTCTTAAAAGCTTTCTTCTCTGTATTCATGATCATGTTACTTCTAGGTACTTAAACATAGTGAAACCTCTCCTCCTTACAGAAACCACTTCCTTCTTCCTGCAACAGCTTTTGGCTTCTACTATATGTATTATGCATACTTTTCATCCTCTTTCAGACCACCCCCATAGAAGACCTTTTTTATTGCAGTTTTGGGTGGTTGTCTCAAAGGGTTTTCACTGTATTATAATGTATGAAATGTTTATGTACAGTGCTGGCCAAAAGTATTGGCACCCCTGCAATTCTGTCAGATAATACTCAATTTCTTCCAGAAAATGATTGCAATCACAAATGCTTTGGTAATAATATCTTCATTTATTTTGCTTGCAATGAAAAAACACAAAAGAGAATGAAAAAAAAAGTCAAATCATTGATCATTTTACACAAAACTCCAAAAATGGGCCGGACAAAAGTATTGGCACCCTCAGCCTAATACTTGGTAGCACAACCTTTAGACAAAATAACTGCGAACAACCACTTCCGGTAACCATCAATAAGTTTCTTACAATGCTCTGCTGGAATTTTAGACCATTCTTCTTTGGCAAATTTCTCCAGGTCCCTGAGATTTGAAGGGTGCCTTCTCCAAACTGCCATTTTGAGATCTCTCCACAGGTGTTCTATGGGATTCAGGTCTGGACTCATTGCTGGCCACTTTAGAAGTCTCCAGTGCTTTCTCTCAAACCATTTTCTAGTGCTTTTTGAAGTGTGTTTTGGGTCATTGTCCTGCTGGAAGACCCATGACCTCTGAGGGAGACCCAGCTTTCTCACAATGGGCCCTACATTATGCTGCAAAATTTGTTGGTAGTCTTCAGACTTCATAATGCCATGCACACGGTCAAGCAGTCCAGTGCTAGAGGCAGCAAAGCAACCCCAAAACATCAGGGAACCTCCACCATGTTTGACTGTAGGGACCGTGTTCTTTTCTTTGAAGGCCTCTTTTTTTTTCCTGTAAACTCTATGTTGATGCCTGTTCCCAAAAAGCTCTACTTTTGTCTCATCTGACCAGAGAACATTCTTCCAAAAAGTTTTTGGCTTTCTCAGGTAAGTTTTGGCAAACTCCAGCCTGGCTTTTTTATGTCTCTGGGTCAGAAGTGGGGTCTTCCTGGGTATCCTACCATAGAGTCCCTTTTCATTCAGACGCCGACGGATAGTACGGGTTGACACTGTTGCACCCTCGGACTGCAGGGCAGCTAGAACTTGTTTGGATGTTAGTCGAGGTTCTTTAGCCACCATCCGCACAATCTTTCGTTGAAATCTCTCGTCAATTTTTCTTTTCCGTCCACATCTAGGGAGGTTAGCCACAGTGCCATGGGCTTTAAACTTCTTGATGACACTGCGCACGGTAGACACAGGAACATTCAGGTCTTTGGAGATGGACTTGTAGCCTTGATATTGCTCATGCTTCCTCACAATTTTGCTTCTCAAGTCCTCAGACAGTTCTTTGGTCTTCTTTCTTTTCTCCATGCTCAATGTGGTACACACAAGGACACAGGACAGAGGTTGAGTCAACTTTAATCCATTTCAACTGGCTGCAAGTGTGATTTAGTTATTGCCATCACCTGTTATGTGCCACAGGTAAGTAACAGGTGCTGTTAATTACATAAATTAGAGAAGCATCACCTGATTTTTCAAAGGGTGCCAATACTTTTGTCCACCCCCTTTTTTATGTTTGGTGTGGAATTATATCCAATTTGGCTTATTGACAATTCTTTTTGTGGTTTTTCCATTGAAGACAAATTAAATGTAGATATTTATTACCAAAGCATTTGTGATTGCAATCATTTTCTGGAAGAAATTGAGTATTATCTGACAGAATTGCAGGGGTGCCAATACTTTTGGCCAGCATTGTATTTACAGATATTGGCAAGAAAAACAAAACTAGAGAATCTTACGTGATTTTGCTGGAATTGAAATGCACAAACCCATAAAAGAAGACCGCTAGTCCAACTAGGGCTGCGGGAAATAGCATAAGGGTGTACCACCCAAGCCACGCAAAATATAGTGCCACCTTCTCTCCAAAATACTCCCTATGGAAAAAAAAAATAAAATCAGTTCCCAGAGCAAAAATTATGGTACAAGAAACAAATATAATATATAGCAATATGTATATTCATTTACAAAAAAGTTTGAAATGACATTTACTCTTTAAAAAGTGTTTAACAGTAGCAAACAGTAGGCCATTTTCTGAAGACCAATTTCCTATAAGTTCTACAAAGCTGTAATCTGGCACGCTTCATCATATGTGTGGTTATGGAGGTGTTCTAGATACAGCTGAGACATTTCCATCAAACATTGCCATACAGCAGCATCTTGGACGCCTATGGCACTATACATTTTAGGATGAAATATGCCTCAGCTCTGTTATGTGCATGAGGTCTCGGACCTGCACCACAACTTCTGCTCTAGTATGAGGCACGTTGTATTTCCTGGGAACACAGATGTCCCACAAAGAGTTGCACAGTATTTACGTTCCAATGAAGCTGTAGCTCTCTATTCACTAAACATTGCATTCACATGATGGGTGCTAGAAGGGATCACCTAGCTCTGTCCTAATGTTATCAATATACACTATATTTCATGCAATGTCATTACTAGAGATGGGTTAACTTACTCACAGAGCTGAATATTCCAAATTGTTTGGTAGTTTACGTAACTGAACAAATGGAGATTTGTCGCTAGGGAACTAAAATGGCCACCGCATTATACTCTGAGGTCTCTTCAAACCCCAGAGTATAATAGGTAGAGGCCCAGGGAAGGGAAAAAAATTAAAACATCCATACTCCCCTTCTGTTACTTCTTTTGGGCCTCCTCGTGGCCTTCAGCACTCTCCTGGTGACGTCATGATGCCCCATGTTCCCATGTCACCGCTGAGGCCCAATCACAGGCCTCAGTGGTGACCCTGGGTGCAAGAAGTAACTGAGGAAAGACCAGAAGCCATGAGGCGACCCAAAAGAGGTAACTGAGTATGATTTTTTTTTTTCCCCCCACCTCCTTCACCTCTCCTGGGCCTCCACCCATTATATTCTGAAGAGACCCCTGATTATAATAATGTCATTTTCACTTGGACATAACTTTGGCTGTGTATGCCTTAAAGAGCTAGAAATTAGATAGGTTTTTAAGAGCCTTAAGGGTAAGTTCACACGGAGTTTTTCACAAGCTGAAAAAAATCTGCTTCAGGAATTACGAAATGGTTTTTTGACGCTTTTTTTTTTTTTTTTTTACATAATGCGTTTTTTGTTGCATTTGTCCCACAATTTTTGCCACAGTTTTTTTGCTCCAGCACATTCTATGGACCTGCAAGCTTCTCTTTAAAGAACACTAGCGTTTTTTGCAAATAAACGCTAGTGTTTTTTCTGCCTCCCATTGATTTAAATGGGTTTTTTCAAGGCATAATCTGCTTGAAGATAGGTCATGTCGCTTTTTTTTTTTTTTTCTCCTGCTAGCGGAAAAAAAACTGCTACTGACTCACAATGAAATGAATGGGAGGCATTTTTGCAGGCAGATTTTCCAAATCCATCTGCAAAAAATTCCATGTGAACACAGCCTAAGAGTGTTCTACATTGTTTTTAGCCATTTTAAAAGGTGTGGTACTATAGTTTTTTTTAACAAATATTCTATCCATTTATTATATGGACCTATAGGCTGTGTGCAATGCTGTATGCTGGCTACCTGTATATAGTGCAGTGAGTGTACTGTGCCATGCACCACTCTTTCCTCTTGTTGGGGGTCTAGGGGCTCACTAGCCCCCCCTGGGTCAGTGGCCCGTCCAGGGAATTCACCTGCCACCCTACACCCAGTCCGTTGGAAACTAATGTAATGATTAATATGCTGATTCTTGGGGGTCAGGGTAAAGACAGAATAAGCAATGGTGTTGAGAATGGGTTTGATCAAGTAGGGGGTCTTTTGTTACTTTAAGTTCTGCTGGCCCCTTTCCAAAACACGAACTAGTATGACAGATAATGATCAAAGGCATATTACTGTTATATCTTCTATGTTGGACGCTGCTGTTGGTGACAGATGTGCACTATGGAGAATTCTTGAGGGAGGGATGGGTCTACAAACAGCTTCTTCTTCCTAATAGGAGCTCAGCCCAGGTCGTAGAGTAATCGTCACAATTTATTGTTTTAACATATGGTGCTGTTGTCCAAAAAGACAATCTTCACAAACCGTTTTTGAAAGACAAGTCATCCAGAAAGCAGCCATCTAAGATCTCTAGTTTAAGGCAAGCTTTACGTTTTATTGGGCTTCCATCATTCAATGTGTCACGGCAGATGAGGCCGATCAATTTTAGCAGTCTCTGACCAATACATTTAGTTTGAATAGTTATATTTAGAAGTATGTATTGTGTAAAATGTACATAGATTCTATAAAATATAGTAATCACAATGTTTGTGTAATGCATATTGCTATTAATATTGGCATTTGGGAGAATGAAGTGACAATGTAGAGACACCTATGCCAGTTTTAATAAAGTTCCATCTGGCGCCTGAATTATCAAGAGTCTCTTAATAAATCAGGTGCAGGCCCATGTGCCAGAATAGAGGAGATCTACATCAGTCAGGAACTGGCATAAATTTTACATATAATTCACGCCAGTTTTCTGGTACAGAACGTGGGATGTGGTCCGTCTTTAGTGC
Organism: Leptodactylus fallax; assembly: GCA_947044405.1. Classification (NCBI taxonomy): domain Eukaryota; kingdom Metazoa; phylum Chordata; class Amphibia; order Anura; family Leptodactylidae; genus Leptodactylus; species Leptodactylus fallax. Next base: position 275,964 of record CAMRHE010000412.1, read on the forward strand.
AAGAAAAGGCTGCACCACAATAACACATCCATGTCAGAAAACTGCTACATATGGGTTGATAAATTCCCCCAGTATCCTTCATGGAGGTAACCTCATCTACACAACCTCAGAACATTGCTGAATCACCTGATCTGTGGCACTGGCTGCTTGTAAATGACATCCCGCCATCTTGCCCATATCTCCTTTAGCTGTTTACCAGTTGATTCTTCCAGCTGTAAAATAAGGAGAAATGAATAGCACACCAAGACTGAGGGACGTCAGGTTGAAGTAAATGGACAATTCAGAAAACCCTTTTTCATGAGGTATAGCCAGCTATGCAATTCTGAGTGAATAGAAGGGGGTCTACAGTTTAGGACCCCCAATGGAGAGAAATTCCAGAAAGCGTCTCCTGCTCTGGAGGACACACACACTGTCTTGTATTACATGAACATCCTATTGATTTCAACGGACACTGTGTAAGACTTAATTTTTCCAGCGCAGGGATATTGAGCACTTTCTTTTAGGTTTCTTTGCAGATAGCAGCAGATTGCTGGGGTCTCAGCAGGGGGATATGATTGAATTATCATCAAGGGATCCTTCTAGCAAGTTAGGATTGTTCAAAGCAGAGAAACCTTTTAAGAATATACAAGTCTACCTGGCTAGTCATCCATACATTCATCTTCTCAATTCAACCTTCAATTTATTTATATCCATCCAGCTCACATAAGTCACTACATAAGATCTATTTTCACATTCCTGTTTTTTCTATATTGCTTATATATATATATATATATATATATATATATATATATATATGTGTGCATATACTACAGATAAATCAAATAGATCGATAGATAATTTTTATGTTTTACTACTTTTGCCTTGCAGCTTCCCGGGACCTAACAATGGTTTGTTTTTGTGGGATAATGTTCGTTAGTACTAGTTTAGGGTACATATAAATTTACTTTTGTAAATTTTTTAAAAAATTTAAAAGGGGGTGTTGGGGAGGAAGGAAAAATTGTATTTTACTTATTTTATTTTCTCAACTCTAAGTGGTATAAAAAAAAATGCATTACAATGGTTACAATTTTTCTTCTTCTTGTAAAGATCTTCCTGCACAGTTATTACTTACTGTAAGTCTAATATGCATAATAAACCTTGAAACCAATTGAATAAATATCCACAATAGTTATTAGCACCTACTTATATTATCCATCCTGTCCTTTAAAGTGAATAATCCTTTAACCAACCTATTGCAATTTGCTTCTAATCTCTCCCATTATAGTGTCATGTAAGCACAATATTATACAGAAGGTAAAGGAGAGTTAATAGTCGGTATTTTAAAGGGCCTACAAACTCCTAAGCAGACTAAAGCTGTTTTACATTTCACTTGACTTGTATACCACTTAGCACTGAAATTCTAGATAGGGATTTAGGGTGCTGTCATCAGTCAGGCACTTTCACTTATAAGTACAGGTAACACTGACTAGTTACAGGCACACGGGGTACCGGCCGCAGCATAGATGCAGCCTGTGCAGTTGCTGCCGGAGCTTTTACATAAGTAAGTGAAAGTACTAAGTGATTACTGGCTGCACAATAACCTGCAAAACCTGTTTTATCCTACTGTATATAGTTTAAGAATATGTAAAATATAAAGAAAACCTAAAATAATTATAAACAAATAAAAGAAAAATTGTGCTTAGAAACTCACAGAATGTAATGGGAAAGCGGTTTCAAAAACTCCATTGTTTATGAGATCATCCAAAGTCTCTGAAAACAAAGATATGCTGATCAGAGGATCCATTTTAGGCTGAGGTCACATTTTGCATAAAAAAAGCTGCATTTTTTGTTTCAGATTTTCAGTGTACTGTGGATCAATTTCCCAATCCCTAAATCTATAGGATATGATCCTAAAGGAAATCCACAATACCAGCCACTTACTACAGTATGTTCATTGAATTTCATTTATTGCCACGGGATTCCACAATGGATATACCAACATAATAAGGATTTGAAAAAGTGTCGATGAGTCCTAGTTAGTGGAACAAATAGTGCCCTCTCCCCCCACCCCAAAAGGCTCGCAGAGGTGAAGAGCCCACCTTGCATTCAGTGTCCCCTTCCATTACACCAAGCACCATCAGTAGTTACCTTTTTTATTATAAACAGCCATGTATATGATTATATTCTATTCACTTACCTCCTGATCGAATTCTGGTTTTGCGCAGAATAAAATGAACAATGCGGATCCTATAAATACATAAAAGGACATCAGTACTAGTAGTATGAGGAATATAACAGACTAATGTGTTACCAGCAAATCTACTCATACATTTCTACAAGAATCAAATCTGTCTAGTAGTGCAATGATAGAGAGTCTGGCAATTTTCAGGTTATTGTACTGCTGTAGATGCAATGTCAGTCATGTTGGCTGTCACTTTGCAATTTTATATCTGCATCTGTTTCCGTAAGGCTAAGTAGAATTAACTGACAAACACCACATCAGAATTTTTTGAGCCAAAATCATTAGTTGATCCAGTAGGAAAGAGTAGTGCAAGCTCTTCCTCTGTATTCCCCATTCCTTCTAAATCTACTTCTGGCTTTGGTGCAAAAACCACATGTGCTGAAACGCAGATTTTGCTGTGTTTTTTTTGAGCCAAAGTCAAGAATGACTACAAGATGAGTGGGAAATATATAGGAAGTTCTTATATAGGAAGCTCAGTCCACTCCTGATTTCTGCAACTTGGGGCTTTAGCCTTAAAGAGGACCTTTGATGTCCTTAAATGTGCGGTATTACATACTGCTAGAATGCCGACAGTTTTTGGTCAGATTTCCTGGTATGCACCCCAGTGCTGGAGATGTCGGTGCCATTAGGCCCACCTTTCTGACAGTGGAGAGATATTGGTACTGTAACTAATAGCACTGATATCTCCGGCACCGGGAAAGCTGACCTCACCAAAACCTGCAAAAAAAAAAAAAAAAAGCAGTTTTTCCTGCAACATGGAGCATTAGCCTAAAAGAGCATTCCCATCATAGAAATTTATGGTATTTCCACAGGAAATCTCATCTCTAGGGTTGCACTTTTCTCAAGAATGGAGTCCACAGCTCAGAAGTCCCTGTCGATTAGACCCATTCATCTGGGCCTAAACTGCAGAGGAAAGCTGCAACTGAGTACCAATGCCCTGCATCACCATTCCGCCGCGGCAGTCCTGTGGCCAAATATGGCAGCGGAAAACGAAGAGGAATTTCTCTTCATTTTCCACCATGTGAACCTAGCCTTACTGTTGGATCCTAAAGATAGATAACATATACAGGATAAGTAGTATTTCTCCCCTCTTTAAGTCTGCTCAAGAACAATTTTTTTTTAAATAAAGTGTAAACTCAGCCTCAGATATTGGGCTGAAATCCACTTCAATTAACCTTGCTTGCCATGGGATGTCAGTGTAGTATTGTTGATAGTTTAACAAGTAAAATTTTTAAAAAATACAAAAGTAACATAAAGGAATACTTTCTATATTCTATATTTATAATCCTAAATCTCTTACATGAGGAGCAAAATAGTAAATAATTTAGCATATTAGAATGAATGTTGTGATCACCTGCTTGTTTCAGAAACATTTTCATCGCCGAGATTGGTGTAGCCTTGGTCTGGATTCTTGAGAAGTCTGACATACTTCCTGAAAATATCGGGAGGTGCCCGCACCCCATAATAAATCTTATTCCCATCTTTAGATTTCTGCAAGAAGATTAAATTGTTTAACATCTTAACCTATTCTTTCAGGACACCATACAATAATGATGGTAAGGTCCAGAAAATCATAGACAAAAACCAACTTAGCAACAAAAAATTTACTATTTAGCCAGTGTTGAGCAATGTGGAAACCATCAACAACCTGCTTTTTATTTATCTCTCATTTATATTTTATATTATATTTTTATTTTATTGTTATTTTGTGTTTTGAATGCATACAGCTATAAATGGGCCATAAAAAACACAACCTCTATGTTTTTGCCTATTGACTTGCAAACATTCATCAGATATTCATGCGTTTTACATATTTACACAAACCATAAACAATCAGTTAGGAGGAGAAGGCCTACTTGCTGATGGTCTTAATGTAGCAATAAGTTTATTCATTGTACATAGTTAACAGGTTTTGTTTACTATATTGATTTTCTAAAATCCAATCAGCAAAAAAGTTTTCCTATTAGAACCTTGGGTAATGTATCTTTCCCATTAAGACATCTTGAGACTTGTAACGCCTGCTGATATATGTAACATCAAAGGCAATATGACCAGCGTAAAACCTGCTCAGTGCTGATGCCTAATGCTCTCCATACTGCGACTTCTAAATGTTTGAGATAAGAAGAGGAGAGATCTCTTCTGTGTGCAGTATATGGGAGACATCATAGCAGCTAGTCTCCATCCACTAACTCAGGGAAAACTGACATTTAAATATGGCGTCTGCAGAGGGTAAAACTGCTGACACAAATGTAGAAAAGTTTATCTTGAATATGATCATTTGCTGCAGTGTAAGAATAAAACAAAAGCCATTGAAAATTCACTGAAATAGTCAAGTTAAAGTTAGTTGCATCTGCTTATTTAAAGGTTGAGGCCACACTTTGCGGAAACACTTTTTTTGTTGCAGTTTTTTTAGGCAAAGCCAAGAATGGCTACAAAAGTAATGGGAAAATTATAGGAAGTTCTTATACTCCTCCGCTTTGCTCAATCTACTCCTGGCTTTGGCTCAAAAAACCACAACAAAATCTGGGGTCTTAGCCTAAAGGGGTTTCCAAGACATAGCTATTGATGGTCCATCTGTAAAATAGATCATCAATGTCAGATCAGTGGGCAACACCTGGCACCTTCACAATCAGCTGCCAGGTCTGCAGTGTATAGAACTATAAGGAGACAGTTCTGCGCAGTGTGTGGTGGCCGTTCTATTCAGCTCTTATTCAAGTGAATGTCAGCTTCTTCCTACACTGTGCAGATCTGGTGTCCGTAGCAGTTCCCACTGAACTGGTACAGATGTCCTATCCTAAGGTGCAGCTCTAGACGTCTCATTAGTCGCAGCTGCAGCTGGGCCCAGACTCCAAGGGGACCCATAAGTCTTCTCACTCTGGAGAGAGGAGATTTATGATACACAGGCTTTAACTGGCAGATAGGAGAAAATTAACACTTTCTTGGCAAAAGTAGCAGCCGGTCAGCACAAAGAGGGAACTTGTGGGGGAGACTGCGGCATAAAAGAGAAATAAGTACTATGTGGGGGCACCAACAAGTGATGGAAATGATGGGAAGCCTGTGTGCACAAACATGTTATAAACTATTTTTTTGGAGTGGTCTGGACCCAGATAGAAAAGGACTGTAAATGCTCCTAAAATTGTACGTATGAGACATGGTTGATGGTTGTGAAGAGAAGTTGTTGAGGGGGCCCAAGCTGAGATTTTGCATCAGGGCTCGTGAGCGTATAGTTATGTCCCTGATAGGCTATTAATATCTAAGTCTTGGAAACCCCTTGAAGGGTCAAGTTAAACTTTACAACATCTGTGAACGCAGAACACAAGTCCTATAATGACCAGATAGATATGGTGTTATTTCTTATGTACACATACAACAACTTTAGAAAGTGCCATGAAATAACCTATAACTCACACAAGCTTTTTTTTTTAAGAAAAAAAAAAAAAAAAAAAATCTAAAAACTATACTAAGCTCTTGGTCTGTAAGAAACAGTAAAAAAAAAAAAAAAAAAAAGTTCTGCCATTGAGTTGACAGAACAGCATGTGTAGTATCTGCTGTTGTATGCTCTTGAGAAATTCTAACCTTTATCTTGAAGCGCTTCTGTTCCAGTTCAGACATGTACAGCCGCCTCTTCTCCTCTTCCTTGCTGTCATAAGAACTGTTTTCACACACCAGCACAAAGTCCCATTTCAGCTCCTAGAAGAATCAGAACCTGCTTAACTTCTCAGTTTACCTCCTACTGCGTACACACCGGATGAGATGGAGAGGAGTGCCTTGTATATGAATTAACATCAAATATTTTACATTTTTAGAAAAGATCTCATAACTTTATACACTCAGATGACACAGTATTTTGTACATATGGATCAGCAATGTCAGACCTCCTGTAAATACCCGCATGTATATTTTTCATTAAGGATTTCTTCAGTTTTGACAGCAAGAATGCATCACTATTGTTGCTATCCAAAACATAGAAAGCTTGATAGAGCCCTAGTGGACACAGTTTTAAGTCAATAGGGTCTGTAAGCCGTTGTTAGGATCCATTGTAAGACCTAGCCTTATGGCTTCCCTTATAAATGAAAGCAGATCTGAACAAAGCCACAGGAGTGAACAATCCATATGTGCAACAGGGGCCTAGGAGGTGAGGGGGCCCAGTGCCCACCAGAAGCAGCTTCCTAAATATAATCTAAATATATTATTCTTTTTCCACTAACCTGACTCTTTTCCTCCTATCTAAACCCAAGTGTTTTATTCACAAGAATGCTTGTCAGTGCTTCTCTATACGATGCTACTACCGAGAAAGTGAGCATGTGTTTTAAGGAACAAAATCCCTTTTTGCTCCACATACTGTTTATGGCTCTATTCCCCACCACCAGGCCCAATTCCCAGTCGTCCATTCCATGGTCAAGAGGCCATTTGTCTTTTTGCATTGAACCATTGCCTTCATATCTGTGAAAGAGACCAGAGAGCCTGATCCTTGAAATAGTGCGCACTGCATTTTATGAATCTTGGGCACCACCTAGTCTCAAGCCCCAGGAAAACTAGGATTTAGTTTGTATACAGAATATAAGTCATACAATGGCAGGTACTAGAGTTATCGCTAATGTACATACATATGGTAGTGTATCCTGGAAAGGTTACGTATGCTTTTTATAGCAGGTAGCTCAATAAAGAACACAAAGAAAGTCAGATGTAACAATCGGTACAATATTATAATATATATATTGTATTTCCTGTACTGACTTATCAGGTCCCAATTACTATGGGTGAAATATTGCTTCCACTAAATTTAGGTTTTCATGGGGTTTACATGTTCTTCCTATATTCACTCTCTCATTTACTTTGGCTATGGTCTTCTGTTCAGGAGCTGAACATTCTTCATACAAGGTAGATGCCGGCTGTATAAAGCCAGCACATGCCACCAACAGCCGCGATTAGTACTGGCACCTAACAATTTAGATGCTGCCATAAAACGCGCCCCCTAGATCTAAACATTGCAGGCGCCATGGGAGTCACCACTTTGTAGCGATTGCCGCCCTCTGGAATGCCATGGGAGGGCCACGATCAGTTGCCATGAGCCTATTGAAGGTAGGGGTATTATATAGTAGCTGGATAAGTTTAAAAAAAAAAAAAAAAAAAAAGTTTTTTTTTTCCTTACCTTTTGTACTCTTTTTATAAGCTGTACACATGGCAATGCATACTACGTTTGACTAAGGGGATATAGACCACCTATTGGCCTCCAGCCGACAACTTTATAATCATAAGGCAGAGTATTTTTCACTAAGGCTATGTTCACATAGCCTTTTCTCTTTACATTTGTCATATGCTCTTAGAGTTCCTGACTGTGCTTTCCATGTTTAATCTCGAAGTACTCTATACTCTGCCTCTTCCCACTGCCTTGCACCACTAGACAATATTTAACTGCATTATGAACAGAGATAAGATAGGCTACAGGTTTAGCGTCCCCTTTAACCCATAGCCATTTTGATATACATGACGACAAGGAAATTCCAGCAGCCAAAATCATATTTTTGCATAATTTACTATACCTGTGTTTTAACTGGCCCCCCCCCCCAATTTGGCCCACACAGCCAATCACTGGAATCAGCTGTCATGTGTGGGTGCTCAGGTGTGTTATAGCTGCAAAAGTTCCATAGCTGCAGCGATGACAAACCTGACCATCTGCTGCAGCCATTGACTGGCCGATCCGCGCTGGAACAGAAGAACAGCAATGTCCTATGTTTTAACTAATGTTATTCATGGTCCAATAAAAAATATATATATATATTTTATGGTCACGTGAATATACTTCAAGACATTCATTGCTCTGATAATGGCCGTGTGAAGGCCATTAAAATAATTGTGTACATGAGAGCTTAGGCTACATGCATACAAAAAGGCTGTGAAAAGTGGATACATGTCCTGTCTTTTGAGGTGCCATTAAAACGGAATGTAAATACAAAAAAAAAAAAAAAAACCCAAACAGACGAATTGCCGTCTGTGGCCCATAGCTAATTGTACATTACCAGCATCATTTACTGGTATAAGAGATAAGAAATCTGGCTGGGCTGATGGCCCCCACCCTAGCATTCCTTTGCCATGCCCCCTTTTCAGGAAGTTGGCATTTGCAGGAAAAAAAACACCAGTTGAGATAACTGGTTTGTGACTTTAACATCAGAAAACTGGTGTAAAATAATAAATCTGCCCCAATGTGTTTTCACCATCATGTGCATAAGGCCTTAGTCTGCTACCTGACTGTGATAGGTGCATCTGTCATGACCAAAGTGAAGACCAGTCAAAGAAAGTGAGATCACTCCGGAAGTGTTACATGACTAAATGCCTAGAAGTGAAGGGGACTTCTGTTTGCGGTGAGGATAGGCCACGCAGTGGATACAAGATTAAACACTCAAGAAGTGTGACTGAACTCTAACTCAGTACTAGAGATTGGGGTCAATATCCATAACTGACAACAGATGCACCACACTTATTATAAACATATTGATAGACTTTGGTGTGTTGCACGAGAACTTGTACTGTCACAGCTTGTTATTGTTGTTTAACAGTTGCCAGGCTCAGACTGGCCCACAGAGCTAAGGGGCCATAGTCTAACCCCACATTCACTTGACCACTCCATCCATGTATTGGCTGGTAAACAGTGTGCTGGGAGAGGGACTCCTACCATAATAGTTGTGCTAGGAGTTAATATAATCAGTGCGGGAGAGTATGTTGCTGGGAGGAAGGAACTCCTAGCAGCATAGATAACCATTATGCTAGGAGGTCTCTCTCCTGGCATACTGTTCAGGCTGGTAAAGTCAACCAAAACATGGACAGAGTTTCACAGCTGAAACTTGGTCCTGTGAATGCAAGGTAAGGTAAGGACTAGGTAATATCTATATTTGGTTGTATAATAGGCCCCCAGAATGAATTCTACTGGTGGGCCAAGCACCCAAGTCTGACACTGACTATTGCCAAGTATTCCTGTTTAAGGCTCTGCCTCCCAAGTTATTGTAACCATACACCAGTTGCCTCATTGGCAGAACTTCTTCGGTAACCATCAAGATTTGTTGACTCCTTGCGAGTCAAGTTTGCTTGAACTGTTACAGTTGAAGGGTCCTGGACTTAAAAGAGGGAACCACATACGATTATAATCACCATGATAGTTCTATCCTTGAGGGTTAAAATTTTGCCAGGGAAATTGTCCCTCCAAACATTAGGAGATTTCCAATGTCTGGGTCTGAATTTTAGTTGCAGGTGGGTCATTGGATTGTGTAAATTCATGTGACCTTTCCAGAGTGTTATTAAAGAGGATCCTGAGGGCTGGGTGCTGTCAGTTTTCACATAGCACTCTGGACTACTGATTGACCTGCCAGCCAGCCAGCCCCATTTTAGGCAAGAGGAGTTTGTTTTGTGATGGCTTCTTTATTAATCAAAGGGACTTTCCCGCAAAAGCAAGTTTTTCTGTAACAGAGTGCCCTCAACATCCCCTTTGTTTAATTAGGAGTGCTGGAGATCGCCAAGCACTTTACTTTGACTATCTCATGCGCTCCCATTGAAGTGAATGGAACACTGCCCGACCACCGCTCCATTCAGAAGTCCCCCGTTTTCCTGGTCAGTTGGGTTCTGAGCAGTCTGACCCCTACTAATCTGCAAGTTATCCCCTAGCCCAGGGGTCAGCAACCTTCGGCACTCCAGCTACTATGAAACTACAACTCCCAACATGCTCCATTCACTTCCATGGGAGTTCCAAGAACAGCAGAGCAAGTATGCATGCTGGGAATTGCAGTTTTACAACAGCTGGAGTGCCGAAGGTTACCTACCCCTGCCCTAGCCTTGCTTTCATGGCAAAACAGTTTTAAGAGGGGCAGTGGACTAGTAAGTTTATAATTTTCTGGAGTTTATAAAGTTTCTGGAGTTTGAATAAATGCTGAGGAGTTTGCAGTTACAAACCTGCAAACTCCCCAGCATTTTTTCAGCATCCAAGTGCTATACACACTTGATAAAGGGGATTGTGATTATCCGAAAACGCATCGTGTGTTCTACATGTCCATTCTGGAATAAGAATGAAAATTTGAATCTGAGTTTGGATCGGCGCGGCTTCTTCCATTGGTCCTTTACACTGAAGGATTTTGGAGATCAGGAGGATACAATATTATGGAGAATATAGTACTCCAAATCTAGAACTGTAGAATGATCCTAAATGCAGTAAAATAGGTCAAACTCAGGTATAGTAAGTTATCAGTAATGATCAGAAGTGTTTCTCTGTGAGCCCCTTTGATTCAGATGACCCCAAGTCAATGGGGAGGTTTTTATCTATCACCACCCAACCTCACTACCCCAACTCTGCTATTCTAGAGTTTGACTTAATCGGGAAGCTTCTAAAAGTAGAAAATTCTCTTTACACTCACTGCGTATATCATTGGATCCAAAAGCAAATTTTCCTGCCATGGCGTCCTCACAGGTTCCTGGGAAAAGAATAGTTGGTTTTAGTGTAGGTATACATTTTACAGTATATTGTAGGTATAAATAGGCTTACAACCCAGATACAATGGTAAAAATGATTCTTCTAGTAATGTAGTTTAATATAAAATTCTATTTGGGAGCCACTTTCAAGAATATATAAGGGAGGTGCATAAATGGCAATTCCCTAATATGTTACAATTGCAAATATCCTTTGAGTCATGACTGCCTTATAGATTTGACATGTGGGGGAGAGGGAGGACCACAATGTAGACTATAGACGGAAAACGCACAGCAGAGGCTTGTATGGAAGTTGTCAGATGTCTGTGCTGATAATTATCAAAGCTCCATTTTTTACCCTGATACAGAGTTCCAAATCCGCTGTATAGACAGATCGCTGTCGGGAAGGGGTTAAACCATCTTACATGTGTGGCGGTTGCCAGGTCATTAAGCGAAGTTATTGCCAGAACCCACCATATCAACCCAGCTATGCAGATAGATCGACTCAGGTGACCCTAATCTCAGTGATTTCCCACAATTGAGTCGATGCCTCTGTTGCTGAGACATCACTGGTTTTTGTCAATATGCAAATGAGTTATTTGGCGCAATAAGGGTGAAGGAGGTAAAGCAGTAATGCCCCTGTTGTTCCAGAGAGCCTATTTGCATATGACAAAAATGGTGAAATCTCGGCAATGGAGACACCAGTTCGCAAAGGGAAAACAACTTTTGATTCAGGTTACCCTAACCTCTCTGAGGGGCTTGGTTGATATGCTGGATGATTGGCACCATCTTCAAAGGGAGTCTCTCAGTGGGCGCCATAGATGGGTCTCTACTGTTTTACTTCAATCACAGACAATTTGCCAATCAGGTGCAGTGGCCAAATGCAACCAAACATAACCCCCCATCCACCCACAGCCCCTGCAGCAAGATCACAGGAGCCATCAGGTCATATACAGTGTGACATCAGCACCTTGCCTGATTATTTTATATATGTCAGACATTACATGACAGCTATCTTATGTCACAGTATACCTCTTTACATCTTAAAGTGTTTTTTTTTTTTGGCAAACTTTACATAAAATGTATACAAAACACGTCTACAGTGCATAGGATTGTGCTCAGCTCCCTGTAATACTGCTCTATCAGTCCCCGGTTTTTTAAAAGCAGACTCTGCACCAAACATTCTCCTGGACTTCAACTTCATACAATCTCAGATTAAGACCTTACTCCTGGCTGAATATGCTGATATGGCATCTATTGCCAAAGGGCAGATTTCTATGCTGTATGAGATTGGGTCGCTGCAAAAAGGGAAAGCACTAGGTTTGGGTGGCTTTATTAATACGTACTTTATGACAAAGTCAAAGGGAACTTGTCAGGTCTGCTAAGATGCCCTGAGAACACCATAAAGGCATGAGAAACAATGATTTTTGAGTTAAAGCATACTTGTTATTTCTCTCAAATCTTAAAAAAAAAAAATATATATATATATAATATTACATGAGCTTGTGGCTAACATGCGACTCAGAGGTATAGCTAGTGGGAGGCAGCAATTTCAACTGTACTGGAGTCTACAAAGATACCGATACAGTTGTTATACATGATAAAGCAGGAAGCCGTTGGCTTCTTCCTCTACCATTCTTACTTGTAGGCTGCAAAGCTGTTCATGCCTTCATTGCATGACGCCTTTGACATTCAGACACAGAAATCTTGTTCCACGGTGCCTTGCAGCCTACAAGTAAGAGGAGGGAAGAAGAGGCACAGCAGTTCTGGCTTCGTGCATCAGGGGATCGGAGGACAGGTGAGTAAAATTTTCAATATTTTTTTTACACTTTGGTGGGCATTTGTATCACAGTGGAAAAGCGGGTAATAGGAAGGATATATCGGACAATAATATAAAAGGGCATAAATAATATAAGGGTCATTGGTGCAATCATTAAAAGGGTTGTGTAAGATTTTTTTTTAATGGGCTATCCTTAGGATAGGCCATAAATATCTGATTGGTGGGAGGCCGACAGTTTGCCCCCAGATGGATCAGCCATTTGGAGATCGCTTCCCGTCGCTGTACTATACAGAGCATAGAGCCAGAAGCAGATCGCTCTGTGCTCGTAATCTAGAGTATTTTTTTAGTCGCCAGAATCAATATGTTATAAATCTTAGATATACAACTTGCCAGTTGTAAAGTTTTGTGGAAGAGGGATACTGCTATGGGGTTTCAGGGGTTGGACAGTGCCTGTCGGTTCCAGAGAAATCTTAATGCTGCTTCAGCATACCAAGACTTTTTGAACAAGAGGAGGATGAGGACGAGGATCCTTTTTTATTCCAGCATGATTGCACCCCAGTAGCCAAAAGCAAGGTCCATAAAAGCATGGTCTAGTGTTTTAGTTGCAAATGAGGTACCCATTACATTTTAATGCCTATGGATTTATAATTGGAGGCCATAAAAGCTCCTGTAAGTGTAATGTGTAGGTGTCCCAATACTTTTCTCCATATAGTATATATGGTTTCCATACAAGACACAGTTAGAGAAAGGCTTTCTGTCACGCACATATTTACTCATCACGGATTATGCTCTTGAGTTGGGACAAGTCCCATCTTGACAGTACAGATTTCTTATCATATGTTCAGTAAGTCTGACATAATCCGTAAAATAGAAAGATATGTTTGTTCATACTACAACTTCTTCCTGAAAAATACTTTAGAACTCAAGAAGGTCCTCATATTATTCATTACAGGAATGCCATCCGTGCATAAACAAGGTCTATGGCAGGCGTTAATATAGTGGGTATATTCTTCAACCTTCTGAACAGATGGTTAGTATATTGCTATGCAAGGTTCTATAGAGTAAAGATGAATGGGGGTGCAGTGGTAGTATCATTGGCTAGGCCCAAAAGCTTCTCTACAATATTAGACAACACTATTATAAATATCAAATGATAAGTGAGGGCTCCGTTACAGATTTTTCATTCAGTCTCATGAGTTTCCAGTTACACTTCCTTTATGGTATATACACTTATTTATGCTTGTAAAAAAAATCTCTGCAAAATTCTTGAAATTCCTGACATGTAAAAATATTCTAAGCAGACGTAAAGTAAGAATTATATACATAAAAGTAACCATTATGGTGCGCATGCATTAAAAATATGACGTCAGAATTACTCAATGTATCAAGTGGTTCGTGAAGTGTAAAATTCATAAGTATTAAATATTCTATTCCATACTGGTTGTTAATGTTTTCTATAGGAGATACCTATCTATCTATCTATCTATCTATCTATCTATCTATCGCAGTTTTTTTTTTTTTTTTTTTTCGTAGTGGCGTTCTGGCTAATACCATTGAGGGGACAAGCAGAGAAGAGAGGCGCCATCAGCAGTTTACCATGGCCCACACTTATAGTATACTTGCTTGAACCTTTTGTCAGAGGTATACAGTAGGTCTGAAGGATTTTCCAGTATATTGTATGCCTTCAATGGAAGACTGATGTGTGCCATTATATGGACATACAATATTATATTGTAGCTTATTGACTTCCATGGTCAGAAAACACGTAAACTGTGAGGAATGCATTTTTTTACTTAACAGGGTTATTCCACTTTTCTACACTTATCCCCTTTTACGTGTATACAGTACAAGTGTGTTGGTGCCTCATGTGAATAGTGTGTTGGTGCACCTGACCCGCACTCCATTTACTTTTATGGGTATTATAGATATTGCTGTTTTAGAAGTCCAATAGAAGTGAATAGAGTGATGGTCATGCATGTGCACCAGCGCGCCATTCAATTAGGGAATAATGTTCTTGTTCTTAATGAGGGTCTCAGTAGTTGGACCCCCAAAGGTCGAACACATACAGTATCCCCTATCCACTGGAGGGATAACAGTGGGATAACGTCTTGAATGCCTCAGTAAAGACTGGACTCCAACCAGTAGCTCGGGAGCCGCATATGGCTTGTGATCCCAATGCGTTACTAGCCATGAAAGGCATCAGTTATGGCCATAAGCACTGGTAAGAATATCAGATACATATTGGCAATATTGAAGCTCTCTCGACTAGCAGTCAAGGTTGAATGTAGCTCACAGTGAACTAAAGTTTGGGGGGGGGGCAGATTTATGCTATGCAGCAAACACAAGGAATGCAAAGGTATACCGGCCCAGTAAATGTCAAAAGGACACAAAAACGTTAATGCTGTATAAATACACTTGACATATTTACTGGAGTATATGCATAGGCTCTCTTCAGATCACATTAGAACCCTAAGTAATATACTATATGTCAATAGCTCAGAGTAATACAGACTTTTGTAGCCTTTACTGTAATATAACCAAGCTCTGACAACTTCACAAATAACAGAGCCATTCATTTTTTTTTTTGCTTCATCAACAGTGTTGAAAAAAAAAAAAAAGCTCCAATATTCATGTATTTTGTGAGAATTTACACAAGGTTGGCAACCCAAGCCTATATGTTATACACCTCTCTGGATAAACAACCTGCATGAATAAAGTTTTACTGCCATAATCTGAATTCCTGGACATCCTTCCCATCTGTCTGCCACATGTACAATAATTATTGACTTTGCTCCTTGTTTAATGGGTGTGTATATTATTGGCCTGGTAACGTGCAATATACATTATGTGAATGCGTAAGATATATACGTGCGAAAGCTCTTTACATGCCTACGTAGTTGATCACTTTGGTATCCACCATCTACAGCAGGGGTCAGCAACCCCCGGCACTCCAGCCACTGTGAAACTATAACTTCCAACATGCTCCATTCACTTCATTAGGAGGTCCAAGAACAGCAGAGCAAGTAGGCATGCTGGGAGTTGTAGTTTTACAGCAGCTGGCGTGCCGAAGGTTGCCTACCCCTAGTCTACAGTACTATTAAGTAATGGCCAGATCTGTTCTAGTTTCTTATAAGAGTTAATCATTACATTTTACAAGCGGGCCGACTGATACCCAACGTAATGGAAATCAATTTTTTATGACTCCTCATCTTTGGGAAAACTGCAATTAACCAATTCAATACCAGAAATGAAACCGTCAATTCTGTATGACATTAGATCAGGACCAGCTGTAGGTTTGACCAGCAGTTAGGGTTTATTCATAGAAAACTTAGGGGTTATGCTATGATGTCGGAAAAATTGTGGCAAAACCATGACATGACCGCAAGGTATCAATGAACCCTCGTATGTGATCCTGGCCCTAACCTTTACCTTCAGAACTACACCTTTATATTTGTGTAGGGTGTTTTTTTCCTGTAATCAAAGAACCTTTCTTCGCCCCCTTTTCCCTAAGGGCGTGTTCACACACAGGTTTCTCTGCCATGTAAAATATACCACTATCCTAAATGACACATGATAGGTAGTGGCACTGTTACAGATTTTGCATTGGTGCCCAGGAGCTTCAAGTTGCTCCTCTGTTCACACATTACATATGATGGTACGATTCAGTTGCTGAGTCCGCAGTGAAATTCTGAACAAAATTAAGTTTTAACAAACCCTTTTCATTCATAACATAGAATATTTGCAGTGGATTCTGAGTAGACAAAGGATTTTCAGATCTGCAGCATGCCCGGTGTGTTGTAGAAACTCTACAGTTTTAAACTGGATTTCCATTGGCTGAATCCACATGTGTTAGGCTACATTCACACAGAGATTTATGGCCGAGTGATGTCTTTTTTTTTTTTTTTTTTAAACGGACGTAACATGGTAGCATTAAGTTCAATGTCCGTGAATGGGGCTATTCACATGATCGTTATTTTGACAGTCTGTTGTCACGGACCGTCAAAATATAGGTCATGTCCTATTTTTGGCTCTTTTCACAGATCCCTCCAAATACTCAAATATGTGTGGGGGGGGGGGGGGGGAATTGTGAAAAGCAGTACCCCTCGGGTGCAAGACGGCCATGAAAAATGGATGTTTTTCACATTCGTTTTGCACCTCAGTTGTCTGAAAGTAGCCTTAAACGTGTCAAATGGACATTAGGTAAGCATTAAACAAACTTACCGACTTTGGTGGAATTGGCTAAAGTGTATGATGGAATTCTGACAGAAAAAGTTGGGGTAAGAAGGATCAGGCATGTTGGATGGGAAATAATCCACCACCAGGGGTATCTGGACACATTTAATATTATGTTTGGATTTTCCACGCAAAATTCATTAGCATTAAAGTTGATGAGAAATTCTATTTCTCATGCACATGGCAGGGATTTTCCATGCAGATTTCCATGCGTATACATGCAGATTTCTGTATTTAATCCTGATCTTGTGTATGTACCCTTAAAGAGGAGCTTTCATGTCCTCTAAGGGTATGTTCACACGGCGGAAAATGAAGAGGATTTCATTTTCGGCCGCTGGCATTTTCGCCACGGTCTAGGCGCGACGAGATGCTGATGAATGGGCCTAATCAGCAGGGAGTCTCCAGCCGCGGACTCCGTGGCTGAATCAGCCACAGAATACACGGCAAGATCGAGCAGGACGCTTCTTTTTTCCCGCGTCCTGCTGTGATCTCTGCCTCCCATTGAAAACAATGGGAGGCGGATTATGGAAGGAATCTGCCCCGGATTCGGGGGCGAAGTCCGCGGCAAATTCCTCCGTGTGAACACAGCCTAACATTGGCAGTGTTCTATACTGCTGGAAACCTGACAGTGTGCTGAATTCAGCACACAGTCAGTTTTGATGCTATGTGCCCTGATATCTGCAATTCGGTCACACGAAGCTGAATTCAGCGCACTGTCAGCTTTCCAGCGGTATATAACACCATCAATGTTAGAGGACATGAATGATCCTCTTTAAGCATTGTTCACATGTAGCTTTGAATACAAAAGTAAATCCTTAAAATAGGGAAAGTACAGAGCTCGATTCACTTGGACATGAATGTCAAAAACAGGCATTTTACCACTGTTTTACTAATGGTCATATTTGTTAAACTGTTTAAGGCTCCATGTGGTGTATACGGCATGGTTTGGCCGTGGCGGAAAAAACACGGGGTTTTACAGTCATTGCAAGGAGGATGGGATTCTAACGATTCCCATCCACACCTTGTGGAAAAACTGTGATTTCCAAAACCATTGCAGGAAATCGTAGCATGTCAATTATACCTACGGAAATGCTGGCGGTTTCCCTATAGGTATAATGGAAGAAGAAAGTCCAGAAAACATGAGGTGTTGCCAATAACTGCAGCTTTCAATTTCCAGGAGCAGAATCCAAATAACGGCTGTGCTGCGATTGGTTGCTAGGGGCAACTAAGAAAGTTTTGCTTTTAGCCAGTTTTAATAAAAACTGCCCCTTTGATTTTAGGGTGTCTATTCACATGTCAATTTTTTTGATGGTCCATTTTAACAGATTTTCAAAAAACTGGACAATTTTTGTCCATTTTCACCAATACCTCAATAGACATATCTATAAGGGATCTATGAAAACAGATGCATGTGAATATAGCGTTATGACTGAAGCCCCACATTGCATAATACAGTGTTTTACAGTACCTGCAAAGTGGATGGGATTCTGGCTTTGTGAAAAGCTCTGTGGAAAAAACAATGATGCGTTTCCGCCACGGTTTTTCCCACAGCACTTTTTGGCTGTGGCTCGCTACATAAGGGCTTAGTCTTAAATCTTTTCATTATACAAAAAGTACTTGTGAAAGGCTACCTAATGGAAAAGCTTTAAGGCTGGTTGCACACTAAAGCCACATTGACACAACAGTGATTAATGGCCGTGTGACATCTGTTTATTTTAATGGACATCACGCGGCAACATTAAATTTAATATCAGTGAATGGGACCGTTTTATTGATGATCCATTGCACCTGGGTCGTATGAATGTAGCCTTAATTTTTTGGGGTGTTTTTCACAATTTTTTTTTTTTCTAAAAAAAAAAAAAAAAAAACACCACCCATCCCCCAGCATCAAGATGTTACAGGTTAATCAATAGAAGTTTTATGAGTGTGTGTGTGTGTGTGTGTGTGTGTGTGTGTGTGTGTGTGTCTTGGTGTTTTTTTCAGGTGTTTTCCCAGAGATTTTTTTTTTATTGAGGAGAAAAAAAAAAAAAAAAAAAAAAAAAAAACACCTGAAAAACTCTCTGCCATAACAAACTGAAAGCAATATTGGCATTTTTAAAAGGGTTTTTATTAGTCAAATAATGCCAATGTAAAAAGTGCAATGGAAGTTTTACTTTTCTTGGATTCTCACTTAAGGTTTGCCTTAAAAAGACACATAAAAACTACTTATATTCTACAGTCTGAGTAAGTAACAAAGTTACATTCTGCATGGACTCTTACCTGCATCCTGCTGTGTCAGTGTCCCAGGTGTTGTATGTGCCTTCGCGCTTCTTCAGGAAATTCCTGTCTACTCCCAGCTATATGTATGAATCGCCTGGCTCGTCTTACATGTCTGTTTTGTCTATGCTCTGTAGTTACCAAGTGACTTCAATACTTGGCACCATCCTGACGACATCTTCTTGTCCATAGGAATGCAAAATCCTTGGTGTATGCCAAGTCACAGGTACTATATCTACTGGACACCTTCAAAGAGAAATTTGCAGGTCCTCTGTGTTCAGTGTCATATATGTCCCAATTCTAGGAGAGTCCAGTTCTCTTGTGAGAGCTGTCTAGAGAGACTTGACTTCCGTGGTTGCTTTCTCTCCTCCCTGTGTGCCTGGGGCTGTAGGTGGAGGAGATAGGTGTCTAAAGCAGGTGAAATGCACAATGGACACTCCCAGAATCTTAGGGCAAGGCTATGTGTCTCCTCCTATTTCAACATTAACACTTGTCAGGCCACATTTACCTGCACACACTGGACCAGTTTGGAAGACCAGACAGTTGCACATATACTGTACAAATCAAACTATAGGAATTATTTTCCTCCATGTTTTTTTTTCCAGTTCAGATTATTCTTGTATAGAAATGATCAGTCACCATAAAGTCAAGCAAAACACTGCAAAAATACTATTTCAAGTGACATCTCAATATGACGAGAATTGATGCAAAATCTTTAGAAAAATTGCTCAGACTCAGTCAGCTTTGTCAAGACACTATAGTTTAACCCAATAAGGACCTGGCTAACTTTGACCTTCCAGGTGCAGTATATTTTTTATAATTTGACCCTCATTGTATTCCAGGAACCATGGGGGAACTTTATCAAGTCCTCTACAGTAAACCAGAAAACTGGTGCAGAATGATGATATTGAAGCACATGTTTCCTGTAAGGACCTTTCTTGCAGAAAATGTGCTCCTTAAGCCTTGCTCCGCACCTCTCCTGCCATATTCTGAAAGGACCCCAGACTATAATGATAGCAGTGTTTGTGGGGTTGGCGGGCCTGTGGCCTTACTTACCGATCCCCATTCCTGCTCACAGCCGCCTCAGCTTCTGCAGAAGGAGAAGAGCAGACGGCCGTGTGCAGGAGCGGGGATCGGTAAGTAAATAGGGCCCATTACCTGCTGGGTAAGTAATCTGTAGGTAGATGTGGATGGCACCACCAGCCGCTGCAGAGTAGGGTCCCAACCCTCATAATGTAGTAGATAACAGACTCCGTACACTTGAAATTGATGCAATGAAAAATGTGCTTTATTCACTCTTATTCACAATTGGTAGATTACAGTGGTGACATTTCGGTCAAGGTCGACTTGACCGAAACGTCACCACTGTACTCTACCAATTGTGAATAAAGCACATTTTCCATTGCATCAATTTCAAGTGTACGGAGTCTGTTATCCATTACCTGCTGGGGTTACTCCAGCAGTTAACGGCCTATTAAAAAAAAAAAAAAAAACTAAGAAAACGTCAGGGGCCAGCCGGGCCCTCTAATGTCCCGGGCCCTGTGGCAGCCGCTACCCCGGTATTTATGCCACTGCTCCTGACTTTGGCTCAGAAACTGTCGCAAGAAAAGCTGCATTTCCACAACGTGGGGCCTCAGCCTTAATCTATAGGAAAAGCGCTTGCATTTCCATAGGTAAAATTGACATGCTGTTTTTTAAAAACACGTGTTATTGAAAGCACAGCTTTTCTGCAGCAGTTTTTTTCCTGCAATGTGTGGATGAAATTAACCAATATCTCATTCACTTTGCAGGTACTTTTTTCTGTTGCATTTCCACAACGTTGGGCCTTAGCCTAAAGAACACAAAATGGCACTTATAAGCAGTACATATAATAGATGATTAACTTTTCTGTAACACCCCATCTTCGGTAGCACATCTGTGAGGTGGGAGTTTCCCTCTCCTCCCACACATATTCTCCCAGGGTTACCCCTTTCAACTTTTTATACATGCTGTAATAGGTACTGCAGAATGTAAGAACTTGATAAAAGTGATCCTCTTAACAATATGCAACGGCAATCCTTGGCTGAACAGATGTAATGTCCAGTCTCTGATATCACAAGACAGCAGAAATACTTTGCACACAATGTAGTGTTAGAGTTGAATAACTGGTGCTCTTAGCTTTCTACTCATGGTTATCGTTGAAGTCTCATTTTGTTACTGAGTACAATGACAGTGCTACCCTTGGCTATTCTGGATGAGTAGAACATAATCCCGGCACAGCAGGCTCTCCCTGGTTCTCTGGTCAGTAGCTGAATCCTATCCTTCCTACCAAATCGGAGCAAATTGTTTTTCCGCATGTACGAGGGCTTAATGTGCTGAATCCGCCTGACACCAGGTGACACTAAGCTGTAAATTATTTATGGACAGCGTTTATAATAGGAGGAGACAATGAAACAGAAAGTTGTCCTTGTATTGGAAAAAGTCATTTCAATGAATTGTCTTATGATATGCATCAGAATAGCAAAGTACACAGATGTCCCACTGTACAAACTGAAAATATCACTCCCATGCATGTATGTACAGTATATATTGCTCAGATATTACAGAAAAATCCCCTGACCTGTGCATGGGTATTCTGCATGTGTAGCTAATAGTGGCCTCATAAAAATACCTTTGTATAGTATGTGCCATTACAATGTGCTGAAAATGTCTTCCTCTATACCGGCATGGGCCTGTGGAGCATGACCCAATAAATAGACAATGATCTTGTCACAATGGCTACTCAATCCAATGCTGGACTCACAGTTTATGATATTGTTCAATATAAATGTGCTCATGATATATTAGTATAATGGAATATTAAGGGGTAATTAACTTTTGTAGATGGATTTCCTATTGATAAGCTGATCATAGATAGTCCAGTTCCTAGGATGCCTAACAATCTACGAGGATACATAATAAAGCGTGGTTAATCCCTCTGTAGCGCCATCACAGGAGAAATGGAGCAATGCACAATTCCCATAGAGACCCATAAATGATCTATGCAAAGCATGCATATGAGGAACAACCTGCACCAATATTTATATATAACAGAAAATCCTCTGTATCATTGGGGTCCCTCAGTGATCCGCTATCCATTATTATACATTGAATCCAGGGGTAGGACTTTTATTTTTAACAATAGCTTCGCTTGCACTTACCGGCCTTTGACTATTCAACTATATCCGTGTCCTAGGCAATGAATCCATGAGGGACCAGGCCAGGATTCCCCTTCTTATCCCTGGTCCCCAAACCAGCTGTTATTTTAACAAATTGTTTAGGAGATCCTGACAGAACTAGCCAGACCCCACCCGTGATTGAATCTCTGGCAGTCTGGCCCGTATTGTGATACAAAATCTACCCAACCACCAAAGTATGATGTTCCTTGTGTATGAGACGCATTATACCTATACAAGTGAGTGCATAACATGTATATTCAGTGGATACATACCAAGTATATGGTGGATATATATGTAGGGAGAAATTCAAGCTCCGGTTTCTAAGATTGTAGAATACGGAAAGGTACACCTATTTTATAACTCATATGGTGGCAAATTGGGGTTCAAAATACATGACATAGGAACTTTGTCTGTACTGATCATCACATAATATAGCTGACCCCACTATGAACACAAATGCTTGTGTATGTTTATTTCAATAGGGAGACCAGGATTAGTCGCTGACTATTACCACTTCTAGTCCTTAAATTCTTGAATCTCAACATTTGGGGTACAGTTTGAGATGTGAGGGATAACCAATTTGTTGGCTAGGGCATAACTTGAAGTTACTGGGCCCAATATAATATCTGGGGTCCTCACCTACCTTGCACCATTTATAGCACTGGTATGTTCTAATGTGGCAGAGGGGCTTTTGGGCCCCATAAGACACCAAGCCCCATATACAACTGCTACCTTTGCGCTCCTATAACTAAGTCCGCGATAGTCATCGGACATTTACCCAGTTTTGCTTTGGGATATCTGATCTCTTTATGATTACTTTCTATAATAATGGCTGCATTTAGCTCAATATTGTATTAACATCAAGTAAGGAATATTTACTACAACATGTAAATGATATGAGGTATGTGGGTGAGTGTGGACAGTCTGTGTGTAAGGGAATTGCCAGTTGAGCAATTCCCCAGTGCTGCTGCAGAACCCTGGGGGGAGGGGCACAACAAGACAGTGAGCCCTAAAGCTGAACCCCACCACCGGCCCTGCCTCTTGCCTGACTGTCCTAGGTGACAGCCAACAACTTGGAGCCGGTCCCTACTCTGAATAAGTGACAACACAGAACGCAGACAGGACAAACAACAAAAGGGTGGTCAGCTAGACAAGGGGGTCGGTAACAGTTGAGCAATGCAGTACAGAATCAAAATCCAAGAGAATAGTCAAAGTGAAAGCCAGAGGTCAGGAATAAGAATACAGGTAATAGCAGAAAAGGAGCTAGCAGGGACAAAGTCAGGACCTGCCCCAGACTGGATTGGTAGGCAGGCTGTCAATCACACAGGCAAGGCTAAGATTAACTGTTAGAGGAGCAGAGAGAAGCAAGGTGCAGGAGACAGGTGTGGCTGAAATTCAATTACATAGGACAGTGTTCAGACTGAGCATCAAGAACCTTAAGCAAGGAATCAAACTGAATTCGCCTCCTGCGCCACCGCCCCAAGAAAAAGTTATATGTACTCCAATATGATGCTATTAAAAGAATACAACTAATCCAGCAATAAAACAAGTCCTCATATGGTTACATACAACAAAAAAATAAAAACATTTTGGATTTTGTAATGGAGTAATAAAGAAACAAAACCAACTACTTCAGTAATATACCCAACCAGACAATGTCCCTAAGGGGTTAAATATACCAGGTCACACCTTCATTCTTGCTGAAAGCTCCCAGGCTTTCTGCTGTATTGATTGATTCTATTGGTGACTCTTTATGGTGTCCAACATTCCTCTTGTTTAAAAAAAAAAAATTATTTAATCTGCAGACTTTCTGCTTCCATTATACCTATAGGGAAACAGCTGAAGTTTCTGTAGGTATAATTGACATGCTGCGATTTCCAAAACCACGACGCTTTTGGAAATCACAGTGTGTCCTCTGTGCATATTATTCCGCAACGTGTGGATGGGATTGGCTAGACTTGCAGGGTCTGTAAAACGTCGCAGTTTATACCATGTGGGGCACTGGCTTCAAACAGACCCAGTTTTGCCTTTTGGCCACTTTCATTTCTAGTCAGTATTTTGCATCAGTGTTTGTAAGCCAAAGTGGAACCTGTGACTGTGACTCCTAATCACAAAGAAATCAGAAAGTCATTGTAATGTGACTCCATTCACATTAGTGAAGGAGTCACAAGATAACGCAACCATCTTTGGTTGCACAATGGGAGTTGCAGTCAAAAAGACTATGTAGCCCAGCCTAATGGAAACTTGTGTGCTGCTTCTGTGTTTTGGACCTACTGCTGGTTTTGGCTTACAAATACTCGACAATAAAAATTGGCGCCTGAACTCCGTTGGGGGATTCCGTTCCCCATTCCGCTTGATGAATGCGGAGAGGAAAGTGCTGCAAGCAGCGCTTTTTTCTCCGCATGTTTCGCCCCTTTTTTTGGTAGGAAACCGAGTGGAAACCCGGTTGACCCCATTATAGTCTATTTCTGCGGGTAACCACTTTTTTAAGCGGATTAGGTTTCCGTTTGTTGGGTTCCCAAGCGGACCCCCCGAGCGGAAACCCGAACGCAGGTGTGAACTTTTGACATGCAAGCAGGACAGGATACGTGACTGTAATATGGTCTATATAATATTATTATCATGTGTATATAGCCTTAGGGCCCATGCACACGACTGTGTGCTGGTTCAGTGTGCTATATAAAGGAAGCTCTTACACTTCTCCCTTCTGATAAATCCAGTCCTCAAAAAACTACAGCAAAATCTACAACAAAAAACGCAGCTTTTTGCAAAGTGTGGCCTAAGCTTAAAAAGGCATTTTCAACAGCAAACAACTCAATACTATGCCTTTTTTTTTTTTTTTTTTTGCACAGGAAAATATCATTATTTCTGCATACTGAGCTGGAAAGCTAAAGTACCTTCTTTTTTATAGCAGTTGAGCTCGGCTGCACATAGTGTGGGCGTAGGCAAATGTGGTTTCCCTGGTGGTTTCATCAATGGGCTTTTTATGGTGGGAAAATCATAGTAAATCCTATAACAACACAACCACATATTTCTCCTAGTGCTTATGCCTTCTTTTATGTCTGACTCGGTATCTCAGAGATTTTGAAGCTTTCATGTGCAGCATGGTTTATTAAGTAGTATATTAAAATAGGTCCAGGTAATGTTTCAGGGGCAACATGTGAGAGATAACGTAGTTAGTTCATGGCATCCATAGAAGATAGAAAATCTAATTGGAATCTAATTGACATATCTGAAAGTGCTGATCCGACCAGATTAAGTGGCATTGTGGATCACAAGCAACTGGACAAACAGGTTTCTGGATGCAGGGCAGACAGTCTTATGGACAAGTTCAGGTCAATGTGCAGGAAGACAAAGAAAAGTAATACTACTTATGGAAGTGAAAGTCTAACATCTCCATTATCCACTATGATAACAAAATTATAATATTCTGTCACAGTGGATTTTGCAGTGGGATCTGCCATGACAAATCTGCCTGAATCAGGCAGAATCTGTTTTAATTTTTTCTGCTAGCTGTTTTTTTTCAGAGAAGCATCTGTCTTCCCTCAAAATTAATGGGATTTGTGATTTCCCCACAAAAATTCAACCTTTAGAAATGATCCTAATGTTAACTTAGCCTAAAACTTTTTATTGCCAGCAAACAAGAAGGGCTCCAATGCTCCATTCCGAAAATCATTAAACAGGTCCTATCCTGCCCCTTGATATCAGATCAGAACAGGACAGAACCCCCTCATAGAAATTAATGAAGCACAGAAGACATTCGGATGACTAGTGTGATCCCAGTGCCCAGTGTTAAAAATCAGCACCCACTCAGGCTGCACACTCGGTCATGATTCTGCAGACTAAGGCCCGGTTCACACCTGCGCATGGGTTTCCGTTCGGAATGGCCTGAACGTAGATGTAAACCGGGCCTATGGGAAACTAAAAACCAAGGACAGCACACTGATGTACTCTGTTTGTTATCAGTGTACCGTCCGCTTTTGCGGACAAGCTAGGGACATCATTAAATGTCTCCTGTGTTTTTTTTTTTGTGGATCCGCAAACTAGGATCACACACTAATGACACACTGTCAGTTTTTGCAGACATACGGCACTGATGCTGAAGACACACTAATGACACTCTGTCCGTAAAAAGGACCGCAAAATACACACGGTCGTCTGCCACCGGCCTAAGGGATTATTCACACGTCTGTATATGTGTGATGTTCGTGTTACTCACAGAGGGCATGTGCACTCATTGACTTTAATTGGCGTGCAATTTTGGTCTGTTTTGTGGACCACAGAGCTCCACTCTAGTGTACGGGTGCATGAAAATTATGCACATGGATGCCAGCCATTTGCTGTCCATTTTTATGGACCCAGAGACATAGAAAAGTATAGTAAATTTTAAAAAAAATCACTATTTTTCATGGACAGCAAACAACCCAAAAATAAGCAGAGCGTCTGCTGTCCATAATTAACATCACATGTCCTTAAAATATAGACGTGTGAATAAGTCCTCTTACACTTCCAGTTGGAGGCATGGAGAGAGCTTTGAACATTGATAAACACGTATTATATATATATGCTTATTACTCAGGGTGATACAACATGAATGGGGGAGAAGTGATCGCTACTAAGATTGCCTGTCCCCCTTTCAACCTAGTTCTCTCTAATGTGTATGGCAATCTTCAAAGGAGTTATCCATAGCAAAGTGTTCATTTATGCCTATTAAAGTCATCAGGGTATATAGAAGAGTTGTCCTAAGGACTCCTTTAAGACCTGGAAGCCATTTTAAGGTCCATCCTTACTGGTTTCATCTTTTCGATTTTTGTTTCTTCACATTCATACATTCCGCACAGTGTCTCAGTAGTTAGCTCTGTAGCCTTGCATCGCTGGGGTCCTGAGTACAAATCCAACCGATGGCAACATGTGCATGAAGTTTGTGTGTTCTCCCTGTGTTTGTATTTTTCGTTTTCCTCCCACATGCCAAAACTATACTAGGTAAATTAGCTTTCTGTACAACAACTGACCCTCGTGGGTGTTGGGGATGAGTGCCTGTATGGCGGCCACTAACTCCCCTACTACACAATGCACCTTAAATGCCCATGAGAAAATCCATTACAAATGTTTGTCATACACAGTCACAATTTTTTTTTCACTTCTCAAAGGTCAAGCCTGTTATACAGAAGTTTCATTTTCTGGTACTTGCATACAAATTTTACCTTCTTAAAGGCACGCACTAAAGTCTTGTCCTTGTGCATTCTTTGCATGTGTTAACCTCCAGCTTTTGTATGGTTCTCTTCCAGCTAATATCCATAGGATAAGCTCTTACGTGTAATTCTATTTTTGTATGTTTCCACAGCTCTGTTTTGTTTGATATGAATATAGCAAGTTACACGTACAAACAGTGGACGTATTTGCGCAAACAATAAGTTTTTAGTCATCCTTTACATATTGCGCACCTTGAAAAACCAGAAGTCTAGCCACACACGCCGAATGTTCTGAGCAATGGTGCAAGAAGTGCTGACATAACAAATGCTCAACAGGTTTGGAGACAATACACTAGATGGACAATCCCATCATTGACATTACAGCATAACCATTTTTCCAAACCACAAAGCTTTCATCTTTTATATATTTATTCTAAAAAGGATTATGTGACAATCTGTGAATGTCTGTGTGTACAACTCACATGTAAAATATTAAAAAGCTACCAGGATGTGTGTGAAATCTATAGGGGTCTATATACACACATGAACAAAATTGTTGGTACCCCTCGTAGGATTTAGGTCAGGGCTCATAGAAGGCCACTTCAGAATAGTCCAATGTTTTCCTCTTAGCCATTCTTGGGTGTTTTTAGCTGTGTGTTTTGGGTCATTATCCTGTTGCAAGACCCATGACCTGCGACTGAGACCAAGCTTTCTGACACTGGGCAGCACATTTCTCTCTAGAATCCCTTGATAGTCTTGAGATTTCATTGTACCCTGCACAGATTCAAGACACCCTGTGCAAAATGCAGCAAAGCAGCCCCAGAACATAACAGAGCCTCCTCCATGTTTCACAGTAGGGACAGTGTTCTTTTCAAGATATGCTTCATTTTTCTGTCTGTGAACATAGAGCTGATGTGCCTTGCCAAAAATTTCGATTTTTGTCTCATCTGTCCATAGGGCATTCTCCCAGAAGCTTTGTGGCTTGTCAACATGTAGTTTGGCAACTTCCAGTTTTGTCAGATTCAAGTTATTTTTGTGACCATTGTGGGTTTTTCTTTCATTAAACGAGGGGTACCAACAATTTTGTCCACGTCTGTATGTGCCATATATCCATGGTAAGCTATGCAGTTATAAGGTGGTGGTGTCAACCTCTTTGGGTGTGTTTGTGACTGTTACTACTTATTTTTGATACAGCTTTCTACTCTATATCCCCACCGGATTGTCTCTTATAGTCTAAAATACTTTTACTGTATGTATATTGCTATAATTTCGGTGAAGATCAGTCTCTTGTCTGCTTCTGATCAGACACCATCTTGAATTTTAGATTTCACCTGCTTTCTCTGCGCAATGCTGTCAATCCCATGATGCCTCAGCACGGCATCACATGGGCAGCTAGAGCTAGTACCATCTTGCCTTGCCTGCCCATAGACTTAAGTGGAAAAAGTGTGTCATTGCATCCAGATTCAGAAAAAAAATCTGCAGTAGAAATGGTGTCATTTTAAAAGTTTTTGGAAATCGCAGCATGTCAGTTATACCTACGGAAACGCTGGCGTTTTCTGTATAGGTATAATAGAGGCAGAAAGTCCACAGAGGAAAACGCTGCAGAAAAAAAAAGCAATACATTTCCACCGCGGTTATTTCCACAGTGTTTTTTGGCTGCGGCTCACTATATGGGGCTTTAGCCTTAATGTTGTGCTAGAACTGAGTTCAACATATTTTAGTCCAGTTCACTTCAGATCTTATTGCGGACTTGCAGCCGCTTGCTCCTGTGTCCGAGTAATGGGGCGGTTCAGGTCTGATCTGATTCTGTATTACAGCTTTGTAGAAATTTTTGAAAGGCCAAAAAACTCCTAAGAAGATTTACCACTATTCTCTTGAGCACACTTTTATATAATGCCAAGTACACTTTGATGTAGCGCCTTAGGCTAAGGCCCCATGTTGCGGAAATGCTTTTTTGTTGAAGATTTTGCTGCGTTTTTGAGCCAAACCTATTAGTGGCTACAGAAGGAATAGGAAATATATAGGAAGTTCTTATATTTCTAACTTCTGCTCAATCCACTCCTGGCTTTGGCTCAAAAAACTGTAGCAAAATCTGCAACAAAAAAGCTGCGTATACGCAACGTGGAGTCTTAGCCTGTAAATAATTTTGTAAGTGCAAAAGTCAGTGTCATATGTTCAAGATAATATATGTTTATAAACATATGGATATATAAATGATACCTATTACTATATTTTGTTCTTTCATTTTAATTTTTTCTTTTCTTAAGACTCTATTCTTATTTACTATGGGTTCTGCAGTGCCACCTGCTGGTAAGAAGCTGTAAAGTATTTTTACATAGTACAGGTGAATCTATATTAGGGTGTGTTGCCTCTGCAGTTAGTGTATGTGAGAGGTATACATTGCTAGGAGTTCCTGGTGTAAACCACCAATAGAATAGCATTCAGCAAATGCAGATATACTGTAGTAACACTTTTTTAATCAGGAAAATGGTGGTCTATGGATACATTTATCATATACATTACAGACAATGTGAGCATAGCTTCTATATATATATATATATATATATATATATATATATATATAAAGCTTTATATTGATCCCCTTATGGGGCATGCCAAAAGAATATATAGAACAGCTGTCACCAGGCTGTGGGTGTAGACATGTTCCAACCAGACTATATTCAAAGATGATATGTAAGGCTGGGTTCACACCTGCGCCCGGTTTCCATTCGGGGATTCCATTCCTCTTTCCTCTTGACAAATGGAGGCAAGCAGAACTTTTCTCTCTGCATCTTTCAAGCGGAAACTGGGCAGACCCCATTATAGCCTATGGAGTCCGCGGGTAACCGCTTTTTAAGCGGATTGAGTTTCCGTTTTTTGGGTCCCCAAACAGACCCGAACAATTGAAACCTAAACGCAGGTGTGAACCTAGAGTCAGTGTGGCCAACCTACTGGCTGTAGGTTTATTATCCAGACCAAATGGTAGTGATTGTAGTCATGTGAAAGCATTTATTCGGATAGTGTTATACATGATGACAATAATTCACATAAATATTAAGAATATTGTGGACTGTGACACTAGAGAATCATCAGCATTTATTAGGAAACTAAAAATACATATAAAGTACAGGACAATAGACATTTTTGGACTCTGGTCCTTTTAATACCAGAATGTTAGATCCAAGGTGAGCTCTAATGTTGCTGGAGAAATGTCGTTGAGATGGGTATCAAGTGCTCAGAGGGTAGTCCCAAGCCAGGCAAGAGCTCAGGCTCTCCTCACCAAACCCTGCCCTACACTGTCCCTCGGCGCTGACTCTTGCCAATGCTCTGTCTCTTTTTCTAGATGTACTATGCATCAGTGTGGCGCATGTGCAGTCACTGATACAGATGCCCACCGAAGGGAAAGTACTGCGCCTGCACTGTCACCGGCATGGCAGTGCACATGTATGAGATAGCAAAGCAGAAGATTCTCATATTGGACAGTTAAGAAGCTGTCACTTGAGACCAGTGGGCAGCATGGGGCATGAGGTGATGAGAGCCTAAACCACTCGCCCGGGACCACCCACTGTACACTTGCAAATTCATTTATGTATGTCTTCAAAGTTTATTTTCTTAGTGGCTGGACCTTTATCCAGGGACCCAAAGGCATGCTTCTAAAATTGTTTAAAGGGAGTCTGTCTCCAGAACCCAATACATTAAGCTGCGGATAGGTTAGGGTCAACTGAATAAGACAGTGTTTTCCCCTTGTGAATCGTTGCCTGACTTACCATGATATCACTATTTTTGTCAATATGCAAGTGAATTCTTTGAAGAAACAAGGGTGTTGATACTTTCCTCTTTGGAGCAATGGCAGCACTCTCATTGCTCCAAAGAGCAAAAAAAAGTAAAGACAAAAAGAGCAATATCTCCTCAACAGAGGCAGCGATTCACAAGGGGAAAACACTGTTTGATAGGGCTGGATTGATATGCTGGGGTATGGTGATAGATTCCCTTTAAACCATGAACCATTACTCTTATTAGTTTGATACAAAAAAAGGAGCTGACAGACTCCCTTTACAAGGGTTTTCCAGGAAAATGATACTAGTAACCTATTCTTAGCATACGTCATTAATACTAAATCGGTGGACGTCCCAAACAAGGGCACCCCCTCAGTTGTTTAAAAGATGCTACGGACTCTTCACCGCATACCAAGCACAGTACTGTATACAGTACATTGTATAGCTGCTGTGCTCGGTACTGCTGCTCAATCCCATTAATTTGACTGGGACTGAGTTGCAGTATGGACATGCGAGCAATAAACGTGACGTCCTTGGCCTCCTCAAACAGCTCAATGGCAGAGGTTCTGAGGGTTGTATAGGATAGGTCATCAATATCACAGCCCTGGAAAACCACTGCATTACTATAGGATGATGATATTGTTATCTGTATACCTCCCATCATAAACCACAAACTACTAATGTATTTTATACATAATTCATTCTTAATGTCCAAGCAAAGAAGAAAAGTCATGTGGTGTTGGGAGGAAAAGCCCCCAATAAATGTTTTAATGAGAATCTTTATACATGTTTATATATAATTATATATAGTCACTTTTCCATCAGATGACAGATTGTGTGGAGGGATCGTGCAGGAAAGGGGTATTGTTAGGATTGGTCCTTCCCCCGACAGTACTAACACAATATATTTTACACAGGAGCGGGCAGAGAGATTATGCAATAAGGCACTGGCATGCCTCCAAGAGTTGGACTGGCGCCTGTTCAGCATTCATGCAGTATGAATGTC
Source organism: Leptodactylus fallax (assembly GCA_947044405.1). NCBI lineage: Eukaryota > Metazoa > Chordata > Amphibia > Anura > Leptodactylidae > Leptodactylus > Leptodactylus fallax. The sequence goes on from CAMRHE010000412.1 coordinate 308,076, forward strand.
AACTCCAGAAGGTCTGATTCTGTGGCAGTGGCAGGGTGACATTGTTTCACACTAAGGCTAGGAGTTAGGGGCCCTAAAGTCAAAGGGAGTACATTCTGTGGGACCCCAGCTTCTGAGTGCCTTGTTGCTGTAACCTCCAGGGAAGGGCGGTGTAGAGGAAAAGATCCTCATGACCGATCAAGAAGCAAACTTCGGCTTCTCATCTTGGTTAAACATCTGCACAAGCTCCACAAGAGCGGTGAACAAGTGTTAATAAAAAGACACACTCAGGGAGGGAAGAAGGAGAATAGAAGGGCTGGGTGTTATTTACACATGGCAAGAACCGCGACTCTCAGTACACAGAATAGATCCGAATGCCACAGCACAGAACCATACTGAATATCATCTCGATGATCTAAGAGAGAAGACAAAAGCAAGATTTCTAAATTCAATATTTCACAGAAAAAACATTCTATTGTACTGAGGCTACGTTCACACTAGCTTCTTTTAGTCTTTTGTTCTGATTCATCATAGGATGTTATGAAGTTATTTCTGTGACCATTGTGGGTTTTTCTTTCATTAAACGAGGGGTACCAACAATTTTGTTCACGTGTGTATATGGAATATCAGAGAGGTCACAAATACAGTTTTAGGCTATGGCCCCACATAGTGGGCCATAGTGAAAAGCGCTGCGGGAAAAACCGTGGCGGAAATGCATCGCAGTTTTTCCCACAGCGCTTTTACCTATAGGGAAACCGCGCAACCGTTATAGTAGGTATAATTGACATGCTGCAATTTCCAAAAATGCAACGGTTTTGGAAATTGCGGCTTTTTCTATGCGGGTATATTTCTGCAATGTGTGGATGGGATTCCCTAGGGACTGTAAAACGCTTCGTTTTTTGCTGCGATGTTTGCACCACGTGGGGCCCTGTCCTTATACTGAATTTTATTTTAGATCTCAAATATAGTTTTATACAAAATTTGTTCCCCATGATCATAAATTTGTAAACAATAAAAAGTTAAACATTTTTGCAAACATAAATTATTAACATTTTTTCAGAGTTTTAAAGATTTTCTCTAACCATAGTGGTGACAGTCTTTTGTCTTGATCGGTTGTCAATGGATATGACAATGAATGCAGGAACGATCTGTGGTCTGGCAGTTGTCAGAATCTGAGCTAGACCAACCATTGACCGCTGTTTTAGTGGTTACACACGGACACTAAAGGATCCCATTGACTATAATGGGGTCCGCTGGGTGTCCGCCATTTCAAAACTGAAACTCTGTGCAGGACTTTTCTCTCCGCTGATTTTTGGTGGTTTCTGCGGAAAGACTCCAGATGTGAACTTAGCCGGAGATGATTAGAGAAATTCTTTAAAATTCAGCAAAATTTTTAAATTATTTATATTTGCTAAATTGTTTAACTTTTTACTATCTACAATTTTAAATATGGTTATGTTCGTGGTAATAACCCTTTAATGTCATCCAACACAGGACTATGTAACCCATAATATAACCGAAAAAGCAACCAGTCAAGTGCCGGAGTTCTTTCTCTCTGTTACTGCTATATTAAATTTGGGTTTACACAGGGTTTCCAGGTCATGTGACATTCATTAATTGGTCACATGGTTTTTTTCACCTCAGTCCCATTCAAGTGTGAACACTGTGGCCTCCTCAAACAGCTTGGTGGGGGTGCCACCAGTGATCTGAGCTGCACCTTCAATTGCTTTTCCACTGTATAAATCTATGGGGAAAATGTAACATTTTCAGAGGTAAATGATCATGCTCCATTTTTGGAAATGCTTTTTTCTGGGCGTTTTTTCGGCAATGTGTGGATGTGACTTAATAAAATTTTATAAGGTGCAGCATATTTCCCGCTGCGTTTCTGCAACAGCCAATGTATGGCTGTGTTTGCGCAATGTATGGCCTCAACCTTAAGCAGATACTGCTCATGGTATTCAGAAAGAAGAGACTGCAGACTGAAGAATACAGTGTATCAACAAGAGTGTAGAAGGAAGATTGAAGTCTCACCATAATAACAGCCACCACTGCAGCCGCAATACCAACCAAGTGTAGTTTAGACTGGAACAGGGCATCAATTTTTGCATGGCAATCCTGTGGAAGTGAAGAAATGTTAAAATCTTGTTTGAAATTGAAGAGGTTTTCCCACAAAAGACATTTTATGACCTATCCACAAGATAAGCCATAAATGTCTTATAGATGAGGGTTCCACCTCTGGGACCCGCACCTATCTCTAAAATGAAACCTCCCCAGCCTCTGTGCCCCAGATCTTCCTCACCGTGAACTCACTGACTGTGTAATCCAGACTATACTCGATGACCAGGTTTTATGGGAACATCATCTATGCTGTTTCTATAACCCCCATTCACTTGCATGGGAGTACCATAAAACCCAACCATTGAGATCAGTCTGGATTATCAGTGAGGTCCCAGTGAGGAAGAGCCAGGGACGGAGTATGGAAGGGGGGTGACTTCATTTTAGAGACAGGTGCGGGTCACAGAGGTGGCACATCTATAAGACTATTTTGTGGATAGGCCATAAATGTCTTTCATGGGGAAGGCTCTTCAAGCATCCAAAATTTATTATCTTATTACTAAGTCTACTGACCACATTTGCTATTCCAGATGGACAAAGATTGTCGAGGGTGTTTCTCAAGTCAAATTTACAGCACTGCAGCTGTAAGAAAAGGAACATAACAGAGCCTGTAAATAAAGACTCTAAAAATACACACGGACATAAATGTAACATATGAGTGATATGTGTTTACATTGTAATAGCTAAACTATCTATCTATCTATGGAATCTACAGTATCTATCTATCTATCTATCTATCTATCTATGGAATCTACAGTATCTATCTATGGAATCTATAGTATCTATCTATCTATGGAATCTATAGTATCTATCTATTTATGGAATCTACAGTATCTATCTATCTATCTATCTATGGAATCTATAGTATCTATCTATCTATGGAATCTATAGTATCTATCTATCTATGGAATCTATAGTATCTATCTATTTATGGAATCTACAGTATCTATCTATATATCTATGGAATCTACAGTAGCTATCTATCTATGGAATCTACAGTATCTATCTATCTATGGAATCTATAGTATCTATCTATCTATCTATCTATCTATCTATCTATCTATGGTCCGTATCTATGGATCTATCTATCATGTATCTATCTATCTATCTATCTGTCTATCTATCTCCCTATCTCTCTCATATCTATTGAATTATCTATTGTCTGAGGGTGGATAATACTCTCAGACACCACCTCCCCTGCTGCCCTCTCCTATGGAGGTCTGCTATTCTCGCACACTCCCCGCCCCAACAATAAACCTGGCGGTGGCATAGGCATACTCCTGTCTGACAATTGCTCCTTCGCCCCAATCCAACCGATACCTGCTCTCACTCTCCCCTCCTTTGAAGTGCACTCTGTTCGTATTTACCCATCCTCCAACCTTCAACTGGCCCTCATATATCGACCACCAGGACCTACCGCTGCCTTTATCGACCACTTCACCACCTGGCTAATGCACTTCCTATCCACAGACACCCCCACCATCATCATGGGTGATTTCAACATCCCCATTAACACAACCCACCCCTCCTCTTCCAGTCTCCTGTCACTCACTACCTCCTTTAGTCTCTTTCAATGGTCCTCCTCTGCCACCCACACAAAGGGACAAACGCTCGACCTCATATTCACCCACCTCTGCTCTCTAATCAACCGCTTTAACTCTCAGTCTACGCTCTCTGACCACAACCTGCTGACATTCTCGGCCCTCTCCTCGGTAATAGACCCCCAACCCCTAAACCAACACGCCCCCAGGAACTTTAATCACCTTGACATCCGCACACTCTCAGACTCTCTCCGACCGCTCGCTGACATATCCTCACTCCAGGACGCAGATACCGCTGCGGACTTCTACAACACCACCATCACTGCAGCCCTTGACTCTGTGGCCCCTCTCACTAACACCAGAAATCGGACGATCAATAGGCAGCCCTGGCACACTGACCTGACTAAAAAACTGAGGCGTGCCTCACGGGTTGCAGAACGCCTCTGGAAGAAAAGCCACTCCCAGGAGAACTTCTTTAGGTATAAAGAGGCAGTTCTCACATTCAAGAATGCACTCACCTCTGCAAAGCAGGTCTACTTCTCCACACTAATATCTGCCCTATCCCGCAACCCAAAACAGCTATTCACTACCTTCAACTCCCTTCTCCATCCTCCTGTGCCCCCTCCGACATCACTTATCACAGCTGATGACTTTGCCTCTTATTTCAAAAGCAAAATTGAAACTATCAGAGACAGTCTCACCCTACACCCCCAACAACCTCTCTATCCAACTTCTTGGTGCTCTTCATCTTTAACCTGTTTCTCCACCGTCACTGATGGAAAGCTCTCCGCCCTAATCTCTAAATCCCACCTCACCTCCTCCACACGCAACCCGATCCAGTCACATCTCATCCCCAAACCCTCTGAAGTCATTACTCCTGCCCTAACCCATCTCTTCAACCTATCCCTAACCAATGGATCCTTCCCTTCCACCTTCAAACATGCTACCGTCACACCTATACTTAAGAAACCCTCCCTGGACCAATCCTCTCCAGCCAACTATCGCCCCACCTCACTGCTCCCGTATGCCTCTAAACTGCTGGAGCAACATGTCCATTCCGAACTATCCTCCTATCTCTCGTCCAATATTCTCTTTGACAGACTACAGTCAGGCTTCAGACCCCATCACTCCACAGAAGCTGCCCTAACCAAGGTCACTAATGACCTTCTAACTGCCAAAAGCCAAGCGTTACTACTCTGTCCTCCTCCTTCTCGACCTCTCCTCTGCCTTTCATACAGTCGACCATTCCCTCCTGCTAGAAACGCTCTCATCCCTTGGCATCTCAGACCTGGCCCTTTCCTGGATCTCCTCATACCTCACCAACCGCACATTCAGTGTCTCCCACTCGCACACCACCTCCCTGCCACGCCCTCTTTCTGTAGGTGTCCCCCAAGGCTCCATCCTAGGACCCCTCCTGTTCTCCATCTACACCCTCGTCCTTGGCCAACTCATGGAATCCCATGGTTTCTATTACCATTGCTATGCCGACGACACCCAAATATATCTCTCTGGACCAGACATTACCTCTCTGTTGTCCAGAGTCCCAGAGTGTCTAGCAGCCATAGCCTCCTTTCTCTCCTCCCGCTTTCTCAAACCCAACATGGAGAAAACGTAGTTCATAATCTTCACCCCTCAATGCACGACCCCCCTACCTGACCCATCTATCAAAATTAATGGAACGACACTCACTCCAGTCCCATAAGCTCGCTGCCTTGGGATAACCTTAGACTCTGACCTATCCTTCAAGCCGCATATTCAATCCCTCAACACCTCCTTCCGCCTCCAACTCAAGAACATCCATCGAATACACTCCTTCCTCACCCCTGAAACTACAAAGATGCTAGTCCACGCCCTCATAATCTCCCGCCTAGAATACTGTAATACACCTTCTCCATGGCCTCCCAGCAAACACTCTCACCCCCCCCCCTCCAGTCCACCTTAAACTGTGCTGCTCGCCTAATACACCTCTCCCCCCGTTCTTCATCGGCCGCCCCCCTCTACCAATCCCTTCACTGGCTACCCGTTGCCCAGAGAATAGAATTCAAATAACTAATGCTGACATACAAAGCCATCCACAGCCTGTCCCCTCCATATATCTCTGACCTAATCTCCCACTATCTGCCCGCACATAACCTCCGATCCCCCAAAGACCTCCTCCTCCACTCTGCTCTTATCCGCTCTTCACACAAATGTCTCCAAGACTTCTCCCGTGCATCCCCCATACTCTGGAACTCACTACCAAGACACATAAGACTGACCCCCACAATCACAAGCTTCAAGAAGGCCCTGAAGACTCACCTATTCAGGAAGGCCTACAACCTCCAATAACACTACTGTCACCACACCGCCATATGTACAGCCTCTACCCCCACCTTCTGTCTCTATCCCTCTTCCCTCATAGATTGTAAGCCCTTGCGGGCAGGGCCCTCTATCCCACTGTGCCAGTTAGTCTCTGTTAGCATTATCTGTTTTGTATATCTTGTGTACCGTATGTAAATCCTCAAATGTAAAGCACCATGAAATTAATGGTGCTATATAAATAAACAATAATAATAATAATAATTACCGTCTCATGGAATACTTTGATGACAGGTTTGGCCTTCTCACTCTCCTCCTTCTTCATGCTCCTTGCTTGCTCATAAGCTTCATCATAAAACTGTTTTATCTCTTTTGAGACCTGAGATGACACAAGGTTTTATTCCATATCCACATCAAATATCCCTAAACCTTACATAAGTCTGGAGAGACATAGAAATGATATATGTACAATGTGTATACAGTATAACCTTTAGAAGTGTATAGACACTTTGGGTGGACTTTTGGAGTTGCTGACAAGAGGTGCTCACAGTGGCCGTCAAATGCCCATTAAAGGGTTTTCTTTAGGATAGGTTATTGATATGAGTAGTAGGGGTCTATAACTGAGCACCTCTGCTGATCAATTGTTAGAAGGGACTGCTGCCTTTGGATGAGCACTGCGGCCTCTTCGTTGCATACCAAGCATAACGCTGTACTTTGTCTAGTGGCTGTGCCTGGTAGTGCACAGTGAATATGGCATGGCCGTGTAACTCGAGTGCCATAGCTCTTTCAAATAGCTGATCAGTGGGTGTGCCGGGTATTGGACCCTCAGAGGGGTTGCAGAGCCATCCACTTGGCTACTGGTGACAGGAATCTGACTTTTTCTTGCCATCTCCTCTTAATCATACCCTTTTTAAAGGAGTGCAGTCTTTTTGACCTCCGAAAAACTGCTGATAGTGCTAAATAGGTGAGGATACAAAGCATTTTACAGGGTTACGTGGCAAGATTTAAATTTTGTGCCTTCACTGAACTAGATAGACATTTTACTAATATAGATGAATGTCCCCCGGCTCTCAGATTATTAGCTCCGATTATTATTAGAGGTCTCTGCTCAGCCTTCCCTGCTACTGCTCCTGCTCTCTGTGATGTCACAGACTCTGCTCTACACATGTTGTTTATACATAGAGTAGAGAGGAGTTGGTCATGTGGCTGAGAGTCAGAGCATCAGCGGGGAAGGCAGAGGACTGAGATTTTCAGCCCCCGCTGGTGTACTCAGCCAAGCTAATATTCAGGTCCCCTGGAGACCATTATCTTTATCAGTAAGATGCTTATCCAGTGCAGTGAAGGCTCTGAAAAAAAAATAAATAAATAAATAAAAAATATATACAGTTATATTATATATATATATATATATATACAGTTTATATATAATTTTGCCACATAACCAGTTTAAACATACCTGAGTAGGTGGTTTTACTACATGTAAAACAAGTTTTAATCCCTCTCAGGTTGCGTTCACAAGTGGACGTTCCCTTCCTGTGCAGTGTGCTGTACTTTCTGCGCCGGACGATCCTCAGCTTCTCCCCTCTGCTTTCAGTAATAGCTCTAGCGCTGGAGCCATCACATAACAGCAGTGGCAGGTAAACTGGAACACTGCATAGGAAGCGACTGCCTTCATGACACTTGACAACTACACCAAGGGATTAGTGTAATGCAAGTACTCTAAGCTTAGCCATCAATCAAGGTATGTTAAAATTACTTTAGCCCGCAACTTACCAGCACTGTCGGCAGTTTTCGGAGGTTAAAAGTACTGACAGGACCCCCTTTTTTTAAACACTATTCCAGCAGGACAAAACCTATTGCACAGGGCCAATTAGAGTCAGGGCCAATTTAGGGTGAAGTGGGAAAAAGTTACCTATTCTGTCTTCAAAATAAAATGATTAATTATCGGTAATTATTATTAATTACTTTATACAATTTTTAATATTATATCATTAATTAGATGCATAGTTTGTTGCATATTTACTTTCATAGGAATTCAGTTACTGGCTTTTTAACAAATTCCGATTTTTTACTGCCTCCAATTGACCATGGCAGCCATTTAAGAAGGAGTCGAAGGTGGAGCAGGAGTCAGAGTTGGGCTGTGGAAAAATAATGGAGTCGGATTTGGAGTCAGAGTTTGACCTACTGACTCCGTAGCCCTGTTATTGCAATGTTCATCCTGATCTTCCTGGTTTGTTATACCTAAACTACAGTACAGACTGATGCTTAGGGCACTGAGAGAGAGACAGCAGGGTGTATGTGTCAAAAAAAAAAACAAAAAAACACAGTGCACTATATGGCTATGGGGTACAGGTATTGTAATATATTGACCATATGGCTGCGGTCCTTGTAATTTTAGCACAGGGACTTGATTCTGAACTCTTGTGTAAATCCACTGTTATATAGAATAAGTATAAAACATTTCGCTTACCTGTTCTCTATTCACAAAACCCCAGATGCCAGCAGCTACTTCACATGCAAACAGGATTACTAGGCAAGCGAAGAACTGCAGAGACAGCAAGGTGAACAGAGGTGAGGAACAAAAAGGGAAAGTAGAAATTTAAGAAGTTCTCTATAATATAATAGCAGATAATAAAGCAAAATCAACTAAATTACATTTATTCCATAGGATAGGATGAAATGGAATTTGGAATGTTCCTGGCAGGATTCTTAAGCAGTTCATTTAAAGCGACAGGTCCACTTATCATAAAGATATCCTCTTAAAGATATTAAGATTAACTCACGGGATTATTATATGCGTAAGGTGAGAAAGGAGCTGAGGTCAGAAAAACCTGTCAACCCTAGTGACTTCACAAGATCCTTCCTTGTCTGTGTCCATAGGTTCTGACTATTTATCACATGTAATCAAAGGACTGCTGAGAATATATTCCCAGTTACTTATAAATGTGGGGTTTTTTAAAGGGGGTAGAGGCCTCTAAACTGTTTAACAAAACCCATGTCTCGCACTAGAGGTATTAGCAGATTTAAGTTTTACAGTTCTTTAATGTTTAAAGGTCCTCATCGATGTAGTATTATATATCGATAGAAAGCCGGCTTTCCCGGTATGCGCCCAAATGCTGGAGATATCGGAGCAGTTAATTTCGGCACCGATATCGCCCCACTGTCAGAGGGGGCGTTCCTTACCACCAAGCGATGACGCTGAACTCTAAGGCCCGCACTTCTGACAGTGGGGCAATATCGGTGCCGAAATTAATGGCACCGATATCTCCAGCACTGACGCACAAACCAGGAAGGCCGACAGTGCGGTGAATTCAGCGCACTTTCGACTTTCTAGCACATCAACATCGACTTTCTACCACATCGATGGGGGTATTCGCGGAACTAAATAATAATGACCTATGCTTAGAAAAGTTCATCAATATTAAATCAGTAGCTGTCTGACACCCAGCACCCCTATGACCATCCGTTCAAAGTGGCCATGACATTTGGGTGAACATCACTTCTGCTTCACAAACCAGTAAAATCACATTTATTCATAACGTGGCCTGTTTGCACTTCTGTCCCATACACGTGAATAGGACTGAGCTGCAATACAAAGCACAGTCAATATGCAATGTACAGTTTTCTGCTTAGTATTCAGTGAAGAGGCTGTAGCACTCATCCAAAATCTGCAGCCTCTTCTAACAGCTGACCATGGGTGTCAGACCCCTACCGATCTGATACTGATGACCTATCCTAAACATAAGTCATCAATATTATAATGAAGACCATTAAATACTCTGTATTTCCGGTGATGAAGCTGCAGAGGAATTGAACACTTTCTACCAAGTGCCTCCTCAGATTACAGCTGTTTGCTGAGAGGCCCAACAGAGGGTCACCTTTGGCTTATAACAAAAAAAAACACAACCCACCCAAAAAAAAACCCCCCACCCCTCCCCACCACCCCAAAAAATTCAACAAAAAAAAATATATTTACTATAATTAATAAAGGCTAGTTAAAGGTAAAATGACAGGGCTAAAGACAAGCAAAATATACAATATACATGAACAATTTCAAGGCAAATTCTGCAATGGTTTCTACTTTACTCTGTCCACTTCTGCAGTATGGACACTGAATGAACAATATACTCAAAACTATCCCTAACTGACCCTGACTTCACATTTGGGTGCACCCCCTTTTCCCCAGTGGTCCAGGTGGACCGCTACAGTCCGTAGAAGCGCGCGGTGGGGCCCAAAGTCGGTCCTTTCTTTTATAGTGAAGCGTCCTCTCCTCACGGTTATCAGGATCTTGGGAGAAATGAAGTCCTCTTTAACAGACAGGGAAACCAACTGAATGCAATGTAATCCAACAGCAGATTCCACTCAGCACACTGACAGTCCTGCCGAATCCATACACTGAGCTGGGATGTAAGCCGGGATTTAGCAGGTGCCGTCCAGTACATCAACAGCACTGCGAGTCTCTATCTGTGGTATCCATATACACAGTCACAATGTCAGTCTCACTGATCAGCCACTGAGCACAGTTCCTTTCACATGGACTCACTAGTCCTGTTGTCTCTTTACACTCTGTTTGTCTCTGGACCAAGATACAGCTTAGCTGTACAGAAAAATCTCCACACCAGTTCAATACAACACTTGCTAAGATGGCTGCTGTCTCTCTCTCGTCACTTCCTGCTTCTCTGCTCACACTCTGTCTGCAGAACAGGCAAGCTCACATAAAAGGGGGGGGGTCTCACTCCAGCATCATGTCACAATTACAATGGCTGCTGTCTTAAAGGAACAGAATCACAGAAATACATTCAACATTAACAGTTTATACAGACAAATGAAGCTTAAGACAACATTGGCTGTCTCTTACATATTCCCCCCACTTTAAGATTGGCAGTCCCTGCCTATGACTGTATATCCAGAGGGTTGTACTTTTATGCACAGGGTGGTAGTATACCGATGTATGGCAGGCCAAACAAACTCATCCTGCGCATACCGAACAGGGGGAATACCAGCATTTGGCCTAGTGGTCCGTCTGAGGACCGGTGGTATATTATGGGGTGCTGCAGCTATGGGCTGAGAAGGACCAGCGGATTCCGCACCAGAGGGGGCACAGGCCGGAGATACAGTAGTCACAGGTGGAACATCCCCAGGAGCAGGGATCGGCCAACAATCATCCTCCTCGTCGGAGGCCCATTCCGCACCTCCATTCTCTGACTGTGGGAGCTCATTCACATTGGCAGGCCCATCGTGATTTGTCCCTTCAGAATGACACAGGCGCAACATATTTCGGTGAAGTACTCGAACACAATCAGTTCCTTCTTTCTGGACCTGGTACACTGGCCCATTCGCATACTTGCGGCCAACAACACGATACGGCAAAGCCTCCCATCTGCTTTCCAATTTCCCTTGGGGTTTCTTGACACGAACTAGCACCAGGTCGCCTGGTTGCAATGGTGCTTCTTGCACTGGGGTCTTATCAGGATGGGGATGTTCTTGCAGGCGCTGCCGCACCAATCGATGGATCGTCTCAAGTCTCTGCCGATGCGCCCGCACCCAAGAGGTTGGATCCCTCGGAGGGAACCCATCCACATCATTCAACTGTAATTCTCCTATACTTCGCCCAGACCGCCCAAAGAGAAGAGTATAAGGAGAGTACCCCGTTGTAGAATGGACCTGATTGTTATAGGCCCACACCATTTCAGACAAGAACTGAGGCCACTGTAACTTCTTGTCTTCCTCCAGAGTCCGCAGCATCTGTAGCAGAGTTCTGTTGAATCTTTCACAGGCCCCATTTCCCTGAGGGTGGTATGGAGTCGTGTGCGACTTCTTTATCCCGTAGATACGTTGAACTTCTTTCATTACGTGTCCCTCAAAGCAGGCGCCCTGGTCGGAGTGGATGCGTTGGGGGCACCCATATACTCGAATGAAATCTTGGCACAGAGCACGAGCTGCTGACTCAGCTGTCTGGTCCTTGGTGGCGGTTACCACCGCAAATTTGGTGAAGTGATCCACCATTACGAGGCAATACTGGTGTCCGCTATTGGATGGGCCCACCATTAGATAGTCTATCATGACGATTTCTAAAGGTTCCTGGGTCACGATGGTTTGTAGGGGAGCTCTCTGTTCTATTGCCTTATGGATCTCACAAGTTCGACAGCTGCGGCATACTTCTTCGACCATTTGACGAAGACCAGGGCAGTAAATCAGTCGCTGTAACCAACGAAAGGTCTTCTCATGACCAAAATGTCCATTCTTATTATGAGCCTCAACTGCCAACGAGCGAGCCAGTTCACTAGGCACCACAATTTGGTATCGAATGTCGATCTCAGAAGGTAAATAGACCTTTCGGCATAGCACTCCATTTTTCATCTCCAACTTTTCCCACTGACTCAAAACAGATAATATCTCACGTGTCAGTCGTTCTCTTTCCTCTCTACAGGGCTTCTGGCCTTTCTCAACACACTTGATCATCTGCGCCAGCCCCTCATGGGTCTGTTGTATCTGTGCCCATTCCTGTCGTGAGGGACCAAAGAAAGGAGCCATTTCAGTCCCCTCCATCTCAAACTGATTAGTGGCGGTCAAGGCCTGTGAAAATCTGCTGAAATCGGGCACCTCCACATGCTCCAACTCATGATCCACGTCTTCTGTGGGGGTCTGGGCAGTTACCCTAGAAAGTCCGTCAGCATTCTGGTTCTCTGTCTTGGACCGATACTTAATGCGGTAATTGAATGTAGACATTCGGGCTATCCACCTCTGCTCTAACGCCCCGAGCTTGGCATTTTCCAGGTGAGCTAGTGGGTTGTTGTCAGTCAGTACTAAAACTTCAGCACCGGTCAAATATTCAGAGAATTTCTCGGTCATGGCCCATACCAGTGCCAACAGCTCCAATTTAAATGAACTATAATTCTCGGGGTTTCTTTCAGAATCTCTCAAAGACCGGCTGCCGTACGCTATGACCCTCTCCTGGCCATCCTGAAGCTGGGAAAGCACTGCTCCAAGACCATACAGGCTTGCATCTGTATATAGCTGGAACGGCAAGTGGTAATCAGCATATGCCAAGACTGGGGCTGTTGTCAGTGCATCCTTCAATGCCTGGAAGGCTTGTTCCTGTTCAGGTCCCCACTTCACGGACCGGTTCTTTGGACCACCGGATGTGCCTCGTAGGAGAGCATTAAGTGGTGCTGCTACCTTGGCGAAATCCTTAATAAACCGTCGATAGTAACCGGCTACTCCAAGGAACGCCCTCACTTCTCGCAGGGTAGTCGGTATCGGCCAATCTTGAACAGCCGCTATCTTGTCTCTTGATGGTCTCACCCCTTCTCCTGATACGCGGTGACCCAAGTAATCAATTTCAGATTGGAACAACCGACATTTACTGGGTTTCAATTTGAGCCCATGTTCCCGCAATCTTCGAAATACTTGCCCCAACTGGTGGAGATGGTCTTCAAAGGTCGCAGAATACACTATAATGTCATCCAAGTAGATGAGAGTGAACTCAAAGTTGAAGTCACCGAGACATTTCTCCATCAACCGCTGAAACGTTCCGGGTGCATTTGTCAACCCGAAGGGCATCCGGTTAAATTCGTATAGTCCCATGGGCAAGATGAATGCCGTCTTCTCCTTGTCTTTTGTGGCCATCGGCACCTGCCAATACCCACTAGCCAGATCTAGTGAGGAGAAGTACCGGGCTCTCCCTAGCGCTGAGAGGGACTCCTCAATCCGTGGCAAGGGGTAGGAATCTCGTACGGTGCAAGCGTTTAACTTCCGATAGTCTACGCAAAATCGGATGGACCCATCTTTTTTTCTTACTAACACCACAGGAGCCGCCCAGGGACTCTGGCTTTCTTGGATGATCCCACCCTGTAGCATCTTAGCTAACAGTTCTTTCACTTCCTGATACAACTGTGGAGGAATTTGTCGGTAGCGCTCTCTAATTGGAGGGGTGTCTCCTGTGGGAATCTCATGGTAGATCCCTGTGGTACATCCAAAATCTTCAGCATACCGTGCAAAGGTGGCTTGGTTCTCCCACAACAGCTCATCTACCTTCTGCACCCATTCCAGAGAACATGAACTTACATCCATCTTCATCTGTTCTCGAATTGCACAGCCATTCCATTCAGAGGTGGGTTCCTCATCTTCTCCCATGGACACAGTTACGGTCCACTCATCCCTTTCAGTCGGCTTCAGCTGCATTGGAGTTACTTTCCTTACTTCCTCCGGAGTCACATAGATGTTAGCCAGCAGCCTCCCTGGGGTCAGGTCCACACTCTGGTCCTGAGTGTTTACACATCGAAGTGGTACTCTTCCATTGCGAACTATTGCCAAGGAACGGGCCACTAGCGGATCAACACCTCCTTCGGCTGCCTGCAGTGGTTCTACCAACACAGCTATGCCCTCTAGTTTCCGACAGGTGCCTACGGGCATGGACACTATTGTCTCCCGACTGGGTGGCAGTGTAACTTTTGTATGCAAAGGAACTGAAATTCGAGCCAGAGGACGCTGTGCATCTGAACTTTTCTGTAAGCCACATGTCCGGATCAGCCGCTGGAAAGCTGTTTGAGTAGGCCGATGGGTGGTGGTTTCTTTCCAATAACCGTGACCTTTCTTTTCAAAGAGGATCTGATCTAATTCTTTTAACACATTCATCCCCAAAATGACAGGGACCTTTACTTCATGTGACTCCTGTACCACCACAATGCCTTTCCTACCTAGATCTTGGCCACATACCCGGACATTCATCCAGGCCACTCCCACGACCGGAACTGGTAACTGGTTAGCTGCGACCACTCGTACGAATGTATGGGGATCATATTTCACATGTTGCCGGAAGTACCGTTCATAACAGTCTCTACTCAAGGTCGTTACTTGGGAACCCGTGTCAATCATCCGGTAACGGAATACCCTCCATTTCCACCGATGACAGGACTTGCAGCGATCAGGTCATCATCAGGGCATTCTCCCCACATAGTCTCCTTGTCAGTCTCCCCTACTACACGCCCCAGCAGCAGGGGACTCAGTTTAACGGCGGTCTCTCATAAGTTTGTCGCTGCTCTGGACATCTAGCAGCAACGTGGCCATCCGTCCACACTCCCAGCAGCGATCCCCCGTCGTTCTGGCCATCTGTTTGGGCCCCTTCGGTAAGCCCCTTCGATTTCTCCTGAGCACTGCACTAAATGATTTGGACCCCTTCGGTAGGTCCTATCCCACCCCCCAGCGGGGTGGTGGGTGATTCTGACTTGCTGGGTGTGGATGGCTCACCCTTTCATCTCCAGTCTTCTGGAAGTCTGCAATTTTCATAGACTGCTCATCACAACGAGTGTGCAAGTGTTCCATTTGTTCTTGCAGTTTCTGCATTACTGTGAGAATTTCTTTAACCGTCCCTTTTTCTACTGTCTCTGAGCCAGAACTAGCCCCCTGTGACAAAGTAACTCCAACTGCGGTCTGCGGCCTCGGGACCATACTATTGGCACGGGAGATGGCCTCTACCTGTACATCATGGAATTTAGCATCAGTCTCTCGTCGTATAAAATCCTGCATAGTCACAGTTAAACTGCCGTCACGTATCCCCAGGACAAACTGGTCACGGAGAGTCCGATCAGGGTTACAGAAGGCTGGCGAGCCCCCTCTTTCCTTCCTTTGAATATCTCGGAGCAGTTCTTGTAGGGCATTTGCATATTGGGGAAGGCTTTCATTCTCCTGTTGTACCCTCTGGAAGAACCGAGCCTGCAGAGACCCCAGCAATGCAGTTTCTCCATAGATGGTTTCTAGAATCTGGACTACTTGCTCAAATGTCTGCCTTTGTTCAAATGGCCTCAGTATCACCGTGGTCTTAGCATCCCCTTGTAATGTCAATATTGCTAGCTCTACTAGTACTTCTGGTGCGGTCTGGTACATTCGCTGTATCATTCGTATCTGTTCCACCCACATACTCACTGACATATTATTGCCATCAAATTTAGCTAACTGACTCATTATAGCCCCTGCTGGCATTCTTCCTCCAGCACCATTCTCCCGAACGGGTGCGTCACCGTCCATTCTGGTAAGCGGATCCTGCCGACTACGCCAATTTGTGAACCGAGAGCAAGGCAGGTGGTTTGGACTCCGCAACCAGAAATGAACGCACACGCGGTAGTTCAAGAAAAAAAAATATATTTACTATAAGTTAATAAAGGCTAGTTAAAGGTAAAATGACAGGGCTAAAGACAAGCAAAATATACAATATAGCATGAACAATTTCAAGGCAAATTCTGCAATGGTTTCTACTTTTACTCTGTCCACTTCTGCAGTATGGACACTGAATGAACAATATACTCAAAACTATCCCTAACTGACCCTGACTTCACATTTGGGTGCACCCCCTTTTCCCCAGTGGTCCAGGTGGACCGCTTACAGTCCGTAGAAGCGCGCGGTGGGGCCCAAAGTCGGTCCTTTCTTTTATAGTGAAGCGTCCTCTCCTCACGGTTATCAGGATCTTGGGAGAAATGAAGTCCTCTTTAACAGACAGGGAAACCAACTGAATGCAATGTAATCCAACAGCAGATTCCACTCAGCACACTGACAGTCCTGCCGAATCCATACACTGAGCTGGGATGTAAGCCGGGATTTAGCAGGTGCCGTCCAGTACATCAACAGCACTGCGAGTCTCTATCTGTGGTATCCATATACACAGTCACAATGTCAGTCTCACTGATCAGCCACTGAGCACAGTTCCTTTCACATGGACTCACTAGTCCTGTTGTCTCTTTACACTCTGTTTGTCTCTGGACCAAGATACAGCTTAGCTGTACAGAAAATCTCCACACCAGTTCAATACAACACTTGCTAAGATGGCTGCTGCTCTCTCTCTCGTCACTTCCTGCTTCTCTGCTCACACTCTGTCTGCAGAACAGGCAAGCTCACATAAAAGGAGTCCCACTCTATATTATATACCTAAGAAGAGCAGAGACTTGCGATGAGCTCATGGTGCTTGTATAATGCATTGCCAACACCAAGGAGCTGTTAAAAACATTTTACGCATTAATCTTTCTGACAACAGTGCTAAGTAATGTTGCCTGCAATGGCATGAATGTTCTCAGCAGATTAACACAGCACTCAGTGCCATAGTCAACTATCAGCCTGCCGGGTGCATGCTAAATATACTCTTATTTACCTGCCTGTGCAGTTCGGGAGATGGCTATATACTGTGTTCATTCCATTAGTTTTATGCAAAGACCACTTATTATAATAGAGAGCACTTGTCTTACAGTAAGGTAATGAACTTATCCAAGAAAGCTTTTCCATAATAGTCACATTAAGGAGAAGGTTCATTGGGTAACTTTATTACCTATACCTATTAACAGAAAGTCAAGGATCCTTGCAGTAATGGGGAAATATTTCTTAAATGTTTGAAGTTCCTAAACTACCTACAACTTTGATTTATTCTTCTTACTTGAAAACGTACCTAAGCGTCAAACAAACTTTGCATAAATCAATGGTACAGTGTGTACAGTAGTAACAGTATTAATGGGCATTATACAGTATGACTTGTATTCTATAATTTTAGCAGTTTTTCCCTCTGCAGCCTCTATTTGGTGGGTGGAACTACCTGCAATACACTGCACACATTAAGTAGAGGGGAATCTGCTCCACAACTGTCTCTTTCACTCAGAAATAACTCCAGGAACATAAACAGTACATATTGGGAAGTACTGACTTGTCCTAATGTAAATACATTACTTTGACTCTGATAGAAAGCTTCAATTTAGCTCCAGCATCACACTATTATTTCTGCTGCTGTCTCTCTCCCTTTGCTCACTACTGCCCTCTTTTCTCCACTAACTTCTATAGACATGTATATTCTGAGTCATATGACCTGCAGTCCATCTCAAAATGGATGTAGCAGAATTTTCAGAGTGAAAGACAGATGATCAGATAGAGGGGGAGTAGGCAAAAAGCCTAATAAAGGCAGAAACAAACATTATTGTTTGATCAGCTATATTACAAAATTTCTTATAGTTGACTTTACTGTTGATTTAAATATTTTTTTTTTTAAAGTTGGTGACCCTTTAAAAACATAAGTCTAAAGAGCCAGTCCATATGAAATTCCAATGCAAGATCCTTCCTTCTAGACTTGAAGATTTCCACTGGCAAAGTTTTTTGTTTCCTTCCATCTGAAGGATTTCCTGAACTTTGGATACACTGGACGAAAGACTTTAAAAGGGTTTTCCGGGATAAATTAAAAATTAAACAGTAAACTAAACCCCCTCCCCCTGCCTAAATTCTAATTTGCTTAGTTAAAAAAAAAATCTATATTTACCCATATCCCTGGGGCGATCATGTGACTGCCCCAGACACATTTTCTGTTAATCTGTTTCTGGAAACGAAGCATCACCAATACCCCCCCCCCATCATACTTACCAGTCTTCAGTCTTCTGGCCACACTTCCTCCGCTTCTGCCGGCGCCTGCGCTATAGAGCTCTGTTGTACACTCGCCGGCAGAAGTGAAGAGCACCTGCCATGCATGTGCAAGAAGAAGAAGGAGCCGGCAGGACAGAAGAAACTGATCTCCAGGACACAGAAGACAGGTAAGTATGATGGTGTGTAGGGGGGGGGCTGAGTTAGTTAGGTAGGTAGGTAGGGCTAGTAGTCCACGGGCTAGCTAGGGAAACAGGGAGGGGGAGGGAGTGAGAGGGGGATCATGGTAGTTGTAGGCAAAGACAGCAGGAAGCTACTCATGTAAACAAATGCAGAGGATGCCAGGAGCTCACAGATAAACTCAGAAATCACTAAAAACACCGTTAAAGGTATTTTGGTGCACTTATTAACCTTTTTTTTTTAAACAAAAGTTTTTGTGCCCAAAAAACCCCTTTAACTTATGCCACTGTGCCTAGAACTGCATACAAAAACATATATTCCGTAGCATAGTCTACTATGCTATTCCACAAGAAAAAAGGCATACACATTGTGCGAAAAGTGCGCTGTTTTGGCATACATTGAATTCTGTCTTCCAATCTCCTTCCCTTTCAATTACATAAGAGGAAAGGGATGTGAGGAATCCTCTGGGTGCCACAAAATGGTGCTCAAAGCATGGTTTCAAGTGTCAGAGGTGGTAGCGGTGGATACTGTGGCAGACTGCAGTGTCTCAGGAGAAAAAAGCTAACATTTTCTTGTACAAGGTCATCTTGGGCAGAGATATTTTTTTACTGACTCAGTTCCTCTTCCTTGGGAAGGAAGCTTTAATCTCAGTTTGTTTTTTAAGTAAAGAAGAGCAGAGTCCAATCTTCCATTACAAGGGACAGGAGGCCAAAGGGTCACACAGAAGGAGGTAGCTCTGATAGGTTACAAGATCAGGATGCAGCACTTGAAACTTCACGAAAAGAATTTACCTGATCCTAAAGAGATCTGTACACACGCAAGCCAATAGTAAGCATATCCTGAAGAAAACACTGGAAGCATGGAAGATAATAGTAATGTCCAGTATTATTGTGAAGATGTAGTTTGAAGCCACTAAATAAAACTGTATATCCCAAATGTTTCATGCACTTCTATGGGGCTTCTGTCCCATCCTGTCCGGAAGTCCCATAGCAATTAATGGAGTGCAAGTCACGCAACACAAACAATTAACAAATCTAACATTAGGTTTAGCTCATACCGATGTTGCAAGTCTTTCTTTCGAGACATAGGAGCGGAAAAAATAGAATATAAGCTGTGATGGATTCGTCATACAAGGTTCGCCAAGGGCGCCCAAAGGACTCCATTGACTTTTAATAGGGTCCTTAGTTGTAATGTAATGGTGTCTATCAATGAAAAACTGAGCCATATCCAGTACTATATTTTCAATCCAAATCTTAGCCAGGTGTAGAAGCCAACTACATAAGTTAGGAGCCAGCAGGCATTAGTTGGAGCACCAACATTGTATCCAGATGCAATTTGCTTGACTATACACCAATTACTTCTACTAGTTGTTTACCTCCACAGGATCCCCTTTTACTGGATATTTCGCCTTGATCATAACATTCTTGGTAGAAACAGTTGCATGACCAAACCCCATGAGGTTGGCAGTTTGTGAACTACTGGCCATGGCTGGTCTAGCACCGATCACCAATGCCTTGTTCAAGGTCACTTGTCTGAGTTACCCGTACTAATGTGAATTCACACAGGAAAGTGATCCATGGAAAACCAGAACACGTGATTTTATTTTGCATTTCAGGATCATGTGTCGAATTTCCATACAGGTGTCTCTAATAAAGTGGCCAAACAAAAATCACAAAAGCAATTAAAATACTATGCAGAACTGATCAATGATACACTGCATCATGCATGAGATCTTCAGTGAGATTTGTATTCACTATAATAACATTTCTATAACAGATCTAACTATTGACTGTGTTTGACAAAAACACAGGAAATAACTTGAGAAAACAGGAAGAGCAGACGTATCAGAACATATTCCATTATATGGGTGGCTTGTTTTGCAGTATTAGGGCTGGTTCACATCTGCGCTCGGTTTCTGTTCGGGGAGTCCGCTTGGGGACCCCCCATGAACGGAAACCTATTTGCATAGAAAAGCTGTTTACCTAAGGAAACCTGCGAACCCCATAGACTATAATGGGGTCCGTGTGGTTACTGGTCGGTTTCTGCACGAATTATGCGGAAATATGCGGAGAGGAAAGTACTGCTTGCAGTAAAATACATCAATTGATTCTCGCTGCGCCCTTGATCGGTTTGGTGTTTTCCTGTTTAAAATCCGTGATATCATTGAAGAGGCCTGAAGACAGCAGGGCGCCATGCCTGAGTCCAGGAGAGGTGAGTAACATTGTTTTTTATGTTTGATCACCTCCCCTGGGCCTCCAATCATTATACTTGGGGATCTGCAAAGACCCCCGTGTACAATAATATCTTTTAGGTCATGAACCCCAAAAATTTAAGGTTCTGCAGTGTAGGGGCCACTATAGGACATTGTACTGTGTGAAGGGGCCACTATGTGACTTTATACTCTGTGAAGGGGCCACTATGGGATATTCTACTGTGTAGAGGGGCCGCTATGGGACATTATACTGTGTGAAGGGGCTACTATGGGACATTATACTGTGTGAAGGGGCCACTATGTGATTTTATACTGTGTGGAGGGGCCACTATGGGACATTATACTGTGTAGAGGGGCCACTATGGAAAATTATACTGTATGGAGGGGCCACTATGGGGACATTATATTGTGCAAAGGTGCTGCTATGGGACATTATACTGTGTGGAGGGGCCACTATGGGACATTATACTGTGTGAAGGGGTTACTATGTGACTTTATACTGTGTGGAGGGGCCACTATACTATAGGACATCATACTGTGTAGAGGCGCCGCTATGGGACATTATACTGTGCGAAGGTGCCACTATGGGACATTATACTGTGTGGAGGGGCCACTATGGGACATTATACTGTGTGGAGGGGCCACTATGGGACATTAGGCCGCTATGGGACATTATACTGTGTAGAGTGTGGAGGAGCCACTGTAGGATATTATACTTTGTAAAAGGGCTGCTATGGGACACTATATCGTGTGGAGGGCCTCCTATGAGACATGGGGACATTATACTGTGTGGAGGGGCCGCCTTGGGACCTTATAAAGTGTGGAGGCCACTTTGGGACATTATACTTGGTGAAGGGGCCACTGTGGGACATTATAGTGTGTGTAAATGGAGCGTTATACCTTGTGGGAGCCAGGAAAAGGGGTGCTAAGCCATGTGATGGGGCCCAAGATAAATGATTGGTATGGGGCCCAGTGTTTGCTAGTCACGCCCCTGGATATACAGATATATATACAGTGTGTGTGTGTGTGTGTGTGTGTATATATTCCACCACCGCGAGCCAGGAGCACAAAATAAAGAGGAATCCAAGTCAGATATCTGCCTTTAATTCCTCTTTACTTTCCAACGTCTGAACAGGTTCTATCTACTTGTATGGAATAGACTGTATTACAGTCCACTCCAGTAGGTCTGTATCTGAGGTTCCTTGATCTGTGAGATATTGGGGTTCCTCCTTCCTGATTTCTATAGACAATGACTCCATCTGCATGAGGTAGGTATTATCTGCTCAGCCATCATTAAAATGATAGATTGATAGAAGGGAAGATAACAATCCATGTGTAGGCATCCCAGGAGTCATGTAAAATTTAAGACCGCCAGAGATATTACATGGTCTTCCACAACTAGGAAAGGTTAACTGAGTAGTAGATTGACCAAGAGATACACAAACCACCTGGCCAAACTCCTGGACAAATTCCTTATGTGTCCTTATCTCCACTGCACACTTCCAAGTAGGCTCTGTATCCCCATTGGCATATGTTATTAGCTGCCAGCAAATCATAGTGAATATCTGCGGAATCCTATTCAATGCTTTTGTTTTAATAAAACTTCCTTCATTCTTCTGACAGATCCCCAAGACAAGAGAGAGTGAAGGATTCCAAATCTGTCACAATTTCTTAACCGCTAAATTAAGAGCTGCCAAGCGTGGTCAGGGCTACCCAAACATTTTATGTGTATCAGGCCCTGTGATTCTCCCCCTATTACAAATGTCAGGGAAGGATCAGGCAGATGGATTTTTGACATGCCTAATCCTTTTGTTCTTGGAGAGATAAGATGCCTGACAGAAATGTCTGTAACTTACCCCTCTCAGCCAACAGCTAACAGGGCCGCTTGGCTTTCCCTAAGTGGCAGATGTTGTGGAAAGGAAGGGTCGAGTGGGTTGGATTTCAACATGCTTAAAGCTTTTGCTTTCAGGGAAGACCAGCTACCTCCAGAGTAGTCTAAGGATGACTTATGCTAGTCATAGACTTCTCTGAGGACAAAAGAGTTGGGTGTATTGAAATCCAGTGTGAGGCCCCCATACAAATTAGGTGGTCCGCTGCTTCCTCTGAAATCTGGCCAACCTTCGTCATACATTTATGGTTAGCAGACATTCTCAGATGAGACAAGTACACTTGTGTTTGGGGTGGGAATTGGTCAGATGTAGCGGACCTGTATGGCTAGCTTCAGTGTATTACTATTTGACCTAAACTGACTTTTTTCATTCAGAGCAAAGGGAAATAGGAGAATTTAGATGTACAATTCTTAAAACTGTTGTTGGTTTCCATCTGTTAAGTCAGTATGCTGCCTGCCAAGGCTTTGATACCGATGCTTGTGCTATTAATGCAGGTCCTACTGGCTGCAGCTGTCTATATGACTTTACTGCCAAGAGTAAGCTTTAGAAACCAGCCCCGCAGCAGAAACTTACTAACTGTCTTCCTAGCGTCTATAAAAAGACTGGGCAGCGACAAAGTATGCGTTGATGGAGACCCTCATAGCTGGGAAAGGAAGGGTGTGGCCCCCAAAAGACACAAAAAGTATATATAAGAATGCTGAGTAGACATTGGAAATGCATTAAGACAAAGAGGAAACGAGGAAAGGAGACATTCTGGAATCAAGATACTGTGAAATATATTCCACACGCTGCTAGACAACTGCTTCTCATTAACATAGCAACATTTACTTAGTGGAAAAGTCGGAGAGAAGGCAGCAGGAAACAAATTATAACCTATCCATTCGATAACTGGTCCATGAGCCATCCTATGTCTTATAAGAACTGATGGCGTCTACCAAGCTTTTACTCTACAAGGCAAATTACTGAGATATTCTGCGAACATAAACAAGAAAAAGGAGAAAGACAGCACCATCAAGGGGAAACCTTCTCAAAGATGCAAGGCAGAAACTCAGTCTTCTAAACTGGGTGTATACTCACCTAGCTTCTTCACATAACAGAGCAATTAATTGGAGTCCAGACCATACACCATGTATAGGGCCAGGCAGGGGCCACTCTCAAACACTTGACTTGTAACACACTCTGTGAACACCCTGCTGAATTTTTAGGGAAATTCAGCAGCATGTTATCCTACAAGCTGTCATTGAAAACTGCAGGTCTCCCACAGTTTTCAATGAGAGCTGAGCTGGAGTAGCGGCACATGGCCACTGACAGGGCATAAAGCCAACTGCTTCCGGCCCATGCTGTGTATAGTAAGGTTTATCAAATGTAGAGAAAATAAGATAGAGTGTATAAGGTACTATAAAAATAAAGCTTCACTTTTAATTCTTATACGATAAAAAAATTTGTAGAGAGGACAAGACACACTAGATACGGGTGCGTTATGAGGCTCACTGTTAAGGGAGTAGGGGGTGTGGCTCAAGTATCGTTTAGTTGTCAATACTGTTGGATGCCGCTATCCGGGGAACAAATCCAGTCCAGACATTCCCATATAAATTATCAGTAGAGGAATCCAACTCTAATATCCCCCCCGCGACATCCAAACTTTCAGATGACAAACTATGTCTAAACCTTACTGAGCTCAATCACCCTTATCTCCCCCAGACAAATGCTCCAGAGAGCCTCAAATATAGGAAGACATGTAGCCAGCTGTGCTACATGTCAGTTCTCAATGAGGGCCCTGAGTGCAGGGATCGGTAACCACCCCTAGTGGAATGAGCCCTTATAAGAGCGTAAACCGATTTGTACTCCAACGCCTCATAAGCAACACCTGAAACTCACACCTAGAGTAGATAGGTAACAATAGATCTCACCCTCACACTAAGTAGTCCAAAAAAAAATTCCTACGCGTTTCACAGCATCCTAAACGATTCTGGATCATCAGGGGACAGTATCAGAATAACCTCTCAGTCTGAAAGTGAAATGACAGTGGCCAAAATGAGTGACTTATCCGCAGGAACCACTGCAGGTCTCCCACAGTTTTCAATGAGAGCTGAGCTGGATTAGTGGCACATGGCTACTGACAGGGCACAAAACCAACTGCTTCTGGCCCGTGTTGTGTATAGTAAGGGCATCGGAAGCTGCCTCGTACACATACTCAGTGCATAGGTTGCCTGTCGGCCTCCTATCGATCAGATATTCATGGCCATAAATAAGGCTAGAACATAAAAAAGAAATTTCAGGACAACCCCTTTAATGCTATATTTTTCCAGGCATTTTTTGCTACTTGTGAATGTTAGCTGAAAGGGAATAGGGACTTATGAAATATGTATTTGTTAAAATATTTTTTTTGGTCTCTGAATACTTTGCAGGTAGAAAATGCACAAGTCACTTTAGGGTGAAATCAGAAAGAAATGACTTTATTAAATTACACAACAAGAAGCTCATTTGGAGCAATTATACTGCTATGGATTTTGGGCACATATACTGAAGATTTTCCGCAGCCTATACATCCTCTGTGGACATAACCTCAGAGCTTATTCAAGCAACCAAACTGACTGTCGACCATGTATTTCATGGATTTGTGTATGATCCTTTTTTTTTTTTTTTTTTTCTTTTTGCACAGTGGGCAAATCAGGACCCAAAAGTCCAATCCGTGAAAAATGGGGCATGTCCAATTTTTAATGGATCACGGACACCACACAGCTAAGAAACTCTGTCATACGAATAAGCTCTTAGAGTATGAGCTGTCTGAGCTGCTGTTTTAGGCCGGGGCCTCACGTGGCACAAATGGCGCGGTTTGCCTGCGGCAGAAACGCCACGAAAAAAAAATACAGAGTTTTACAGTCACAGCAAAGTGGATGGGATTCTATTGAATCCAATCTTCCCTTTGCGGAAAAATACGTGCAGCCGACATGCTGCAATTTCCAAAACCGTTGCGGGTTTGGAAATCGCAGCATGTCAAATATACCTACGTAAACACCGGCGGTTTCCCTATAGTTATAATTGTGTTAAAAGTGCTGCGAGAAAAAACATGATGTGTTGCTGCCATGGTTTTTCCCACAGTGCTTTTTTGCTGTGGGATGATATGTGGGGCCTTAGCCTTAATGTCAGATAAATAATACAAGGGGCTCTTGATCTGGACATTCATCTCTCTGTTGTTATACTTTGATGTGTTACACTGGTTAGCGCACTTACCGTTGTGATACCACCATTGCACAATACACACTGTAGGTTTTAATTCACCACATTACAGACCCATTTACTTTTCGGGTGCATACACATGATCAGGATTTACATGCAGAAAATCTGTCCTGAATTCCATATGTACTGTATATGTCCAGAAATCCGCGTGGAAAATCCACACAAACTGGCGCAGATTTTGGTGTGGATTTTCATATATGTACAGATTTAGCTGTGTATTTTTAAGCCATTTTTTTCATTCCTGCTGGATAAAAAAACTAATAAATTGATATGCTGCGGATTTTAAATTCATAAAGTCAATTTCTGTGTGGAAAAAATTCTGCATCATGTGGATGAGAAATAGAATTTTTCATTGACTGTAATGCTAATAGATACGATTATGGCAGATTTTCCACACAGATATCTGCACAGAAAAACTGTATGTATTGTTGACCGAGCACATGTATTCTAAGGCTAAGGCCCCATGTAGCTGGCTGCAGCAAAAAAAACGCTGCAGGAAAAACTGTGACAGTTTTCCTCTGTGGACTTTCAGCTTCCATTATACCGATAGGGGAAACCGCCAGCGTTTCCGTAGGTATAATTGACATGCTGCCATTTCCAAAAACTTGACGATTTATCTACAATGTGTAGATGGGATTTGCTGGAATCCCATCCACTTTGCAGGGACTGTAAAATGCTGCGGTTTTTTATGCAGCTTTTCTGTTACGGCCAAACCGCTGCCTTTACGCCACTTGGGGCCCTGGCCTAAAGGGGTTCTCCAAGACTGCATATTCATAACCTATCATTAGGACAGGTCATCACTGACAGATGAACTGTTTTCAGCTCAGTGTAAGGAGCCAGGAGCGGACGACTCTGTACACTGTATACTAGGAGCTCAGCTCCCAATAAAGTGATAAGGCAAGTGCCAAATGACTGGTGCTAGATTATTATTTTTTAACTACTGGGCAACCAGGTCTTTGTGATTGAAGGGCTTTGAGGGCATGATCCGGGGCATTGGCTCCAAAAATGGGTGATGTGTATGCCCATAGGACTGTATTTTGTAAACTGGTGGGTTTGGGAAACTTTGCTGTAATGTGGTTGAGAGGCTTTAGGGCCAGACTATACATTGTAGAATTGTTGCTTCATTTTATCATGATTTGCAGAAAATTTCCTCAAAACCATGATAGAAGCTCAACATGCGGACTCATCCTTACTCTTCTCAGTCTTATTATTTTTGATTGTAGATACAAGCCATGTTTATTGACAGCCCCCCCACCAAATAGCCAGGATAGGGGTAGCAGAATCAATTCAGATGCGGAACTGAGGAGGGAGATTTCATCGAATGAAAACTGTAAAAACTGAAGGGATGACAGCGGGGAGGGGGGGAGCATTCATACAAATACAATTTTGTCACATGCTGGATACAGCTGCATGACTTGGACCCGTATAAAAGACAACAGGCAGTACCATTCTCCAATACTGTCGAGGGCTTACGTATTGCATCAACTGAAGCAGTTCTATACTGTGTTACAAATATAGCTTATATAAAAGAGCATTACATGGCGTATGGATCTTGGCAGCTGCATGGTGAGGCAATGGATATGTAACAGTTATGTACCAGACAGTAATCTCTATATACCTGCAACATCTATATGGACTGATAGAAGGCCTTGCGAAAATAAGCAAATAGAAGGTTCCTCCTCTGCAGTCACAGTCCCTAAGATCCACATGTAATGACTACATTTAACCAACACGTAGAAATGTAGCAGAGTTTAACTAAATACTGATCATAGCCATGTGATGTCTTATCGCAGGACACAAAAACAAAAGCCATGAAAGAGTTGACGTTCTGTGACACATTGTATTTAGTGCAACATCCATACATTACACATATAAAGCACACTGTAGGATTTCCAGGATTAAAAAAAAAAAAAAAATATTACAAAAAGCATTAATTACCTGATTCTTCACCATTCCAGAGCCACCACTCCAGTGAGCCTTGTCATTCTCTGTTCACAGCCCTGCTGAGATGATGTTTCAGTCCTTGGCCTCAGTAGTCCCTTATTGCACACATAAGGCCAGTGATTGGCAATAGTGATCACATGTGCTTGGATAACAGATTATCACTATAGGTCAGAGACTGAGGTTCTCAGAGTCTACTTTTGGGTAGTGCACCTCTTACTGAGAGATCCCCGACTGCTGGACATGCCTCTGCGATGCTCTCAAGACATTCTGCCCAACTGAAGGACTTTGAGAATGAGCACATCATTGGACTGAGAGAAGCAAGATTGTGATTTAACAAATTGTTCACCATCTAGTCTATTGTGACCTAGCTGTTAGCAGATGTTGAGTGAAGAGGTTATGTGAGGACATAAAACATGGTGAACATTTTCTGGATGGCCCAGACAGACCACCTGTAGAGAGTATTGTTTGATCTGCTGATAAGCACAAGCAGTTCCCATGGTTTCCTTGTCCACTATCCAGACACAGACTTCATTACGCATCCAAGTCTCTGTCATGACCAATTCCAGATGCTTAGCAGAAGGAAATTTGTGTCACGGCGCCCATTATGTGTCCTTCCATCAGCCATATTGTCCTGCGGCCACATGTGTTGCTTCTCATGGCAAGGCTTGCAACTAGCATTTTTTTAGCAGGATAATGCTCACCCACATACTCTACGGGTTTTGGGTTTCCCAGGTATGTCTCTACCAGATTGCAACCCTTTTTTGAGCTGCCCAGTCATAAGTTATATTGCCATTTGGGCATCTATGGGACCAGCTGGGATGCCAGCTTCGGCAACCTTCAAGTGTGCAGGATCTACAGGCCCACCTGAACATGTCCGCCTCAAATTCCTATTCATTTTCTGTAGTGTGAACGAGCACTAAGATTGCTATACAGTATTGTAATTGGCTAATGTATTGTTACCCGGGAGCTGATTAAGTGAATGGCTGCCCATGTAATACATGGATGACCCAAGACAAAAGGACAAAAGTCGCTACTTGTTACTGGCTTTCAGCTTTGGTTGGTAAATGACAGTATTTGGTAGGGAGTCTTATACCTAGAAAGTCATATGGGCAGGAGATAATCCTTTTAAAGGGAATATGTCACCATGAAACTTGATGTCAGACACAGTGCATTGTAGGGGACATTATGCTGAGCACCATCATACCTTTATATAGTCCATCAGATGCACCTTTTCCTTGAAAAAGCCATTTGTATAAGTATAAAATTCAGACATAAGGGGGCAGCGGGTGTGCCAGAACCTCCACAAGCTCTCTAGTTAGGTTAGAAACCTGAGGCTCCGTCACGCCCCCATTGCACTTGATCCTCATTTGCAAAATGGCTTTTTCAAAGAAATGGTGCATCTATTAAATTATCTAAAGCGATGGTGCTCGGCATAATGTCCCCTACTGTGCATTGCGGCTGGTTTGATATTAAGCTTCCTGGTGACAGAATCCCTTTAATGATATACTGTATATCTGGTCTCTTCTGCACATATATTGAATTATTCACATAATAGTCATAGATAACTTTATTGCTGTATCTGATCATCAAAAGCAAAGCTACATTTATGAATGTCTTAAAGTGAATCTGTCAAGACTATCAGTCATGAGTAAGCTCCGGTGCGGGCAAAAACGGTGCAACATTTCAATATTGTTTGTGGTACAAATTTTTAAAAAAATTGGATTAAAAGATGGATTTTCTAATAGGAGTGTCAGACTAAGGCCTGGATCACATCTGCGTTTGGGTTTCCGTTTGGGGAGTCCAATTGGGGACCCCCCGAATGGAAACCTATACACATAAAAAAGCGGTTACCTTGGAAACCACACGGACCCCAGGTGCTGCAAGCAGCACTTTTCTCTCCACATGTTTTGTGCAGAAACCAAGCAGAAACCACATGAACCCC
Organism: Leptodactylus fallax; assembly: GCA_947044405.1. Lineage (NCBI taxonomy): Eukaryota > Metazoa > Chordata > Amphibia > Anura > Leptodactylidae > Leptodactylus > Leptodactylus fallax. The sequence continues at coordinate 337,800 of CAMRHE010000412.1, forward strand.
ATTATAGTCTATGGGGTCCGTGTGGTTTCCCAGGTAACTGCTTTTTTATGCGTATAGGTTTCCGTTCGGGGGGTCCCCAAGCAGACTTCCCGAATGGAAACCCAAACGCAGATGTGAACCGGGCCTAAGTGGGCTAAGAGTTCGACTATGTAACTCTTTGTAAGGATATCATAATATGTGAAAAAGTCTTCTCTCTCTGTTTTCCAAAATAGCATTAAAAATATTGCCATTGACCTAATAGGAGCACTCAACGAATACGCCAGACTCAAAGTTATGAATGTAGTGTATTCATAAGGGGAACAGTCCCCCGCCTCCTCACAATGATTGACAGGCACCTGTATATACAGATACACAACCAAACATCAACCATCACTGAGAAGAGTGAAGGTGAAGAGGATCAGGTAGTGCTTTCCTCATCATAGGTCCTATTCACAAAATGAGCCATTTTGGCTAATAGGAGAGTGTATCTTTCCTTATACAATACTGCCATTTTATAGGGCACCATAGTCTGATGACAGATCTGCTTTAGGCTAAGGCCACATGTTGCGTAACGTAGTTAAAAAAACACAGTGGAAATGCATTGCTGCATTTTTCTCTTTGGTTTTACTTCCCTTATCAAATCTATAGCGAAAATGCAAGCATTGCACAGGTAAAATTGACATGCTGCGTTTTTCACCTGTACAGCTTTTTCGTAGCACTTTTTTTCCCGCAATGTGTGGATGGGATTAGCCAGAATCTCATTCACTTTGCTGGTACTGTAAAGTGCAGCGTTTTATTCTAAAGCGTTTCCACAATGTGTGGGCTTAACCTTAGGCTGAAGCTACACATTGCAGAAAAGCTGCTTTTTTTTTGAGCCAAAGCCAGGAGTGGATTGAGAAGGAAGAAGTAGAAGATCTTCTTATATACTTCCCATTCCTTTTGCAGCCACTCTTGGTTTTGGCTTAAAAAAACACAGCATAATCTACAACAAAAAAAGCACCTTTTCCGTAACATGGGGCCTCAGCCTTAAATGGGTTATGCAGCCCCAAATAGAGTTTTTATACCGATGACCGATCCATAGGATAGGTTATCAGTTTGTGATCTGTGGTGGTCCAACACTCAGATCCCATACAGATCAGTTACTCTGGCAGCCTTTGGTGCAATGGACAGAGTGCACGCGCAGAATAGGAGCAGTGCTGCAATTCCCCAGAACTACCACCATACAGTGGATGGAGCTGCAATAATTTGAATAGGAGCAGCCTGCTCATGCTCTCTGTCCACTGCACCTGCTTCTGGTCCACGGGGATGCCAGAACAGCTGATCCCTGTGGAGCCTGGGCATCACACCATCATAGATCCCATACTGATGAGCTATCTTGTATACCTGCCACCCCTTTCATTTTGTGTTTGTGAAGTAATGAGGGATAATTTATAATGTGTAATTTTATCACAAGAAAAAGACATGTTAGAAAAAGCCACCATGTAGCCCTAACAGTCCATTGTTACTAAAGGAGGTTGTTTCATAGTCTCATAAAGACAATCCTTGTCCTATAGATGATCTCTCACATTACATACACAGAGCTGAAATTACACTATATGTGTACTAATTTCCGGAGATCACGTCTCACAATACAATCGGTGGAAAGTATGACATGAAAGTAAAAGAGGAACTGCTAGTATAAGTGTAAGTTTCAGGCTGGTGATATAGTTTTACCGTAGATTAAGTTGTTGGATCCAACAGGAAAGAGCTCATATTAACTACTCACCACATTGCTGTGCAGTATGTTGGCGCTATATGACGTGGATGTTATATAAATGTCTTACAGGCTCATATCCTTTATTATAAATACAAATGCCTCGCTCAATACCTTTATTTTAATAGGGCCCCCGAAAATAAGCTGATCATAGTTGTCCCACATCTGGGATTCCAGTGACCTACTGTGATATGCAGAAAAATTTGGCAACAAGGAACCCCACATGTAAAAGGGAACATTACACGTCAGTGCAATGCATGGACAAGCCGAGTCCTCCAAAGAGACAAACACTTTTTATAGCTGCATTTTGCAACATCTATGATAAATGAGATCAGAAGAAAGCAGAACACAGATCCCAGGCAGTGGTGCACGCTATATTCATTGTGCCACTTTGTAGCATAGTTTATGCCAAAATTTTGGCAGATCTCATTTCATTACTATCTGAAATCCTCAACATTTTCCATTTTCAGACTAGAATGTAGGTGTGGCTAGGATTTGTCTACATTTTGGACACATTTATGAAGCTGAAATCCACAATTATGCTGCAAAAAAGTGGTATATATTAGACTGACTTCAGGTTTACACTAGCTCTAGGTTCATGGTCCCATTCATGGGCTCAGGATAATACACAGTGTATGGGTCCATAGAAAATAATGAGTCAGTGTGCTAAAGTGTGATGACACGGCTAGCACATTGACAAAGCACATGGTCATGTGCATGGAGCCGAAATACAAGACAACTGAGTTGTAAAGACAGTGCAATGACACAGTGCTCTAAAAAAAGTGGTCTAATATTATAGTTGTTTTGTCTCAATTGCTGCTACTAAGAATAGTCTGCTAGTTATTACATTTCAGGATCTATTTTTTCATGGATGATATGGATACCCTGGTTCTTTAGATAATTGAATGGGACTGTCAGAGGTTTCTGATACTATCCTTTAAAGGGGTATTCCTATTAGATGGGGTAACTTGCTGATTGGAGTGGATCTGGTCTCTAGGACCCTCATCCATCAGAAGAACTGGGATCCTATTGTCCTGTCTGAAAGATGCAGGAGGTCGAGCATGTGCACTGATGTTTCATTCTGTAAGGGACTGCCAGTGATAGCAAAGTACAGCACTTGGGTACTTTCACGATACCATTATTAATGTCCGTTGCTCTCATCTGTCATAAAATGAGAGCAACAGACTTTATCCCCAATATAGTGGATGATGCAGATGGAGCACTGTCCGTCTGCATTCACTGTAATGCAAAACACATGACAGAAACTTTCTTCCATCATGTTGATTTACTTTTGTTATGGAAGAAAGGCCTGCATGAAGAACTTTTTCTTCCATTAGAAAAGTAAGCATACATAACAGAAGACAGCGTCCATCTTGTTTTTTACATTAGAGTGTATGGAAATGGACAAAAATGGACGGGGCTCCTTCGAATCCTTCACTATATCGCTGTTGAAGTTATATGACTCTTGTGCTTATGGAAGTCTGTGCCACACACACCATCAGTGGCCTCAGCGGCCTAAGGAAAGGAACCAGTGACGTATCTGAGTGACATCACCACTTCCTTTTTTGTGCCAATCAGAGGCCTCAGGGGTCATGTACGGCGATTTCTGCCAATACAAGTCCTTGCGTGCATGTTGGACCAGACAGTGGAGGGGGACACCGGAGCACTGGGGACAGGTGAGTATGATTTTTTTTTTTTTTTAATGTTTCACCTTCCCCGGCCTCCTGCCCAAGTACTGTAATTCCTGGACAACCCTTGTAAGGTAAAATCAAAGACTTGGGGCTCCCAGTTCTTGTCAATAGTGGGGTTCCCATATGTTACTTTAAGAATATGTCTTGTTGACTGCACTCCCCAAATGTCTCCTCTAGAGATGGTCATCTGTTGCATGCATGCATGCCTGCACTCTCAGGGTTAACTTGTACAGCTGCTCAGGCAGGGTGCCATAAAAATGTCCCCTGCAATATTTTTGGTAAATACTCCTCTGCAGGCATCATCTATGGACAATATACTATTCACATACGTCTTATTTGTGCTATTTCATATAGTGGGTGACACCCACACAAAAAGTTTCTGAGCTAAAAACTGTGGCATGTCTTATCCCACGTCCCATGAGAGGTCGGAGAAAGTGTAGAACTCAGCAAGGAATACAAAGAACACAAGTGAAAGCTCCTCCTACAGTGTGACATCTCCAGGCCTTTCAGGGGCATGATGGGAGTTACATTTACATTAAGTTTACAAGATTTGGCAATGGCTTTGCCATTTCATTTAGGAACTTCAGCAGCTATATGGTCAGACTGACTCATCTTAAGCAAAACTCATTTTTAATAAATTTCCAGTTCTTTCTACAGCAAATATGAAAATTCAACCACAAGTATTTGTAATGTTACCGAGTACAGGGAAAGTTTGAGTTTGTACTAATATTGCGAGACTACAATTTCCTAATACTACGATATAACAGTATATGGGTAGTACACCCACATATGGGTAGTATACTACTATAAAATGCCAAGTAATACATCAATTCTGTCCACAGAATACTGCCATTTAGTATCCAAATGATACTGCCATACAACGCCTAAATGGTGAAGGGTTAATGCTTCAATCCCTGGTGGTCTAGGGTTGTGACTTTGCTCCTAGGTTGCCCTAGACGAGGAGCGTCCTGAGCATTTGTGTTGTTTGCCACCACCTAAAACCAGAAATGCCCACTCCCCTTTATGATATCCATATGCTTTACATGGGCACGTGGAAAGGGTTTGCCATAGTAGACAATTTTGTGATATAATGTTATTATTAGTATTTACAAGTAGTACTTTAGAATCAGGGCTGCAGAGGGCGTGGTTGCCCATGGGCCCAACAGCCCTAGGGGGCCCATATGATATCTCCTTCCAATGTGAGGAGACCAGTACTATAATCAATATATTATAGCTGGGGGGCCTGGTACAGATTTTTACATTGGGGCCCAGAAGCTTCATTGTTGTGCCTCTGTCTAGAATCCCAGCAGGGTTATGGCTCATAGATCACAATCATCACTGCAATATTGCAGGACTTATCTAAAGAACACAGCAGCCTATATTCTGTGAATGGACCACACAAGAGATGCAGAAATGTTGTCATCACACCTTGTGCTTTTGGTATTTTTGGCTTGATGTACTGTAACACTAAGAAGAAAGCCCAGCTAATTCATTGTTAATGACTTTAGAGTAATGTAATTGCTCAAATTATATTGAAATGAATTAATGAAAATGAATTATATTAAAATGTCTAGAATACTCTGTTATCCCTGTGGGAAATAAGGGAACGTTCACACACCCACATTAAATAAAACAGGCCTCTTACTATATACATAAATATACACATTCTGAACATACATACCCCTGACTGTACCATTGTTTCATAGTATAAGATTTGCTGTTCAGGTCTGGTACAATACTGAGATGAGGCAGGGAAGAATAAACTTAAGACGGGAATACTGAAGCAGGGGAGCACAAAACTGAAATGGAAACCGTCAGAAGGATTATGCGGCCATATTCTCAATCTGATAGACTCAGATTCCAGCAACGTGTCATGTACTTTTGTTCTTTATCAGTTGCAGCAGGAGAAGAGTAGTGAATACTCTCAATGATGTGTGTGCTGTCCACCCCTTGCTGTTCACCCATTCGCTGCTGATTGACAGCTTTCTCCCTATATGTATAGTATAGGTAAAAAGCTGTCAATTAGCATCGGTAGGGCAAGGTGAACCTGCTTCTCCTGATCATGAAGACCCCTGCTCTTGGCTCCCAGTGATCTTCTAAAAATTATGGCAAGAAAAAAAAATAAGTAACCCAGCATTGGAATCAGGGTCTCTGTTACTACTTTATGTCAACCTCAGATAGGGCAGCAAAACCCTGGTGACAGATTCCTTTGAAGCAGAACCATGACATGAAGCAGCAGTGCAGCGGCTCACTGAACTGAAACAAGGGAGCATTAAACTAAACCATAACAGCAATGGCTGGTGGTCAGAGAATACTGAGAATACTAAGTTTATACCATCTTTTAGTTGGCTTACTTTGAGTCAGAATTTTACAACACAATTATGGCACATTTTTGGCATTTAAGGCCATGCTGCCTTTTAGACAAACCACACCCACATGTCTAGCAAGTCTGACAATTTTTAACTGAAATAGATGCACCAAGATGTGCCAAGTTGCATTGAGTTTAATTGTAACCACAATAGTAAGTCTGGGCCATTGAACAGAAGTAGAGAAACATTGAGATGAGGCAGGGGAACACTGAATAAAGCAGGGGAATAATGAGCTGAGTTAGCGAATACTAAATTGAGGATGAGGAACAATGAGCTTAAAAAAGGGGAATGCTGAGATATAGAAAGGCAACTCTGAGCCAAACAGGGGCAACATTGAGCTCAGGAAGCTGAGAAAGGAGAACACTGAGTAGTTTTAAAGAATTAGGGCCGGTTCACATCTGTGTTCGGCATTCCGCTTTGGGAACCCCCGAACGGAAACCTATATGCATAGAAAAGCAGTTACCTAAGGAAACCCGCGGACCCCATAGACTATAATGGGGTCCGTGTGGTTTCTGCTCGATTTCCACAAGAAACATGCGGAAACATCTGGAGAGAAAAGTGCTGCTTCGTGCAGAAACCGAGCGGAAACCACACGGACCCCATTATAGTCTACGGGGTCCGCGGGTTTCCTTAGGTAACTGCTTTTCTAAGTGTATAGGTTTCCGTTCGGGGGTCTCCAAGCGGACTACCTGAATGGAATGCAGAACGCAGATGTGAACCAGCCCTTAAAGGGGTTTTCCAGCCTCAAATTGCTTTATCATGCTGATGACCTGTCCTCAGGATTGGTCACATCAGTATGTGATATGTGGGAGTCCAACACCTAGCTATTGCAGTAGCCTCTGGGTGCTGGAAGCTGATAGTGGACGGGGAACGGAAACAGTTCTGCTCCTATTAAAGTAATAGGAGGGGCTCCGAAGCCCTGTCCACTGCATAGTGGTGCTTCTGGAGAACCAAAACGCCACTCCTATTACCTAAATACGAGCGGTGCTGCACCCACTTCCTGTCCACTAGCAGCTCCCAGCACCCAGAACTGATCTGCATGGAGTCTGGGTGTTGGACCGCCACAGATCACATACTGATCACATACTTTAAGGCTCCATGCAAACGAACATGTGCATTGTCAGTGGGCTAGCTGTGCTTCTCACGGCTAGCACACTCACCCATTATATTGTAATGATCCCATACACAAGCCTGGGCTCACTGAAGGATATTAATGGGTCTGTGGGTGCACGGGTGGTACTTGGATATCATCTATGTGCCAACCATGCTGTTCAACCATGGACCTTGGACATGAACACAGTCGTGTGAATGTAGCGATTTTTTTCCCCTAAAAAATTAATGCAAAAACACACACATGTGGTTTTGAGGTAAAAAAAAGGACCATGTAAGCCCAGCCTAAAAAAAAAATGACTTCCAACCTAAACCTGTGCATATAGTGACTTCACGTAACGTACTCATACTGGGAACAGTCATGTCTAGCGGGCATACAAGATGATGTATTTGATGACATATTTACATGTATCTGTGAAACTCTTGATGGGGAAGGCCCATAATACATATACAACATGATATGTAAATTATTTACAATTATCATAACATATTTTCAAAATCCTTTAGAAAGAAAATACACTTAGATATTTTACAAATGGCACAAAGCCTGAAGCTTGTAGATGAAAAACAGGTGTAAGTATCCAGACCCTACATAACACCATACATTCCAGAGTGATGTCACTGCATGGGCAGGCGGACCAACTGTGCAGCTGCTCATGGACATTATGGTACAAGGGATCCTCAGTGTTACCACATTACCACCATGATGAGCGGTTGGCATGATTATAATTAGGTTTATGATGACTAACAGCAGTGGACAGACCATCACGGCACTACCCAAGTGCCCATGGTCAGGAAAGGCCAACAGTCTCTAGCCAGTGGCACGTAAGCGTAAGTGAAAGGGCTACAAAAAACATACAAGAAACATAAAAGACAAAAGATGAAATAAACAGTAATGTACTATAACTATGACGGTTGGTAAGGGACCCATGATCAATTCTGATCGGGCACCCAGACCACTCTCAGAACAACCCTAATACCAACGTACCTAACCCCAACAATTCTCAGCTAAAGACACTGCTAGACATCGCTAGTTACTACCACTATAATTATAGTGGCAAATAAAAATTGAATGAAAATTTCACAGTTTGGGTCATCAAAAAATCTAAATCATTTTGATCTCCGCTACAATCTGAACAATATTCCAAGGTGTTCAGGAGGAAATCCGGTTCACACTGCTTCTGCCACAAACATAAATATATATGGAATTTATATCAGATTGAATGGCTTTTTTGTTTATATCTAACTATATTTGTTGACTTCCCCACCACTTGTTAGCTGCTTTGTTGGTCCCTCTGAGAAAACATTGACTAGTGACAGGGAGGGGTACCAGGGAGGGGCTCGTCCCCCTCCTTTCCCACCAACCCACACAGCACAGATCCCCTCCTGCACCACGTGGGGTTGGGGGTCCCTGCATTGATCTGTTGTTTTCTAACAAGCTGCCTCCCATCCACCAGCATGTATAGCAATCTGCACCTGTCCTGATCAATCTTTTCCAGCATATGGCACAAGCTGATACATTGTATTTCACTAGACAGGATGTGTATACATTGTATTTCTCTAGGAAGGATGTGTATACATTGTAGCTCCTAACAAGCAGCATATGCAGCAGCACATTAGGGGGCTCTACACAACAAGCCAGCAGCCCACCCCTATGAGAGAGATACTCAGACACAAACATGTAGGAGGCTGGAGAGAAAGGCAGCCCATCCTCTGGACATCCACAACCTGCAGCATCAAGGACTCACCCAGAAGATGAAGTTGAAGACAAAAAGCATGTATTTAATACATTTAGTACATCCTTCAACCCCCATGGCGACTGCTTCAGGGTCCGTTATCCGGGCTGCAAAGAGGATCACAGATGAGTGACTGGAGAAGAAGGAGGGAGCAGACAGAGCCCGGGCCTCCTCCCCATGCTGCACTTCATGCCACTCCTCCTGTCATCCCCTCCTCTATCTAAGGGAGGGGGATGCAAGGAGGATGGAGGGAGTTTTCTTCATTACACAAACACATTTACTTTTCTTTTTTTCCATTTTCATTATAGTGTAATTTAGAGGTGTTTTCTATGTAGCTCCAGAGCCCAACTGATGAGGAGCTGGGAAGAGGGGACCTCAATGGTCTCTGGAGGGTCTGTGACAAGAAACAGAGGCAGGATGCTGGGAGATTTCCAAAAAGTTCATTGAAATAGCGATCCTTATGTCAGAGTCACAATGAAAGGGAAAGAATGAGCTGAAAGCAATGGAAGACCGGTCAGAACTAGATAGACAGATAGATAGATAGATAGATAGATAGATAGGTACAGGTGCATCTCAATAAATTAGAATATCTTTTGAAACGTTTATTTTTTTGAGTAATTAAATTAAAAAAGTGACCTCCTATATTTTCTAGATTTTTTACACACAGAGTGTTCTATTTCAAGTGTTTTATTTCTGTAAATGTTGATTATGGATTACAAGTAATGAAAACCCAAATCTAAGAAAATTTGACTATTGTAAAAAAGTTCAGTATTGTAAATTCAGTGTCACCTGCCAAGGTTTCCTAAGCCTTTAAATGGCCCCTCAGTCTAGTTCAGTAGGACACACAATCATGGAAGACGCTGATTATGGATTGTATTACTGAATTACTGAAATGAATGAATGTTTCAAAGATATTCTAATTTCCTGAGATGCATCTGTAGATAGATAGATAGATCACATATAAATAAATATAAAGAGAATGAAATACAGACAGATATATGCAGATGTAGCTATACAGAAATACTGATGGCTGTACTCTTTATTTTCTTTCTATCTCTGTCTATCATCATTTGATATCTATATCTATCATCTCTATATATTATCTATTAATCACCTCTTTCTTATCTATCTGTCTATCTCCTATCTATCTATCGATCTCTCTATCTCTCTCTATCGATCTCTCATCTCCTCTATTTCCTATCTATCTATCTATCTATCTATCAATCTTACAACTATGTATTAATTATCTCTTTTTCATCTATATATCTATCTATCATCTCTATATATTATTTATTAATCATCTCTTTCTCTCTTACAGTCATATGAAAAAGTTTGGGCACCCCTATTAATCTTAATCATTTTTAGTTCTAAATATTTGGGTGTTTGCAACAGCCAATTCAATTTGATATATCTAATAACTGATGGACACAGTAATATTTCAGGATTGAAATGAGGTTTATTGTACTAACAGAAAATGTGCAATATGCATTAAACCAAAATTTGACCGGTGCAAAAATTTGGGTACCCTTATCATTTTATTGATTTGAATACTCCTAACTACTTTTTACTGACTTACTGAAGCACAAAATTGGTATTGTAACCTCACTGAGCTTTGAACTTCATAGCCAGGTGTATCCAATCATGAGAAAAGGTATTTAGGGTGGCCAATTGCAAGTTGTTCTCCTATTTGAATCTCCTCTGAAGAGTGGCATCATGGGCTCCTCAAAACAACTCTCAAATGATCTGAAAACAAAGATTGTTCAACATAGTTGTTCAGGGGAAGGATACAAAAAGTTGTCTCAGAGATTTAACCTGTCAGTTTCCACTGTGAGGAACATAGTAAGGAAATGGAAGACCACAGGGACAGTTCTTGTTAAGCCCAGAAGTGGCAGGCCAAGAAAAATATCAGAAAGGCAGAGAAGAAGAATGGTGAGAACAGTCAAGGACAATCCACAGACCACCTCCAAAGAGCTGCAGCATCATCTTGCTGCAGATGGTGTCACTGTGCATCGGTCAACAATACAGCACACTTTGCACAAGGAGAAGCTGTATGGGAGAGTGATGCGAAAGAAGCCGTTTCTGAAAGCACGCCACAAACAGAGTCGCCTGAGGTATTCAAAAGCACATTTGGACAAGCCAGCTTCATTTTGGAAGAAGGTCCTGTGGACTGATGAAACAAAGATTGAGTTGTTTGGTCATACAAAAAGGCGTTATGCATGGCGTCAAAAAAACACAGCATTCCAAGAAAAACACTTTCTACCCACTGTAAAATTTGGTGGAGGTTCCATCATGCTTTGGGGCTGTGTGGCCAATGCCGGCACCGGGAATCTTGTTAAAGTTGAGGGTCGCATGGATTCAACTCAGTATCAGCAGATTCTTGAGAATAATGTACAAGAATCAGTGACGAATTTGAAGTTACGCCGGGGATGGATATTTCAGCAAGACAATGATCCAAAACACAGCTCCAAATCTACTCAGGCATTCATGCAGAGGAACAATTACAATGTTCTGGAATGGCCATCCCAGTCCCCAGACCTGAATATCATTGAACATCTGTGGGATAATTTGAAGCGGGCTGTCCATGCTCGGCGACCATCAAACTTAACTGAACTGGAATTGTTTTGTAAAGAGGAATGGTCAAAAATACCTTCATCCAGGATCCAGGAACTGATTAAAAGCTACAGGAAGCGACTAGAGGCTGTTATTTTTGCAAAAGGAGGATCTACTAAATATTAATGTCACTTTTCTGTTGAGGTGCCCATACTTTTGCATCGGGTCAAATTTTGGTTTAATGCATATTGCACATTTTCTGTTAGTACAATAAACCTCATTTCAATCCTGAAATATTACTGTGTCCATCAGTTATTAGATATATCAAATTGAAATGGCTGTTGCAAACACCCAAATATTTAGAACTAAAAATGATTAAGATTAATAGGGGTGCCCAAACTTTTTCATATGACTGTATATATCTATCTATCTCTCTATCTATCCATCTATCTATCTATCTTACGACTATATTAATGATCTCTTTTTCATCTCTCTATCTATCTCCTATCTATCTATCTATCTATCTATCTATCTCATATCTCATCTATCTTTCTATCTCCTATCTATCTATCTATCGATCTATCTCCTATCTATCTATCTATTTATATCTATCTATCTATCTATTTATCTACCTATCTATCTATCTATCTATCTATCTTACGACTATGTATTAATTATCTCTTTTTCATCTATCATCTCTATATATTATTTATTAATCACCTCTTTCTCTCTTATGTATCTACCCATCTATCTTACGACTTCTAGATCTATCATCTTTCTATACTATGCATTAATTATCTCTTTTTCATCTATCTATCATCTCATGACTTCTATATCTATCATCTCTCTGTAATATCTATCAATCATCTTTCTTCCATATATCTATCTATTTATCTATCTGTTTTAATGATGCAGTAAAGGTAATTCAGGTTTTTCCATATTTCCTTTAGCAACCAAGAATTTAATTTTCCCCCTGTGCAGTGTAGAAAATGCTAAGGCTTTGGTTGCCGTAGGCAACAACAGCAATTTTTATGACATATTGCAGCATATTATGCCTGTCAGTAGGTTGCCAGGTATCTTATTAGGTTATTAGGTGTTGAATAGGAGTACAAAGCACATCTGGTGGCCATTGTTCAACCATTGTAATTCATTGCCACTCTGCAATCTTGTCACGTGGGGGTGGATTGCGGGTTCGATGATGAGGTAATAGAAGGAGGCTGCAGCATGTAAGGTGTTAAACAGGCAGAATTGGAGTTGTCACAGATCTCAGTTATAGCAGCAGAATGTCAGCTGTAATATGTTGCTGACACCCTTTGCCGTTGATGTGGGCTCAGGAGCTGTACCATTCAGTATTTGTGGGGCAGATTATAGGAAGTACGCTCCGAAACTGCAGTACATACAAAGTGTATGTCAGGAAGAGGTTAAAAAGACTGCAGAATATATACTGTATGTATTCACAGTGGTGTTGATCAGGAAAACGTGTTTTATTTTTCATATGTAAGTATGGGACAAATATTGAAACTTTTCCTTGATACGTAAATGATTTCCATTTACTTATGACAGTGCCATGGTTATAGGGGGATGCTTAGATGGTTTGTGCTTGAAGGGGAACGCAAGTTCTCTGCCACGTAAAGAGACACCAATATGATAAATGGCACATGGTAGATGGAGGCACCCAGGACTGAGAGGACAGAGGAGACATGACACCAATACATAGGCCCACCATTACTAAACCTAATAGCAGACAATCACAACGCAGCTTTCATTTTACCAGAGCAGATAAAGTTGAGGTTTGATTGGTTGCTATGGGCAACAAAACCAGCTTTTTGTTAGTTTAGATAAATGTGCTATAATTTGTATATATGGACGTGTAATGGAGGAGGGACAGTGGGAGAGGTATGGGTACAGAGACAGCAGATGTGCAGTCGATAGGGGTATAAGCCATAGAATGGTGGCACAGTTGCTGCCCAAATGTATCACCACCAGGGATGTACACAAGGGGGAGACTCTAATGTAGACGCCAGGACTAGAGAAGAAGCGGGGTCTCCTAAGAGTGGTAAGTACTGAGAATTATACTGTGTGTGGGACCTGGGGGAACTATAGTCTGTAAAACCTAGGGGCATAATGTGTGGGACCTGGGGGACTATACTGTGTGGGACTTGGGGGCATTATAGTGTGTAAGACCAAGGGGCATAATAATGTGTTGGACCTGGGGGACTATACTGTATAGGACCTGGGGGCACTATAGTATGTGGGACCTGGGAGAACTATAGTGTGTGGGACGGTGGGACCTGGGGGCACTATAGTGTGTAAGACCTAGAGGCATAATACTGTGTGGGACCTTGAGGGCACTATAGTGTGTGGGACCTTGAGGGCACTATAGTGTGTGGGACCTGGGGGACTATACTGTGTAGGACTTTGGGGCACTATAGTGTGTGGGACCTGGAGAACTATACTGTGTGAGACCTGGGGGGCACTACAGTGTGTGGGATCTGGAGAAACTTTTCTGTGTGGGACCTGGAAGCATTATAGTGTGTGGGGCCACTTAGGGGCGTATGTCCCTTGCCATACGCCATTTCCTTCGATACACCATTCTGTGATAACCCCCTGTAAAAAGCATCTTATCCCCACAATATTGCTCCCTGACCCCCCAAACCCTCTTCTCGAACATCCTGCATATGTTCCTGAATGTAACAACACAGTCATCACTGAATTACCCCAATACAGTGGTAGAGCCTCATGCAGTGCAAACAGTCTTCTCACAGACAGGTGTGATACATTGGATTACAGCAGAACAGTCTCTGGAATCACACAGAAACAGGCGACATGGATGGCTCTGCTATGTAGCAATATTCTATCTGTACCTCTTCCACTGACACCCTATAGGATTAGCTCCCCAGGCCATACACAGGTCTCAGGCAACTAATAGCAATACATAGGGTGGTGTATGTAAGCTATATTACATCATGCAATCAGTTAATTATGCAAATGTACACAATTATGCAAATCGGTATATGAATAATATTACAAAGTGCAAAATGCATATAAATGCATCAGTTTCATATCTCATATACTCATCATTATCACATCGCATATCACACCGGTAAATTTCTTTAAAAGATAAAATTTCCATCTGTTGGCAGACAATACAAAATTGTTACTGTTTAATAGATGAGACTGCCTGCACCACAGCACAAAAGCAATAAAAGTAAGCCTTCTTCTGAGATTTATCTGTTTTACGCAATTTATTAGAGACATCCCAGATAGCACCTGTTGGAATCTATTGGAACAAACCACCCATATTCAGTATAGTGTCCACTTGTAATCTCTATGGTATAATTCTGCCCTCATTGTGGCCTTCACATAATATCCCCTGCTATAGTGTCCCCCTGAATATGTCCAAGTCTTATAATGTCTCCCTGAATATGCTTCCACCTTATAGTGTCCCCCTAAATTTGCTTCCACCTTATAGTATCCCCAAATATTCCCCCATCTTATAATGTCCGCCTGCTGGTGCCCCCACCTTATAGTACCCCCTGAATGTGCCTCCACTGTATAATGTCCTCTTCCTGGTGCCCCCACTGTATAATGTCCTCCTCCTGGTGCCCCCACAGTATAATGTCCTCCTCCTGGTACCCCCACAGTATATTTATATTGTCCCCCTCCTGGTGCCTTCACAGTTTAATGCATCAAGCAACCCGAAAATAAAATGTATACTCACCTTGCCCCATTTCCCTGCAGTCTTCCCGTGACACCCTGCTGCAGGCGACATTAGGGACAAGCAGGTGTGAAGTAGGCGCCGTCACTACATCGCACCTAGTGCTACCAAGACACTGGGAGCAGAGACAAGGGCCATTGTATTCAACTCATCTGCACCCTCTGGATTTAGTGCTTCTGTTACCAATCCTGAACACGTGTTCTGTGCATGTATATTGTATGCTCTGTTTGTAGTCTGTATTCTGTTGTGCGCTGCACCATAGTCCTTGATATGAAGTGTCAGCTGTCACCAACATCAGGACCAATTCAAGAGCTAGCCACCTAGCAGACTCCCTGCAGCGAAGTCCAGATCCTTATACTGGGGTTAAAGGATGAATCCTGGCGATTCCGTAGGAATGGCCCACAGCCAAACTGGTTTGGTGAAACATTGGGTACACAACCCCCTATCCATTAAACCCCTTAAGACCTTATTGTTTTGGTTAGGGATTTACATAAGTGACTATATGCGAAAACCAGGAGCAGGTTGATAATACAGAACAGGTACAAATCTTTCCATTACACCTTAGCCATGTGTAGTCTCCACTCCTGGTTCTGGCTCACAATCATTGATGCAAATCACTGACCAAGACAATGACACATCAATAAGTCCTTGGAACGCAGCCAGTTTTAGTGTTCAAGACACACTGATCTTATTCAAATTTTTCCCCTGTTGCAGTCTCAAAGTCATAACATTTTTGTTATGTTGATATAGCTGTTTGAGCTTGTTTTTCTGCAGGATGAGTTGTATTTTTTGGCAGCACCATTTTGGGATACCTATAACTTATTTACTAAACTCTTTCTTGGGAGTGGATGAAAAAAAATATAAATTCCAGAATTTTTTTTTCTTTGCAGTTCACCCTATGGCATACTTAACATGTTACTTTTATCCTTCAATACCTAACTTATACATGAAGGGTTTTTGTGTTTTGCTAATTTTGTACAGTAAAGCCAAAAAATATATTGTTTTTGCATTGCCATCTTCTAAAAGCCATCACTTTTCTTTATATTTTCTGATCGATAAATCTCGATGAGGGTAGAACAAAAATATCAATTCCAGAATTTTTTTTTTGTAGTTCACCAAAGCCATAACTATATATTTATGTCATAACTTTTATTTATGTCACTTTATTATAGATCTTTTTGTTTATCAAAGGTTTATGAAGGTTTATATATAAAGCTGGCCATACACATTATGTTAGGTTCACACTTGTGCCTGGTTTCACAGCGGATACCCGAATCCATCTCTTTAGTCAATGGTTGTCCGTCAAAAAAACTGTCCGTTTGTGTCTGTTTTTGTGGTATTCCTTATTTTTTCTCTGGATACCAGATGTAAATGCAAAAAGCGCACACCTGCGGATGGTTTTTACAACCCATTGAAATCAATGGGTTTTAAAACAAACCGTTCAAAATCAGTTTTTGAGGATTTTGTGACCGTTTCAAGAACTAATTTCGCACAGAGAGCCAAACACTGCTGGGAACCCATGTATGTTGGCCAAACCCACCAATTTGAGGCAATGGCAGACCATGTTTATGGGGCTCTCCTAACTCTCCCCAGATGGTACATGTTAGAGGAGATAAGGATCAGGCTGTTGGTTCTCAGGGACATAAGTCAGTGCTAGAGTTGTCTGGCAGTGACTCTACTCTCTTGCCATTCCGATCGTATACACACTTGGCTGAGTCAATGTGTTTGGGGGAGTTGGGCGAGTTAATTTTTGGCTGAATGAGAATTCAGGTGATAGCTGTCTTCTATGTGTGGTCAGGTCTAATCTTAAAGAACTAGCAGAATACTTGAATATATGGTTTAGTGTAGGTATACAGTGATTTATACTTTGACGCTGTGGAATGTTTTACTTTTATAGTCTTTAGTGGAAGCCTCAGCCCGGATGTCCCTTCCTAGACATTGTGCAGTAGGACAGAAGAAAGCAGGAAGGTGCTCCAACAGAAAGAAAGGAAGCCTGTAATGCAGATGTTGTATTCTTAACCCTGAATGAATAATTATAGAAATCAGACAGGAAATATCAAGGAAATGGTAGTATGTGTGCAAGAAATATACGGCTGACGCTGTTTACTTGGTAGATTGAGTCCTCCAGATCCATGTAAATAAGTGACTGAACGACACATAGCAACGCACTCATCGATTGTGTGAAAAATTGTGTATGTGAACAGAAAAATAATTGTTGGTCATTCTGACATTAAGAATTGTATCAATAATGTCAGACATACCCAATAATCTTATACTTTTCCAATGGTGTGAATGCATTGATTGATACTAGATTACCAAATGATACATTTTAGAATGATTTATGAATATAATCTTCTGTGTGTTTTTTATTCACTTATTTCTCTTGTATAGCGCCAACGTATTCCACAGCACTTTATTGGCATTGTCACTCACTGTCCCATATACAGTAGGGCTTACAATCTACGTTCCCTATCAGCATTTCTATGGAATGTGGGAGGAAACTGGAGTGGCCATAAATACACTTCTGGAACTGCTATTCGGCTGCTTACATCGATCATATGGAAAGTCCCAATATGAACATATGTTTCTGTTAGGCTACATGCACAAAACCGTGTGCATGTACCAGGTCCATGACTGAATGGCACGGATGGCACATGGATGATATCCGTGTGCTGCATGTGCATCCATGGATCCATTACATATCCTTCAGTGATCCCAGGCCACAAAACAAGACAGATATAGGACTTATCCTGAGTTTTTTCATGGTCTCATAGCCCCATACATGGACACAAGATAATACAAGGGACTGTATACAAAATAAGGGATCAGTGTTCTAGCCATGAAAAACACATCGGCAATGCACACAGTCGTGTACACGGAGCCTAAATGAGAGTTTAATTTTGAAGAGGTATATGTAGTGTATTTAAATATATAATATAGCTTGTTCATATATATATGTTTATATCGTACAATACTTGCATTGACTCCTAGGAGCAAAATATTTAAAGGGGTTGTGTCGCTATGGAAACTTATCCCTATCCACTGGATAAGGGATAATTGTCTGATCGCTGAGGGACCCGATCGCCAGGTTTGTTTTTTTTTTTTGTGCAAATTAAGCCAGAATTCTGGCACATTTTGCTTAGTAACTCTCCCCGTTAGTAACCCTAAAGAATTAGCTTCAAAACCACGTCATTGACTATCGTTGACTACCATTGCCTCTCTATCATCCACACTGCCCAGTTTCACACAGTATGTAACCTGCCACACAAGAGACAACAAAACACTGGACTTGTTCTTTGCCAATGCGAGGGAGGCATATAACTCATCAGCCCTACTGCCCCTGGGAAGATCGGATCACAACCTAGTGCATCTCTGACCTGTGTACAAGCCACTTGTACGTAGAGAACCAGCTGTCACCCGCACAGTGAGGATATGGTCCGAGGAGAGTGATGAGGCTCTGAGGGATTGTTTTGACACAACCACATGGAAAGTTCTGCAGGATTCCTATGGAGAAGATATAGAAGGACTCACACACTGCATAACGGACTACATTAATTTTTGTGTGGACAACACAGTACCCACAAAAGTGGTGAGGTGCTTCTCCAATAACAAACCATGGATTAACTCTGATATAAAAACACTACTTAAGGAGAAAAAGATGGCATTTAGGACAAGAGATAAGGAGGGGTTGAAGGAAGTACAAAAGGAGCTGAGGCATCAAATCAGGCAGGGAAAAGCCAGTTATAAAGAAAAAATGGAAAAGCAAATGGAAAGAAAAGACATAAGGGGGGTCTGGGAGGGGCTTAAGTCAATTTCGGGTCATAAACAGTCTGTCTGCCAGATTGAGGCAGATGTTAATTGGCTTAATGAACTAAACCTATTCTTCAACAGATTTGATCCCACACCAGCTCCTCCCACCCCAGTATGTCCTTCAGCTCCCCCCACCACAATGACTTCACCCCATGTGGCCACTTCCCAACAGACCAGTAAATCCAGAAATCTGTCTTTATCTGACCACAGTCTGACCTTCACACAGGCCCAGGTGAGGAAGGAGATGAAAAAGATCAAGGCGAGGAAAGCCGCAGGGCCAGATGACATCAGTGCAAGGCTAATTAAGACTTGCGGGGACCAGCTGTGTGGTATAATTACATATATGTATAATATGAGCCTGAGGCAGGAAATAGTCCCTGAATTATGGAAATCTTCTTGTGTGGTACCAGTTCCAAAGAAACCCCACCCTATGGACCTCAATGACTACAGACCTGCAGCACTGACATCCCACCTGATGAAGATCTTAGAGAGATTGGTTCTCACACATCTCCACCCTCTAGTGAGCCCCGCTATGGACCCCCTCCAGTTTGCTTATCGGCCGGGCATTGGGGTAGATGATGCCATCATCCATCTTCTGCACAGGGCTCTGTCTCACCTGGAGAAACCAGGGAACACAGTGAGAATAATGTTCTTTGACTTCTCCAGTGCTTTTAACACCATACAGCCCAGGTTATTGAGGGACAAGCTGGGCCTTGCTGGAGTGGACCACCACCTCTCCAACTGGATCCTAGACTACCTCACAAATCGACCTCAATACGTGAGAGCCCAAGACTGTGTGTCAGGTACCGTGATCTGTAATACGGGGGCACCTCAGGGTACGGTTCTCGCCCCTTTCCTCTTCACACTGTACACTGCAGATTTTAGGTGCAACTCATCCAGCTGCTAACTACAGAAGTATTCTGACGACTCTGCAATAGTAGGCCTCATCACAGATGATGATGACAGGGAGTACAGAGAACTGAACCAGGATTTTGTGGACTGGTGCCACCGGAACCACCTTAGGATTAACGCGGGGAAGACCAAGGAGATGGTGGTGGACTTCCGTAAAGGCAGAAGCCCTCCTAAACCAGTGGACATCCTGGGGACGGGCATCAAGATTGTGAACACCTATAAGTACCTGGGTTTGCTCCTTAATAATAAGCTGGACTGGGCAGATCACATGGAGGCCCTGTACAGGAAGGGCCACAGCAGGCTCTACCTGCTTAGGAAACTGAGAGCCTTTGGAATCCGGGGGGCACTTCTTAGGACTTTCTTCAACTCGGTAGTGGCATAAGCCATCTTCTTTGGAGTGGCCTGCTGGGGGAGCAGTATATCAACCAGGGACAGAAATAAACTTGACAAGCTGATTAGAAAGGCCAGCTCTGTCCTGGGGAGCCCACTGGACCCAGTGCAGGTGGTGGGTGACAAAAGGATACTGTCCGTGGTGAGCTCCATGCAGAAGAAGAAGTCCCATCCCATGCATGAGACTGTGATCGCGCTGAGCAGTACTGTCAGTGACCGATTGCTCCACCCTAGGTGTGAGAAGGAGCGCTATCGGAAGTCTTTCCTCCCCACCGCGGTTAGGTTGTACAACCAACACCGACCTAAGCGGAGATCAATACACACAGAGAACTGAAATATCTCTCTGCCTGTTAAATCCCCCCCCCCCCCGCTACTTCCTATATGTCTGTCGGCTATCAAAGTAATGCCTCTTACCTTGGAACATTCTTGTACATGTTGTATTTGTATTTGTATCTGCTTATCTTTGCTGCTGTAACACACTGAATTTCCCCATTGTGGGACTATTAAAGGACTATTATTATTATTATTATTATTATTATTATTATTATTATTATTATTATTATCATGGCTAGGCAGAGCTCCAGCAACATGGCATCTGAAGCATCAGGTATACTCAGGTCTGGAGATAAGAATCCAGGTTTAGTTCAGCTGGTGACATCATAGAAGGCTTTCCTTACTATACCTCAAAACTATATTTCACACAGTTGACCAGCTTTGGTCCTCACGTTATCCCAGCAGGTCACGAGTTGAGCATATCTGATTCCAGATGTGCAGACAACAATTTTATGACCATTGTAATTCTAGGGAAATGCTAAAATCAAGACCTACTGGGGATACTTGTTGCCTGAAAATGAGAAACACTGCAAGGAAACGCTAGTAGAGATGAGACTGCAGCCTGTGTCTAGCAGAGATGGGGTGTGGTTACTGGGGCGTGTAAACAGTTGTCTGTCTATAGAGAGCTCCGCTGGACGCTGCCTAATCCTGCCATTCATCCATCTGCCTAACTACACCCTCCGTCCAGACTCCCTCATGTCATATGATCTTTTTATGTAATCCACTATTCATTTCCTTGGGAAAAGCCACAGCTACTGTATGGCGCTTGTTTCCAAAATTGTTGTGGTCTGGGTGTGCATACATATGGGCCAATACGAAGAAAGGAGATTAAAAGTGATGCTCACTGCAGTAACCTTTATTGTTGGAGACTGGGGAGAGGGGTCATATAAAGTATAGAAGCCCCTTGTAGTATACAAGGCCAGCACAGTACATGATCAGCAGTGATGAGTGATGTCATTTACATGTGTGGAGCCATCATTTATTATTAGTTCCCCGCAGCCATATGATCATGGCAAGGAGGTTACATTGAATGGTAGTCATGTCACTGTCATGTATGTTCTCCGCCACATTAGTCAAAGCTTATAGGACTGACAGAAATATCCAAGCACTCAGCCATCAGTCCCATTGATAGGTGAGGGTCAGATGCCGACTGATCTACAATTTATCAACTACTCAGCGCCCCTATAGGTACATAAACATGGCAGGCCTGGAGGACTTGGATAGGCAACCAATCAGCACTCTACAATTGAGTCATGGGTGTGCTAATGGAGTGGAGAGTCAGCCCCCTCTGTCAAACCACTTAAGGCTGAGTCCTCACGTTCCAGTAATGCAGCTTTTTTGTTACATTTTTTGAGTCAAAGTCAGGAGTGAATTGAGCAGAAGGTAGAAGTATAAGAACTTCCTATATATTTCCCATTCCTTTTGTAGCCATTCTTGGCTTTGGCTGAAAAAACGCGAAAAAACTGCAAAAAAAAGTCGCGTTTCCTCAACGTGGGGCCTTAACCTTAAGGAGCTGTCTTGGACTGTTTTATTGAGCTTTACTTTCTCTTCTCAGGCCAGTGACATCATGTCCTTTGGTTACATAACCATGCTGCAGCTCAGTCCCATTCAAATGACTACAGCTGAGCTGCAATACCAAGCACAGCCACTATACCGTGTACAATGCTGTGCTTAGTAAGTAGTGAAGAGACCACAGCAATCAATATCATAGTCCTGGAAAAACCCTTTTAGGCTCTTGCAAACAGTATCTAAGGGGTTAAATAGTGGGGATTGATCTCCGATTGTAGCCTTGCAATTGTTATTTTACAGTGGACATTTTGTGGCGATGACGTGGGCATAGACAATAAACACAGCGCTTATTTGGCTGAGCTCTTTTATGTCTATGGCCAGCCAAACCCTTCCCCAGAATTACCTGCCGCAATGAGAATATATCCTAATAAATCAAGTCCGGAAACAATCCAACATTGGAAAAACGCTGAGGTATTTCTGGAAAATGTGAAAGCTATTTCAGACATTACAGCCTTCATTCCTCCTCCAGTGTAACACTACATTCATTGAGACCTGCATGCTGTAAAGAAATCTCTGCATCTGACATCATCTATGTAAGGAGGACGAGGGAGGGAAGTCACTTTGGAAGATGAAAATTCACTTATGCAGGGAGGAGAAGGAAAGACACATGGCATATTTAGAGAGAGAGTGAGAGAAAACAGGAGGGGTGAGAAAATGTAAGGAAGGTCTGGAAAGAACAGAGATATGGCTGGCTTTATGAAACAGTCCATATGTGCAGCAGATGAGAAAGTCAGGAGGATGAGCCTGCTGTATAATAGTAATAATAGTCACTCGTCGTGTTTTATCCATCTCATTAAACAAAAGCAAAAAAAATGTACAGATAAAATCTGATGCACAAATCAATTCATTCAGCAGATCTGTTCCCTTCTATTTTTATGCCATAACTATCATGAATCCTAATGTTAAAGGGGAATTCCATTTACTAATTTTAACCCCCGCAGAGATTTTAAATAAGAAAATATGCAGAGACCCAGGGACACAAACGTAGCCACAGCATATACTGCGAAAAAACATTGCAAAAACACATTGCCGCAGAAGTTTTCATTGAGTTTTTGTTGCGTTTTTCTCCACTTTTTTCCTTCTCCTATCAAATCTATAAGGAAAACTATTGTAATTCCGCAGCTAAAATTGACATGTTGCATTTTTGGAAAAGTAGCTTTTCCACAGCTCTTTTTTTTCCCTGCAATGTCTGAATGAGACATTGAATGAGACCAAAACTTTTGGTAAGTGCAAAAGGGTTCAACAGTGCTAAATGTATTTTTGGCCATAAACAATGCCTTTTTTGCAAACCATGCCCCATTTTTCAGGCCAAGCTCCATTTTCCATGCAATGAGGCATCACCCCATGAATGTGCATATTCACAAACGAAATTCATGGAGGGCGGTTATCTGGGAGGTTTCTGATGGTTGCTAGGTATGTTTATAACACTAGCTTTTTCTTATAAGGAAGAACGTATGTTTTTACTCCCTTAGACTAAGGCCCCACGTAGTGAGCCCCAGCAAAAGAACTCAACTGTGGCGGAAACGCTTCATTTCCGTAGGGTATAATCGACATGCTGCGATTTACAAAAATGTGGTGGTTTTTGAAATTGCAGTTTTTCCGCTGCAGATTTTTTTTTCTGGAATGTGCGGATGGGATTAACCAGAATCCCATCCACTTTGCAGGTACTGCAAAATGCAACGTTTTCGTAACATGGGGTCCTGGCCTTAGGCTGGATGTGACTGCAGATTACACCCCAATAAACTATGCCTTGCACAAGGGCTCATGAACATAGGATAGATGTATAAAGGGAAACTGTGCAGAGGCACATAGAGTCTCTCCAGTTTGACACTTGGATCTGTAGATACTCCATTGTAGTAATGTATTCACTGAAACAAAAAGGATGGCTCTGTGTAGGGGTGACTGCAGGAATCTATAGGTGTTTAATAGATCCATTTCTCCCAGCACTTTCACACCTAGATTTCGCCCAGATACTGAGATCAGGACCCACAGTAACTACAGCTGCTTATTTTTCACGTTTTCATAGGCATTCAGCTCTTGCTTTTTATTATATATAACAAAAGCTTTAGTTTTAGTTCCTTTTTTTGTTTCCGTGCATAACCCATTGATAGGATCTTTAGTTTTTGGCGCCATTTTACACATCAGTGACTTACAGAGAAGTAATCCTTCTATAGGAGCATGCCTCTGTACAAAATCTCAGGCATAAAGAGGAACAGTAGGGTCCCATAGACTCTTATGGGTGCTGTTTTATGAGACCTTATAACACGAAGCTTGTACAGAGCCATAATATAGCAGTAGGCATGCATGCAGTATGCGGTATACTTAATATTGTACAGTGTGTTCCCTTTTGCAATAAACTTGAGGGCAAAGAATTAATTTTGCTGGCTGGTGTCCTATGGTCACTGAGCTTACAAGTACCACTCCATGTCTGACAGTAGGAGACAATTTATAATGCGGCAGTGTTGCCGAAAAAGTCCATTAATGATGCCACAACCCAAAGGTGAAGGAGAGTTATCATTTTCTAAATGTGAAAGGACATTTTTAATGGTAATGTCAGATACAAGCATGCAGGAAATCTCTAATTCATCCTAATTTCCTGACAGTGCGTCTTCATGCATATATTACAGTAATTTAAGAAATCATTGTTATTCATAAATCACTGGCCACGCATAAAAGTGCCATTGAGCCGGCTCCTTGCTAGGTCAAACCCTTTAATATATGCCCACAGGGAAAAGCTGCCTGGTTGCTCTCTTCCTCTGTGCTAAGTGATATAGAAGCTAGTGCTACAGTAAGAGCATGCTCCACTCATTACTGGCTAATATCTTATGAGGTCCCCAGGCGGGCAATGCTTATGCTTAACACACAGGTCAACCAGTTATTTAATGGTTAAAATTACTCGAGAGAGACATAGCCATAGGCCCATAAGCCAAGGAGACCCACAGATTACGCTAACCACACTAAGGTTGATTAAACTCCTTAGGAGCCGTAACCATGACTATCAAGAATTCGCTGTAGGGATGAGGTAGGGGGCCCCGGACAAAAGATTGCACCAGGGCCCACAAGACTTTAGTTACGCCACTGATTGTGATTGTCCGAATTCATGTCCCAGTGTAAACTAGGCTATTCAACTCTGCAGAATAGTCCCTAAATTAGAAAAAAAAATGGCCAAACTTGCAGGTTTCAGCAGGACAAGCAAACTATGAATTGTGTATGAGGCCTTCCCCCACTTGAGTGGAATGTGTGCATCTGCAGGTCCATGGAAAAACAGTATGGATGCTATCCGTGTGCTGTCTGTGCCCCCAATGGACCCATTAATTTCATGCAGTGAGCCTGGGCTGCAAAATGGACAGGAATAGGACCTTTCCTGAGTTTTGCTATGGGCTCAGGTCCCCCTTCACGGACCTATAATAATACATGTGTATGGGGCCATAGAAAATAATGGGTCAGTGTGTTAGCTATTAAAAACATGGTTAGCTCTATGACAAAGCACAGTTGTGTGCATAAAGCCTTACCCAGACAGGTAATGTTGAGGAAAGAAGAATCAGGCATGTTGAATGTCAACGCCCAGAGGTGCCTGGCAGTGGCTTACTCTGCTCTCTCCACTGAAACACATACATGCTTGGCAAAACCAATTTTGTATGTGTATGGAGGAGTGAGGAGGAATAGCTGATTGAGAATTTGTTGCTGGCTATTGAAGATGTGTTGCCATCTCTAGTTCTTAAAGAGGACCTTTCACCACCTCCAACAAGTCCAGCTATTTACATCAGTTAATAGCTGCATCTCCACTGATTCTGGCACAGCTGGAATTTTCTCTCTAGCCCCCACCATTCCTGAGCAATCAATGCTGTTAGTTTTGGTGCCTGATATGCTATTTAGTCTCTGTACTGTCAGGAGGGCGGTGTCAGACAGGAGCAGGCAAGGGTTATGATTCTGAGCTCTGACACTGGCTGCCTCTGATTGGAGCTCTGAATCACACCCCCTGTCTGACACCGCCCTGAAATTACAGAGCTTAAATAGCACATCAGAAACCAAAACTACCTGCACTTGTTGCTCAGGAATGGTGGAAGCTAGATAGAAAATTCCAACTGTGCTGGAATCAGTGGAGCGGGGCCTATTAGCAGATGCTAAGAGCTAGAAATGGTGGAAGTGGTGAAAGGTCCTCTTTAAAGTAGAAAGGAGTGCAATGCCAGACTGCTGTTTACTGGGCCCATCACAGAAAATGATTCTGAGGGTCTTCTTGCTCTATTAACAGGTGTTATTACTGTGCACACAGTTTATAAAGGGTTACTTGTGAATCAGCCCATAAGAAAAAGACCTTGCAAGTGTTTGGCTCCAAAGTCTGATCTAAATAGGGTTGTCTGTAGGGTTGACAGGGATGGCCAGAAGATTCTCTGGTGCTCAGTTTGGCCAGTTTCACTGAACAGAAACAGAAATATATTGATATTCGGCGTTTCTTGAGGGCCAGATATTGGGTCACATAAAAGGACCCTAAAGCTAAGACAACACTTAAGTTCAGACAGCCTCTCCTTTTCTTGAGTGTGCTTACTCTTATTAACAAACTTGAGCTGCTTTTTGCTATTCTGTACTACGATTTACACAAAATTATGGCAAAAAGTAGTGATTTCACAAAAGAGCCACAAAACCAGCTAAAAGTATTGATTACCTATCCTAAAGATAGGTCACTAATACCAGATAGTGGGGATTTCACTTCCAATACCCCCATCAATGAGCTGTGATCAGCATCTGATACACAGAGACTGGAGCAGGAAACAGGCCGCTCTGTTCTCTGTGTAGTGGCAAAGAGCAGCTTAGGAGCCATTCAAATGAAAGGGAGCTGATCTGCAGTAACCTGGTCTGGCCACTACACAGAGAACAGAGCTGTCTGCTTCCTGCTCCATTCTCTGTGTATCAGCGGCCTAAAACAGCTCATTGATGGGGGTGCTGGGCCCACACTAATCTGATATTAATAACCTATTTTTACCCTGGTAAACCCATTTAAGCCCCTCTCCTTTCCCAACAAGCACCACCCCCTTTCAAATAAGCCCCACCACCTTGTAGAACAATGTGCAGAAAGCATCAGAGATTGCCTAAACAGTTAATAAACATCGTCTAAGCCATGTATGCCAGTTTTTTTATGCAAATGGATCCAGAATTTTGCTGGATTTTCAAAAATAAATAGGCCCCACTTTTATAGCTGTTGCAACAAGGTATTTTTTTACAACTTTTTGGGGATGATAGTTACAACATTGGTTTCCTGGATTCCTTTCGCTACATTCTTTCTCCTAAAACAATTGTACCTTGGTATTCCTGGTTGTTCAACGTTGTTACGTTTTGACAGAAAGGATGTGATCTCTTAAAATGATTCTCAGGATGTCCAAGAGGAAATGGTGGACAGACAGTGTGGAGATTGGGCATGGCCAGGACAGGAAGAACTATCACACCCAGGAGAAGTAAATGACCCATTATCAGCTCCATCCCCGCTTTATAATTTTCTGTGGCAGGAGGAAGATCTCGCTTTACGACTTTTTGACTGCGATATAAAAATGCTGTAAATCAAGACCCTATGTTGTGATCATTTAGAGGGAATGGCTTTAAAGAGATCCTGTCCGCCCCCTTGACATGTCTGTTTTTTTTATAA
This sequence comes from Leptodactylus fallax, assembly GCA_947044405.1. Taxonomy (NCBI): domain Eukaryota; kingdom Metazoa; phylum Chordata; class Amphibia; order Anura; family Leptodactylidae; genus Leptodactylus; species Leptodactylus fallax. The sequence continues at coordinate 365,358 of CAMRHE010000412.1, forward strand.
TTTCTTGTGTTCATCATAAAAGTTTTATAGCACTTTTTATAGAACTCTACTACTTGTTGCTCCTCTGTTATTCCTCGGGGAAATTGGTGAATATATTGACAACTGGTTGGTACCATTTCCCTTGACAGTATGGTATGTTCTCAGTCTGACAGTGTCTGTACTGACTGGAGTTTGTAAGATATACTTCTTTGATAATGGTGGTCCACTTTTCAGTTTAATGAATTTCCAAGGGGAATAACAGTTATGTCAGGAGACTTACTGAGTTGAGTTATCATCCAGAAAACTCATAGAAGAAACATAAAAAATATTACTAAACTCAATCTAAAAAGATAAGACCTAATCACATGGTTGTTTTTAGGCTAGGTTCACATGGAGGAATCTGCCACAGATTTTAGAGCAGGTTCCTCCGCCAAATCCGTGGCAGATTCAGTCCCAAATCTGTCTCCTATTGCTTTCAATGGGAGGCAGAGATCACAGCAGGCTGCGAAAAAATCAGCATCCTGCTCGATCTTGCAGCGGATTTCACGGCTCGGGCACCCATGCCGATTAGGCCCATTCATCTGCAGGGGCATCGGCATTCTGTTACGGCCAATCCTGTGGCCGAATACGGTGCCGGAAAATGTAGAGGAATTTCTATTCATTTTCCGCTGTGTGAACCTAGCCTAAGACTCTCTCTAGTATGCAGCCATAATAGGACATCCATAGCAGTGCACTGGCCCTATATACCGTCAAAGGATTTTTTCTATACTGATCTGACTTAAGAAAAATTGTATCATGATTTATTGTATTCTATATTAGAGACGTATTTTCTCCTTAAGACTAAGGCCCCAAGTAGGGAAACACAGCTTAATAAAAAGCTTTTTTCAATGCGTTTTTTCTTCCGTTATTATTCACAATGCAGATACTGTAAAACGTAGCGTTTTTTTTCTGCTGCGTTTCTACAACATGGGGCCATAGCCTAAGATATATGGCAACTAACCACATAGGGCACAAGAAGACTTCCTGTGGTTTCCATAGCCTAAAGCCTCTTGTACACATTAGTAATATTTGATATAGATAAATTCAATACCTTTTATCACAAATTATTATTATTAATGATAATAATAATGGTAATAATATCTGCTTTCTGACTCTTGATCCGTACATGAAGAAGATCACCAAGTATAAAGCTCACTACTAAATAATGTACTAATGGAAACAAAGGAAAGCAAAGTTTGTTCCATTGTTTATAATAAAGCGAAGTCATGTATTAATATAACTCCAGCCAAAACCGTTCTGCAGCACATTGCTTATACAGTATATTCCAGACACTGCCCAAATAAAATACATAACTAATAACCAAGGGGTTTATTAAAGGGATTGCATAAAATAAAAAAAAAAAAAAGGTCTGAATTTTTTTCAGTAGCATCACTCTTGTCCACAGGCTGTGCCTGGTATTACAGCCTTATTCAAATCAATCTCTCTCCTTTATGAGTTGCAGTACCAAATGCTGCCTATGCACAGAAGTGACGCTATTTCTGCGAAGGAGAAAAATACAAATCCTATGTTGTTAACCTATTGAAAGGGGTTATACCAAGATTTAAACGTACAACCTATCCACAGGATAATAAGTGTCTGATGGGTGGAGAGATCCACAGGAGAGGAGTATGTGTGCTGCTAGTCCATTCACCGCTAAGGCACTGCCCAAGATAACTGCTGTGCTTGGCTTCTCTCCAGCAGTACCATAGACTTTGAATGGAGGGACAGTCTGCATTCTAGTGACTGGTGGGGGTCCCAGTGCTGAGACCCCCACTAATCTGGCTTTTACAGGAAAGAAGTTGCTATCCACATCCTAAAGTATGTTCATATTAATAGATAGGTGGAGAATCCCCAAGTAGAAATCACAACGTGTTACTGTCCGAAACGCGTTGTGATTATGCCTGAGTAAAATTGCTTAACAGGATCAGAGCCAGTGACCCTTATTTCTACTTGGGGATTCTCCTCCTGTGGTTTGGATTTATCTGATGTGTGGTTTCCACCACTACGGTTTAAGGAGTCCGGCTGCTTTTTGAGATCCATACTATTGGACATTCATCCACTAAATGTTTATGGTAGTTGTGAGCTCTGTCACAACTACAAAAGGTGAGACTCTTTTCACTTCATTGTTTTAAACTATTTATTTTAACAATATTACGCTATTTGGCGCTTGGCGCTGCTTCTTTTCTATTTTCACAAGTTACTATGCACATGATAGATCACTTTATCTGATCTGGGGGTTCTGACACCTGGACTTTGCGCAGATCAGCTGTTCCAGCAGCCTCTGGGCACCAGAAGTTATAGCAGTGGATGAGGTGTGGAAGTAGCAGAATGCCGAATCATCTGATCTGTGTGGGGTCCGGGTGTTGGAATCTGTGAACGCCATCCGCTCTAAGTATCACCGTATTGAAGTCCAAATTAGTATAATTTGCATATCGTGGATGACACAGCATCATAGTGTGTGGGAAGGCGGGGGGTAAAATACATTGCATAGATAAATTTCATTCACTTTGCTGGTACTGTAAAACACAGCATGGGGCCTTAGCCTTAAAGGGGATGTCTGGTTTAACAAAACCCATCATTTTTTTTGTAGGGGGTTATAAAACAAGTCTAATATGTGGTGAAGGGCGGGACAGAGTTGGTGGTGAAAAAGTCCCATAGGAGAAGTGCACACATGCATGAGTACTATCATTATGGCCCTATAATTTAAGCCACAAGGGTAACAAAATGAGAATTATAAAAACTAATCTTTATTTATATAGGGCTAACATATTCCGCACCACTTCACAGTTCATAGGATGCACGTACAGGCAAAATCAGATCTTATGAGCAATCCATGAGGAATTAGGGGTAATACACAAGGCACAAGTGGTGATTTTATTAAATTTTATAAGCTGGTCACTATCACAGCTGTATCTGTATGCACAGGAATGAAATTACTTACGTTAGGTCCACACTAGCGTTCGGGGACTCCGTCCCTCATTCTGCTTAAAATAGGCAGAGAGAAAAGTCCTGCAAGCTGGACTTTTCTCTCTGCAGATTTTATACTAAAATATATATAATATACAATAATGAATTATAGTCTATGGGGTCTGCGGGTTAAGTGGATAGGTTTTCCGTTTTTCAGGTCCTCAAGCGACCCGAAGAACGGAAACCTGAACGCTAGTGTGAACCTTGTGTTAGAGTTCATGGAGGTGGTGCATGTGGGGGTGAATGTTGGATAAAGAAATGAGAAATGTTTTTCAAGGAAATGGTGCTTCTTTTTGATAATCTAAAGGTATGATGGTGCTCAGTAAAATGCCCCCTGCAATGCAGTGGTGACAGCTTGTAGGAGTTGTCCAAACTCTGGGATGTTTTTGATACTCATGACCTATCCACAGGATCAGTCACCATTATCAGATTAGCAGGGGTCTGAAACCCGGACCCGGCATTGATCAGCAGTACCAACTGGACTCTAGCGCCAAATAATATAAAGATGATGGAGCCAGAACCAGAAGGCACACTGCTCCCATATATTTCGACGGACGTTGCCTTCCAGTTGTTCAGCACAAGAACCCGACCAGGACAGCTGAGTCAGTATCAAAAATGTCACAGAACTCAGACAATCTACTTAAAACTAGACTAGACAGACAGAAGAAGAACCAAATTCATCACAGTGGCTCACACTGTGTGACAGACTTGGAGAATCCTGCTAGATATTTTAGACACATGGGGGCAGATTTATTAAGATAGTTTTCTGGCGTAGAGAGAGTGATGAAATTCCCCTCTTTTCCTTCCTTTACGTCAGACTAATATTTTGTGCCAAACTTTTTGGACTCCTCCTTTTCTAGACAATTTTCAACACTGCCTAGTGAGGTGCAAAAAGTGTCTAAAAACACCTAAATCTGGTGCAAAGTATGCCTACCACTTTATTAGTGCAAATTAAGCCAAAATTCAGGCATGCTTTGCTTAATAAGTTCGCCACCTTGAATCTATAAAAAGTTTTCTACCCTTCCTTCTTTTCCACTACTTTTTATTTTGTAACAGCATTAAGGCTAAGGCCTCATGTTGTGGACATGCATTGTTTTTGGCTGCTGCAGAAACACAGCAGAAAAACGTATGTATTATACTGTACCAGGAAAATAAGGCTAAGGCCACACGTTGTGGAAAAGCTGCTTTTTTTGTTGCAGATTTTGCTGCGGTTTTTTTGAGCCAGACCCAGGTGTGGATTGAGCCAGAAGGGAGAAGTATAATAAGTGCTCCATTCCTTTTGTAGCCACTCCTCGGTTTGGCTCAAAAAACGCAGCAAAATCTGCTATAAAAAAGCAGCGTTTCCGCAACGTGGGGCCTCAGCCTAAATGAGACTTCTTTCATTTCAACCACACATTGCAGAATAAAAGTTGTGGAAAAGTTGCATTTTCAAAAACGCTGCATGTTAATTTTAGCTACAGAAGCTACGGAATCCCAAGGGCTTTCCCTACATATTTAATAGGGGAAGAAAAAAACAGCAAAAACTAAATGAAAAATGATGTGAAAAAAAAGCAACATGGTTTTGTTGTGTTTTTTTTTCTCCAGGTGGGGCCTTAGCCTAAGAGTATATTCATATCTGTGTTATTTATTCCATTCTTCTGGTCCGTCTCAGTACCAGAACAACAGATTAAACAAAAATCCAATCCATCTAATGACAGATAACAACGAACCTCGAGGAATTTGTTATTTTGTCCCTGATATCGCCAGATGAATAAGTAAGAACTTATGTATCTGCGATTTTCTGGATGGACTCCGGATGGATAGCCTAAATCACACTGGATTTAAAAGGGTTTTCCTAAGAATAGAAAGAGCAGAGATTATGAGCAATAAATGACAAATTATACTGAATTTTTTCCCACAAAACTATATCAATTTCTAAAGTTCCTCCTGCTTGGTAACATACTGTACGCAGGGGCGTATTTAGCATTCCTGGGGCCCCAAACAAAGTTTGTCTGGGCGCCCTCTAATAAAAGTTTAATAAAAACACTCCCTCTTTACAGCCCCCACAGTATAATACACCTTTTACTGTTCCCCAAACAGCATAATGCCCCCTTTATTGGCTCTCACATCATAATGCCCCCTTTACTGGCCCCTGCACAGTATAATGCCCCCTTTACAGACCACTACACAGCATAATGCCCCCTTTACAGACAACCATACAGCATAATGCCCCCTTTACTGGCCCCTGCACAGTATAATGCCCCCTTTATTGGCTCTCACATCATAATGCTCCCTTTACTAGCCCCTGCACAGTATAATGCCCCCTTTACAGACCACTACACAGCATAATGCCCCCTTTACAGACAACTGCACAGCATAATGCCCCCTTTACTGGCCCCTGCACCGTATAATGCCCCCTTTACAGACAACTACACAGTATAATGCCCCCTTTACAAACCACTACACAGCATAATGCCCCCTTTACTGGCCCCTGCACAGTATAATGCCCCCTTTACAGACCACTACACAGTATAATGCCCCCTTTACAAACCACTACACAGCATAATGCCCCCTTTACAGACAACTGCACAGCATAATGCCCCCTTTACTGGCCCCTGCACAGTATAATGCCCCCTTTACAGACCACTACACAGTATAATGCCCCCTTTACAGACCACTACACAGCATAATGCCCCCTTTACAGACAACTGCACAGCATAATGCCCACTTTACTGGCCCCTGCACAGTATAATGCCCCCTTTACAAACCACTACACAGTATAATGCCCCCTTTACAAACCACTACACAGCATAATGCCCCCTTTAAAGACAACTGCACAGCTTAATGCCCCCTTTACTGGCCCCTGCACAGCATAATGCCCCCTTTACAGACCACCACACAGCATAATGCCCATGTTACTGGCCCCCACACTGCATAATGCCCTTTTAGTGTGTCTCCAGGAAATGCCACATATTACACGCTGACGCTGATCGGGATATAATATACAGCATTTTCTGGAGATGAGATGGAGGGGGGCCTGTGTTGGGCGTATCTATTAATCCAGTGGATAACATTTAAAAAGAAAAAAAAAAGTGGGGCCATTATGCAACCCTCCCCTGCGGGGTCCCCTTATCTTTGTAGCCCCACAAAATGCATGGTTTGCCTTAACGCCAAAGCCACCCCTGGCTGCAGATAGGGCTGCATTTTCATATGGTAGGTTCCCTTTAAGCTGTTCATCTGTTCGGAGCTTAGTATAGCTCTAATAATGAGATCACAGTAGCTCTCCCTAGTGGACAGAATTTTATCATTCCAATATTTATGTCTGCACAGGGAATTGAGAGCTCTGTATCAGAAAATCTTACTGATATATTAAGAAATGAATCAATTCAGAATTTGGACATATTAAAAAAAATAGTGTCTTTATCTTTGGTATTGTAGTCTTGCCAGATAAATAAATCTTCAGAATCACAATTTTCTTAAAGACTGCAGCAGGTTATCTCAGAATTTCTGTGTATTTTGCTAGATTGTGACAAACATGGACAATGGTGTCGTCTTTAGATATGATAATGATTCCAAAGAAAACCAAGTTACAAGATTTATGTATATGGTATATTCAGGCCAACTGATGTAGAGTCCAGAAACATTGACTAAATATAGACTTTATCTGTCACCATAAAATAAGGGAAAAAGGAAGGAAGGGGAATTGGCAGGAGGGAAGCATGGAAACCTTGGTGACTAACAAATTGTCATTTTGTCACTATAAGCCGTCATAAGTAGTACGGCCTGCACAATGGATCAAATAGAATTGCAGTCACTGACAAGTAAACCAAAAAAAAATTAAAGGTTCCATTCAGTAACAAAGTATTAGGCAAAATGAAACATAATAGAACTTCATATACCATAAGGTGACGGCATGGAGCAAGCACCCCCACATGACCAACCATGAAGCACACCAAATCTACTTAGGGTTCCAAACTCTCCTGAATCCACCTTTTGTATAGCATACAAGACCTCATAAAGGGAGTCTATCACCAGAACTCAGCATATGAACACAGACCCGCAGATACATAGGTTAGAGTCAAACAGTATTTCCCCTGTGAATCACTGCCTCCATTGCTGGGATATCGCTGTTATGGTCGATACGCAAATAGATCTTCTCTGACCGTCTTCTACTCCCAACTTCTTAGCCTTCCTCTACCGGGTTGCTGCAAGCTTTCTCATGTGTATGGCCAGCCTGAGATAGGAGGGGGCTAGCAAATGTGGCAAAGGGACAAAGGGTCACGGTGCCATCATATGGTTCTTATTTCTTACACTGCTATCATTTGGCTCTTGCTGGGGGCTCCATAGATAGCACCGCTATTCTGTTAGAAGTTACTCTTATCACTAGCTACTTCACATTCTCCGGTCACAGTTATGTATTACTATACCATGCAGTATTACAGACTGCTGATCTATCTCAGGCCAAAAGTTTTCACTTCATAACTGCATGAGATAAAGCAGCTATAACTGGGTAGGACAAAAAGAGGCCTCACCCAAATAGCATTAGTTGAATGTGACATTTTTATGAGTAGTGCAAGCATTAAAGATATAAAAGTACCCAGGCGGTGAAATGTACTGACTAAGATTTATGTAATTTCACATGTCAGGGCTACTGTAAGTAAAATTCCCAGTACTATTGTAAAAATTCAGTCTGTAGGTCATACACTGTGACAGTACATAGCAGCTATTAGAAAGTTCTCATCTGTAATAAACACCGTAAAAATACCCACTCTGTTATGTTGTATGTTTCTATTGTATGTTGTGTGTTTTTATGTTGGTTTGTGTGCAGATATCATAAAAAAACTCAATTTAATCTCAAGCAAAAAGGAAATCCTGTGACAGCCTCATCGGTTCTGTTCCCTAAGCAACAGTGTGGATGGACATGTTTTTATGCCATCGGAAAGCTAGTGAGACTCTGTGTTGTGTCATGCTAAGGAATCTGCCTATAGATACAACAAGATACGCCACGTTTTTCATGCTTTGCTTGCTTTTCATGCCTGTGCATACTAGGTAGAATGGTGCACACATGTGCGTGTGAGTTGAGAGGGCTACACAGAAAGTTAACGCACTGTCCAGATAGGTCCAAACATTGACCAGATACACGGCATACAATATTTTTCCTGGTTAGTGTCATAGTGTGTCCATATAAAGCCAAACAGTGTCCACATAGCTCCATCATTTGCCCACATAGAGTCAAACAGTGCCCTACTGTGCATACAGTATGTAAAGCCCAATAGTGCCCATATTTTGGAAAATTATGCCAAGCGAGTCTTTCCTACATAGACTCCAAATTTGTCATGAATACTTATTTGATGTGAAATTAGGTAGTCTGGAGCCCTCTGAAAGAGTCCACAAACTGCATGTTGCTCCTGAACCAAAATGTGGTGACCTAATAACAAGCACTTCAGCACCCTTGTAATGGTGTCAGATCACTCCGTCTGCTAGCCAGATCAATTCTGCTAAAGCAGTTCTGCAATTTCATAGAAAGTATTTCCAGCTAGATGATGATGGCTGTCACTGTCCTAGGAACTCAGTAATGGCCTTTTATTCTTATCTATTCTTGATTGTTCAATCAGTATTATACTTGTTATCAGTCAAAAGTGCTTGTATAACTAAGGATGAAGGCATACAACGTGGCGGCCACATGCCAATGTCTTAACTTAGCTCATACTTGCCAACTCTCCCAGAATATCCAGGAGACTCCCAAAATAAAGGGTGACCTCCTGGAAGAGCTGACAATTCTCTCAGGCTCAGTAGAATGATCCTGTACTGTAAGTGATGGACTCTTTAATTCCATGTATGACGTGGACACGTTATGTGCTAGTCACATTTTAAAAAAAAAGTGACTGGAATATTTTAAACCCCACATAATAAAAGTGTTTGTGACGCATCACCAAAGGGGACATGACCTTATCAAAAGTATTTAAAGTAGCCTACAAAACAGAGAATAAGCTCCCCTGTTCTATTGATCACAGAGGTCAAATCTTTAAGGCAAAGGACCCAGGTGCGGAAACGCAGCTTTTTTTGTTGAAGATTTTGTTGCGTTTTTTTGAGCCAAAGCCAGGAGTGGATTGATCAAAAGGGAGAAGTCTAAGAACTTCCTATATATTTCCCATTCCTTTTGTAGCCATTCTTGGACGTTTAACCCCTTAGATGCCACGGTCAATAGCGAGTGTGGCTTCTAGGTTTTTAGGCGGTTGCTAATTCCGGTGTTACCGTAGTTGCAGGGGTCCGATGCCTTTACATGGAGGCCCCCAGGGCTGCTTTTGTATATTCCTATTAGGACGTGCCAAATGCATTTCCTAATAGAATGCCTGTCATAAAATGACAGGTAATATAATGCATTTCACTACTTAGGTGGAAAGTTAAAGTCTCCTAGGGGGGAAAAAAATTAAAACATAAAATACAAAACATACCACACATATTGCAAGCTGCCTATGCAAGGGACTTTTAAAAGGTGAGTTATGGTATATGATTCTTAGCCGCTGTTCATCTTTTGGTATAAGCCAGACCATCCCTTTAACTATTCCCCACCCTCTAATGATAATGATATAACTTGTTTTATTCTCTCCCAATCTATACAGAAACCCTAACAAGTCAGCTACAGAGAAAAGGAAGCATTAGTCTGTTGTGACTGCTCTAGCGGCAGTGTAAAAACTGGAATATTTCAGGAACGTTAATGTTATGGCATATTAACATAGCCCAAAACAACACAAAACAAACATTTTTAGCATTAAAAAAGTTTAATAGCCATATGTCACAAAGCATATACCGTACATATATTTGGTGTGTTACCAGTAACAATCTGTACAATAAATTTACCAATTTAAAGTGGTTTTCTAGGATTTCTTTTTTGATGGCCTATCTTTAGAATATCTGGTTGTGGGGGCTGACACCCAACCCTCATATTGATCAGCTGTACAGTATGTACACAGTGTATGGAGTTGGAAGCAGATGGCTCTGTTCTTTGTATAGTGACGGTATTGTAGTAAATAAGTGCTGAGCTGTAATAGCATGACTCGGCCACTTTACAATGTACAGAGCCATCTGCTTCCTGGCCCAAACAGCTGATCGGTATGGGGGCTCCCACCATCAGATATTGATGGCCTATCATGACGATAGACCATCAAAAAACAAAAAAAAAATGGGGCTATAATATTGAGTTCCACTTCCTCTTCTCAGGTGAGTGAAATCACGTCCATTGGTTACATAGTCTCTTTGCAGCTCAGTCCCATTCAAATGAATGAGCATGAGCTGCAATACCAAGCACAGCCACTTATACAATGTATGGCACTGTTCTTGGTTAGTAGTGAATAGACCACAGCAATTCATATCATAGTCCTGGAAAAACCCTTTAAATCACTCATGACAAAAACTACAAATATATTTTAAAATAGTTTTTTACATATTTAACAACTTAATACTGTGCCCTCATAACAGTGCCAAACAGAGCCCACATGACATTGCCATACAGTGCCCTCATAACAGTGCCAAACAGAGCCCACATGACATTGCCATACAGAGACCCCATGACATGACATTACATTGTTGTTTGTATTGCTGCAGTTCAGTTTATTGTCTACCAGATATGGAAGGATGAACATTGCTGCCTTGGTAGCCTTATCAGTTCTAGATACTTCCTTGATCATAGCCTTGTTTCTACCTCTCATATAAGTTTAGGTACCAAGGTTGTAGCTATCGGGGGTGCAGTGGTAGCAGTCGCTACTGGGCCCTGGACCTTGGAGGGGACCCACAAAGATCCCTCTGTGCGATAAAATATACCACTACTCTAAATAGCACAAGGTAGGAATGGGGCCCTATTACCGATTTTGCTAGGAGCTTCAGGTTACTCTACCGTATGACTAATAAACAAAAACAGGCCATAGTGGTTTTAGCTTTTACTATTGATTTTTAGCCATCGATCAAGTAGAATCCAGATTGCAATGAATCAGAAGGGAATTTACTCCAGTCTTATCAGATAGCAGAATGGTATTAAACTTTACAGACCCACCATATGTTTTCTCTAAACAACATACACATACACTATGTATGTCATAAAGACTGGGGCTGCCATTCTTTAAGAAGTTTTTTGCTTTTCAAGGAGATTGTCCTTTTCCAACAATTCCTTTTTAATAACAATGGGCCCCCATTGATAAGGTGATCACAGGGTGTCCAGTGGACAAAACTCACAACAATCATTTGTAATCTATGGAGGAAGAATTTACTTCTCCTACAGTGCCTCCACAGGGAAAAAGAAGCATTACACTATGCCCATGGAAGTACTGTGTCCTCCAGTGTGAGAACCTCTTTCTCTGTCGTGGCTTACAGATGGGGTCCTGGGTAGGGGAAATTCCTTTATTAACTAGTAATACTAGTCTAATAACCATGCACAAGAGCTAATAGGACAGGAACTTTAGGAATGACTCCTTTAATTTCATTCATTTGGGGTAACATAGCTGGACATCATGTGGCTGTGCTGCGATTCTTGTGGTCCATTATTGAGTACAGATGTGGTATGTAGCTCATGGTTGGTCTTCATAGTCTTGCAGCTCTCTATTTGTTAGTAATATATACTAAAGGAAACTGTAAAACTGGAGAATCATTAGCGTTTTACATTTTTAAGTATTTTAGATGTTATTCTTGTAATTGTGTATGTATTTTCTCAGATGTCTGCGCGGTATTACTTACAGTAGTAGCATTGTACCAATGCTTTATTTTTCACAATTTCATCTAAAATTTTTATAGAAATTTCATCACGTTACACTTTGGTTTACAAATGAACACAAATGATTCTGAAACATTGTGACATTTGGTTTTATTTACAGGGAAAAGAGACTTTCCATAACCTTTCAGCAATTTGCTAATACCAATGTCTGTCCTTGCATAAAGGGACTGAAAAAACACTATTTAAGGTTAAGGTCCCACTTTCTGTACTGGAAACGGTTTAGCCATTGTAAAATTGCAGGCTGCTAAGGCTAGGTTCACATTCATTCTCCGTTCGAGGTTTCCATCCCTGAATCCACTTAAAATAATGCAGAGAGAAAAGTCCTGCAGGCTAAAGCCCTACGTTGCGGAAACAAAGCTTTTTTTGTTGCAGATTTTGTTGCGGTTTTTTAAGCCAAATCCAGGAGTTGATGGAGCAGAAGGTAGAAGTATAAGATCTTACTATATATTTCCCATTCCTTTTGCAGCCATTCTTGGCTTTGGCTCAAAAAACTGCAACAAAATCTGCTACAAAAAAAGCTGTGTTTCCTCAACGTGGGGCTTTAGAATGCAGGACTTTTCTCTCTGCATTTTTCAGGCAGAAATCGGGAGGAAACCAGGCACACCCTATTATAGTCTATGGGGTCCGTGGGTTTCCACAGGTAACCGCTTTTTAAGTGAATTAGGTTTCCATGAACCTAGCATCACCAACTGCGAAGTACAAAAACCGTGTAGTGGATGAGATTTCAAGAAATTCCTTCCACACACTGCAGAAAAAACCTTTAGGAATCCAAAGTAAAGAATTTGGCTAAAAGGACAGACTTTTACATATTTCCATGTCTAACTAAATGGCTAAGCGTTTAATGGCACAACTATTGTGGTCTAGGGTCCTGAACAGGTTAATACCTACATGACTACATGTAATTTTGTAATAAAGCATTTTTTAACATTTTGTAAACTTTTGGACATGGTCTCTTGTTTGTGTAGGTAAGTACAACATAACTAGTGGTCTAGGGTAGTAAAGGGGTTAATACCAACATCCATCCATTTTTTTAATTCCAACATCCTTAGTGTTCAAGGGTAGCAAATGGGTTAATGCGAGTTTGCCACCTCACCCGAGCATATTCAACGTGTTACAGAGCACATTACAGTGGTACATAAGATACCTCTGTTATCTATGTCACCTTAGTAGATTTGGAGAAAAACAACCTTGAAGTCTTATGTAAATGAGGCAGTTGGTGCACTGGGGGCGGGCCTTCAGCCCTGGAGCACTCCTCTTGCCACTCACACCACTACTCTCTCCTGAATGTGCCACCCCATCCAGGGAGAATTAACCCTTCACTGCTATGACATCAGCTCCATGGAGCTGAAAGCCTGGCCTGAGTGCAAGGTTGTTTTTCTCCAAATCTACCAAAGTGATGTATATAACAAAGGTATGTTAGGTATGATGTATCATTGTAATGTAGTGGTAGTGGATGAATATGCTTAGGGAAGGTGGTAGGCTCCCTTTAATGACAACTTCTAGGGGGGTCTAAAGTATTAAACAGGTTGTTTTACATGATCATCCCAAGAAACAGAGCCCAGTTTAAGTGCCGCCGCACCCCCAATGAAATGGAATTATTTGCTAAGCATAGCCCTCCTTTTTAGGAGCTGTTTCCAACTTTTAATTGATGTGAAGGGACAAACTTTTCTGTAGCCATGACTCTCATGTTAAACTCAATGAGGTTGACCACGATTAAAAAAAACCATGGCTGCTTTTTATCAAAAATAGTGCTACACCTGTCCACAGGTTACATGTTGTACCGTAGCTCAGGCACATTCACTTCAATAGAGCTGAACTGTAATAACACACTCCACCTGTGGATAGGTGTGGCACTGTTTTTGGGAGAAAGCAGCCATGTTTTTCCATTTAAGAATGGGGCAACATTTTGATATTTGCTTTTCTAAAAATAACAGGTCCTTTTCAGATCTAATGTCCTGCCCTTGTTGTGTGTATGAAACATGGAAAGCGAAACATCAGTCCATATGTTTTTTTTGCTACAAATGCAAATCCTTGAGCACGAGATGCTTTACAATACATTCAATGCAAAAGTGTTGTCGGTAATGGAGAAACATCTACTAAATATCTAGATTTCCATGTTTGCTCAGCTGGTAGTTAATATATAAGAAGTATTCACATTATTTGTATCGTCCCAGGTAGAGATACTCTAAAACCGTTCACCACGTTACTTCTACCACATGCACGTGGACAGGATATTGTAGCTTTCTCTTAACTTGGTCTTCCTAAGCAGCAGGCGTATACAATGGTCATTGTGCAGACCGGTAGGGCATCAGTTGTATAAGAGGGGTATCTGCTGTGACATCTGGGGGTGATATTAAGCCACCATTAAAACTATATTCTCCTCTTCTCACCCAGATGTTTCCTTTTGGTAGGGAGAAATAAAGGAAAGATGACAGCACCATGCCATATACCTACGGAGATACAGAAGCAATAGAGAATTAGCCATAGCAAGTGTGATATACAATACATCTGTCAGTGTACATACTAAGGCTACATGCACACAGCATTGGTACTTTTACTGTCCACAAAACCAGATCCATATTCCATAAAAGTCAATATTGCATCCATATGTCATCTCTTCATTGTTCTGCAAAAAGAGACTTGTATGATCCCATACAATTGTATGGGCAAGGAATCGGACCTCCTCCATATTCTCCTTTGTAAACTCCGACGCAGTGTCCGCCGAAAATTGGACAGTTGCAGTTTTAAAAGGGAAGACAACCAATGTACCCCATTATAGTCGCGCTCCGAGTGTAAATGCTGACAGATTCGAACAACGGAGAGACATCACTAGTGTGAACCTAGCGTCACAGAGCATTGCCTAGACTAGATACGAACGCATCTACTCAGCTAAGAGCAGGACGGGCCACGTGCATAAAACACGTAGATAAACACATATATCCCAATGTAAAATGGTAATAATGTAAGGGCAGACTAGATGGACCATGTGAGCTTTTTCCGCCATCAATCCATAAATGCAACAAGAAACGTAAAATACAGTTACATGTCCTTTTTTGTATGTAGGGACAAAAAAGAAAAAAAAATCAGTGGAGATGTATTGAAAGAAAAACGCCACAAACTGCCTGAAAAACACCCACAGGGCATGGTGCATTTGTGGAAAAAAAAGTCCATGACCCAAAAAAGCATCACAAACTAAAAAAGTCACAAAATTCTCTGTAGTATGTTTTATATTTGACTATTGGCTTACTGCTAACAATGCCAGAGATACATACTTGCTAAACAAGTGCTAGCAAAAGCACGGCAAAATACTTGGCGTTTTTCCTATAATGTCTATATTTGAAACTACCCTCAGGGTAAGGACAGATGTTCAGGGTTTTTTTTTTATGCAGTTTTTGCAACCAAAATTAGGAGTGTACAGTATTGAAAAATCAGGAGAAATACCAGCAAAGTGAATGAAAGTTTGTTTTAACCACTTCCATACCAGATGCTTTACCCCCCTTCCAGACCAGACTAATTTTTGGGGTTTTTTTGTATGTGAGGTTTTGAGGGCTGTAACATTTTTATCATTTGCGTTATTCAGCTAATTTTTGCGCTTTATTTTTATGTTGTTTTCATTTTTTTTATATCCGGGAAAATATAATATATTTTATAAAATATAAACAAAAGAGGAGGGAAAACGTGTCTGTTTTTCACTTTTCATTTATTTTTTTTATTTAATAACACAAAGTGCTAATAAAAAATGTTATAAAATAGTTTTTACTCTCTGTTACGGTAATTTTTATTTTGTATGGTGTTGTCGGGGGTGGGGCTATAACCTTTAATAACGGCGTTTTACTGGCATATTTTATTTATTATTTTTATTATTTTATTTGTATTTTTTTAACTTTTCTATTAATTTTTTATTTATTTATTTATTTATTTTTACATTGTGTCCCCATAAGGTCATAATAGACCTTTGGGGACATCTGATGACTTTTTTTTTTGTTGGGGGAGGCTGATTTCCCCTGTAACTGGGGCTGGTACATTTAGCCCTAGTTGCAGGAGGAATACAGCCTCCTGCCCCTTACTTTCACATTACAATAGGGCTGATCTGGGTCCTGTAGCTCTAACAGATCACGTGACCGCCGGGTCAGAGGGGAGCCGCAAGATGACACGCCCATAGTGCTGTATACAGCGCTCATTGAGTGCTGTATACACAGCGATCGGGATGGCAGGGACGGTAATAAACCTTCCCTGTCTTCTCTCTGGGAGCTCCGGCTGAAGTTACAGCCGGCTCTCCGTTTCAGCAGCTGCACAATTTCGTGCAGCTACTGAGTTCTGCTTGGATGTACTGGTATGTCCTTACAGAACTAGACAACCACCTTCCGGACATAAAAACCCAATGGGCTGTCTGGAAGTGGTTAATATCCACACATTGTGGAAAACTACAGAGTAGCATCGGTCCTGCATAGGTGCCCATGTCAAAAAAATGTCTACTGCAAAGTATATGTTATTTAACTGGAAGGAAGTCTTCGAAAGTATTTCATGCAGTGGCAAAATGCAAGCCCCACTGGATTTCATCTGAACAGAGGCTTTATTTATCCTCTGTCAGGGTAATGGGGGTCAACCAGGGGCACATCTTCCATGAGGTGGCCTCAGGCGATGGCCTCAGGTGGCACTTCATGACATAAAAGGGTGGACAGAATTCTTTTTTTTTTTTTTTTTATTGGCTGCTACTTTTTGTATTATTCCAATAGGTAGCGGCCGATAATTTACCCACCCATCCACGCTCTTGTCCAGGCCAACCTCTGCCGCCGCCTGTAGACAATGCTGCACTTACGTCGCAACGCTGGATGTAGCGTCCTGGCGTTCTTTAGCATTGGGTACAGTCCGCCCTGGAAGTGGCAGTGGAGGCCAGCCTGGACAGAAGCATGGCTGGGTGAGTAAATTATTGGTATAATACAATAGGTAGCAACCTAACATATCACTGTGTGGGAGCCAAGAAAAAGAGGGTCATATACTGCAAAAAAAAACGCAGCAAAAATTGCAACAAAAAAAAAGCTGAATTTCCGCAATGTGGTGCCTTAGGCTGAGGCCCCACGTTGCGGAAACGCAGCTTTTTTTGTTGCAGATTTTGTTGCGTTTTTTTGAGCCAAAGCCAAGAATGTCTACAAAAGGAATGGGAAATATATAGGAAGTTCTTATACTTCTACCTGCTTCTAAATCCACTCCTGGGTTTGGCTAAAAAAACCGCAACAAAATCTGCAACAAAAAAAGCTGCGTTTTCGCAACATAGGGCTTTAGCCTTAAAGGGATTTTCTACTGAGACTCCAGACTTTTATGCCATGTCATTTAGACATCAGATGCATCAGCAGAATATTTTTTTAAGAGAAAGATGGGAGCCCGGACTCTTTCCCTACAGGATATGTGGTTGAGCAGCTGTTTACAGGGCGCAGCTTCAGAGCAGAGCAGATGAATCTGGTCGGACTTTGCTCTGGATTGTGTTGCATGACAATAGTTTCAGTGAAGCTCTATTTATTTCTGTCATTTCTTCCCTTCCTTTAACCCCTCTATTATAAACATTTACTCTTGCAAAAGATCTTGCAAAATGCTCTCCTATTTGGAAATCTCATGTAGGGTGGATGAGTAATGAGTTATTTTAGAACCTCTGCACTTCTCTTGCTCCTGAAAGATGCAAAGACAAATAAGCTTCAAGTACATGGAGTAAGGTTGAAGAGAGGATAGCCTCGACCACTGTGAACCTAACATCTGCAAATAATGCTTTAACCTATGTAGGAGCAGTGAAACTATGGAACTCGCTGCTACAGGATGTAGTGATGGCTGATAACTTGTACAAGTTCAAGATGGGACTGAATAACTTTCTTGAAAGCAAAAATATCACAAGTTATGGAAACTAGAATTTTAGGGATAGGATGTTGATCCAGGGATTTAATCCTATTGCCATATTCGAGGATGGGAATGATTTTTTTTTCCTCTGATGGGGCAATTGGCAATTTTTTTTTTTGCCTTCCTCTCGATCAACTATGTTTATATGTTTGACTAGATGGACTTGTGTCTTTATCCAACCTTATCAACTATGTTACTATCTTTAACACTTGCATCAAAGTAGACAACTAATGGGTTAATAGAAGCCATATTAGATGGCCTAGTGATGCAGAATTTCCAGGCTTCACATGAGGAAATCTCAGTGGATGAAGAACTGGCAGATCGAGAAATGGGTAATAGTAGTATTTGTCCTAACCGAGGGTTGTGGTAGAGTTGTTGGTTACGTTGCACCCTCATATTAATACATAGAGTAGTTGTCATCTGGTGGATTTGCCAGGACAATAACAAGTTTCAGTATAGTTACTGTACTCTACCCTGGGCCATAGCCTTGCTATCCTTTTAAGTGGCAATGCATCGCTCATATAAACTTAGAGAAATGCATGGTGTTGTCCCATAAAGAAACCCTTGTTCTTAAGCCCGATGGGGCTTAGTCTCCCACTAAGGCTGAAGTTGGAGCAGACAGCGGCTTACAAACTCTGGCAGACTCAAGTCATCAATGCATTGCATGCAATAATAATAGCTTCTTTGCAGCTAAAATATGCCCTTCTTCAGGCTTCTTTCTGGTCATGTGTATGCTAGATGAGCCAAATCAGATACACAGCCACGGAGGACAGCTATATAGGGAACTCATTGGTAGCAACCATGTTTTACTGAAGCTGTCCTACATGGCTGTGATACCAAAAAGCCTGACAAAAGGCACGTGTTCTCTTGAAAAGCTGCAATGTACATGTGGCGTCAAAAATAATACATTTTAAGACTAAATAACGTGTTACAAGTCCTGTCTATTGGCTGACTGCTCAGCCAATCACTGGCTGCATTGGTGGTCACCTAATCAGTGATTGGCTGAGAGATCATTTCCTGTGTTGAAAGGGACCCTGGAAACCTTAGCACACCTTAGCTTTTCTTAATAATTTTTTTATCATATGGACAATCCCTTCAGGTACATCAGTACACTTCAGTACAGTACACTTCAAATCTACATGACTACTAAAGAACGTGTAGCAGTAACCAATAATACTGTGATACAAGCTCTAGGTACGGCATTTTTTTCAGGTATTTGACCATACACTTCTCTATGGGACTTGAAAAATGGCTGAAAAAAAGCCTTTAAACAATTGTAAAATAAAATTAAAAAAAAAAAAAAATTCACCCAAAAAGTGCTTGTAAAACATGGATGAAATGCATGGTATTTTATTTATTTATTTATTATGCTTACTTATATAGCGCCATCATATTCCACAGCGCTTTACAGTCATTGACAGTCACTGTCCCATATAGGGCTCACAATCTACATTCCCTATCAGTATGTCTTTGGAGTGTGGGAGGAAACCGGAGTACCCGGAGGAAACCCACGCAACACGGGGAGAACATACAAACTCCTTGCAGATGTTGTCCTTGGCAGGATTCGAACCCAAGACTCCAGCGCTGCAAGGCTGCAGTGCTAACCACTGAGCCACCGTGCTGCCCATGGTATTTATTATAAGCAAAAAAAAAAAAAATCAAAACACCAGCATGTGTGAACAGAGCCCTAAAGGGTTATAGTATTTTAATCTTAAACATACATCATCTACATCATAACCACCTGATAAACCATAAATGTATGATAGGTGGGTGGCCTACCTGTAGGACACTGACTTTTCAGGAGTACAAGGGTCCTGTGAGGTCACTAGAATTCTTTGCACCAACCCAACACTGGTGCACATACAGTGTGCAGTAACAGCTTCTTATATAAAGTATAAAGCTACATTCACATGACCAAGGTACCAAACGGCCGTCTTGCACATGAGGGGCGGCCATTTCATGTCATGTGAATGTGGCTTAAGAGTGTATTCAGCATTCATGCGCTGCTGCTGGTGAGGTCGTTGAGCACTGTTTGGAAAGGTGGAGAGTGTGTCAACACCTGTTGATGGAAAATTTGCCCACTTATAATAGAGTAAAGGAAGTTGATGTCTAATATGTAAATGTAAAAAAAATTCCTAAAACTTTATTTTCCTGTGCTAAGGGCTAATATGAAAAAAGAAACTGTAAAAAAGAAAAAGAAAAACCTCTGGCTCCAAGACGTGAGATCATACAGTAACATTCATCTACATTAACTTATTGAGTACTACCTACCGTAAGTCCCAGAGATGACAACAACAAAGTCCTGGTCCAGAACCAGTGTAGGTACAGAACATCAGAGATTACTGATACACAGTCCTAGATGGAGAAGGGTGATATGCAGAATTTAGAAGGTGTTTAACCACTTTTCTTAAACTTTTCTTTTCTTCCGTAGAAACAACATTGATTATATAAACTGAAGCCCTGTACATCAGTAGTTTTATCAGTGAAGGAAACGTATATGTATGATAGACCAAGTCTTGAAGGTATGAGTATATGAACCAATGGAAAGCAGGCCAAAAGTATAATGTATAGAGTAGTTCAAACGTCCCCAATGTCTTGGGCGATAGAAAGATCTGACATATGGGATTTCAATAAAACCAACCTTAATTGGGATATAAACCACTGCAAGAGGTATGTAGAAGCAACCAATACTGCGGACACCATCAAAATATACATGCCTAGTTGGACACGTATGAATGTCTATGGCGTAGTTAGGAAACATGACTCTCTAGACGATGATCTAATATGTACCCAGGAAAAGAAAATGTGTGACACTCTCTTAAGGGTCACGTGCAAGGGCGTACATATCATAGAAACTATACAGATGCTATGGGGCACTTGTTAGTCCCACCCCAAATACCTATGTATGACCGTATTCTACCCAAGAAATACCAGGTTAGCAGGCAAGGTCAGAAACTGTGCCAAGGGTGATTAATAGAGCATAAAGTAGGAAACGACCACGGTCAGACCTTTGTGGCAAAATCCAGAACTATAATAAGGGACCTCATTTTGATCTGTGTTACTGAACCCCCTCTCATCTAGACCCCGCTAGTGACTGGATGCTAAAGGAAAGCAGCGATCTGTAAGCATACTGCTAATATAGTAACAATTTTATGACCTAGATTGACAAATGAATATTTCAGAGCCACCTCTTATATTACTATCTTGCTAAGCTGATCTCAGTAATGATACTATAGGGCATGTGTGCCATGACCTTTATGATGTGTGTTGTATTCTACTATTGTCACTGGCGCTCAGTTTTTTTGTTCTTTCTACCTATATTATATTCAACCACATAAACTCAGCATTAAACAATAGAGCTGGCAGATTGCTTGAAGCCATATGGAAAGTACCTTGTCATCTGCTGTACTGTTACACGTAATGTTTGGCGTAGATATCCTCTTTTGTTCCCAGGTCTTCCCACAGCATTGAAACTAAGAACAGGAAAATGTAAAAAACAGAAAAAAGTGGAAACCATTAATCCGAACAGTAAAAAATTAGGGCAAACTTACAAGCAGATTCCCTGTTTACTTTCTACTATAATGTTAGGCTCATAATAAGTTCCAAGAGTGAGTTATAAAATGTTTCAACCATTGAGAGAGGTTTTCCCCATGAATGCAGCTTATTCCCTATCTACAGTACCTGATCGGGGATGATAGTCAGATCTCTGGGGTCCCACCGCTGTTACCCACACTGATCATGGAGGTCACAGCAGTCCTGTGTACCCCTATGTGAATGGAGCAACAGTCGTATATGTGTGCTTCTGCTCTATTCATCATAATATGTAAAGCGCAGCTCCATTCCAACAGAACCCCACACTGTTGATCTATGGGATCTCACTGGTAAGATCCCAGTGATCAGATGCTTATCCTCTATCCTGTGCAGTTTGTGGGCAAAGCTATGAAAGTTTGATCCATTTGTTCCACTCACTATGTCATGTACTTGCATAAGGTGTCCCTGTGCTTCTCCAGGATGTCCTCTAAGAACCTGTTCATACAGATCATCATAGACATCTAAGATCGAGGCTTCAACCTGAAAGAAATCAGATCGGCAAATAATAATAATACGATATACCACTATTAGAGTGTAGCAGATGCTTTTAGGGGTCTGGATCTATTGTAAAAAATAATTTTACACAACTATTGAAAGGTTTCATAGTTTGGCTATAACTAAGATGTTATTTTGTGCGAGAATGGCCCTTCCTTATTACTGTACGTCTCAATGATGTCCAACACTGAAAAATTAATACAATAAGGTCACAGAGATTTGGCTTTTCGATAAATGGGTTTATTGGAAAAATAAACACAAATAAAAATTTATGAAAAGTTTACCCCTATAAGGAATATACAGATTAAAAGTAATGCTGTCTCTAAAAGTTGAGACAATTCTGCTGGTAGTTACTGGAAACAGTCAGTAAGTTAAATTAAAAATGGCCCCTTATTGGCTTAGCTAATCTTCTATAATGAAATTCATCAGAAGATTGTGCTTGGCATAAAGATGACACTGAACAAACAGAGAATGATGGGAGAGTTCAGCTCTGAAGTCTGCCTCCTGTCCCAGGCAACCTTGTCCCCACTCATAAGTGGATAAGTCACTGCCTCCCTTGAAATACTCTGTGCTGCAGGTAGTCCCACTGCTTTCACTATTTGTGATTTCTAATATGAGTTTTCAGCAGAGCATCTTTTTTCATGAATTAGACAATCTTTATTAGTATCAGCTTATTAGATGTTGTAACGTGATTTCTATATACACTGCCTAACATTTAGACTTTGTCTGTATGATATCATCAGAACACTCCGCCATTTTAGTGACATCACAATATGTGTGACATCACATTACCCTAGCCAGCTCATTCTAAAGTCAGGAATTTGCTTGAGAAATATGAGGGATTTGAAGAAGGACATGAAGACAGTCGCCATGTGTGATGAGGGGGGAGGGTCACCAGGAGAAGACCAGCAGGTAATGAACATTTTTAACTTTGGTGGTTCGCTTTTAAAGGGCTATACAGAGATCAGTGGCACCACACAAGTGCTGCTTATCTTTTCCTTAAATAAGTAAAGCATAAGCCCTGTATACACTGCCCAGCGCTTAGACCCTGCCTATATTACATAATCAGAACCTAAAACATTTGGTGACATCACTGTACCAGTTATATTGCAATGCCCTTTCCAGCTCTATAAAAGGTGGGGATTGTGCTTTGGAGATGTGAGGATGCCAGTTAGATGTATGGGCATGCTGACCATGCTGCCTGGCTCTGTGCAAACTGGTCCACTGGCGTGGCCATCACCTTTAACAAAGCCCAAGGCTCTGGGTTCATCTGGCGATCAGGTATTTGTTAAGGGAAGGGCTGAAAAGTGGGTCCAAGGACTGGAATATATGTACAACCTAAGCAAGTGAAAGTTACCAAGTTACAAGCTACTGGGCCACCTGGATTACTCAACCTGTATTGTCCCTCACCAATACGACTGAGGAGTGATCAATTCCCCTGCTGGGCTGGAATTCACCAAGAAGGAGTTGTTGGAATTCAATGAAACGTTCTATGTGTGAATGTAATGATGATAAATGTAAGTGATTACAATATTAGAGAGACAGAAGTTTATCTGGGGTGAGGCAGGGGTGTGTAGTGAAGCTACCACCTGTGTCTGAATAGTGGACCAGGAAACATTGGACGCTACTTGTACTTATTGGTGGATCAAACAACCCTCTCTACTGGGTCTGTCTGAGGTGTCTTGTCAAATTGAATGTGTTCCCTCATGTAACCATTGCTCCCAACACCTCATCAAAACGACTGTCCTGCTTTTCTCCATCTAATGATGCTAACCCTCTGAGTCTGTGAATTAGCCAAACTGCCTTTGTTGTCCAGCAGTCCGTGTATTCTCACCAAGATGTATGCTACCCAAAAGTAGCCTCTGAGAGCATTTTTATATTGCAGTGGGGGAATCAGGTTTGCACCATCTTCTGGTAAGACAGAATTGTAAACTGACCATCCCTGTAATCATTTATATATCCTGCATGTCGAGCTTTGCAGTAATCCAACATTTCTCCTCTGTCATCATCTACCCTATATACTTTTCTATTTTATCTACTGTATATACTTACTATATAGACTCTTGGATTCTGTAGGAGAATATAGAGAGAAAGATAAATGCACTGCCCCAACAGGTAGATATAGTACAGTCTTTAGCTGCCTGTGTGATGTTGTGCTGATGCATTATGGGATTGATAGCAGAGGAATGAGAAATATAAATGCCAAGATGGTGTCTGTATCCGAGGAGAAGCTGAATTGCAGGGATATGAGTGCAGTATACATGAAAGAAGCCTGGGGAGTAACAGCAAGAGGGCATGTGATGGGTGCAGGGATGGCATAAAGTGTGTTTGTTGGAGTGCTCCTTCATATGACAAAATTCTATAGGCAGCCTATACTGGGGGGGGGGAGGGATTAGGAGTTAACCATATACCATGGATGACCATATACTTAAAACATTGTATTTTGTCTCTTTTCTCACTATTCATATTCACAGTTCAAAATTCTGTTGGTTGCCCTTGGAAACAGACAACACTTTGTCTGCTGTTTATATATATATATGCTATATATATATATATATATATATATATATATAAAACAGCTATGCTTTAGACATAACTAGAGAAGAAGGCATTGCATAGCTGAAGCCCAGCACAGGAGGAGAAAAGCTGTGTATTTAATAATTAAGAAACAATTATAGAAACGTTCTAAAACAATTTCTGAAGATTGGAAGATGTTGTTCAAAAGCACGTCCTCCGCTCCCACATCTAGCGCTGGCTCAAGATCACTGAAATCTTGATTATTACTTGCTGTTAACACAAGAAAGAGGCCGTGTCTCCTAAAGTGTTTGATTTGCTCAGCTCTTCTTCACCCACTTTCCAGATTTCTATCTGGCTGTATTGGATTCTGTCCTCCACCCCCACATTCACTCTCTCCTTCCACATCTCCATGTTTCCATGCTGGCCTTCTACAGAATACTTTTTAATCAAGTAGCAATATCAGCAGACGCTTATTCATCACCTCTTAGTGACATGGATCAATACAGTTCTAGGAATAAAATATGTAATGTCCTCACATCGGAATTAAATGTATAATACAGAAAGCAAGTCAGCATTAACTATATCAGGACAATTGGGGGAGCTAGAACCAAAGTAATGCCAGTCTTCTAGGGCAGTGTTTCTCAGCATTGCAAAGCCAATTCCCCCAACTAGAAATGGGCTTTATTTTTTTTTAATGAAACTGAACAAATGGATTCTTCTCAGGCGAACTATAATGGCCACCATTTCAGACCCCAGACTATAATAATGTCACTTTTTACTTGGACATATCTTTGGCTGTGTTTGTCTTAGAGAGCTATAAATAGGATAGATAGGTTCCTAGGAGCCCTGACAGTGTTCTACACTATCCTTTATAGATAGGTTCCTAGGAGCCCTGACAGTGTTCTACACTATGTTTTATAGATAGGTTCCTAGGAGCCCTAAGAATATTGTACACTATGTTTTATAGATAGGTTCCTAGGAGTCCTGACAGTGTTATACACTATGTTTTATAGATAGGTTCCTAGGAGCCCTGACAGTGTTCTACTCTATGTTTTATAGATAGTTTCCTAAGAGCCCTGACAGTGTTCTACACTATGTTTTATAGATAGGTTCCTAGCAGCCCTGACAGTGTTCTACACTATGTTTTATAGATAGGTTCCTAAGAGCCCTGAGAGTGTTCTCAGTGTACACTATGTTTTAAGCCAATTTAAGGTGTGTTTTGTACTGAACCTGAACACGGGTACCCGTGCTTCTGAACCTCAACACGAAATGAATCTTGAGTGGTTTGCCCATCTCTAACCCCTACCTCCAAGGGAACAGTCACTTATAAATACACAATATGGTGAAAGCAGCCATTTTTTATCCCTCCCCCCATAAACTGAAAACATAGAGGTGGAAGAATACGTCTTCTCACTCTAGAAGTAAAATCATATTTTATTTAATGGTGCCAAAGGCAGGTGCCTACCTCATAGTTCCCAACCATCACAGATGCTGTCCCTCTGTCCCAGGCAGAGAGAGGTGTGTCCTAGCTTCAACTCCTCTGCATCTGGAGGAGTTGAGTGCAATGGTAAAGAAGGGAGTTCTCTGCTCCCGAGTGATGTAGTGAGGGGGACTTTATACTGTGGGGGCCATATTAAAGGGGGGCATTATACTGTGGGGGCCATATTAAAGGGGGAATTATACTATGGGGGCCACAGTGAGGGGGGGATTTTAACTGTGGGAGCTACAAGGGGAAATTATAATCTGTGGAGAACACAAGGGGGCATCATAGGATGTAGAGAGTCACTAAAGGGGCATTGTACTGTGTCAGGGCACAAAGGGACATGAATAGGAATGGGCAAGGCCAAAGTGGGCATGGCCTATGATACATAAATTTGCCTTTTTGAGTCCTTTGAAAGTTGGGAAGCATAGATTGCCCTGTCACAGTCATCAAAACCCCAGCCCCCCAGCAGAAAAATGTAAAAGATGGCAGCAATGGACACCAACAACAGTGGGCTTGGTGCACACTGGGTTCACAGTGGTGGGAAAGATGCAGTATGGGAGGTACAGAAGGAGTGCCCTAGCAACCAGAAATATTGCTAGTCATTTAGGTAATCTTAGATTTACATTTTTAGCTCATGTGGCATTGAACAGCCGGTATTGTTCAGTAGGGGGCACTCTATTCACCAGTGTACATACTACGCTACTTACATCCAGCAGATGAGGTATGCCAGTCTCGATAAACTTGCCATGAGAAATCTCTACATATTATATGTGTGTTTCCTCTATATGTGCATACTGCAATAATCTCACACAATGGCTGCTAGGGTGGAGGCCCTTAGGCATAATACTTGTAATTTAATGCTCCTATTTTTGGGTAGTTTTCCCAAATAATGTGAATAATTGACATATAAATTATATAAATGTAAAACTAACACAGTGATCTGTTATTCTTAATACAAGATTAAAGGAAATGATATGATGGATATCCAACCTTCTTGATGTTACCAGTCAGATCTAAAATTTTTGTGATTTTTTGAAGGATTTTCAGAAATAGAATACAAGAAAGTTGGTGCTTATTTCAGGAAATAGCTAAGTATACAGGATATATCCGACTAATAACAAGAAGTAATGAGTGGTCTGTAGAAAAGGAACTCACTGAAATAAAACATATCCCTCCCACCATACAATATCAAACATTCAATAGGAAAAGAAACAAAACTTACTATGAACGGCTACAAAATATATACAAAGAGGGTCAAAGCAGGGTTAGAGGATAAAGAAGCAATAAGCAGAAGAAATAGGCCATGTGTTTATGACTGGCGGGGGGTCAGAACCAGGCAAGACCCCCGCAATCAGCAGAATAAGGGTTCACACTGAGGAAATTGCCACGGATTTGGGGGTGGAATCCGCCCCGAATCCGGAGAGGATTCCACCCGAATCCACCTCCTATTGTTTTCAATGGGAGGCAGAGATCACAGCAGGACGCGGAAAAAAGAAGCGTCCTGCTCGATCTTGCTGCGGATTCCGCCCACGGTGTCTGCGGCTCGACACGCCCTCCTGATTATGCCCATTCATCCAGGCCTAATCAGGAGCGGGATGCCACTGCATTGGCATCCCGTCGCAGCTAGGCTGTGGTGAAAATTCCGGCGGCGGATAGTGAATTCATTTTCCACCGTGTGAACACAGCCTTAAGAGCTGCGGTGCTAAATTCACTACAGAAACAGCAAAGGGATATGTCCCGGGTGGGCCTTCATTGGATCCAAGCTATTGCTATATATCGGAATGCATCAATGCCCCAACATGGCAAAATAGTTTTACCCTGGACCAAATGTCCTTCTGATGCATAAAATATATCACTATAGAGGAAAAATACCAACAACTTCTTCCCTGGAAGCAAAACCATGACATTGTGTAAGGTGGTGCAAATGCAAACCTCGAACAAGTGGCTACTTTCCTATTTAGCAGTGGCTAGTTGCTTGAGAAAGGAATGGGAAGGGTTAAGACCCTATTGCAGCCTACCCACTCTCCACCCTGCTCATCCACATTTTCTTCCATTAAGTATGTTAAGCATAGATCACCATTACCACTATTGTCACGTCCTATGACCTATGCCATGTGCCCTCTCAGTTGGGATATGATAATAATGCATGTCATTTTATATGCAGTTAGTAGGAGGTTTGCTTGCTTTCACCACCTCCACCAACTCCAACTCTTTACATCCTTCAATGGACTCTCCACTGATTCTGGCGCAGCTGGAATCTTTTCTCTAGCCCCCACCTGAGCAGTCAGTGCTGTTAGTTTCTACCTCCAATATGTCATTCAGGCTCTCTAATGTCATGTGGGCAGTTCCTGACTGTCTTCTCCACCCGAGGACCACCCACCTGACAGTAGAGAGACTACTCAACCTATTAGGTGCTGAAACTAACAAAAGTGGTTGCTCAGTAATGGTGGGGGCTACAGAAATAGGTTCAACTGCATCAGAATCAGTGGAGCGGTGCCTATTGAAGGATGTAAAGAGTTGGAGTTGGTGGAGATAGTGAAAGGTCATCCCATAACTGTGACAGCGCAATGATCATCTTACCTGAGTCTGACATTCTTGTGTCCAAGTCAGTCCAGCCATGAGAATACAGAACAGGAAGCCAAACCCAACGAATGCCTGCAGGAAGGGAAACAGGTCTTGAAGGAATGATCTAAAAATATCCGATTCACTTTATGTTTCACATTTTTCCCCATTCAGCGAGCTGAGGCTGCTCATGTTCTGTATGATTAAATAATGTGTCAGGCCGGAGCTCTCCATGGCCAGCGTATAACACTATAAGAACCCAGTAAGTGCCCTCCACTTCCTATCACATTACGCACATGAGCTCTGCTAATATTCTCTGCCATGTTCATATAGTGTATAGGATATAGTGTGACACCAGGGCCGTGTTTACCTGGCCTGTAATGTACATTCTTATAGCATTAACAATTTCATGGCCAACATAACCAGTAATCCCAACATTAAAACCACCTACTTTAGCAGCGGATTGAAATAACCACCACCAAAATCTTTTCTGACCCCTTTTATGCTTTTGTAGAGAGTGAATATACCTTTATGTAGCAAAGTAAAGTCTTGATGGAGAGAACTTTTAATCCATGTGTGGATAAACTGTTCAGTGCAACCTGGGATGGCTGTGTCTGTCTATTTTGATGCATCCATTTTGATCCCTGACATAAATATTAACAGGTCCCAATGTACGGGGACCACCGGTCAAAGCGGGTGCTCGGGTGCTCCAACAGACGTGCACTGAATTGTTCATTTGTGTTAAGATTACAAGTTGACTTTCTCAACAGCAAGATTTCACTTGGCCACCTAAGGCCTCATGCACACGCCAAATACATGAGAACCTCCCCTTCTGTTAGGGTGGTCCGATGCTTCATTCTTGTACGATGATTAAAGAGCAGAATGGTACCCTCCATTAAAGTCAATGGAGACAGTAGGCACTCAGATAACACTCAGATGTCATCTGAGTGACATCCAAGTGCGTTCCGCTATACAATCGTGCTCTTTCCACCTGCACACTCAGTCATCTGCATATAGCTTAAAGGTATATTTACTATACCACTAACCGACCCTACATCATATAAGGGGTTTAGAAGAGATTTTGGCGATAGTAGACTCCTTGTGAGGTGAGGCCTCCATGCATTAGACTTTCATGCTTTCAAGCACATCCCACAGATATTGGCTTGGATAGATATCTGGAGAATTTGGAGACCAAGTCAACATCTTGAACTCTTTGTTATCCTCCTCAAATAATTCCTGAACAGTTTATGGAGTATTGCAGGACACAAAATCTTACTGAAAGAGGCCACTGCCATTGGGAAATACAGTCAGCATAGGCTATACTATGGTCTGTACAATTTTTGGTAGGAGGTATGTGGCATTGTAATATCCACACACATGCCCGGACTAAGGTTTCCTAACAGAACACTGCCCAGAGCTTTACACTGCATCCTCTGGTTTGCCTCCTTCCATCTTGGTGCTATGTGTCCATACATAAGTGATGCAACCCCATCTATGCACATGCTGCTAAAGAAAATGTGATTCTTAAGACCAGGCCTTTCTCTATTGCTCCATGATTCAGT
Source organism: Leptodactylus fallax (assembly GCA_947044405.1). Classification (NCBI taxonomy): domain Eukaryota; kingdom Metazoa; phylum Chordata; class Amphibia; order Anura; family Leptodactylidae; genus Leptodactylus; species Leptodactylus fallax. The sequence goes on from CAMRHE010000412.1 coordinate 395,182, forward strand.
TATGTTGCTTATATACCCACTTTCTATTATTTTCTCTATTATTTTTTAACTGATCATACATCCACTGTAAGGTGCTGTAAAGGATTTCCTAGTTCATGCAGTCAGTATTGAATAAGGTAATGTATTCTTTATTGCATGTGATTTTGGAATTTCCCTTTATGTTATACTCATAGACTGAGTGTGCATGTGAAGATGAGTATGCTGAGGACACCTAGTGTTCATAGTGAGTGTAGCAAGATGGTTTGAAAATAAGTATTAAAAGCGTTAAACAAAACCATATTTGGTATTTTATGAAAATGAATGATAAAAAAATCATGTAGAAATTGTTCCTTGTATCTTTTACACATTGTGAGGTTTTTAGAAGTGGATATTTGTGACATGAAGAAACTCGACAATAAGAGGTGTAACCTCAAATACTTTCTGTTCATGTACCCTCTGGTTTGTAAAGTGCTGCAGAATATGTTGGTGCTAAATAAATAAAGTTATTATTATTTATAACCTGAAAAATTTGTAATGTGGCCTAAATTTGCCATGTACTGTCTATAATACTGGTGTCCTCTTATGTTGCAGAGAGGCCTTTGGGCCCCCTCAGGCTCCAGGATCCCGGTAGCGATTGCTACCTCTGCGCCCTCTATAGCTACACCATTGTCTACAATCTGAAATGCCTGTAGACAGGGGGTAATAGCTTGATCTCAACTTGACAGCACATTTTTCTTGAAAATGAAAAAGAAAATGCACCGTGTGATCAGATCTTTATGCTTCTTATGCACTACCATGTTTTCTGCCTCTTTATGTCTTCCACAGAACCCAATATCCTGCTATATCCTGCTATACACTCATACTTAGAGAGTTAACCCAATGGTACCTGCTGGACTTGTTCCTCTATTTCTGCTGCATGCTCTTGTACATACCAGTAATGTGTATGTGTGACTGTGCAGCTGTTATACCATTAATAAGTTTTTTATGGGTACGAATTGCCCAATGTGATTATGTATGTATATCCTTTGCAGGTACAGTAATTGGTGGGTCAGGCTGCTCCCTTGTGTCCTGTGTAAATGTCCATGTAATGCATACCTGCCAACATTTTAATGTACCTTCCCGAGAGTCCCAACCGGAACAGCTTCAGTGGCCACGCCCCTTTTAAATTACCCCCATTTGTTGTATGTCATGCCCCCTTTTGTGACATGGACACAAAATGCGACTGTCACGCTTCTCTTTGATGACATGACAGTGCTGCATTCCAGTAGTCATTGCTCGTATATTTTTATTTTATTGTGTTTCTATGCCACTGGTTGTATATATTGTTTTATTGTGTTATTTTATGTGTTTTTCTATGTTAGAAGCTTCCCTTATGTGTCTCCTTTTGATTTCATCCATTGTTTGGCTACCTGTTTTAGAGGGCTTGGTACAGCCCTGGCCTATCACAGGCCACTGGGCTAGGGGTGGAGCCTCTAAGTCTCCCGAGGACTGTTAGTCAGAGTTCAGTTGAGTCAGTCAAGAGTTCAGTCAAGTGAAAGGTCTGAATGTCCTCAGCAGCCCCTGAGGGAGAAGCAACATTCATTGCCCAACAAGCAACCCAATACAGTGTTCCCCCGTCAGTGTCCGGCCTGGGAGATGGACTGGAGGACTTCAGTTGAGTATACCTGGCTTACCCTGTGACATTACCACCGTTACTAATACTTCCATCTTCTGGTTCCCTCCAGCAAATAAAATGCCCATAATAGAAAAGTGCCTGACGAATGCAGGAAAATTCTTCCGGGTCTATGAGATTTGGACCCCTTTTATATGGAAGCCTCCCAGATGTTTTGGGAGAGTTGACAAGTATGATGTGATGTATCTACACTGTACAGTGCCTTAAAGAGCGCAGGCTGCAGGGCCGAGGTAGTCAAGCTCACAAGGATCACACTCTAAAGCAGCTCTGCACAAAGTTCTGACATAGACCTCCATGTTATATGTGAATGCAAAAGTGTACCACGTGACAGTAGATAGATAGAAGTAGCGGAATGAGTACCGCTTGTAAATTAGTACAACATCCAGGGACGAGTAGTACAAGAATTGTGAAATACCCTTGCAGTGAGGGATGATGCTGGGTAGGGTAACCCTGTACATGCTTGTTAATAGTGTTGGGTGGTTAGTAGGCTCAGGGACTGAACTGTCTCCATACACAGCAGGTGCCAGCTGTATTATTATACAACCGATCACATTTGTTAACCAATTAGATGCTGTGGTCAATTGTGATTGTGCCATTAAGCCGTTGTGGTGCATTGGTGCAACAAGAACATCATAGGTGGTGGCGAATGGTTGTAATGACAGCTGGGAGCCTATCAAAGACCATCAGACTTGTCATTATAGAAGCTGTATTACACCGTGCCAGAGACAGAGTCTAATAGAAGTGCAGTATATCTACAAAATATTGCATTATAATAATCCTAGAGGGACTAAAAATAAAAGCTATAAAAAATTGTTAGAAAAAAAAGCTTTAAAAAAATTAAATAATAAATAATTTTAGTAAAAGAAAAATAAACATAATAGGTATTGCCATGTCCAAAAATGCCTGAACTATTAGGCTAGGTCTACACTTCGGCCGTGACTTCTGTGAAGAAGTGACGGAGTTGCAGGGAGACCTGGCAATCTTTGATCTTTGGAGTTGTGACCAAAATGATTCTTGCAGTCCTGAATGCCAAAAATAGACTTGATCCCTGGTTAAACACTTTTTTTCTTATAGTGGGAAATCCGCATTGTGGTTTAGAAAAAATACATAAAACAGAGTCGGCCGCAAATGATGACTCTTAGAGTAAATTCTGAAGCTTGGTTTTAGGTTTGTGGTAAGGAAGAGAAGCCAAAATATGTAAAAGTGTTAAGTGTTAGGTGTATTAAATTGTATTAAATCAATCCATCAGTAGGAAACAGGAAACTGTTGTCAAACTACAACTCCCAATATGCTCTGGCAGTTGTAGTCTCACATGGGCTGGACAGCTGCAGGGAGAAAACTGCTGGGCAAGAACCACAGAGTGTAATATGTTTGCCATGTCCCGGGGGAAAATTAAAAAATGAAACCATTATGAGCCCTGTTTAGTGATACAGTCTGAGGAGAGAGAAGAAATCTGTAGTCGGGGAGCAGAAGGGCACAAGTAAGGGGGTAGTCTGCTGTGTTCGACAACACCATGTGGAAACCCAGAGTGCCAGCAGCTAGTGCGGTGCAGTCTACAGTGCCTGTGAAGAGGTGCAGATGGTGTACCGGTGAAGGCTAGTGGGCACTCACTGGTGAGCATATTAGGCTGCAGACAGGCCCAAGTGGAAGATCCCATCTTGCCCCAGCACGGTGATCGGGATAGCCTGCAGGAGTCAGCCAGCAAGTGAGGAAACAGAATTGCTGGTTAGTAGAGTGTACCTACACTCAGTGAGAGGACTGTAAAGTAGTCACCACGACCGCCATTGTTTACGTTTTAAAGACAGTTTGTTACAGAGACAGCGAGCCATTACTAGTGTGTTACTGACTGGACCCTGATAGTTCAGGGGTTAAAGGGGTTATCCAGTTTCTACAACCAAGACCTATGCAGATCATCTGCTCCAGTACATTACAGTTCCCGGTTATGTTTACATAGACTTCAGTGGGGCAGCACTTAACACTTGTATCCATCCCTTTCATTCTAAGTGACATCTTCATCGCCTCCAGCCCGTTCAGAAATCTTGCACCTGTACTCTGAATTCCTGCGAGTGCGCAGAATAGTCCTTGAAAGTCCAATAAAAGGGGCGGCGAAGGGACAGGGAACTACAGGTGCATCTCAATAAATTAGAATATCTTTGAAACTTTTATTTATTTCAGTAATTAAATTAAAAAAGTGACCTATATTTTCTAGATTCTTTACACACAGAGTGTTCTATTTCAAGTGTTTTATTTCTGTAAATGTTGATTATGGATTACAGGTAATGAAAACCCAAATCTAAGAAAATTTGACTATTGTAAAAAAGTTCAGTATTGTAAATTGAGTGTCACCTGCCAAGGTTTCCTAAGCCTTTAAATAGTCCCTCAGTCTGGTTCAGTAGGACACACAATCATGGAAGACGCTGATTATGGATTGTATTACTGAATTACTGAAATGAATGAACGTTTCAAAGATATTCTAATTTATTGAGATGCTCCTGTATGTGTCACCTACATGAAAATTACCATAAAGGAGGGGGAAACTATTAAAAAAAAGTATTTTAGTAGCTCTTTGATAAGTAAAAAAAAAGTAAAAATGTGAAAAACAGACACAATTCTTATATATTAAAAAAAAAGTAAAAAATACAAAAATAAAAATGACATAAAAATAAAACATTGTGCATCACCAAAAAAAGATGTAAAAATATTTGAATGACCTACACTAAAATAAAATATATAGCCTTCAAAGTCAGATATACCAAAAAACAACAAAAATGTGTCTGGTCATGAAGTGGTTAAAGAGGACCTGTTACCTCCCTTGACTTGTTTTGGCAAATATTTGTATTTTTCATATAGTAACAATTCTGGGGCATCTTTTCTTAGTAGAACTGTGTGCTGTGCTGTTCCTCTGTTGCTCCTCCTGGAATGGAGCGTGTCCCAGCATAGTCTAGCAGCACCAGTTGTCAATTTATTCCAATATTTCATAGAGTTCTACAAAAATATGCCGAGACATTTTTATTTCATGAAGAAAACATCTCAGGAAAGGTGTCAGGACTTCTGCAGAATCAGATTACTTTATCTTTATCATTCCTGCCATGAGTGAGCCTGGCCCGATTCCGCATCACTTGTTAGGAATTATTGTAAACTTTTTATTTATCACTTTTTTATTATTTTATTTTTATTTATTATTTAATATAATTATTTATTTGATTTTTTTGTGAAATATATACAAAAATGAAAATGCTTGATACTTATATTTGAAATGGAAGCTATAAACCTACAGCAGATAGATGTGAAGCTAAGCTACGGTGTTCTGTATGTCATCCAGTAGAGGGCAATGTAGTTTTAACCTTGGTACTTTAAGCTTTTCCATACATACTGTATGTTATATATTTATGATATATTCATGTATTTATCTCTATTTACTGCAATCTATTGTTCCCTGTTATCAGCAATCTTGTGAGACTGATGAATATTCTTCTCCACCCCAATGATCACTACTTTATCTTTTATATTATAGAACCTCCAGAGACGCTGAGGCTAAGACCCCACGTACCAGGCTGCAGCCAAAAAGCGCTGCGAAAAAGACCTTTCACAAAACATCCGCAGAGTTTTCCTCTGTGGACTTTCTGTCCCTATTATACCTATATGGAATCTGCCAGCGTTTCCATAAGTATAACTGATGTGTTGAGACTTGCAGAAAACAGCGGCTTTTGGAATCACAGCTTTTCCGCTGCAGATTTTTTTTTCTGCAATGTGTGGATGGGATAAGTCAGAATCCCATTCACTTTGCAGGTACTATAATGTGCAGCGTTCTCCACTGCGCCATTTCCGCAGTGGTCAAATCACTGCATATTCGCAACGTTGGGCTACATTCACACGATCGTGGTACAAATTGGCTTTGAGAAACGTTCATTTTTCACATCCGTTTTACACTGGAGGGGCGGCCATTTTTACGGATCCCTCTTTATTACAGTGTATGAAGGCATCTGTGAAAATGGATAAAAATAGAGCATGACCTATAGTTTGACGGTTTGTGAGAACAGACCGTCAAAATATCGGTCATGTGAATAGCCCCCACAGACATTGAAATTAGCCTATATTCACACGATATTGGACATTAATATTGCCCATGAGACAGCTTTTTTTTTAAGGATGGCTGCATTAATTTTACTGTTGGTGAATGGGGGATATTCACATGACTGATATTTTGATGGTCTGTGACGGCCCATCAAAATATAGGTCATGTTCTGTTTCACAGATCCCACCATACACTGCAATGGATGAGGGATCCGTGAAAAATGGACGTTTTTCACGGCTGTTTTGCACCATGTTCGTGAGAATGTAAGCTTACACACATTTAAGTGAATACTCTTAGCACATTTCAATGTCTAAGGGCCGGTTCACATCTGCGTTTGGTTTCCGTTCGGGGGGTCCGCTTGGGGACCTCTGAAAGGAAACCTATACGCATAGAAAAGTGGTTTACCTGGGAAACCTGCAGACCCCATAGGCTATAATGGGGTCCGTGTGGTTTCCACGAAACATGCGGAAACATACGGAGAGGAAAGTGTTGCTTGCAGTACTTTTCTCTCTGCATGTTTCGTGCGGAAGCTGAGCGGAAACCACACGGACCCCATTATAGTCTATGGGGTCCACAGGTTTCCTTAGGTAAACCGCTTTTCTATGTGTATAGGTTTCTGTTCAGGGGGGTCCCCAAGCGGACTCCCCCGAACGGAAACCGAACGCAGATGTGAACCGGCCCTTACATTCATGACTTTACCCATAAATATGCAGCGTGGTCTGCGGGCAGCATGTTATAGAGCAGGAGGAGCAGAGCAGCTTCATATATACTTCTATGGAAAAAGATTCAGTATAACTTGTCATTTATATCTTTTGTTGTTTCTATACTTACAAGCAGTCATCTAGTCATGGGGGCGGTCCTATGAGTGATTGACAGTTATACACAGCGTTTTACAATACCAGCAATGTTGATGACATTTCATTAATCTCATACACACATTGCGGAAAAAAAAAACGTGGAAAAGCTGTGTTATTGAAAATGGCGGTATGTTCAATTTTATCTGCGGAATCGTGTAAATTTTCCATATAGATCGAAAAAGGGAAGAAAAAAATCTGCAGCAAAAATTCCATGCAAAATGCTGCATTTTTGCTGAGTTTTTTCCGCAGCGTTTTTCCCTGCGATTCACTACATGGGGTTTTAGCCTAAAACGCTGCCTGCGAATTAAACTGTATGTTCATGGGGACATGTTCACATTAAGCTGAAGTGGCAGGTTTTATGTCTGCTGTGAATTCATCCCTCTCCCTTCCTATTTTTACTTACGGTTGCCATGAGGTGCTGGGATTCCCGTAAAACAGAGATGGTGCTGAGTAGGAGGGTGAGAACGAGGAGCCCCGATATAAAGCTGCCATACAGTACCACTGGGGGGAAGAAGAGGGAATGAGGTAGAGAAATATATTTCTGCATTACATATGTTCATATAATTTATACTTACTGGCTAAAATGTCCATGTACACATTACTAAGACATGCTCTGGCCAGGACACCATGCGGCGCTCATCTTTACACGTACTATAGATAACATATCAGTGTGAACTGGTGGTTGCTGGTAGATTATAGTAGATTATGTACTAATCTGTCCTTTTTATACTTCCTGATTGAGTTACATCTATAACGGCAATCTCTTATCTGCAGGGCTCCTAGAACCCTGCACCCGCACAGCACTGCCTGACCTCTATTCATAGTTATATATTGCTTGCTTGGGGCTAAATTTGCATTGCTTGAGCCTATAGGTACGTTATCTTATGTACTGTTAAACTGGCCATACACTTTGGACAGCTGTCAGCTGAAACAAGTCAACAGTTATCTCACCGGACAACCCCATATGTACAGGTCCATCTCAATAAATTAGAATATCTTCGAAATGTTTATTTATTTCAGTAATTAAATTAAAAAAGTGACCTCCTATATTTTCTACATTCTTTATATTTTCTATTTCAAGTGTTTTATTTCTGTAAATGTTGATTATGGGTTACAGGTAATGAAAACCCAAATCTAAGAAAATTAGAATATTGTAAAAAAGATCAGTATTGTAAATTCAGTGTCACCTGCCAAGGTTTCCTAAGCCTTTACATGGTCCCTCAGTCTGGTTCAGTAGGCCACACAATCATGGAAGACTGCTGATTTAGCTTACTTGTATAGCGCCATCATATTCTGCAGTGCTTTACAGACATTGTGGTCACTGTCCCATATAGAGATCACAATCTATATTCCCTATCAGTATCTTTGGAGTATGGGAGGAAACCGGAGGAAACCCACACAAACTCCTTGAAGATGGTGTCCTTGGCAGGATTTGAACGCAGTACTCCAGCGCTGCAAGGCCACCGTGCTACTCTTAGAAATGAAACTGAGCTGTCTGAAGTGTTAGTGACCATTTAAATGGAGTCTGTCAGCAAAATATTGAGATATAAACTAATCTCAGTACCTTGTAGGGCTGTCAGCACAGTTTACAATGATGTATTTCTTATTCAGGACCGCTCCATTGTTGTAAAAATCGTCCTTTTATCCGTATGCAAATAAGCAAAAAAAGCTTTAGGGGCGTGGTTTTCCATCAATGGGCTTTACTATCTACTGCTGCTAACTTCTGCTCAGCTCAGGCCTATGCATATGTCATGAAGTCACACTGCCCTCATCTGAAGCAGCTTCCTTAACTTCTGGGTGCAGTGTGATATCATCAGATATGCACAGGGTGGAGCTGAGCAGCAGTTAGCAGCAGGAGATAGTAAAGCCCATTGATGAAATGCAAATCCCTAAAACCCTTTTCTGTTCATTTGCATAGGGATAAAAGGCTGATTTTTACAACAATGGAGCAGCGGTCCTGAATAAGAAATATATAATTGTAAACTGTGCTGACAGCCCTACAAGGTACTGATATTAGTTTATATCTCAATTTTGTGCTGACAGACTCCCTTTAACAACATGTATTTAGCTACTAAGCTCCCCCTAGTGGTAACTGCACACAGTCCTAATGTTTTCATTTAAAGGAAAGTTGTCACACTACACATGTAATCTAATGTGCAGGCAGCATGATATAGCGCAGGAGGAAATAAAAAAAAAAATAGAAATTAGGCAAAATTAGGTGACTGTGCATCTACTTACTGGTATAATGCAGGTCTCTGAGTATACTGCTAGTAGGGGAGGCCCTTATAAATATGGTGAAGTGAGACCCCAAACCAGTTATTACAGTCAAAATGCAGCAGCCAACTGCCAGGACCTAAAACAAGCAGGTAGAAACATTTTAATGTTAATACATACATGATGTGGATGCATTAAAGAAAGTCTGTCTCCAGAACCAGCATATAAACCTAGTCCTGCAGATAGTTGTGCTTTTCCGATTGTGAGATATCTCAGTTTTTGTCAATATGCAAATGACCAGGCATTCCACTTACCTTATTGCTCAACACCCTCCAAAGAGCTCATTTACATATTAACATAAACAATTATATCTTGGCAAAAGAGGCAGCGATTTACAAGGGGAAAGCACCACTTGATTTAGGTGACCCTCACCAGTGGTGTAACTAGGAATGGCTGGGCCCCAAGGCGAACATTTGACATGCCCCCCCCCGAACCGCTGCCCCCAACCCCCCCCCCCGCATAAACCACATTCCTGCACACACTATTATGCGCCATAGTAGCCCCTGCACACAGTATTATGCCCCATAGTGGCCCCTGCACACAGTATTATGCACTATAGCAGCCCCTGCACACAGTATTATGTCCCACAGCGGCCCCTGCGAACTGTATTATGCCCCATAGTGACCCCTGCACACAGTATTATGCCCCATAGTGGCCCCTGCACACAGAATTTTGCCCCACAGTGGCCCCTGCACACAGTATTATGCTCCATAGTGGCCCCTGCCCACAGTATTATGCCCCATAGTGGCCCCTCCGGCCTACACACAGTAGTATGCCCACAGTGGCCCCTGCACACAGTATTATGCTCATAGTGGACCATTCATAAAACGATTATTATACTTTGGGGTCTTTTTAGACCCCAGAGTACAATGATCGGAGACCCAGGGGAGGATACAAATATAAAAAACAATGCTATTTATCTCTTCCTGGCTCCGGTGCACTCCCGTGCGCTACTTCGGCCATCTTCAATGTTGGAGCAGATCTTGCGTGAGCGAGACCGACGTCGCGACGCATAATGACGTCGGCTGACGTCTGGGACGTCACCAAACAGGCCCGAAGCCTGCGGAGCGTAGGAGAGGTGAGTTACAGTGTTTTTTATGTTCTCTTACCTCCCCTGGGCCCCCGATCGTTATATTCCGGGGTCTCAAAAGACCCCAGAGTATAATAATAACAGTGTTTGTGGGGTTTGCAATAGCGGCTGCCACAGGGCTCCGGGTCCCGGGCCCCTTAATGTCCCGGGCCCTGTGGCAGCTGCTACCGCTGCTACCCCGATATTTACGCCCCTGATCCTCACCTATCTTTCTGCTGAGCTGGGTTGATGACAGACTTCCTTTAAAGAGTTTTTCCAACAGTAGATGTTGATGGCCTATTCTTATTTCAGATCGATGGGTTTCAGCACCTCTACTGATCAGCTGTTACAACAACCAGATCTGTACAGTGTATGGAGCTCGAAGCAGATGGCTCTCTAATCTGTGCAGTGGCCAGGTGGAGTTACTGTCGCTCAACTTCCATCTGGTTGAATGGGATTTTAGTTGTAATAGTGCAGCATGGCCACTACAATGCAGATGTGGCCAATACAAAAGCTGATCAGCAGGGGTGTTGGGTGTCATATCTGCACTGATCTGATTTTTATGAGCAATGCCCAGGATAGGCTCAGGATCAATATCTACTGTTGGACAACCCCTTTAATTTATATAATATGGTCATAGACACAAAGATTTGTTCTCAGACATAGTAGAAGAAATTTACTAAGACAAACATTTCATTCTTATTTCAAACTACTCTGGAGTAAGATGTATCAAGTGTATTAAGAGGCTCAGTCCCTTTAATAAGTTAGTTGTATCTTTTGCCTGTCTGTGCACCAGGAAATCTATATTTGTGGTATAATTTATACCATCTCATAGCCTAATTTATAAAAAATCTGTCGGACTGTTGAGGCCACGCCCCTTACACTAAGGCCTACCCCCTTTTTAGAAAAGCTAGAGCAGCGGAAACCAGCCTAAAATCAAAGTATTTTGCACAAATGAGAAGTTCTACTTTAGTATGTCAATTTTCTGACAATAAGTATGATCCCATCTACAATAGTCATTATTTGCACTATATAAACTTATTGACCAAAAAAGTAACTTACCTACATAGAAATGTCGAATTGCTTCAAAACTCGGCATGCTGTTATGTCTCAGACAGATATGTAAATGATGACAGGAGTGGTCTGAATAGACACTGAGTCTTGCCACAAGAAGGTGTAAAAGTGCTTGCCCCTCTGCTCTATAAAAAGACTCTCAGAGGCTTCTTTTGGGTAGTGTACTTCTTGGTAAGAGATCGTAGACTGCTAGACATGCCTCTACGATGCACTTAAAGATATTTTGCCCGGTGGACAGACTTTGAGAGGGGGTGTATCATTGGCCCCTAGAAGAAGCTGACAAATGTCACTGAAATGTGTGCTGGGTGGTACTAGACAATCAGGCATCGAATATTTGAGGGACAGTTTTATTACCACCTACAACCAGCAATGGCTGTACTCTAATCTTTAATCTTTATGGTGCTATCTCCAGGCATCCTCTGGCTTTGGTGTATTTGTGGAGCTGGGAGGTGGTGGATGGTTACAAATAGGGGATACTCCACCCTCATACTCACAGCATACGGCTGTCAATGTCTAAGGTTTTAAATGTTTTTATTTGGGATTAAATATTTATTCAGTAGTCAAATAAAAGTTATGTTTTGCAACATATTTTTCCCCCATACCTACTGTACTTTTCATCTATTTACCCTTTTCCTTTGCCATTTTTCTTTCTATGTTGTATTAGGGTGTTGTACGCCTAGGTAGTTACTTTGGGAGGAGTACTGTGCCCTATTCGTAGTAATATTTTTAGGGGTGCATCATTGGACTGAGAGAGGCAGGATGGTCGTTTCAATAAGCTGACCTAACAGGCTTCAGGCGACACAGACAGACCATCTGTAGAGAGGGTTATTTGATCCACCAACAAGCAAGAACAAAAAGCAAGAGAAAATTTGATGTCACGATGGCACCCATTGTGTGCCCTGCCATTTACAGCCAACCACCGTTATCTTCATTTGCAGTGGTGTCGCAAACAAGAAACCCGGACAGTTATGGACTGGAACCATATCATCCGTTTGGGATCCATTGAAGGTCGGGTGTGAGTATGGAGGCCTTGTGGGGAGCCCTTCAACCCTGCCTTTGGTGTGGGGCCACACACTGCCCCAACTGTTGGTGTGAGGATCTGGAAAGCCATCACATACGACAGCCAGTCACCTCTATAATGATACAAGTATGCACATATACACATATGTTGCCTCTCATGGCAGGATTTTCAACTGGCCTTTTTCAGCAGGATAATGCTTGCCCACGCACAGCAAGTGTTTCCCAGGAATGTTATGCCAGATTGCAACACTTCCTTTGCCTGTCTGGTCGCCAGATTTATCGCCATTTTATGGAACTAGCTGGGATGCCAGCTTCAGCAGTCTATGAATGTGTATACAATCTACAGACCCAGCTGTTTATCCAGGGTAGAGGCGGCCCAACAGGGTACTAGACCCTCAATTCAGTTATACAGATTTCCCAATAAACTTCTCCTTTCGCTCTAATATTGTAGTCATTGACATACATCATTATTACAGTCACACATTACAGTTTCATTTGATTCCAGCAACTCCTTTATGGTGCACTATATTTTGGTCAATGAGTATATATTGTTGTAATCCACACAATTTCTCCATATATTGTAGAATAATTCAGAAAATAGTAAAAATAATTTAGATTTCGTGTTCTCAGCTCTTAGCTTATAGATGATTTGGCAGCCTAAACTTCCATAACATACATCAGACTATAGGTACACAGTGGGAACTTATAGATTCCTTTATCCCATATATCTCCATAGTCTCTGCTGCTGTTGGTGCTCGCTGGTAGGTTTATTAACTATCACTATTGTAAAACAGCTTTTTCACAGCCTGGTGTGACTAGAGACTTGACTAGTCAGCCTTCTCTTTAGTATCGCGTCATGGCTGTCACATATTTATGCTAAACATTTGCGCCCATTTGTTATTTTTGTCGTAAAATGGTGCAAATATACACTTTTTGGCCAATTTCTTCTGGCAATGCCCATTGCATCTGATCAGGGCTGGACCACGCACTATAACAATGAAGTGTACACATACTGTAAGAACATTAATAACAAGTTCCTTCCTTAAAAAATGACATGATGAAATAACAAGAAATGATCTCATTACCAGAAGAAAGAGGCAGCTGGCGAGAAGTTGGCATCTGGCCACTCGTACCCACGACTTGTATGCCATGCTGTGTGTTCAGTGCCCCACTCTCTGGGCACCCCGGCAATGCGATGTACGTTCCCCTCAACAACTAAACTGCTACATGTTAAACACATTAAGCACATTCAGAAATTCCTTCCTGCTGTCGACACTGCAGATACTGATAAGTGACAAGCTGACCAGGGCAGACACTAAAGGCATGATGGGAAATGTAGTTCCACAGAGGGCTGTAAAAAGTTCCTATTAAATAAAGACACTGGCTCTCGCAAAGTTTTTGATGGAGCTTTATGAGATTTACCGTTTGTAACTGAATTGAACCTGATTCTTGAGAATATTATTCATCTATTAAAGGAAAGGCAGAGGCACAGCAATATTATTTTTTCTTAAAGTTTTTTCTTAAAATCTGTATTGAAAAATCCCTTTTTTTGTTAAAAGGCCCCCTAAAATAAAATGATCACATGATCATGTGTACCTCATTGACATTCTGGGTGCTCCAGAGACGTTCTTTGTGGTTATCCTTCTCATCAGATAATCTGGTCAAACAGAATATTTTAACCCTTCAAGGACCCCGCCGTTTTGGCATTAAGGCTGCAGTGACTTATTTTTTGTTTTTTCTCCTCCATTCGTAACTTTTTTTTCTGCATATATATAGTGACTTATTTTTTGCATAATAGATCATATTTTTATATGGCACCATTTTTGGGTACATATAATGTTTTGTTTAGATTTTATGGATGTTCTTGGGAGGACTGCAAGGAAATAAAAAAGAACTTCTGTCATCAATTCCTCTTGGCTTTCTAGATCTCTGCTTGCTGTCATTCTTAGTTTACTTCTAGTAGGTAAAAATCAGTCCATGGTTATGTGATGGACACACAGGTGCACGGCATGTTACAGTCACAGCACAGTAACCAGAGCTCTGTCTTGTAACAAGCTGTGCACCTGCGCATTCATCACATGACCATGGAGGGTATATCACGTGACCACTGGGATTAAACAATGAATGACAACAAGCAGAGATCTAGCAAGCCGTGAGGAATTGATACAGAAAGTTTATTAGAAAATTGAAACTTTTCATTGTACAAACAATAATATTTATTTGCTAAAACTGGAAACTCCTTTAATGACATGAATGTGTAATTTGTTGCAGATTTTGCTGCAGTGTTTTTAGCCAAAGCCAGGAGTAGATTTAGCAGATTTAGCAGATAGAGAAGTTTCCTTTATATTTCTTAGGCTTCATGCACATGATCAAGTGTGCAGTTTGAGGGGGGGTTCCGATGCTCTGTTCCATTCTGAGAATTATAGTGCATGTCCTGTCAAGATCAGCGAAAATGGATAGGAACCACCCACAATTTTTCTGCAAAATGTAGCCTCAGCCTTAGGCTAAGGCCCCACGCAGCAGGCCGCAGCAAAAAAGTGCCATGGGAAAAACCACGGCAGCAACGCATCACGGTTTTTCCCGCAGTGCTTTTTACAGAAAATCCATAGAATTTTCCTCTGCGGACTTTCTGCTTCCATTATACCTATAGGGAGACTGCTAGAGTTTCCATAGGTATAACTGACATACTGTGGCATCCCTTTGCAGATGCCATACCAACATGGAATTGCAGGAGTGACAGCTACAGTATTTAAAGAAAATTTGTAAGGCTGCCATCGTTCCTGTTGGTTGAAAATGGAAGAAGTGGCTTTTTAAAAAAAGCCGGCAAAAACGTGTAGTATGGCAGTGACTGCTCCACCAACAACTTGACCAGGTGTGAGTTAAGTTGCTAAACTGTGGTATAATAATGATGACCATGTGCTAGGTGTGGATGTGGCCTGGCTACAAGAAAGATCATGGGAAGAAGTAGGACAGTCTTGCTGACTTTGCCTGCCACTGCCTATCTATTTTTCCAGATTACCTGGTGATGCCTTTTCATGTAATTATGTAGAGTTGTTATTCCTACATTTGTGACTGCGCAGCCACAGCTTATTTTGAAAATGCTTGAAAATCTTCACAGTGCCATAGACTTGTCATTTTGTAATGTACAAAACAAATTCCCACATGGGAGATGAATTCACGAAACTGGACAGCTGAAGCACTGGAGATGTATCTGTCAGTAAACCCACCAACCACCACCACCTGAGCATGCCATAAGCTCTGCCCCTGGCAGGTTATCTGATGTTGGGGCCACACATCAACCCAGATTGTCGCTATTGACAGTGCTAACACCCTCTTCCTCTAATGTCATATGTCACACTGACCCAGTTGCCAGGTTCTGTCTACAACAGACTCATCATTGGCAATGTCACTGTTTTCCTAACACTTTTTTCAGACTCATTATGGCCATGGGACTCTTGCACAACCTGTTAATTTCCAGATCTGGATTTCTTTTTGTGCCTCTACCAGCATGACTGCCAGTACCTCTCTCCCTGCCACTACTGCCTCCACCACCAACAGTCAACACCAACACCACCTCTTTCACCTACACAGCAAAACATTGACTGTACTCACTCAACTCATCTAGAAAAGGAAGACCAGGACTAGGAGGAATATCTTTCTCAGCAGGTACCACATAATCACTACTAAGGCTCAGTGTCAGTGAAGAAGATAAAGACATGATTGACAAAGCAGAAAGGCAGCGCAATAAACTAAGTGTTAAGACATCAGAGAATGAGGAGGAATACACAGAACCTTGACTTAAAGTGGCTGCATCACTTTCAGATGTGATATCCTGCTGTGACTGAGATGAGCAAGCCAAGTAGTCAAAAATTTCTTCTTCATTCTCAGAAACTACAGTAACCCTGTACTTACTGGAGAGCTGCAAAGACCAAAGGTAGTGTTGCTTCTGCCACCTACTTTCTTATTTTTACTTACAGTGGTGGATAGCATGACAGAAGAATGGTGTTTCTTCCTCTTCCTTTATCACATCCCCAACCCTGTCTTTTTCCAGACATTTTATTGCTTATATTTTTAGCATGAATAAACACAAAATACATTATTTATGCATTCTTTAAGCATTCACAAATAGCATAATGAGTTACAAAATAAAATTGTGTGGCAAAATAACATTCGATGCCAAAAAGTAACAGTTTTGTGTCACAAACTGGGTGGTTGATTTCTGTGAACAAATGCCATTCTAGTTGCTGCCATTTGTTACAAAATGTAATTCTCTATGCACAAAATTTTTGCATTCTGTGCAAAATTCTTTGTGACAAAATCAGTTTTGGCACTTTGTGCTCAAAAGAACGTTTTGTGAAACCTAATAAGTTGCACCTGTGCTCTGGAATGCGCTATCCCGGACAATCAAATTAATACCCTACTTCTGCAGCCTCAATTGAGCCCTAAAACACATCTCTTTAGTCAGGTGTATCAGACTGCCTGATTTCCCTTTTTTACATTTCCTCACACCAAGCTAATGTTTCTTATCCTAAGCTATCCTTTCTACGTTATTCCTCAGAACCTGACCCCTCCATCCGGAAGTTACCTTGTGCTCCATGCACTTAGTATCTATATGTTCGCAGATACTGGGTGTTGACTGGCTCTTACAACTTCATTTATATTACCATATTTATTAAAATATGACTTGACCATTGAACTAAACAAGCACTTTTACATTTTGGGTGGTGCAGGCCCAGTTTCAACAAAAGACAGGACCCATCCACCTCCTCCAGTTCCTCCACACTGGACAATTTCCCACACCCAATGTTAGAATTGCCCAAAGGTAATTCCCAATAACAGCTGCTAAAGAAAGGGAAGACAGAGATAGTGAGCCCACCCCGTGTCCCTACCTATTTGCCACAACTGTCCTAATGACAGGGACAACTGGATGACAAACCCTAATCTAGGTAAGTGATACACAGAACAGGACAAGACAACACAGAAGAGGAGTCAGTAAGCCAAGGATCAAACCAGAGATAAAACAGTACCAAATCGTAATCCAAAAGTCAAAAAGCCAAAAAGCAGAGGTCAGTAAATACAATACAAGAGCAAGGAAAACGCTTAGCAAGGACAGAGACTCAATAGTCAGAAACCATGTGTGGGCTGATGGCCAATTCAAGGAAGTCCAGAAACCACCCCAGGCTTGACTGGCAGATAAGCTGTCAATCACAAGCACACAAAAGTTAACCCTAACAGTGCCAACACAGAATGACAAGAGTGCGGGAGCAGGTAATCATGAGCGGACACACCTCCTGCGCCATACAATGCGGCCAGAGGACGGGCAGGAGTTCCAACAGGTGAGGACGTAACACCAAGGTTGCAGCTGTGATTAAAGTGACACCTAGGATGATTATGGATTGAAGATTAAGACTCATTTACAGGATTATAATTTCTGTTAATAACACAGATATACATGACATATACACAGGGAGAAAACCCAAAGTAGCAGGGGTCAAATGAGTATCTAAAGTAAGTAAACAGAGTCATGCAGTAAGATTCCACCTATGTGGAAAGGTGGGATAAAACCACTAGTGAACAAAGAGGAGAGAGAGGGAAAGTGATAGACACAAGGGAAAGAGAATGTTGCAGGTGAGTGAAAAAACTCATGCCACCATAATGAGGGATTGAAGCGGGAAGCATTTGTACAGTCCGAATGGGATCTCTCAGTGATGGAGCAGGAGCAGCTCAGGTCTGAAGGTGCGGGTCATGCTCATCACTTGTCAGATGATTCAGTGCTTTTCATTCCAAAGTGAAGCCAGTTCTCTACAGGACCAGAAGATGTGGAGTAGAGTCCCCTCTTCTTCTCTATACCTCCGGCATCTTGGGTCAATCTCGCGGATATGTGCATGTAATTGGGATGGTTCCAGCATGTTAGCAGTTTTTAGCTAGGTTTTTGGAAGTGTGAGCTGATGGACGCCTTGTGTGTGAGTAGGAATATATGTTCCTCTGCTCCACTGTCAAAGTTATTCCGAGATCCAACTCCCATTTACTCATGAAAGGATTGGGGGTTGGGAGCCTCAAAAAATGCCTGCCTGTAGCCGTAAGCAAAAGGGCCCATCCGAAAGGCCAGGTTCAAATTTCTGGTTTCCCAGGATTGGGTATAACAGTGAGTCTAGCAGAAGGAGGCTCATGCGTATGGGCCTATTGGAGCATATCTGTATGGTACGAACTGTAGTCAAATGTGACCAAAGCTGGGCAAGACATGAGCTGAGGGGATGGCTGATTGCTATAGATAATCTATTTATTCTTGGGCTTTGGATAATCTTAGTTAGCCA
Source organism: Leptodactylus fallax (assembly GCA_947044405.1). NCBI lineage: Eukaryota > Metazoa > Chordata > Amphibia > Anura > Leptodactylidae > Leptodactylus > Leptodactylus fallax. The sequence continues at coordinate 413,516 of CAMRHE010000412.1, forward strand.
TTTGGAGGTTTATTTGCCTCTCTACCCACCATAAACCCTGTCTGATCACTCCGCTCAGCAGTAAATGAGTGGAGAGTTTAACATCAGCAGTTAGAAGTGAGATGGGCCTGTAGGTGGAGCAGAGGATGTGATTTTTGTTAGGTTTGAAGATTACTGCGATGTGGACACATACAGAGCCTCTGTGCATGGTAGAGATGGAATTTAAGGAAATAAAAGATTTCAGAAGGTGGGGGACAGGACGTCAGGGTATTTTTTGTAGTAGAGTAGGAAGAAGCCATCTGGTCTTGTTATGAGTTCCTCACTTGCCAGTTGTGTACAAGTCTCTGTATGTAGGCTTTGTTTGTGGGTCTGTTCAAGGTCCATAATACATCCGATATGAGAGATCTGATTCGATGCGCTTGCTCCCACTTAATGTGATTCTGATGACTGCCTCCAGTATTACACGTTTATGTGCTTCCCATAGGGTATTGGGATCTATGGTGTCAGTGCCTTTCTGTGCAAAGCACTCCATGAGGGTATTTTGTATGCCTGAGGCTAAAACCTGCACATCCATCAGCAACGGCCTGAGCTTCCACTGCCATTGGTGGGGTATGGGTGTTTGGAATAGAGTCAACATCCACAGCAACCAGAGAGTGCAGATGCTGGTGACAGATGAAGAAATAGTCAATGAGTACATACACATCATGCATCGGGAAATAGAAGGAAAAGTCACAGTCTGTCAGATGTAAAGTCTCCAGGTGTCATTGAGGTGAAGCATGTGCAATATTTGCTTGAGATGCAGAAGCTCACAGACAGGGAGGTGCAAGGAGCCAGAAGATACTTCCAAACCAGGCTAAAACACCATGTTAAAATCGCTACCCAGTATCACCGCAAACACCTCCAGTGTGTCCAAGAACTCGAGTTAGGGAGATGCCAGAGTGCATGACTGTGAGGCAATGCGGCCCTTCACCAAAAGCATACACCATCCCTATCAGTGCAAGTCTCCAGGCGCTCCTAGGGGATAGAGCGAGAGATTAAAATGCTAGCGCCTATGGGTCTGGAGTGTAGCTGTGGTAGATGTGTAGGAAGCATGCGCACACTAGTCTATATGGTGTATAAGCACAGACCAAAATGCACAGAGGACAGGAAGTGTGGGAGTAAGAGAAGTTGGAGGGCAAAAAAATGGGGGGGGAGTGAAAAAAGGAGGTGGAAAGAGAATGGAAGTCTGGAGAGGGGGAAAATGGGAGGTTAGAAAAGTTAGGGCAGAGAGAGGCGGTCATGGAGAGCACAGTTAAGGAGGAGGCCAAGGAAATGAGACAACTATAGTATAGCACAAAGCATTTGCCTCAAATACTCTATGAGGCGAAACCTCTACTGTGAGGGGAGGATGTAGCGAAAGCAGCAGGTCAAGCCAGTGTTCACAGGAGTGCATTAATGGGTTCATTCAGCAACCGCTGCCAATAAAGGTGGCACAAGGGAAGGCACTGAGTTATACTGAGAGATCAAAATATATTTTAACAGTTGCATAAAAAATACTATCCAAGAATAACAAGCAGCTAACATCCTATCTGTGGTAGGGGAACAGGTAGGGTACAGGGAGGTCCATCATTGCTAAGGCCCAGGGGAGTAAGGTCAGCATGTGGTGACACAAGATGCCTCCACCCTTGCTAATTAGGAGGACCCCAACTGTGGGGAGCACTGTACAGATCAAAAGGGAGGCCAGTCCTAGCACAATTCAGGCATCTCATACATTAAGCGTCCCAAGCTTCACCGCTGGCCCTGCACATATATATGGTCTGTGTCATACTTAACCTGCATGTAAAGATACTAATGGGATCCTGGCACATGCGGCTGCTTGGCGCCATTGCTAAGCCACACCCACCACAGGATAATAATTTAAATGTAAGGTAATGGTTCATATTAAACACTTTGTTGGCAGAAAGTTATAGTTATAAGGATTGGGGCACTAGTTGTGTATGATCCCCTATTTAGGATCATTTGAATCCAAGAGGCATAAAGTTTAATGTGTATTTAAGTTGGATTCACCTAGGTATAAGGCACATGAATCAGCTTTGTGAAAAAGGCGACTTTTACAACCCTTTTCATGGCTTCAATGGGAATACGAGTGAGCGATATTGATGATTTTTTGACTCATCTTATAACACATAATGTTTCTTATTATGGGTGTATCAAACGTAAGGGTCTTTCTAAGGCTGAGTTCACACTTGTGCCCGGATTCTGTTCAGGGATTCCGACTCCAAATCCGCATTTTTAAGTCAGAAACCCTGCGGAAACCCGACGGACACCATTATAGTCTAGTTTCCGTGAGTAAGGGCTTTTTAAGTGGATTGGGTTTCCGTTTTTCGGAAAACCAAATACAGGTGTGAATCTAGTGTAATAAACACAGTAAAACACAGTGGCAAAGGGATATAAGTGAACAAGTTAGAAGATACCAGAAGTGACCTAGAATCATTCCTATAGAGTTACACAATCATTTATAACACACAGATGTCACAGGGCACCTTTAAAAAAAAATAGGATATACATTCACAGAGAAGTGTAATGATGGAAGAGGGGAATGGTATCGTATGTATTGGATATGCCCAAAGCTGTATGTCTATTGGGTTGATATAATGGATTATCTCATGTGTTTCACTGGATCTCAGTCCTTGGTTATGTATATTGAACTTTATGAGTAAAAGAAAAATAACTTCAAATAGTTAAAAACCTGTAACCCTTTTTCTTTATTTTTGACTAGGAAAATGATCCTTAAATATTGGATATCACATGAAGCTCCATCTTTACATAACTGGAAGATATTTGTGAAATGTTAGTAAACATCTGACAATAAACCGTTGTAGATGGGGGCCTGGGAACAGGATTATCTAGAGTTACCGTTTATTTCTCTCCATCATGGGCCTCTGTTGCCCTCTAATAGTTTATGGGGTGGGGGGTGAGATATTGGGTGCCTAGGATTAATAAAGTTGCAAAGATGTGATAATTTAGGTTTATTAAAATTGGGTATATAGTTAGATGAGTAAATCTTTGACAGGAGTCCAGTGCCAAGGGGTGAATTGGGAACTTAAAGTGCAACTGAAAAATCTAAAAGTGATGTCATCTTATAGCTAAAGAGATTTTGTCAGCACGAAAATTGACATTAATTTACTCCTAGCACCTTGCAGGACTTCTGAGATGGTTTCCAAATATGTCCATGTTATATTAGACTACTGCTCCGTTCCTGAGAATTTTGTTGTTTTATAAATATGCAAATGAGTTGAAAAGGGCTTTCGGGGCATTTACTCTGCAGTGTGGGCTTCTGTATGCGCTGTAGAGTAAACACCCCTGAAGCCCTTTATAAGGGGATTGGCGAGTGCACTGCTGTATGTACTGTGCATGCCTGCCGATGGCCATGGAAAGGGCTTTAGTCTGCCTCTTAAATTTACCCCCTAGACACTTGGACAAAAGACATCCAGACTTTTCCTTTTTTTGTGTAGCACAGCAAAGACTCTTACAGCTAAGCATTGGCAGAGATCGGTGCCGAAAGTAACGGCACTGATATCTCCAACCCCGGGGCACTTAATGGGAAAGTCGTCAGTGCTCTGAAATTGATGTTCCATATTGACGGAGCTCTGTTTTTGTTCTATCTTGTGTTCCGGTATATTACGATGCTTTATTGTGTAATGATGGAAGAGGGGAATGGTACCAAAAGTGACCTAGAATCATTCCTATAGAGTTACACAATCATATATAACACACAGATGTCATAGGGCATTTTTATTTAAAAAAAAAATAGGATATAGAGTCACAGACAAGTGTAATGATCATACCTCCCAACTTTCAAAGAACAGAAAGAGGGACAAAGTATGCGGCACAATATGCAAATTTGGCTCCACCCACTTCTATGTTGACTCCGCCCATTCATCAATTTTTCCATGTGCCCCACACAGTATAATGCTCCTACAGTCACCCTAACATTATATGCCCCCACATTATAATAGTCCCCTCCAATTTCCCCACAGTACTACAGTAAGTCCCTCTCCTCGTGCCCCAGTTTAAACTGGCAGAAACTAGAGGGGGATATGAAACTAGGCAGCTGGAGGGGGACATTAAACTATGAGACAGCTGGAGGGTGACATTCAACTATGGGGCAGCTGGTGGTTGACATTAAACAGCGGGGGTAGTTGAAGGGGGACTTTAAACTATGGGGCAGCTAAAGGGTGACATTAAACATTGGGGGTAGTTGGTGGGGAACATTAAACTATGGGGCAGCTGGAGGGTGACATTAAACAGTGGGTGTAGTTGGAAGGGGACATTAAACTGGGGGCAACTAGGGGCAGACATGTCCCCCTCCAGCTACCCCCACGGTTTAATGTCCTCCTCCAGTTGCCCCCAGTTTAAAGTCACCCTCCATCTGCCCCCTCAGTTTAATGTCCCCCCTCCATCTGCCACCAGCTTAATGCCCCCTTCATCTGCCCCCAGTTTAATGTCCACCTTCATCTGACACCAGCTTCACGTCCCCCTTCATCTGCCATCTTAATGTCCCCCTTCATCTGCCACCAGCTTAATGCCCCCTTCATCTGCCCTCAATTTAATGTCCCCCTTTATTTGCCACCATCTTAATGTCCCCCTTAATCTGCCATCAATTTAATGTTCCCCCTTCATGTCACCAGCTTAATGCCCCCTTCATTTGCACCAGTTTAATTGCCCCCTTAATCTGCCTTCAGTTTAACTTCCCATTCATCTGCTCCCAGTTTAATTGCCCTCTTCATCTGCCTTCAGTTTAACTGCCCCCTACATCTGCCCCCAGTTCCCCCCTCTTGCTCACACATGCTCTCTTCTCTCCTACTTATCTTCGATCACTCTCTGTTCCCAGCTTTCTGTGTAACATCACAGTGTGTCCCGCAGTATCCATAATAGCTCCGCCCACACAAGAGTCTTATCACATGTTCATGACATCATCAAAGGTCCTTTAGCCATTGCGATTTAGCATCTATCATTTAGCCTTTACCCTACCCTAATAAAGTTTGTTAACAGCAAAACACTTCAGGGGAATAGCGGGACAACTGTAAGCTATGCTGGACCACGGGACAGCTGTTTAAATTCGGGAGTGTTCCGCCAGATGCGGGACGGTTAGGAGCTATGGTAATGATGAAAGAGGGGAATGGTATCGTATGTATTGGATGTGCCCAAAGCTGTAAGTGTATTGGCTTGATATAATGGATTATCTCATGTGTTTCACTAGATCTCAGGCTTTGGTTATGTATACTGAACTTTATGAGTAAAAGAAAAATAACTTCAAGTAGTTAAAAACCTGTAACCCTTTTTCATTATTTTTGACTAGGAAACTGATCCTTATGTAACCCCTGCAAGGAGCACTTTGCACACAGCAGATGCTGCAGTTAACGCCAAGCCAGGACCCACTGCAGCAGACATCAGCCATTTTATTCTGAGGGACAGTGAATAACCTTTCCCTACACCTCTTACTCCAGGGGAAGGAGTATCAGAGAAAGGGACTGATTGGCTGAGCAGGAAATTATGGGAAAGGTCTGCATAGGAGAGAAGAGAGAGGACAGCCACATGGGCTGGAGAGAAAGCTTTTTCCAGGGAGCACATACTGTAGCTTGGCACTGGGTAACTTAGGACCTAGAGACAGTACTGCCAGCCCACCAGCTCACTCTGAGGGAAGAAGTAGCATCCCTGCAGCAGCAGCAGTACCACCTGTCCAGAGTGACCAGACTCCAAAAAGGTACCCAGGGCTGCATCCAAGAAGACTCCTCATACTCTATTAGTATCCTGTCACCTGAAAGCTGCAGCACCCTGTGAGACTCCAGGCTGGCACCAGATTCCCTACAAGAGTTAGTGAGTAGACTTTGCTGGAATTTGCAGTATCACTGTTAATAATAATAATAATAATAATACATTTTATTTATATAGCGCCAACATGTTCCGCTGCAGTGTACAATTTGTTAGAAAGTTTCTGAGAACTATTCCATAAAGGATCTGTTGTGTCTATAGTGCACCAATTTTTCCTGAATGCGCACCATCGTACCCGGAAACTGGGCCCCAACGGATGGACTGTTCTTTTCATAACTCCCCCCTTTAGTAATTTTGCTTTTTGTGCTGTTATTTAGGAGTGTAAGCCCTTTCCCCTGGTATAGGTGTGTGTGTGTGTTAATTATTATTTGTGTGTCCCTATTTTTACCCCGTGTTCTTCCCTTTATTTTATTATACCCCCCCCCCCCCGCATTTTTTCCCCTCCCCCCCCTGGGGGGTTTAATAATATATTATTTTTTTGTTTTTTTTTTTGTTTATTAAAAAAATATTTTTTTTTTTTTTTTTTATTTTTTTTTTTTTTTTTTTTTCTTTTTTTAAAAAAAATTTTTTTTTTTATTTTTTTTATTTTTTTTTTTTTTTTTTTGTTTTTTGTGGGGGGTCCCTTTATATTTTTTTTTTTTTTCTTTTCTTTTTTTCTTTCTATACCGCAGCCGCTAAAAAAGAAACAGCCCCTTGTTGTTTTTTGGGGACCACCACCTCTCCAATTGGATCCTAGACTACCTCACAAACCGACCTCATGTGAGAGCCTGGGACTGTGTGTCAGATACCGTGATCTGTAATGCGGGGGCACCTCAGGGTACAGTTCTTGCCCCTTTCCTCTTCACACTGTACATTGCAGATTTTAGGTGCAACTCATCTAGCTGCTACCTACAGAAGTAATCTGATGACTCTGCAGTAGTAGGCGTCATCACAGATGAAGATGACAAGGAGTACAGAAAATTGAAATGGGATTTTGTGGACTGGTGCCAGCAGAACCACCTTAGGATTAATGCTGGGAAGACCAAGGAGATGTTGGTGGACTTTCGTAAATGCAGATGCCCTCCTAAACCAGTGGACATCCAGGGGACGAGCATTGATATTGTCAACACCTATAAGTACCTGGGTGTGCTCCTCAATAATAAGCTGGACTGGGCAGATCACATGGAGGTCCTGTACAGGAAAGGCCACAGAAGGCTCTACCTGCTTAGGAGGCTGCTTATATCAACCACGGATAGAAATAAACTCGACAAACTGATTAGAAGGGCCAGCTCTGTCCTGGGAAGCCCACTGAACCCAGTGCAGGTGGTGGGTGACAGAAGTATACTGTCCGTGGTGAGCTCCATGCGGGAGAATAACTCCCATCCCATGAATGAGACCATGACAGTACTGGGCAGTACTGTCAGTGACCGACTACTTCACCCTAAGTGTGAGAAGGAGCGCTATTGGAAGTCTTTCCTCCCTGCTGCGGTTAGGCTGTACAACCAACACCGACCTAGGCCATACAGAGAACTGAAATATCTTTCTGTTATGATACCCCCCCTCTGCTTCTTTTTACCTGTACCTTTCTATCTGTCTGTCTACTATCCTGGAATGCCTCTTTACCTTGGAACGTTTTGTATATATTGTATTTGCATTGCCCACTGTCAGGAACGCACTTCTGACAGTTGGCAGAGATCGGTGCCGAAACTAACGGCACTGATATCTCCAACCCCGGGGCACTTAATGGGAAAGTCGACAATGCTCTGAAATTGATGTTCTATATCGACAGAGCTCTGTTTTTGTTCTATCTTGTGTTCCAGTATATTATGATGCTTTATTATTATGTGTTTGTTCTATATTTTTCAAAAATTCTTCAATGAAAAATACAATTATAAATAAATATATGGATATATTAGTGTCCTATCTTTGGATTTTATTTATTCGTACTTAAGGAAAATTTTAAATCAAAAAGAAAAAAAAAAAGAATGAGAGGTGCAGACATGTGGTGTCCATGGCAGAAAATGGGTGCTTTGTCCACACCTGGGGTATGCTGGACAGGTCAGTGATATATTAAGTTAGAAGTTGAATTTCACATCAGGAAGACTGTATTTTGTCACAAAAAAAGTATTTCACTATGCAACTAACAGCCCCTACAACAAAATCTAAGTGGATATTAGAGATTTCAGTGACAATAAATCCTTTTAATCGAATATAGAAGTTACGCTGGGTTCACACCGGCACTTGCCATACGTTCGGGGATTCCGTTTCCCTCTCTGCATGAAAAATGCGGAGAGAAAAATGCTGCAAGCAGGACTTTTCTCTCCACATTTTTCCACCCCTTTTGGGCGGAAACCGAGTGGAAACCACATGGGCCCCATTATAGTCTATGGGGTCCGCGGGTTTCCTAAGGTATCCGCTTTTTTATGCAGATTAGGGTTTCGTTCGGGGGTCCCCAAGCGGTCCCCCCGAATGGAAACCCAAACGCAGATGTTAACCTAGCCTTAGAAAAGTCAATAATCACCAACAAAATTTAGAAGGACAGTGTGGCTACAGCGAGGGTTAGTACAGGAGGTTTCAGAGATATTCAGCCACACAATAATGAAATAATGACATATATTTAGAGTTAATTGGCTTATTTTGAAAGCAAAATGTCACACTTTGTGACATTTCTTGTAATAACTCTAACATTTACGTTCTATAATTATAACTGTAACTTCTTTGCAGGATCTGATAAGTTAAAAAAAAATATATCATAAGACACTCTAGCAGGTGCAGATGTATCATGAGACCAAGCAAGCATGTAGACTTAGGTAACAGCCTGCAGTCTCTGATAGGTGGCAGTATATTAGAATTTATGGCTGACTTCACCTTTAAAGATCCCTCTATTTCATTAAGAACACCCCCCTCTTATCCCTCTGTGCCCTCCCTGCTCCCCTCTTCACTACTGTCCTGTCTCCTACAAGAACTTTTCCTTCTGCTGTTAAGGGCAGTCAAGAGGGATAAGGAGGAAGGGAAAGGTGTCACCTGTAGTTCAGTGCTGTATAGTCTTCAGCCATGTACACTGTCTCAATCCCTTCTGCTGATGTATTTCTCTGGAGTTACCCTGTAGGTCAAGATAAAGATCCATTTCTAAATGTAAGTGTAAGTGTATGTACATCACTGTGTATACTTGTAATGTATGTATATACAGTCATATGAAAAAGTTTGGGCACCCCTATTAATCTTAATCATTTTTAGTTCTAAATATTTGGGTGTTTGCAACAGCCATTTCAATTTGATATATCTAATAACTGATGGACACAGTAATATTTCAGGATTGAAATGAGGTTTATTGTACTAGCAGAAAATGTGCAATATGCATTAAACCAAAATTTGACCGGTGCAAAAATTTGGGTACCCTTATCATTTTATTGATTTGAATACTCCTAACTACTTTTTACTGACGCACAAAATTGGTTTTGTAACCTCACTGAGCTTTGAACTTCATAGCCAGGTGTATCCAATCATGAGAAAAGATATTTAAGGTGGCCAATTGCAAGTTGTTCTCCTATTTGAATCTCCTCTGAAGAGTGGCATCATGGGCTCCTCAAAACAACTCTCAAATGATCTGAAAACAAAGATTGTTCAACATAGTTGTTCAGGGGAAGGATACAACAAGTTGTCTCAGAGATTTAACCTGTCAGTTTCCACTGTGAGGAACATAGTAAGGAAATGGAAGACCACAGGGACAGTTCTTGTTAAGCCCAGAAGTGGCAGGCCAAGAAAAATATCAGAAAGGCAGAGAAGAAGAATGGTGAGAACAGTCAAGGACAATCCACAGACCACCTCCAAAGAGCTGCAGCATCATCTTGCTGCAGATGGTGTCACTGTGCATCGGTCAACAATACAGCACACTTTGCACAAGGAGAAGCTGTATGGGAGAGTGATGCGAAAGAAGCCGTTTCTGAAAGCACGCCACAAACAGAGTCGCCTGAGGTATGCAAAAGCACATTTGGACAAGCCAGCTTCATTTTGGAAGAAGGTCCTGTGGACTGATGAAACAAAGATTGAGTTGTTTGGTCATACAAAAAGGCGTTATGCATGGCGTCAAAAAAACACAGCATTCCAAGAAAAACACTTGCTACCCACTGTAAAATTTGGTGGATGTTCCATCATGCTTTGGGGCTGTGTGGCCAATGCCGGCACCGGGAATCTTGTTAAAGTTGAGGGTCGCATGGATTCAACTCAGTATCAGCAGATTCTTGAGAATAATGTACAAGAATCAGTGACGAATTTGAAGTTACGCCGGGGATGGATATTTCAGCAAGACAATGATCCAAAACACAGCTCCAAATCTACTCAGGCATTCATGCAGAGGAACAATTACAATGTTCTGGAATGGCCATCCCAGTCCCCAGACCTGAATATCATTGAACATCTGTGGGATAGTTTGAAGCGGGCTGTCCATGCTCGGCGACCATCAAACTTAACTGAACTGGAATTGTTTTGTAAAGAGGAATGGTCAAAAATACCTTCATCCAGGATCCAGGAACTGATTAAAAGCTACAGGAAGCGACTAGAGGCTGTTATTTTTGCAAAAGGAGGATCTACTAAATATTAATGTCACTTTTCTGTTGAGGTGCCCATACTTTTGCACGGGTCAAATTTTGGTTTAATGCATATTGCACATTTTCTGTTAGTACAATAAACCTCATTTCAATCCTGAAATATTACTGTGTCCATCAGTTATTAGATATATCAAATTGAAATGGCTGTTGCAAACACCCAAATATTTAGAACTAAAAATGATTAAGATTAATAGGGGTGCCCAAACTTTTTCATATGACTGTACAATATATAACTTATGTGTGTTTAATAGTTAAATAGGCACTATAGCTTCAACAAACCTTGTATAAATGAATAGTACAGGTGATAATAAGAAACGTTGTAATATAATTTATCAGAGAGAAATGCACCTTTCTGCTTTTATCAGGCCATTTCCCTGATCCCCCTCCATCTGCTAAACTGTCCTTCGCTCTGAAAATCGCTGCTCTATACATCTCAGATCACGTGATGACTATATAAGTCTATGGAGAGCTTAATTTTTGCTGGACAAATTGTACTTCATAATGGTACCATTTTATATACCATATGATGTACTGGGAAGCTGGAAAAAAATTCTGAATGGGGTGAAATTAGAGAAACACTGCGTTTGCGTGACAATCTCATGAGCTTTGTTTTTATGGCGTTCACTGTGCAGCCAAAATACCATGTCACCTGTACTTTGTTGGTCAGTATGATAACGCCAATACCAGGCGGCTATGGCAACATTGCTATGATCAGTGGCAGACCCAGTGGAGACCCCGCTTCTATGGCAGCCACACTGCTCCTGAGCAGCTGCCATATTTACATGCCTGATATCCGCAGTAATAGTGTGGCAGATGTTAGGAAAGGGTTAAACAAAAAAAGATTATAAAACATTAACCCCATTCCAAAATGTTTTGTAAATAAAAAAAAATAATACACATATGAGGTAGTGCTGAGGCCGTAATGACCTTGGTAATACCGCTTTAATATCATTCCCGAATGATGAACAGTGAAAAAAAATTGAAAAAACGGCAGAATTGCCATTTTTGTTCTGTTGGCCACTTAAAAACGTTATTAAAAGTGCTAAAAAAAAAGTCTTATATTCCCCAAATTGGGGTAAAAAAAATGTCAGGTCTTCCCACAAAAAAAAAAACTAGAACTCAATTCTGTAAACATAAGACTGATAAAGTTATAGGCCTTGGAAAGCAGCAATACAAATAAAAAAAAAAAAATTAAGAAAAATTATTTTTATTTTATTTTATAAAAATAATAAAACTTAAAAACTGCAAACCTGTTTTTTATGTAATCGTATCAATCCAGAGAATAAATTTAACATGTTATTTAAGTTCCATGGTGAACGGCACACAATTTATAGTGTAAAAAGAGATAATAAAAGTTAATGAATTCAGTATATGTACCACAGAATGGTGCCATTAAAAACTACAACTTGTGCTACAAAAAACAAGCCCCTATAGCCGTGATGGCGAACCTATGGCACGCGTGCCAGAGAGGGCACGCAGAGCCCTCTCAGTTGGCACGTGCGCCGTCGCCATGATCGCTCACTAACCGGGAATCCTAGGATTCCCGGTTAGTGAGCGATCGCTTCTTTCAGCTGTATGTGAAAATGTACATACAGCTGAAAGCTGTCACTGTAGGCCGCGGTCCGCGGAGTCGCGGCCTATACTGACTACAGAGTTTGACCTCTGCCCCGACGCAGGCGCGATGACGTCATTCATCAGCGCCTGCGAACAGAAGAAGGAGGAGGATGCTCCGTGGGACTGCAGATCTTCGTGGGACAAGGTAAGTAACATAAACTACTGTGTGGGGGGATACTGAAGCATCTAATACTGTATGGGGGACACTGAAGCATCTAATACTGTGTGGGGGACACTGAAGCATCTAATACTGTATGGGGGACACTGAAGCATCTAATACTGTGTGGGGGACACTGAAGCATCTAATACTGTGTGGGGGACACTGAAGCATCTAATACTGTGTGGGGGACACTGAAGCATCTAATACTGTGTGGGGGGACACTGAAGCATCTAATACTGTGTGGGGGGATACTGAAGCATCTAATACTGTGTGGGGGGACACTGAAGCATCTAATACTGTATGGGGGACACTGAAGCATCTAATACTGTGTGGGGGACACTGAAGCATCTAATACTGTGTGGGGGGATACTGAAGCATCTAATACTGTGTGGGGGGGACACTGAGGCATCTAATACTGTGTGGGGGGACACTGAAGCATCTAATACTGTGTGGGGGGGACACTGAAGCATCTAATACAGTGTGGGGGGACACTGAAGCATCTAATACAGTGTGTGGGGGGGACACTGAAGCATCTAATACTGTATGGGGGACGCTGAAGCATCTAATACTGTGTGGGGGGACACTGAAGCATCTAATACTGTGTGGGGGGGACGCTGAAGCATCTAATACGTGTGGGGGGGACACTGAAGCATCTAATACTGTATGGGGGACGCTGAAGCATCTAATACTGTGTGGGGGACACTGAAGCATCTAATACTGTGTGGGGGACACTGAAGCATCTAATACTGTATGGGGGACACTGAAGCATCTAATACTGTGTGGGGGGATACTGAAGCATCTAATACTGTGTGGGGGGACACTGAGGCATCTAATACTGTGTGGGGGACACTGAAGCATCTAATACTGTATGGGGGACACTGAAGCATCTAATACTGTGTGGGGGGACACTGAAGCATCTAATACTGTGTGGGGGGACACTGAAGCATCTAATACTGTGTGGGGGGGACACTGAAGCATCTAATACTGTGTGGGGGGGACACTGAAGCATCTAATACTGTGTGGGGGGACACTGAAGCATCTAATACTGTGTGGGGGACACTGAAGCATCTAATACTGTGTGGGGGACACTGAAGCATCTAATACTGTGTGGGGGGGGGACACTGAGGCATCTAATACTGTGTGGGGGGACACTGAAGCATCTAATACTGTATGGGGGATACTGAAGCATCTAATACTGTGTGGGGGACACTGAAGCATCTAATACTGTATGGGGGGGGGGACACTGAAGCATCTAATACTGTGTGGGGGGGACACTGAAGCATCTAATACTGTGTGGGGGGACACTGAAGCATCTAATACTGTGTGGGGGACACTGAAGCATCTAATACTGTGGGGGGGACGCTGAAGCATCTAATACTGTATGGGGGACACTGAAGCATCTAATACTGTGTGGGGGACACTGAAGCATCTAATACTGTGTGGGGGGGGACGCTGAAGCATCTAATACAGTGTGGGGGGGGGACACTGAAGCATCTAATACTGTGTGGGGGACGCTGAAGCATCTAATACTGTGGGGGGGGACGCTGAAGCATCTAATACTGTATGGGGGACAAGCACAACTGTGGGGGGGGACGCTGAAGCATCTAATACAGTGTGGGGGGGACACTGAAGCATCTAATACTGTGTGGGGGACACTGAAGCATCTAATACTGTGTGGGGGGGACACTGAAGCATCTAATACTGTGGGGGGGACACTGAAGCATCTAATACTGTGGGGGGGACACTGAAGCATCTTATACTGTGTGGGGGGGGGCACTGAAGCATCTAATACTGTGGGGGGGGACGCTGAAGCATCTAATACTGTGTGGGGGGACACTGAAGCATCTAATACTGTGGGGGGGACACTGAAGCATCTAATACTGTGTGGGGGGGACACTGAAGCATCTAATACTGTATGGGGGGACACTGAAGCATCTAATACTGTATGGGGGGACACTGAAGCATCTAATACTGTATGGGGGACACTGAAGCATCTATACTACTGTGTAGGGGGGGACACTGAAGCATCTAATACTGTGTGGGGGGGGACACTGAAGCATCTGAATACTGTATGGGGGGGGACACTGAAGCATTTAATACTGTATGGGGGACACTGAAGCATCTACTACTGTGTGGGGGGGACACTGAAGCATCTACTACTGTGTGGGGGGGGGACACTGAAGCATCTAATACTGTGTGGGGGGGGACACTGAAGCATCTAATACTGTGTGGGGGGAGGACACTGAAGCATTGAATACTGTGTGGGGGGGACGCTGAAGCATCTAATACTGTATGGGGGACACCGTGAAGCATAAACTACTGTGTGGGGCCCCACTGTGAAGCATATATTACTGTGTGGGGGCCCACTGTGAAGCATATACTACTGTGTGGGGGGGGGGGCTTATTGTGAAGCATATAATGTGGGTGGGGGCCCAAAGTGGAGCATATAATACTGTGCAGGGGCCTCTGTGGAGCATATAATACTGAGTGGGGGCCACTGAAACATTAATACTGTGTGGGGGCCATTCTGGAGCATATAATATTGTCTGGAGGCCACTTCAGAGCACATTGTACTGTCTGGAGCCCTTCACTATTTATATCACACCGTATCTGTTTTATAGCAGACGTGATATTATTACAGGCTGTAATAACATTGCACGGTCACTATAAAATAGATTCTGGTTAATTTAAGGTTAAATTGCCGTTATGGCACTTTGCGATAATTTAGTGGGTTTTGGGTTGCAGTTTGGGCACTCGGTCTCTAAAAGGTTCGCCATCACTGCCCTATAGGGTTAAAATATCCCTGGAAAAATATGTAAAAGTGGCCCAATGTTGCAGGTAGGTCGAAACTGGCAACACGTGAGGCACTCCTAGTATACAGGAGAAGAGAAGTGGTACTGTGCACCATCCATATATACAGAGTAAGAGCAGATACTGAGAATTATACCCAGTATACAAGACAAGAGATGCTGTACTGTGCACCATGAAAATGTATATGCGGAATAAGAGCAGGTACTGAGAATTACACCCAGTATACAGAAGGGAAGTGGTAATGTGTAAAGATGGGTTAACCCCCCCTTAGGATTTGTTTCATTTTGGGTTTGGTCAGTTTGTATTCCTGATTTGTTGGAAGGTCGTGACTACCCACAATGCACAAAAGATAACAGGGCAATTTATATGGTGTATACTTTACATACAAAACTCATATAAAGAAAGTATCACGGAAAATAATAATTCATAAAGTAATACCAAAAGAAACCCTAGTATCCATCCACATGAATAAACTCCAGTTGCCATAAAAGTACTCTGGATACAACAATAACATGAACCAGGGTAAGGATCTTGCCAGCCAGTGAGTAGATAGTCATGACCTCCAGCCTTCAGCCCGAATGTATGTTTCACCCCATGACATGGTTATTTAATGAGGAATCCAATTATCTAGTAAAAAGATAGGTCAGATGAGGTACAAGGTCTTCTTTAACAACTTCCGTACCGCCCATAGACTATTTACGTCCTAGGGGTGGTTGCCTTGTTCTGAAAGGACGTACCAGTACGTCCAAGCAGAAATCGTACAGTTGCTGAAACGGGGAGCCGGCTGTAACTTCAGCTGGAGCTCCCGGAGAGAAGGCAGGGAAGGTGTATTACAGGTTATAGCCCCACCCTCGACGACACCATAAAAAATGAAAATTACCGTAACAAAGAGGAAAAACTATTTTATAAAGTTTTTTAGTAGCACTTTGTGTTATTAAATAAAAAAAAAAAAAGAAAAGTGAAAAACAGACACGTTTTCCTTGCTCTTTCGTTTATTTTTTCCTGGATATAAAAAAAAAATGAAAACACATGCAAAACTAAAAACAACATAAAAATAAAGCCCTATGTGTCACCAAATGATAAAAATGTTGCAGCCCTCAAAACCGCACATACAAAAAAATCCGAAAATGTGTCTGGTCCTGGACCAGAAATCGGCACTGAACTGGTTAAGAACGTAAAATTTTAAGGAAAATTTTTTTAGCAAGAGCATTAAAGGGGTTGTCCACTTTCAGACCAATATTGAGAGACCAATGTTATTGTATAATAAAAGTTGTACAATTTTCCAATATATATTCTGTATCAATTCCTCACAGTTTTCTAGATTTCTGCTTGATGTCATTCATTCTGCTTAATTCCAACGGATACAAATCAGTCCATGGTCATGTGATATATAGTCCATGGTCATGTGATATACTGTCCATGGTCATGTGATATACAGTTCATGATCAGGTGATATACACAGAGGTGCACAGCTCGTTACCAGGCAGATATCTGATTACTGTGCTGTGACTATAATGAACTGTGCACCTGTGCGTCCATCACATGTCCATGGACTGTATATCACATGACCATGGGCTGATTTGTATCCATTGGATTTAAGCGAATGAATGACAGCAAGCAGAGATCTAGAAAACCGTGAGGAATTGATACCGAAAGTATACTGGGAAATTGTATAACTTCTATTATACAAACAATAACATTATTCGCTCAGTATTGGTCTGAAAGTGGACAACCCCTTTAAATGTCCTGTAAAAAGCTATAAAGATTCATAATGGCAAATTAAAAAAATTAAAAACTAATATCACTAAAGTGTGACAGTCTCCTCTAGCATGGCATATACCTCCGTCCCGGGCAGAGTAATAGCCTGTTGCCTGTAATGAGGCTGTCACCTCTCGGACTTTAATTGTGTAATTAGTGACGATCAGGCTGTCCATCTTCTGAGAAAGTGATGAATGGAAAAGTGTCCAAACAAAGGCGCCTGCAGATCACTGCATCTCGCCAATTTCAGAAAAAGACTCAAGACCTCTTCAAGAAAATCAATTTCCAGACACTGTCTAACCATGTACAATCACAGACCTACACTTGTGGTTGGGGGGCAGAAAAAGGCAGCAAAACAAAACAAAAAAGACTTAGCTATTAGCTCTTCTCTGCACTTCAAATTTTATGAGAATTATTTAGAGAAACGAGAAGATACAGGTTAATAACAAAAAAGCAATATATGATGCCTTTAGGTGGATCAGAGACATTTTTTGATGATGTCATATCTAAGCCGGATTTAGGGACGCACATAAGAGGCATGGCATCAGTGGTGGTGAATAGTATTGGTAGTGGTCTACCATCAATGCCAAGCTTCACACGTTTCACCAGATTTGGATTGAGAAATGTCAAGGATGTTGCCAGTTTCTCAGATCTGGAAATATTTCTTAATATGCTTATATGTAGTGGATAGCTCATTGTATATTGTAAAATATTTCAGCTACTCATTTTAAGCTGCGGATGGGGTGTGGATGTGTGGACCCAGTGCCATCTATCAGAGGGGTCTGGGTACAGGTGGCTGCTGACGAGGCACTAGACTAGCTCGTGCTATCAGGCACCAGAGGGTACAGGCAAAGCGATTGTCGGGAACACTCCAAAGATCAGTAGAAGGCTACAGATAAACAAGGTCGTAGACAATCCAATGGGTCAGCCGGCTCAGGTTCAGTAGTCCAGTACAGGCCGAGGTCAAACAGGGTTAGATCATTAGTATCAAATTGGTCGAGGTCCGACACCTGGACCCTGTTTCGGCTGCCAGAAGTCATATACTATGCATACAGTTGGAAGTAGCCTTGCTCCTATTTACGTGAGTGAGAGCAGGGGGCTGTAGTTCTAGGCATCAACACTACACTGTACAGCCTGTAAATTGTATAAAGTGTATGGCGCTTCGAACACAGTAGCAGTGATGCCTGAATCTGCAGCCCGTCCCCATTCACGGAAATGGGCTGGGCTGTTTAAGGCCATCGTATATGGCTTCTGGTGGCCAAAACAACTGATCAAGTTGGGGTCTGGGTGTCGCACACAAAACAATCTGATACTGATGACTTTCCCTGTGGATAGGTCATCAGTATCAATTACCTTCAGGTCCTGGACAACTCCTTAAAGAAGTTCTTTCAACATCATCTCATTACATCTTTTATCTTTCCCTGCTTCCAGCGCAGTTGGAATTTTTTTCTCTAATCCCACCATTCTCTAGCATTTCTTTCTGTTGATTTCAGTGCAGTTATGTTTTCTGCTGTCAAATGGGCGGTCCTAGTCTGGAGAAAAATGTCAGGGACTTCCCACCAGAGAGTAGAAAGCATAATTGTGCTAAAACTAACAATAATGATTCTTCAGGAACACTGGAAGCTAAAGAAAAAATGCAAATTCAGAATCAGGGGAACACCACGTATTGAAGAATGTAGAGAGTTGGAGATGGTGGAGGTGGTGAAACGTCCTCTTTAATTAAAGGGCTCATGTAGGGTGGGCCCTCAGAATCATTTCATATTGATGGGCCCAAGGAACCTCTGTCCAACATGGTATCTTGTAAACCAGCGTTGCTGCTGGGATGTATTCAGAATTGCGTATGTTTTTTTAGTTATGATGTAATGAATTAACCAGTGTGAGGTCATTGAATCTTAACTATATGGATACAGGTACTGATACACAGCTGTAGGGTGAGTAATTGTCTGGATTTTAAAGTATATAAAGGGTTAATACTGAGAAACCAATGTAAGATAACCAACACCACATTTCTTTCAGATCCCTTAGGCCACTAAGTGTTGTGGAGGATAGAGACATATTCGAGTTCCACAAGTCACAGAAAGGCAGGTTACTGAGGGGTGCCTCTGTATATGTGACATTCGGTGACACACTGATGATGTTACATTCAGATCAGAGGGCAGGTCATGATACCCCGGGGCGGTGTGTGTGCCGGATGCTCAACTGTCCTTGCTTGCAATGACATATAACAGGAACAGGTCTGTGTGCGGATATAGGAACCACTTAACTGCAGACAAGAGAACAGCCTGGGGACAAAAGCAGAGATAGATCAGGATAAAGAGGGGCATGACATCTAAAATTATCATTGCAAATGTGTACAAGCAACTGGTTTAATGCTGAGGTAAAAAGCATCTCATGAATGGAGCTATAAAAGCAGCAAATACTAAAATACACGTCCAGCAAAAAATGTGAAATCTAAAACCTTTAAAGTTCAAAGACAATTACAAGATAAGATTTTTGATGTTCATAAGTCAAACACTTGTCTATATACAAGTATAACAGTCTAAAAAAATGTATATTCCTATAATAACACAAGAGCAATCGTAAGTTTATTCAGTTCTTATTGCGGGGTAATTCCATATACCCTTGTGTGATGATTCTGCTTAAATATGGTTATAACTCAAAGCTGTATTTCGGTCTCTGGGTAGTGTATCTCTTTACTCATAAGGTGCGCAGCTATAATCCCAGGTGTATATTGGCAATAGTGGCCAGGCTGGAACAATAGGGCTTTGTATCCATCCCAGCAGGGCTCCATTGTATTCATACACAGCCCTGAGTGATCCAAGAAACATGCATTGATCAGTCTGCACTGGTTGATCAGATATGGCTGATAACATTGTATCATTTCACTTGGTCCCAGCTCTTTACAAAGGATCTGGACTTGAGTGCATTATTCAATCAGACTTGTTGCCGCTGATGACCTCATTCTGGGAGGTGGCATAAAGGGTATAAAAGATGAGGTAAGAGGTCTGTGGGAGGAGATTATGCTATGGAGATTGGGCTGAGACCATCACAGACTACAGAGTTGTTACAGACAGACCATGAGGAGAGATTGGGCTGAGACTACAAGAGTTTACTGAGAGACTGTGATGAGAGCATGCAGGCTGAAATATACTGTGATGCCACATGCTAGGAGTTAATGCTAAGCAGCCTCCACTGGTTATTCACACATGACAGAGCATGTGTGAGTGTTGGACTATAGAGCCACATCAAGGAGATGCGTGGTAAAGTAATTATTTCAATGTTATTCCCTTTTTATTTTTATTGTACTGTATATTGTAACTAGTAACTGTTAATGCTTGCATACATCTGCATATCTGTTCTGAACTGCATGTGTTAGATGTTAATACCGACCCATTTAGGGGTTAATAAATATATAAAATTTAGAAAGCTTGTCTTGTATTTATCTTGTGAACCCGACACTCACTGGAAGTGAGTGTGGTTTTTATATGAAAGAAGACTCAGGTGGGGCCACAGCGGTGTTGGCGCACTGAGGATCTTTCACACCTTGTGTACGGTGTTTTAGGATTACAATCCCTGGGTCATGGGGGGACCCATTGAGAAAAAGCAGCAAACAATGAAAAGTCATTTGATAGCTTTAGTAATACAGTGCAATCCTTCTGTACTCCAGTCTATTATACCTGTCAGTATTACACTGACAAGCAGTCTATTAGACCCTGCCACTGGAAGAGCCTAATAGGCTTCTGTTAATGGAAGACTATTGTAAGTTGCCTTAGCATCTCAAGCTTTCTCCCTCTTTCAGCCACATACATGGCACTGTCACCATTGACTACAGCAAATAAAGGGTTCAGTGGTTGGCATCTTAGTAACTTTTTCACAAAAAGTTGAATTTCTGGAGAAGTTGTCAAAAAATCATCCAGATGGTTACAAGACTTTCACAATTTTAAAACCATTGTTTCTCATGTTTTTAGGGAACAGACCATATTTTGAGGATTTCCATATTTCTTCTTAGATTCATTGGGCTGGATTTATTAAAATGGTCGAAAAGCAAAACTGTCTTTGTTACCCATAGCAGCCAATCGCAGTGCAGTTTTTATTTTGTATTCTACTCTTGAAAATTGAAAGCTGCATTGTGATTGGTTTGTATGAGAAACTAAGACAGTCTTTGTTTTAGATAGTTTAATAAATTTGCCCAACTAAGTAAATAATTTCTACAGGTCAGGTTATCTTTCTATGAGAAAATCCCTAACCATGATCTGTTGGCTTACTTACTTACTACTACTAGCCATACCAGTCACTCTCTCATGTTCTAATACATGTACAAGTTTTTAGGACCAGAAGACATGTAAATACAGGAGTGCTTGACTGCAAGATAATTCACTTCTATGGAATGGTGATCTCCAGAAGTCCCATGAGAATGAAAGGAGCGGTGGCAAAGCATATGCACTATTAAAAATTCTATTTCTGTAGTTAGATAACATTGGTGTCAGCAGTAGCAAACCCCATAGCTTCTTGCCTGAAATCACTATCCACCTTCTTCATTGAGAAATGGTGGACACACATGTGCAATAGTTGCTCTTCTCTCTGCCTTGTCTCTGATGTGCATATTGATCCATCCTTCAGTATAGTTCTTCTCCATGTGTCAAATCTGGACATGCGTAGTCCCATTCTCCTACTTCAACAAAGGAAGACAGATGAACAAAACCCTGCAACTAGAGGGCAGAATTACCAAGAGTCCAGAAGCAACGCACTGCTGGGAAATCTCAGACTGGCTCACAAGTGTACAGGTAAATCCCCCAGTGGGCCCACCCTGGCATGGCACAGTACACTCATTATACTTCATACAGATACACACTGGAAGGCTGAGATAACATTTAGTTGTCAGGCTAGTCAGTATCCTTCCTCATTGGGCCCTATCTTCTCAATCACATTGTAGGAGCCCCAATCACCAATAACCTTGCAGTGTCTTAAAGCTGCCTGGGGCCTGCTTCTGTGTGGGCACATATCCTCAGCTCACAGAGCTATGAAAGCCGTAGCCAACCGCAAGAGCCAAGCAACAGGCTACCATCAGAACCCTAGGACAGAGACAATCAGAGGCAAGGGCGAACGAACAAGCTACGACTGGAAAATACATTTATATCGGCAACATTTTAGAAATTTAGGAGCTGTATAGTGGGCCCTAGGCACCCTAGTTTGACACTGCAGGTGGGACTCTCTACTACACGTCCACAGAAAGAGAACAAAGTTGAGATGCAACAGAGGGAGTAAGGTGGCTAAAATGTGTGAAAATAAGATTGTAGAATGGTGTTTGTTCATTAATAGTGTTGTATTAATGATTTATGTTACTCCAGAGAGTTTTTTTTTTTCCAATTTGTGAGATAAGCCCTTTAAATCTAACAAGAAGCTCTCACCAGCCAGTAATGGTGTGAACACACCTTTATTACCATGTATTAGTCCTATATGTTTGTATTACAGAGATCAGGCCGCAGATTTCCTCATGTTTATGCATGCACCACCTGCCGTGCATTAGTCACCATGTTGACGTAATAAAATGTGTACAGGTGTTTGTGCGTAAAAAAAATTTAGAAACCTCAAATTTTGCTAATTTTTGTATGTATCACAACAACAAACTTCCATAAAGTGGTGATGCATGTAGTAATACTATACATCACTGTGGAATATCACTTTAGGATTATTTCTTGTGAGATCATGAAGATTCTGAGAGTCTTGACTGAGACTCTTTTCACCATAATACTAATATTCTATATATGTATTTCAATGTAAAATCTAGATAAATGTGTGTCCTGTTATGGAAAACAACTAGTTAAATAATAGTTATTATTATTTTGTTCCACTGTGCACCAATATGACTGCTCCAAGTCAAGGCATTGGGTGTATTGGCTAACTTCTTACTAGGTTAACAGAGTTATCTTAGCTAACACTGGTGACATATTGCCGTAGTGTCACACCTTTACTTTATGCCTTGGCTCTGCTCTTGGCTTTTTTGTTGAAGGCTGTATGGCCAACCAAATATAGTAAATGGCCTACCACAGAAATTGTCAAAAGCTGAAGGAGTATGGACTTCATTCATTGCTTCCACTTGGGTCTAGAATTAAGAGGGTTGCAAAGGTTGGATCTCCAGCTATCCTACCTTCTAGCCCCCTCTTAATAATGTGCCATCATTGTCTTAAGTGGAGTAACCTTTACAATAAATATTAAAGGCTTGTAATCTTGAGATATTGTTGAATGGAGAATCATAAAAGTTCTTACAGGAATCACTATTCTAGTCCCCAAAATAATTGGCCTGTGTAAATGCGCTAACCGGTCCTTCATAACATAAAGAAATGATAATAGTAAGCGATATCAACCAGACTTAAAGATGTGTCATTGCTCATCCAAGTGGCTCACTCAGTTTAACATAATAGAAAAATTCCTTTATCATAATTATCTCAAGAATCTCGAGATTCGTTTCAAGTTGGGTTGGTTTGGGACAAAGATTTGTTTCGGGTCGAACAAGTTCGGTATGAACCACACCTTAAATTGGCTCAACACATAGTGTAGAATACTCTAAGAGCTCCTAGGAACCTATCTATCACAGCATGGCCAAAAGTTTTGAGAATGATACAAATATTAATTTTTACAAAGTCTACTGCTTCAGTTTTTCTAATTGCAATTTGCATATACTCCAGAATGTTATAAAGAGTGATCAGCTTAACAGCAAATACTTGCAAAGTCAATATTTGCCTAGAAAATGAACTTTATCCCCCAAAACACATTTCAACACATTGCAGCCCTGCCTTAAAAGGACCACCTAACATCGTTTCAGTGATTGCTCCATTAACACAGGTGTGGGTGTTGATGAGGACAGGGCTGGAGATCAATCTGTCATGATTAAGTAAGAATGACACCACTGGACACTTAAAAGGAGGCTGGTGCTTGCCATCATTGTTTCTCTTCTGTTAACCATGGTTATCTCTAAAGAAACACGTGCAGTCATCATTGCACTGCACAAAAATGGCCTAACTGGGAAGAGTATTGCAGCTAGAAAGATTGCACCTCAGTCAACAATCTATCGCATCATCAAGAACTCAAGGAGAGAGGTCCATTGGTGCCAAAAAGGCCCAGGGCGCCCAAGAAAGACCAGCAAGCGGCAGGACCGTCTCTAAAAGTGTCAGCGCGGGATGGGGCACCAGCAGTGCAGAGCGCTGAGGAATGGCAGCAGGCAGGGTGAGGCATCTGCACGCACTGTGAGGCGGAGACCTGGAGCAAGGCCTGGTCTCAAGGAGGGCAGCAAAGAAGCCACTTCTCTCCAGAAAAAACATCAGGGACAGACTGATATTCTGCAAAAGGTACAGGGAGTGGACTGCTGAGGACTGGGGGAAAGTCATTTTCTCTGATGAATCCCCTTTTCCATTGTTTGGAACATCTGGAAAACAGCATTCGGAGAAGAAGAGGTGAGCGCTACCACCAGTCTTGTCTCATGCCAACTGTAAAGCATCCTGAAACCATTCATGTGTGGGGTTGCTTCTCAGCCAAGGGAATGGGCTCTCTCACAGTCTTGCCTAAAAACACAGCCATGAATAAAGAATGGTACCAGAATGTCCCCAAGAGCAACTTCTCCCAACCGTCCAAGAGCAGTTTGGTGCTCAACAATGCCTTTTCCAGCATGATGGAGCACCTTGCCACAAAGCAAAGGTGATAACTAAATGGCTCAGGGAACAAAACATAGAGATTTTGGGTCCATGGCCTGGAAACTCCCCAGATCTTAATCCCATTGAGAACTTGTGGTCAATCATCAAGAGACGGGTGGACAAACAAAAACCAACAAATTCAGACAAAATGAAAGCATTGATTCTGCAAGAATGGACGCTATCAGTCAGGATTTGGTCCAGAAGTTGATTGAGAGCATGCCAGGGAGAATTGCAGAGGTCCTGAAGAAGAAGGGTCAACACTGCAAATATTGACTTGCTGCATTAACTCATTCTAACTGTCAAAATAAGCTTCTGTTACTCATAATATGAATGCAATTCTATTTCTGTATGTGATAAAAACATCTGACAAACACACATAAAAACCAGAGGGCAGCAGATCATGTGAAAATAGAATATTTGTGTCATTCTCAAAACTTTTGGCCATGACTGTACAGTTGCAAATAAATTCTTAAAAAATCAGACAATGTGATTTTCTGGATTTGTTTTCTCATTTTGTCTCTCATAGTTGAGGTCTACCTATGATGACAATTACAGGCCGGCCTAATCTTTTTAAGTGGGAGAACTTGCACAATTGGTGGCTGACTAAATACTTTTTTCCCCACTGTAAGTTCTAGCTCTCTAAGGCAAACCACAACCAATGTTATATCAAAGTGAAAAGTGACATTATTATACTCTGGGGTCTCTTCAGACCACAGAGTATAATAGGTGGAGGCCCAGCGGAGGTAGAAAAAAAAAAAAAAAAAGCATCCATACTCACCCTCTGTTATCAGCCATCAAAACTATCAGCATTGATTGCTCAGGAATGGTGAGAGCTAGAGAGAAAATTCCAACTGTACCATAATCAGTGGAGCGGCCGCTAAATAATGTAAAGAGATGGACTTGTTGGAGGTGGTGAAAGGTCCTCTTTAAAGTCTGTCTTTAAGATCGATTATCAACATCAGAGTCTGTCAATAAAAAAGTCTGTCAATAAAAAAGTTTTATTGCTTTGGGAAGAAGTATTAGTATATGTATGGTGATACATATCCTGGGACTCTGGGAGGATAGGAGATGCTGCATCGATATTTCTGTGCATTAGGCCAGGTCTATGTATTGCATGTCTATGAAGATGGTGTGATGTGGGTGCTTATCCGTGGAATACCTGGTTATTATGAGGCATAAGAGGTTTGTCTGTTGCATGATCTATGTGACACTTTGTCTTAGGAAGGGCTATGACATGTCGCTGTGATGTACATGCAGAAGAGGATGATGTGTGTTTGTCCCTGAAGGGAAGGGGGGAGTCTCTCTGGCAGATGGAGGTAATGACAGTGCTGGTGACACAAGATAATTGGCCGCTGATTGCTCGGCTGCTGTTACAGCTCCGGATGACTAAGAGCAATTAAAAGATGTGCAAAACAAGAAAGCAACAAATTGAGAATAAAGGTAGCATTTATATGTAGAATAGGCTGTTCTTGGTGTTACTGTGATCACAGGTGGGGTCTGAATATTGAGTGGCGCAGTGACATCTAGGCAAACGTGTTATTGGTTTTTCAATATAGGAACATATATGAGGCATGAGGGTTCATCATACACTTATCAACCATTAACGTAAGAGATTTGGATAGCCTTGGCTGTCTCCTCTTTCCAGGGGCCCCAACGCAACCGCATGGACTACTTCTATGGGTTGGGTAACAGTTTCTCAATGTGCATGTCGAAACCAGTAAATGTGAAGGAGCAAGTTGAGAAGATCATCCATTAAAGAGGTTGTCCAGGATTTTTTTTTTATTTATGGCCTAATGCTGATCCATGTAGAGGGCCAGTTGTCAACCACGATCAGATATTTATCTATCCTAAAGACAGTCTATAAATAAAAAAAATACTATAGACAACCCCTTTAAGCAGGTAAATGGCTTTAGGGATTTCAGAGGTAGCAGTTACAGGAGAACCTTAAATCCTCTCTATTCAAACGAAGTGCATTTGAGTGTGGGGGACACTGGTATATGAAGGATAATGTTCAGAGGAATAATGGTGATAGAAGGACAGACACCAAGTGTTTTTAGGGCCTGATTTAAACTGTAGATGTTGGAAATTGATCTGAACAGGGTAGCACATTCCAGAGAACTGGTGCAGCACAAAGAAAGTGACAATATTATAAAAGACACATGGATGGTATGACAGATGTTGCACTGGGGCCCTGGAGCTTTAAGATACACTTCTGCTATGACATATTTAAAGATAATTTTTATACAATTCTCAATGCTGAATTTTACAGATATTACCAAATGCTATTATGTCATTCAAAAGTCTCTTGATAAGGTAGTAATATTTGTAAAATTACCCATGTACAGTCTTATAATTGTAGTATAGCAGAATAAATCAGAAGGGCAGAATACAAAATAAAACACAAAACTCTAAAAAGTTTAAAGTAAAAAATTCAGACACAATTCTAGTGTCACCGAGAGATCTCAGTAATGAGTAACATTTATGAGAGTACTTTTTATAAGTTCTAAATCTAAACACCACATTGTAGTTGTGGATCTTCAGTACTGCCCCAGGGTTTATAGACATCCTTCATTAGTTGTCATGTTCACCATTATCGCTCATTTAATGTCATCTCCTAGGGCGACTTTCTTCATTAGATTTTTCCCAGTCTTCGAGGCATGTAAAAATAAATGAATGCCCATGTTTGCAATCACACAAGATTTTCCAGAATTTCTAGATATTGGGCATTGAGATATCTTGTAAATGATCTAGAACTTTTAGCTCTACAAATGTAAAACTGATATATCAGACATATAATTATGTAGACACTCGGCCCCGGTCTAAATCCATACCTGGCCCTCCATCTATCTTCTTATAAATATACATGTATTATGTATTGTATTGTATATATTCCATAGAATATGATTACAACTAGTATGATATACAAACCCATTTTAACTAATGCCCATCCAGAAGCGTTTCTATAGGAAGTAGCAGTCACTTCATTGTCCTTGGCTCCTGAGGGGGTCAGAGGTCTCTCTGCCACAAAGCAAAAAAACTGTGTTGTAAATGGAAGATGATAAGTAGTGGACCCTGTTATAGCCACTCCTTTACACAGGAGGGGGGATTTTAAAGGGAACATTTTCACGTTAATATGGAAAATTAAATCAACCCCCAACCGGGGGTTTAGTGTTCCATGTAGGCCTGTGGCAATGCCATCTTTGCCTGCATTAAAAAAACACAAACATTATATATTCCTAAAAATGAGTCCAATGAGTTGGTCTTGTCTCTGTTGCATCACTTCACATGTGCCCAAGGTCCGACGCGTGCGATTTGATGCCGAGCTGTACTCCTCCCGCTTCAGTGAAGAACTAGGATGGCGTACAGGAGTCAAGTAAGTATAAGGCTGAGGCTCCACGTTGTGGAAACGCAGCTTTTTTTGTTGCAGATTTTGCTGCAGCTTTTTGAGCCAAAGCCAAGAATGGCTACAAAAGGAATTGGAAAAATATAGGAAGTTCTTATACTTCTCCCTTCTGCTCAATCCACTCCTGGATTTGGCTCAAAAATCTTCAGCAAACTCTGCAACAAATAAAGCTGCGTTTCCACAACGTGGGGCCTCAGCCTAAATGTTTTTTATTTTTATCGTGGACACGGGTGGAATTAAAAAAAGATTATTTGGGACACTAATCTCTTGGTTCATAAGCACCTGTGGGTGGTCTCCAGGTTCCTTTTAATCCTTCAAGAGGATGGTGAGAACCTATCCCTCTAGAGGAACTACATGGTTAACAAACAAGATGGCATTGGCCCAATGCTCATGGAAAGAGGGTGAAGGGGGAAACAAGACTACAGGCCCTCTGTGCCAATGAAGCAGGCCCATTAGGATCTTTCTATCAGACCTTCTCATTTCCATGTATACCACTGCACTTAGAAGTCATTTAGAAAAGGGTAGAGAGTCATGAGGCTGAGTGTACCTTCATCGGAGGTCCCTGCTTCATTTTTTTTTGTCAGGCAGGAAAAATCTGCTTTGGGCTTTTGAAGCAGATTTTGATGCCTTTTTACAGAGGTTATCTGAAGCAATTTTTTTTTAAAGATTTTTTATTTTTTTGCAAAAACAACCTCAAAAACCTCTTAAAGCTAAGGCCGCATGTAGTGAGACGCAGCCAAAAAGCGCTGCGGGAAAAACCGCGGCGGAAATGCATTGCATTTTTCCCGCAGAGCTATTCACAGAAAGTCCTAAGAGTTTTCCTGCTGCAAAAAAAATATATATATGGGTGGAAATGCATCACTTTTTTTTCCGATTCGTTTTTCACAGAAAGTTTTACTCTGCGGAATTTCTGTACCTATTATACCTATACGGAAAACACCAGCGTTTCCATAGGTATAATTGATATGCTACGATTTTCAAAAACAGAACAGTTTTGAAAAACCAGTTTTTCTGCTGATGATTTTTTTTCTGCAATGTATGGATGAGATTAGCCAGAATCCCATCCTCTTTGCAAGTACTGTAAAATGCAGAGATTTCGCAATTCTCGTCAGAGAATTTGGGGAAGCACATTTTTATATAGTGCATATTAGAATACACAAGTACCCTGCTAGTTCTAAGAAATTGTAGTATCCCTTTAATAACAGTGCCTCCGGTTACAACACGGATTCTGAATGGTTTCTATTGGACATGTTGATGATTTCTCATATTTGTGCCTGACAGAGAACAATAATTTCATATTACATTGAAAATAGATTTTACCAAATGAATTTTTATCAATCAATCGTCTATAATCAAGAAGACTCCATGAAGAGAGGCGAATCAATTATCCTTATTACATCCTGAACTGATGAATTCTCTGATATTCTGGCTAATCCCAACCACACACAGGAGGAAAAAATACGCAGCATCTCAATTTAACCTGCATAAACGCTCGCATTTTCCCTATAGATTTAATAAAGGAAACCCGCAGAGAAAAACGCAATGAAAAATGCTGCGGAAAAAATACTGTGTTTTTTAGCTGTGTTCTGCTGGGCCTTAGCATAGAAGAGTTGGCCAGGAAATTTTAATATATGAACAATCATTAGGATAGGCCATAAATATCTGATTGGTAGGGGTCTGGCAGGTGGCCTCCACGTAGATCAGCTGTTCGGGGCAACTTCCGTTGCCCACACTATACACTGCTGGAAGGTTAGGCCATAAATTAAAAATATTTCTGGCTAACCCCTTGAACTCCTGTAAAATGCAGCTAAAAACTATAATAAGTGACAAATAAGATAAGTAAAACCACCTGCATAATGTAGATTTTCCTCATTTTTGGGTGTGGCCTGCACAAGTCGTTTGACTTAACTGAGTCCTTAAGACTAAGGCCCCTCATTGCGCAAACACAGCTTTTTTTTGTTGCAGATTTTGCTGCGTTTTTTTGAGCCAAAGCCTAGAATGACTGCAAAAGGAATGGGAAATATATAGGAAGTTCTTATACTTATACCTACTGCTCAATCCATTCCTGGCTTTGGCTCAAATATTAATTTTATAATTTTAGGCTAGGGAAAAAAAAATAAATAAAAAAAAACAAAACAAAAAAAACAACCTTTCCTCCGGTGCTCTCCAGCGTGGTCCGATCCTGCAACTACGCTGTTTTCTTCTGGCGGAAGTCCTCGCCACACGTGACCACTGAGGTCAATCAGCGGCCTCAGTGAAGGAAACGGGGCGTCAATACCTGACCGCAGCGGCCTGAGGAAAGTGTCATGGGACATCACAGTTGGCAAGAATTTGCATCAAAACAAGACAGCAGAGCAGCAGGACTGGACCGCGCAGGAGGGCACCGGAGTATGGGGGACAGATGATAATGTTTTTTGGGCTTTTTTTTACCTTCCTCGGCCTAATTTAAAAAAATAATTTTAATCTTGTACAACCTCTTTAAGATTACACACAAAATGAAATGGATAGCTCTATATTAGCTCTATGGCCGAAATGAGATGACTAGAATATTTCCCATGGAAATGAACATTGCAGAAATAGCTTATGTCTTCTAAGAAATGCAACATATACCAAAGAGAAAACAGTTTAACTCCTCATCACTTGTCATAAATATACCTTAGATGAGTGCAAGGCGGATTTTCGCCTGAGCTCAGGAGCTGAGCCTGACTTGGGCCCCCCCACAGCATAGCGCCCCATTACATGGCCCCCACTGTTCAGACCCCAGAGTATGATGATCGGAGGCCCAGGGGAGATGACAAACATAAAAACCAGTGTTACTTACCTCTCCTGGGCATTATGCGTCGTGAAGCCTGCCTGACACATGTGACATCTGTGATGTCACTACAGAGGCATGAAGACAGCATGGAGTCGTGCCGGAGAGGTGAGTAACACTGGTTGTACAGCTGATACCTGCCAGTAACAAACATGAAAGGTGATAGTAGCGTTCGCAACTGTAAACTCTTTAGATGCCATGGACGATTGCCATCTAGAGGGTTCGTTTACCAATTGGTACCCCCCACCCACACCATAATCACATGGTTAAATCACCCAGGGGAATAAGAATATTAAGTTACAAAAAATTCAAATAACTCCCCTTTTGCCATTTTACATATAAAATAAATAAACAAAATCGACATATTACCACATCTGAAAAAGTCTAAACTAATAATGCATAAAAGTATATATGGTAAATGTAATGATGGAAAAATAAAATGCCCAAAATGCAGTTTTTTATTCACCTTGCCCCCTGAAAATATGGAAAAAAAAGTGATCTAATGATCATAGACTTTCCATAATGGTAAATCACAGCTACAAGTCCTTTCAAAGCTCTATAGACAGAAATGTACAAAAAACTTACAATATGGCAATGCTAAAAGAATTTATTTTACAGTTTTAGTAAAGTATAAGGTAGTAAAGCATAAAAAAAGAACAATTATGGTATTGCCGTATTCGAACTGACCCACAGAATACAGGTAAAAAGAGAACAAAATAAAAATGAAATCCATAAAACCTATGGCAGAATTGCAATTTCTTTTTAAAATTTCATCCCACAAACAATTTTTTCCCGTTATGTAATACATTCTATAAAAAAATTAAACGGTGCCATTACACAGAAAAAATAAGCCCTTGCTTGACTATGTTGACGGAAAATTTTTTTAAAAAGTTATGGCTTTTGGAAGGTGGGAAGGAAAAATGGAAAGTTGGTCTGGTCCCGAAAGGGTTAATATCTGGATGTAAAATTAGAATATTATGCATTTGATGGATTGATCTGGAATACGTCTTCTTTCATTGGTGTAGTAGTCAGTGTAATTGTAATCATAGTCCTATCAATGATATGAGGCTACATAAGCGAGTGTTGCGTCATTCACAAGAGTCTCTCTTATCACAGTTTCTCAGATATCTGAGACAGGAAGAAATGTTTGCTCAGTGTGTCTGAGGCTCACTGATACCGCCACCCTGTGTATATAGAAAAGCCAACCAGAGGGTTTGGTATCGGCTTGAAGATCACAATTTACAGCAGTAAGCCAAGTCAATGTCCTCCTCATATGGAGAGGCCAAGAAGCCTCTTGTGTGGTTATAGAAATTCCGCAATGTATAATATAGGAAGTGACGGTGATACATTCCTGTACATTTAGCAGGTCTGATTTGTATCATCAATACTAGGGGACGAGTAGCCTGCTCGGGGTGACTGCTCATATCTATTGACCAGTCTCTGTGATCTGTGCATGGTAATTCCTCCATCTCTTCACAAATGAAGAGCAAACTACACGCTTCCCGTAATTGGTAGACCATGCTCTGCAAGCACAGCTACCGCCACTCCACCTCCAAGAAATAATGACACCATCTCAGCTTTGCAGGCAACCTGCTTTAACTCTTCTTCATGCCATGGACAAGAACTTTGGATCCACCTGGAATAGGATAGAACTTGGAAACCACATTACAACTACCCTGGTGGTGACCTGTTAGCATATCCTTTACTAGAGATCAAGTGCCATGTAGCACTCTTACACTCGACATTACATGATAATGATTCTTCATTATGTAGTCTCAGCAAATGACATTGCACTCTATAAGTTTGTTAATATGCCTTAGATCTCAGCGGTGGAATTTAGGAATTCCCTGCTCTACAACAGAAGGTCAGGTAAGGGTTAACCTGTACACCCTGCAGGATTCAAAGCAGGAAAGTAGAAGTATCTGATAATCCTGAGTAAATATCAGACATGCGGGAGATCTGGACATACAAATGTCAGCGTTTTATTCTTGCTCTCATCTCCTCCTTGCTGCTGCTTATCCCCTGCTATGCTAGTCCTATGCCGCACTCCTCCTTTTCATTTATTTATCCTTTATTGCTTCTGTTTCTGTCTTCAGACTTCGGCGCTGACTTCCAGCTAATTCCTAGACTTTTGTAGGTCACTGGTGTATTTTCTGTACACTGAAGTCTAGTCTATAAGACAGGAAATGGTAATGGACGCAAAACATATAGACAGCGAGACAAATAAATACTAATGGGGTTTGTCAATTAATATAGTGGGGGGAATTTATGACGACTGGTGTTCAGTCTTTATCAAGTAACCTGCTGGTGCGAGGACTTCCAGGCACCAGAATTAAAGTTTGCACCAGTCAGGAACTGGAATAGGTATAACTTGTGCCAGTAATAGTAAATTTGCCAAGTCAAGGCAGGCCAGGAAGTGGACAGAAGGAATAATGTGGCGCTCCACCACATTTACAGCCAGAAACCTGATGTAGATGGGGTAGTAAATTCTCCCCCATTATCTGATTTACTAAACAAGTAAGTATATAGCATTATTAAAGTGTCGTAGGCCATGTTTAGATGGCGAATGACCCTCAAATTTATGTTTTGGATTTGCAGTCCAATATGCTACCAAGTACAAATGGTTTAGCCCTATTCAATAGTGGTAACTGTAGATGTGCGAACCAACTCATACCAAGCCAGGTTCGACATTAATATTTCAAATTGTTTTTTTATGAAACTAAACAAATAGAGATTCGTCTTGGGTGAACTAAAATAGCAGCTACATTATACTATTAAAAATACTCACCTTCCGTTATTTCTTTTGGGCCTCTTCATGACGTCCGGCACTCTTCTGGTGACATCATAGGTTATAGGTTCCTAGGAGCCCTGACAGTATTCTATACTATGTTTTATAGATAGGTTCCTAGGAGCCCTGACAGTGTTATACACTGTTTTATAGATAGGTTCCTAGGAGCCCTTACAGTATTCTACACTATGTTTTAAGTTTTAAGGTGTGGTTCATACCGAGCTTGTCGACCTGAAAAGAATATTGTACCTGATCCACTCGAACCCAAAACTAAAGGAATCTTGAGAGGTTCATCCATTTCTTGTGGTAATATGTGTGTAGTAATCGGCATGGAACTCATGCTGAAATCCATGAGAAAATTTGTGCAAGGATGAGGACGAACTTATTTTAGTTAATGGGGGTAAGGAGGCAAATGTTTGCCAGAGTAGCTTCAGTATTGAGACAGTCAACAACATCCCATCATAGCTGCATGTCGAGTATTTAGACAGCTTAAAGATCACCCTTCACCAGCCCCACCAACTACATCTCATTTGCATTCCGCTCCACTGATTCCGATGTAGCTGAAATTTTTTTCCAGTCTCCACCAATTTCTGAGCAATTAGTCCATTTACTTTCCGCACAGTTATGCTTTCTACTGTCAGGTGGGTGGTCCAGGCCTGGAGTATAAAGACAAGGACTTCCCACCTGACAGTTCACTTGTGCTGAAACTAACAGCATCAGTTGCTCAACAATGATAGGGGCTATACAACTGGCAGTATCAATGGAGCAGCATTGGTGGAGGTGGTGAAAGGTCCTCTTTTCCTCTTTTAAAGGCCATTACAACTTGGCTACTGCTCCTTGTCCCTACCCCAGGGCACGATGTATGGGAACATCCGAGCAGTACTGCTCTACACTGTTCCACCTCCCATGGTGGAGAATGGGAACTACAGAAACAGCATAGCACAGCTGAGCTACACATAGCTTTACAGTTATCTAAATGTACTATGCTGTTTCTGCAGCTCCCATTCTCCTCTATGAGAGTTAAGGAAACAGTATAGAGCAGCACTGCTTGGGTGTTCCTTTAATTCCAACCCAAGGGGTTGGGACAGGGAGCAGTTATTACCATTTTGGCAAAAATTTGCTGAGATGGGAATAACCATTTAAGACTAGATCAGACAGGCCAAGAATCACCAAATTTACTACAGTGGCAGATTTGCATCTTGCTCAATACTTGTCTCTTCCTTATGCCACCTCTTGGTAGATTTACTTTGGATCAATATTTTGCATCAAAATTTCGGCACAATTTTTGAGCAGTGGGTATCTCTGCACAGCGCCTTCCATGCAAGTGTGGCTGTGTCTGGTACTGCAGCTCTGCCCTATTCATTTGAATTGGCTAAGCTACAGTCATATGAAAAAGTTTGGGCACCCCTATTAATCTTAATCATTTTTAGTTCTAAATATTTGGGTGTTTGCAACAGCCATTTCAATTTGATATATCTAATAACTGATGGACACAGTAATATTTCAGGATTGAAATGAGGTTTATTGTACTAACAGAAAATGTGCAATATGCATTAAACCAAAATTTGACCGGTGCAAAAGTATGGGCACCTCAACAGAAAAGTGACATTAATATTTAGTAGATCCTCCTTTTGCAAAAATAACAGCCTCTAGTCGCTTCCTGTAGCTTTTAATCAGTTCCTGGATCCTGGATGAAGGTATTTTTGACCATTCCTCTTTACAAAACAATTCCAGTTCAGTTAAGTTTGATGGTCGCCGAGCATGGACAGCCCGCTTCAAATTATCCCACAGATGTTCAATGATATTCAGGTCTGGGGACTGGGATGGCCATTCCAGAACATTGTAATTGTTCCTCTACATGAATGCCTGAGTAGATTTGGTTAGGGACAAGAATCTCTCACATTGAGGAGAGCACCAGTGAAGGTGTGTAGAGATTTTAATTGCCTTTTGCCCTCTACTTAGCATCTACATACACAAGGCATTATGGGAAAGGAGCTGGGGAGCCATGCGCCCTCTGTTGGATGTAACAGATCCTCAATTTGCTTTTGAGTCTAAAGCAAATTGAGGATCTGTTACATCCAACAGAGGGCGCATGAGCTCCCCAGCTCCTTTCCCATAATGCCTTGTGATGAGTAGATTTGGAGCTGTGTTTTGGATCATTGTCTTGCTGAAATATCCATCCCCGGCGTAACTTCAAATTCGTCACTGATTCTTGTACATTATTCTCAAGAATCTGCTGATACTGAGTTGAATCCATGCGACCCTCAACTTTAACAAGATTCCCGGTGCCGGCATTGGCCACACAGCCCCAAAGCATGATGGAACCTCCACCAAATTTTACAGTGGGTAGCAAGTGTTTTTCTTGGAATGCTGGGTTTTTTGGACGCCATGAAAAACGGTTTTTGGTTTGAAAAAAAAACAAATTTTTTTTTTTATCAACCAACGGGGCTTCTTTCTAAAAGGAGGGGGGTTGGTGTAAAGTGTTTTTTGCTTTCGGGGGGGGGTTTGTGGGGGGGGTTTTTTGTGGAAGGGGTTTGTTTTTTCTCCCCTCCCCTTTTCTTTTTTGTGTGGGGGGGGTGGTGTGGTGTTGTGTGGGGGGGGGAGGGGTGGCGGGTGGGGGGGGGGGGTGGTGGTGGGGGGGGGGGGGGGGGGTGGGTGTGTTTTTGTTTGTTCTTTCCTTTCTTCTTTTTTGTTTTTTTTTTTTTTTTTTTGGTCTTCCCCTCTGGGTTTAACAAGAACTGTCCCTGTGGTCTTCCATTTCCTTACTATGTTCCTCACAGTGGAAACTGACAGGTTAAATCTCTGAGACAACTTTTGTATCCTTCCCCTGAACAACTATGTTGAACAATCTTTGTTTTCAGATCATTTGAGAGTTGTTTTGAGGGCCCATGATGCCACTCTTCAGAGGAGATTCAAATAGGAGAACAACTTGCAATTGGCCACCTTAAATACCTTTTCTCATGATTGGATACACCTGGCTTTGAAGTTCAAAGCTCAGTGAGGTTACAAAACCAATTTTGTGCTTCAGTAAGTCAGTAAAAAGTAGTTAGGAGTATTCAAATGAATAAAATAAGGGTACCCAAATTTTTGCACCGGTCAAATTTTGGTTTAATGTATATTGCACATTTTCTGTTAGTACAATAAACCTCATTTCAATCCTGAAATATTACTGTTTCCATCAGTTATTAGATATATCAAATTGAAATGGCTGTTGCAAACACCCAAATATTTAGAACTAAAAATGATTAAGATTAATAGGGGTGCCCAAACTTTTTCATATGACTGTATATGTCCTTAAAACATGAGAGCAGGATATTCTCATAAAGTGCAATAAGGCTGCTATTTATAGTGGCCACTAACAGACCTATGACAACTTTGAGAAGATCATTGTTAAAAAATCCAAAGCTTTTCGCATGCATCCCCAGACTCTAGAACTCGCCTCCCCAACTTATCAGACTGTACCCCCTGATTGAAACATTCAAGTGCAACCTGAAAACTCACCATTTCAGGAAAGCCTACATTCTGCAGTGACCCTGCTGCCATGACACTACTTTATGAGTAGCTTATAATACCCCATGGGCAAGGTCCTCTCTCCCTCTGTACCAACCCTTCATAGCTAAATTATTGCACTTGTTTAATTTCATTGGACTTATCAGAGGATGAGCTGTTTGAAGGGCTAGCGGTGCTATGGTCACTCATGCACATGGCCAAGTTTGCAGGCCAAGTGCAACATGAGCTCCATTCCAATAAAATATCAAAACGGAATGAAACATTGGAAGAGCTTTGGCTGAATACTCGGTCGTATGCATGAGGTCTTAGTAGTGGCAACGTGGAGTATTGCAGCTTTTTCTCTTTCATTTGAATGGTAGAAGATAAACATAAGTGATCGATATCTTGATCCCCATAAACCCTTTCAGTTGCAGATTATTCTCTATTTAGGGTATAAACATTTTGCTTCATTCTTCATAACAGTTGCATTTATGCTCACCTGGACTGGTCACTGGTCACAAGTATTCATGGCCTTTATAACAGTTACATAGAACATTTGCTCAACCCTATTGCTCTAAAGATTCTACATATTAAAATGATAATCACTCAACTCAACTCAACTCCTTACTCCAGATTTAAAGGGGTTGTCCAGGAAAAATTGGACAATCACTTTAACTTTTAAATCAGCCGGGGGCAGTGGAAAAAAAAAAAAAAAAAGCATACTCATCTGTTCCCGATGCTCCAGTGACCTCCAGACATGTCCTGGTTCTTCTGTTCCGGCGGCTTCTCATGGGTCTCTTCTGGAGTTCCACTGAAGCCACTGATTGGCCTCAACAGGCCTAAGGAAGAGGACCCGTGATGTCACAGAGTCCTCGTGTACCATTCACAGATTGGCCTGCTGAGGCCAATCAACGGCTTCAGCGGAACTCTGGAAGAGACCCGTCCAGCAGAAGGACTGGAACGTGTGGGCAGGACATCGGAGCATCGGGGACAGGTGAGTATGATTTTTTTTTTTCCAATGCCCCTGGCTGATTTAAAAGTTAAAAGGGTCATTTTTGTCTGGACAACCCCTTTTTAACATGGAAACATGGAATCTTTAGCTATGATGAAATATTCAGGATAGTGAGGACTATGCTATCTATGAGACTTGTTATCTACAGGTCTCCAGCATGTAGTAAGTTTATACAACATCTCTAGGACATGCCATCACTTGTGGTTGGGGTCTAATCTCCTACCGAGACTGTGGTTCTCACCAGATAAAAAGATTCTGTGTGCCCACCCTCCAGCAACCCTTAGAAAATACACCATAGTACCCTTCAAATTTGTGTGTCTTCTTCTGGTCCATTATTGTGTTAGAGACAGCCTGGGCCCCCCGGAATATCCTCGGGTACTAGGGTGGGCCAGTCCAATACTGCTCCTACTGATCCTTCAGTGCAATGCAGAAAAATTCTAGAAGGGAATGGTGCAGTAATTCAGCAGTGTCCCCTTCGTCCTCAGGATTGGTGAGGTTCCCAGAAGTCAGAACCCCACCCCAGATGAGACCCTTTAATGCCTTAACACTCTGTGACATGCTACTATGTTACACTAGGCATTCAGTTAATGTTCAGCGCTGTAATAGTACATCACAGAGCTGTAGCAAGCATAGAAGTTGTGACTGCTACATAAATTCTGGGTCCCAGCTGTATTACACTACTAGCTTCAGGAGCCAATGCTAGCTTTAAGAGTCGGAAAATGCTTTGACTCCTGTAGCTTAACCCCTCAGATGCCGTGAACAATAGCAATCATGGCATGGATGGTTAGAGGGCCTTGTGGCTGTTTTTTGATATGACACATAGGGAGCTTATGTACAATGTACTGCAATACAGAAGCATTGCAGTGCATTGTACAGGGGATCAAGGGATGATTTTTGGAAGGCAGAGATGGAAAAAATGAAAGAAGTCGATGAGCCCCAATGCCCAACCTACCCTGAGTCCTTAAAAGGTTAAGCAGGACCTGTCAGCTCTCCTGTCATGTCTATTTTAGTAAATACTTGTATTCTTCATAAAAGATCAATTTTGGGATATCCTTTATTTGGAACAGTTTTTAGCTGGGGTCCCGCGTGGCATAAACGCTGCGGTTTGGCCGCAGCCTTTTATAGTCCCTGCAAAGTGGATGGGATGCAATCCACACATTGCAGAAAAATACACTCAGCAGAAATGCTGCGATTTCCAAAAACGTTGTGACTTTGGAAATCACACCATTTAAATTATACCTACGGAAATGCTGGCGGTTTCCCTATAAGTATAATTGAAGCAGAAAATCTGCAGAAGAAAACTCTGTGGACTTTCTGTGAAACGTGCTGCAGAAAAAACTGCCATGTGTTTCCGCCTTGGTTTTTCCTGTAGCACCTTTTCGCTGAGGCCCCGCTATGTGGGGCTTTAGCCTTAGGCTAAATTCCCTATAATATGTACATATTATTATGGACTAATAACCCAAACAGTAATATAGGGAAATTAATATTTAATAAAACTGGTGTGTCAGGACTGGTGACAGATCCTATTTAAGGAAAGTATAACCCAAGAATGTATTTACTGGAGAGTTATTTTTTTTTTTTTTAGCTTAGGGGCAGTAGGCTATTTAATAAAGAAATATATAGAAGAACTAATCTTAGAATACTGTTCCTATACCAAGCCTACAAGCATGTCCCTTGGCTGCAGAGCTAACCTTCAGCAGTATACAGAATCAGTGTTTTGCAGTAGTTGAGCCCTGCCATTATGGGTTATTACAAGTCTTTTTGTGAATGAAAAGAGTCATGACGGCAAAAAAGCCACCAAGGCAAAGTGGTGCTAATTACTGTGTTTGACAAAGTCTAATTACTGAAAGAGACAGCCGAGGAGGGAGAGGGGAGGCACGGATGGGGAGCAGAGATTAGGCAAAGAGAAAGAACATCAGGCTGCAATAAGAAGAATGAAGAAGAGAAAATATTTGCTAAGGAGATGTTATAATAAAAGAAAGCGAGGCCTATAGTAACGAGATAAAAAACATAAAATTTAATGAATACAGGGAGAACCAAGAAACTGCCAGCGCTTAGCCATGACCTGCGCTCATAAAATGGCGTAAGTGCACTGGAAAATCTGCTGCAATATTTATAAAGGAGGGGTACCATTTTCTAGGAGTTATTCTAGGAGCTACATTACTTTGTTGGTAGAAAAGGTTGAAGATAGTCATATTTCATAGAATATTTTACGTAAGACAAGACATTTATGTATCTCTCTATAAGCAATACAGGACACTGACAGATAGTACTAAGCCATAGATGACAGAAATGGCTGCCAAATTAGACCAATATGTCTAATTGTTGACCATATTCTGGTGCCCAAGAGACCAATAACCAGTTGAGAATCTGTTACAAATTTGATCCTGGATTTCTAATTCCAGGTATAAGGGTATGATCTCATAGTGTGATCAAGAGGCGGCTGAAATGCGGCCAAAAACTGGTTGTTGAAACCAGCAGCCACATATTCTATTAAAATTCACTAAAATAATTGTTTATTCAGTGTTCCATGTTAATAGTATATGTGGTTTTGTAGATCACCACATAGCCATTAGCTAGAAACACTCAATGAACAGTCACTTTGCAATGAATTAAATCATCCTTTTCCCTCAAGAACAAGTCAGACGTTGGTTATGCCATGCAGTTTTTTTTTTTTAATTCGAAGAAAAAAAAAAGCAAGCAAGAAAAAAAAAAAATCCAAATTGACCAGCCACCTTTTAATATTATTTTCACATGGCCATCAACATAGGCCATTTCTACCAAATGCGTATTGGCAGCTTTACTGACAAATCTCTCATGTCTATGACCAATATTACTTTTATAAATTAGATCATCATCTGTCACCTAAGGGGTTCCTATGTAAATAAACTTTTCCAATTAACCTATAGGTTTTTATACTAATACGGCACAGCTTTCATTTATAATCACAACTGCAATGTAATTAAAGGGGTTGTCCC
Source organism: Leptodactylus fallax (assembly GCA_947044405.1). Taxonomy (NCBI): domain Eukaryota; kingdom Metazoa; phylum Chordata; class Amphibia; order Anura; family Leptodactylidae; genus Leptodactylus; species Leptodactylus fallax. Next base: position 454,408 of record CAMRHE010000412.1, read on the forward strand.
ATGAAATGAAGACTACAGGACCTTTATCCCACTCCACATTCAAACTGAGTACAGCAAGGCTGAATGTGGGTGGGACCGGTGGTGGTCGGCGCTCCTTTTCTGAATCATAGCATCAGAGATAGCTGAGGGCTCTACATCGACTATCTCCTGGGGTTCCCATTGAAGGGAACAGGAGCGCCGACCACCACCTGTCCCACCAACATTCAGCCTTGCTGGTGGTCAAATGGAACATAAGGGTCACTGTCACTAACTAGTATGGTAGGAAAGATAAAAGGGGGTTATTAGTTAACAGTTAAGTCGCACATACACAAAAAGCCCCATTAGTGGTCTTCACATGACATAGTGGCCTACTGTGTGGGGGCACTAATGGGCATTATAATGTGCAGGGAGCAGTAACTTGGTATTATACTGCGTGGGGGCACTAATGGACATTATACTGTGTAGAGAGCATTAACGTGGCATTATACTGTGTAGAGGCACTAATGGGCATTATACTGTGCAGGGAGCAGTAATGTGGCATTATACTCTGTGGGGACACTAATGGGCATTATACTGTGTAGAGATTAGTAATGTGGCATTATACTGTGTGGGGGCACTAATGACATTATACTGTGTAGAGAGCATTAACGTGGCATTATACTGTGTGGAGGCACTAATGGGCATTATACTGTGCAGGGAGCAGTAACTTGGCATTATACTGTGTGGGGACACTAATGGGCATTATACTGTGCAGGGAGCAGTAACTTGGCATTATACTGTGTGGGGACACTAATGGGCATTATACTGTGCAGGGAACAGTAATGTGGCATTATACTGTGTGGAGGCACTAATGGGCATTATACTGTGTAGAGATCAGTAATGTGGCATTATACTGTGTAGAGGCACTAATGGGCATTATACTGTGTAGAGAGCAGTAATGTGGCATTATACTGTGTGGGGACAATAATGGGCATTATACTGTGTAGAGAGTAGTAATGTGGCATTATACTGTGTGGAGGTACTAATGGGCATTATACTGTGTAGAGAGCAGTAATGTGGCATTATACTGTGTAGAGGCACTAATGGGCATTATACTGTGTAGAGAGCAGTAATGTGGCATTATACTGTGTGGGGACACTAATGGGCATTATACTGTGTAGAGAGCAGTAATGTGGCATTATACTGTGTGGAGGCACTAATGGGCATTATACTGTGCAGGGAGCAGTAACGTGGCATTATACTGTGAGGGGACACTAATGGGTATTATACGGCAAAGAGAGCAATAATGTAGCATTATACTGTGTGGGGGCACTAAGGAACATTACACTGTGGGGGAGGGGTACTAAGGAACATATTGTGTAGGGGGTACTAATGGGGCATTAGATTCCCCCGCAAAGTATAATTCCCAATCAATGCTCCTGAGTGTTCCCCACACACTATAATGTTTCTTAGTGACCCCAAAAAGTGACTCTGACAGCAGAAGGGAAATCCACTCATTTCCCAACCAATGCCCTTTTAGCACTAATACACTACAATGGCAGCCAAAGGGATCAGTAATCGTCCCTGCTGCCTACACAGGAGAATATCCACATTGCTCCTTTGTAGGCAGCAGGGATGATTACCGATCTCATGGAGAACGAGATGGCACACTACGCCTGCGACTGTTGGGATGTAGAATCTAAAACCTCCAATGGATGGATAGAAATTGTTGGTTGTGCCAATCGTTCCTGCTATAACTATGTTAGGAATAAAAGGACAGTGGCCAGGAGATGATTATTTCTCCCGGTTGCTGCCATTATGAAGGGAGGCAGCCGTTTGGACAGCTGGCAGCTTCCTTTCTCCTGCCCTACGCTGATCTAACAGATTGGTTTGGGACAGAGAGAGAGAGAGAGAACTTTAACAGCGCCTCTCCCAATCAGTAAGGAAGCAGTCAGAGAGGTCTGGCACTGCTGGACTCCTCTGAGTTTGGACTATAAGAGGCAGGCACTTTTTAGCAAGGGTTTTCCTTGAAAAAAGTGCATTTTATAGTCCAAAACATATGAAATCTTTTCAATTTAGGACAGTAGAGCTGCTGGGAGGAAGGGACTTCCTAGCATTATAGGTCACTATGATGCTTGGAGTCCAGTTCTCCGGACTAAACTTGGCCCAGATTAGATTTTCTGAACCATATTCTCCAGATGACAATGATTATTTGTCCCCATACAGTGCGCATCAGGCTGTGTAAAGACCCTTTTCAGAGGCATTGATGAGCTTGTTATATTATCAATCAGCACTTGATCTGCCCATGGATATTATGGAATCAGCCCACAAACCAATGTTTGCGTGCTTGTCAGGTGAACCGCTTTTCACATATGGGCAATTGGAAATTAGTGTTAATAAAAAACGCTTGTTCTTTCAATTATCAGCCCATATATACGTCCATTTTCTCTGCTGTACCTATCACCGGCCTTTCTGTCTCCTCATAGACCCTTTAACATTACAGTAGACACACCTGAAACACACAGGTGGTGCCTGAGTTCATGTCACGTGACAACCATTTGAGAGTACAAAATATATAGAAAAGAAGAGAAAACCATATTAAACAATGTCTTATACAGTGAAACCTCTCCATAAGCCCCCCTTACTAAAACGGCATTTTCTGTGATGGATTTTCAATTTTTGCATATTAACCAATTCTCCATATTTGAGAAAACCTCCCCCCTAGAAGACCATTTTTTAATGTAATTTTGGGTGGTCATCTCAAAAAGGATTTACTCTATATTAGCATTTTTTTTCAGTATATACTAAATTCACAATATACCCAATATTATGTCAAAAACACGTTGATTATGATTTCCAAATTTAAGCAGAATAACCCCAAACTTTTTTGACAAAATGGAGCATGTATATGTAAATGTTTAGGATATTTGATCATGACAGCAGACATTTTTCCTAACTACCTATATCTGTCTCTCTTTGAAGATCACAGTTAACAAGGTTGTCCAAGACTATATTTTGATGGCCTGTCCTTAGGGTAGGTCACCAATATGAGATCGATGGAGGTCTAACACCCAGCACTATTGCTGATCAGCTCAGAGGCACGACTTGGAGATCCTGGGCCACAATGCAGAATTTGTAGTGGGATCCCTACCTACATTGTGCCATTTGGAACAGTGACTTATTTTGTGTTACAGAGGGACCTTTGGGGAACCCTTTGGAGACCAGTCAGGGCCCAGTAGTGACTGTAACCGCTGCACCCCATATAGCTATGCTCCTGGATCAGCTGATATCTACATAGCGTATGAAGAGCTAAATGGGAGATGAGCTGCAAGAGAGAGGCATAGCCATTATACAATTTATCTTGCCTTCTGCTTCTGGCTCCATACACTGTGCAGATATCAGCTGACCTGAGGGGGTGCCAGGTGTTGGTCCCCAACACATATAATATTGAAGTGTTATCCTAATGATTGGCCATTCACATGGAATCTCCTTTAAATGGGTAACAAATGAGGACAATGCATTACACAACAAATGTTAAGTTTTGTGTCTAGTTTTTTCCCAAAGTACATAGAATGAGTGATAAATGTTAGCATTTTGGGGCCATATGGAGGATTTGTAGGGAGAGGTGCTTGAGCTGCCATTCCATACAATTTGGAACTTTAGGCTGAGTCTGTAGAGGAGCTAAGTACATTGCTCGACTATCTTAGACAGTTCCATAGAAGTGAATGGAGCAGCAGTGCCCATGTGCATTTGCTGCAATAGGCAAATGGGAGGACTCAGGAGCCAATTCTTGTCGCACCCAATCAGATTCCCACCAATCTAGCAGTTATCTTGTATGGTGTAGGAACGGAGACTTTGGAACCTTGTACAAGTGTTCATTGGGGTCTTTAGCACTGGAGCTTCTAACAGTCTAATAGTTATCAAAAGGTAATGAATGTAGTTGCAGGAAAACTCCTTTAGCATGATCCTCTTTGTTCATCGCTGACTTTGCATATTTCTTTTGCTTTTCTCATTGTAACTCATGTAATGTAATTTATACCTGAGAAGACTTGACAGAATCTAAATTCATGATTTCCAGCTTCAGATTTGCTTCTAACCAGTTCTGAAGATTCCTTAACAAGCAGCATGCAATAAAACTCTAATAAACATTTGGGGGAGTTTACTGGTGTGAATTCTGACCTAAAATATGCACATTTTACACAATTTCACACTTATTTCTAGGTCATTTTTTCCGAGTAGCTCAACTAGGAGGTGTATGTTATATAAATACGGAACATGGCTTAGGCTAGGTTCACACGTGCGCTGAGCTCTCCATTGTTCTGGTTCACTGGAGGAACTGAATGCCGGAGAGCCCGTCTGTTAAACAGCAGTTACACTATAATGGGGTCCGTCTGGTGTCCATCGAGTTTGTGCTGTTTTTATACTGAATCCGGCGGAGAGAAAAGTCCTGTGTGCAGGACTTTTCTCTCCACCGATTTTCGGTGGAATCCTACGGAGACTCCGACACAGATGTGAACCTAGCCTTAAAGAGGACCTTTCACGTCCTCATGTATATGCTGTTTTACATACCGCTAGAAAGCCAACAGTGCGTTGAATTCAGCGCACTGCTGGCTTTCCCGCTGTGTGCCCCGGGGCTAGAGATATCGGCGGTCTTAGTTTCACAGTTCACCATCAGAAGGGCTTTCCTGACAGTCTAGCTGCTGTCGGCTTTCTAGCGGTATGTAAAACAACATATACACACGTGGACAAAATTGTTGGTACCCCTCGTTTAATGAAAGAAAAACCCACAATGGTCACAGAAATAACTTAAAAAAGCCAGACTGGAATCTGCCACACTACATGTTGACAAGCCACAAAGCTTCTGGGAGAATGTCCTATGGACAGATGAGACAAAAATCGAAATTTTTGGCAAGGCACATCAGCTCTATGTTCACAGGCGCAAAAATGAAGCATATCTTGAAAAGAACACTGTCCCTACTGTGAAACATGGAGGAGGCTCTGTTATGTTCTGGGGCTGCTTTGCTGCATCTGGCACAGAGTGTCTTGAATCTGTGCAGGGTACAATGAAATCTCAAGACTATCAAGGGATTCTAGAGAGAAATGTGCTGCCCAGTGTCAGAAAGCTTGGTCTCAGTCGCAGGTCATGGGTCTTGCAACAGGATAATGACCCAAAACACACAGCTAAAAACACCCAAGAATGGCTAAGAGGAAAACATTGGACTATTCTGAAGTGGCCCTGACCTAAATCCTATTGAGTATCTTTGTAAGGAGCTGAAACATGCCATTTGGAAACTGCACCCTTCAAACCCGAGACAACTGGAGCAGTTTGCTCATGAGGAGTGGCCAAAATACCTGTTGAGAGGTGCAGAAGTCTCATTGACAGTTACAGGAATCGTTTGATTGCAGGGATTGCGTCAAAAGGTTGTGCAACAAAATATTAAGTTAAGGGAACCATCATTTCTGTCCAGGCCTGTTTCACGAGTTTTCTTTTTTTAAAAAATTCTCTTGAAGCATGGTTGAAAAGCAATGTCTGACTTTCATTTGTTCATTTTCATAGAATTTTTATATATTATTACTTTTGTCAGATTCAAGTTATTTCTGTGACCATTGTGGGTTTTTCTTTCATTAAACGAGGGGTACCAACAATTTTGTCCACGTGTATAGATGAGGACGTGAAAGGTCCTCTTTAAGATGCGACAGTTTCCGCCAAGATTGCACCAAAAGTTTGGAGTAAAATTCTGGTGCAAAGTGAACCTACTAATAGGTGTTATAAACTAGACAGTCTAAAGATACACCAGATTCATCATCCATCATTAGCAACTGTGATAAATTTGGTGGATTTTCGGGCTACCTGTCTAAATTAACGCTTTTTTTAGCCAATGTGTCTGTACAGCTCTGATATATACAGTATATAAATTTAAATTTCAGTTTTTGACTTTGATTTTTCTTCTGCTCTAAAATAAAAACTAATCTCTCATCACTGCATCATTACTTTCTAGGAACGTATTGGTATAGAAAGCAGAAATGTGGAACTGTCCCAACTAATTGATTTGCAAACTGATATATAATATAAAGGATGAGACGGTCTGCAGGTGTTGGGTAAGAAGGCTAGTCTCACAAAGCAAGTGATGCTCTGCAGGTTACTCTGCAGACTTGAGGGAGATGTACTAAAGGACCACTGTCCGTCCTCCTCCCTCTGGCTGAGATGTGGTGGGGGGGAGCAGTGACGTTAGACGTGCACTATAAAAGCCTGGGCTTGAAGCAGGTGCAGGGAATACACTTCTACAAGAGTAGTGATGCCACCACCAAAAATCCCCGGATCTGCAGGGAAAAGCTTCAGAAGGGCTGTTTCTGAGCTTGATCCCAAACAGGCTGAGGCTATTCTGGTAAGAGGAATAACGTAACCTTCTGTTTTATGCTCTGTGTACCCAGTCTTCAATCTGTTTTACAGGTTTATATAACTTACAGTGGAGTTTACCTTTACTTGTTTTATGACTGTGTATTTTGCCCCAAGTTTTTTGTAGTTGTAGGAAATGTTGTATACTTTGTACATAGCTGACATGTCGTGTTAAAAATTAGTCCCTTATCGTTTCTTTGGTATTTTACATATATTACAATGGCAGTCTGTATAGAGGTGGCATTTAGATACCAAGTCCATTTATGCTGTCTGGAAATACATAAGTCAACTTTATTGGGCCAGATTTCTACACTCAATGAAACGTCTTTAAGAGCGCCACCCAAAGAGACATTGAAAAGTGTTCTTCTCGGGGTGTTCTGCTCAAAGACAATGGCCAACATGCATAATATATGGTGGAAATGAAAATCTGAACCCTGGATAAGGGGTGGTCTTCGCAAAGAGGTTGACTTTTGGAGCAGTTTCTCTGTATATTGTATTATGCTCTTGTTTAATGGGTTTGTGTAAGATTAGATAATAATGGCTGCTTTCTTCCAAAAGCAGTGTCGCACTTGTCTATCGGTCATATCTGCTATTGCTGCCCAGCTCAATAGAAGTTAATTGTCATGAATTGTAAAACTGCAGACTATCTAGAACATATCTATCTAGTCCTGGGCAACCCCTTTAAGCTTTTAATTCTGCTTTACATAAGGAGAAATCTATTTTCTGATGAATGAGTATACCGAGAAAGTTTTGTTGTAAGCCTGAAACATTTATATGAAAACTTTTTACTTGATAGATCTATATACTGCTTAAATGGTAAAATACTATCTACATTGTAGAATTCCAAAAAATTGGATGCATGAGTACTGTCATTTTATAGTCATAGCCCAGAAGCGAATTGTATTATTTAATGGGAAATTTAATTTAATTTCAAAAAATGTAGTTGTCCCCATATAAAATAAATGCAGACTGGTGACGGGTCCAGTTTTTTGACTTTTTGTATATTTATTTCCCTTTATTTGCCCTAATGAACTGGACAGTCCAGCAGATTTTAATGACTTACATATTCTTTTGCTCTTGGCATTACATAGTTTGCACTTTGTCTCCAATTTGTTTGTGTGTGTGTGTGTATGTGTATGTGTGTGTGTGTATGTGTGTATGTGTGTGTGTGTGTGTGTATATGTATGTGTGTGTGTGTGTGTGTATGTGTGTGTGGTTACAAGTGACCCTACAACTATCGCAAAAAAATCCAACTGTGTTGGAATTTTTGCTATAGTAACATGATTTTAGCACAATTTTAGCTCCAGACTGAAGCACTTTCACTAGCACCAGTCTAATATGTAACCAACTAACCTAAGGCTTGGGTCAGATCTGCATTGGAGTCTCCGTAGGAGACTTTTCTCTCCACCGGTTTCAGTTTAATAACCAGCAGATACCCGGTGGACCCCATTATAGAAATCACAGTAGTCACAAAATGGAGACACTGATAATTTAAAACCTCACGTTTAATAATATTTTTTTTTTAAATGAAAAAATATATTAGCAAGGGCTCCAATGTAGAATCTCTCGTAAACACCGCCCAGACATCCACAGAACTAAGAATTTAACAGTACTGCCTGGTCACAAAACAATTGAAGCACTATAATATCCCCACAGAGCGGCTGGACACACAACTCTTCTCTTGCCAACTCCAATATAGGGGAATATCAGGCTATCTGCCTTTATGCGCAGCGCCTCCACAACACTACAATAACTACACTCAGGGTAAATGCCTAGAGCCCTTAAATACAGCAAGCTCTCCCCGAACAGTTATGTACTGTTATAAGCAAATCAGCTCCAGAGTAACAGAGCATTTACCCGCGGGTCCACTGGTATCCACGGGTAACTGCTACTTTAGTGGACGGGCTTTCCATCTTTTGGGTCCCCATGCAGACCTGAATGACTGAGACACGAACGCTAGTGTGAGCCTAGCGTAACTGTGTTATTTTGGAGTGTAGGAGTTAACTGAAGGTTGTGGATCAATCCTTGTGGACAGAATGGTACTCACTAGTTGCCTAATTTGAAAGGGTTCTGTGCAGTCTAAAACTTTGGGCAACTGGGCACCAGTTGGCTGCCACTGTATGATATTTATATGAGTTATGCTCCAACAAAGTCTGGTAACTGGAAGTGGAGAGGGTTCTTTGTAATGAAATTCCTTTTGGTATTGGACAAATAATACAGTCGAACAACTCCAAAAGACCACAATTAAATTGACCCAGACTTTTTATAGTCACGTAATGTGGGGTTTCAGCTTGCTTGAACTGTTTATTTTAGGGGTTTATTTTTTTGATAACATGATTAAGACTTTACCCAACTATCAGGGGTACACTGGGGTAAGGGTAGCACCTCTTTAGGGTAATATATATTTCCAACAAGGATCAAGTTATGAACTTCACTAGTGTTAGAAATTCTATGACATATAAAGAGGGTGCTTTAGACTATCTCAATAGTTACACAGTTAGTATAGCCGAAAAAAAGCATTTCCATCAAGATCAACCTAGGGATGGGAAAGGAACTGGCTGAGGGGGGGGCTTGAAGGAGGCAAAAAAACTAAACAATTTAATATTTTCTTTATTCATCTACTTTTTTCCCTGTGACCAACTCTTGGGATGACTATTCCAAAGATTCACAGGATTTATGGAAGTCTTGTCAACTCTAGAGGCCGTACCTGTTATTCTACAGACAGAGGGAGTGCCCCCTTGTTTTTTGAGGGGATTTTATAATCTATGGCATAGGTATAGAGTCCTGTTATACGACTCTATATCTATTTTAATACACAACAATAATCTGCACTCATGATGCATGTAGACATGCATGATGTCCAAACATTCAGCATATAACAGAATGTGTACATACAGATGTATCAAGTGGCATGTGTAATATCTACCACACTTATGCTACTTGTGTAGCGTGATCACCTATTCGCTTTGTTTTAGAGCGACCATACCACACAAATAACATGGTGCACCCTGGCACAGAATGAACATCCATTTGGTGCCGACTTCATCAGTTTTTTCAATTAGATTGTTCAATAATTTTAGAAATTCACTTATACCATATGACACATGGGAGCCCATTACAGCTGACCTTTTAGGCTAGGGCTACACAGGGACTTTGGCTGCGAATTGCGTTGCACAAAGATCGCTGGGTAACCTTGTGACTCCTTCACTAATATTACTAAATGAAGTTGCATTGTGACTCCTAGTGTGTCGCTACCACGACAAGTATAATATAATATCAGACATTTTTATGGTCACACCTATGGGGGTCATTTGTTTGAAAAGTTATTTTTCCTATGCATACTCTGATACTTAAAAAAAAGAGTTATATCTTCCAGCTCACCATATCCACATATGAATGAACTCACATGTTAGGATGCAAAGGAACACTCACTGGACTTCTCTGAGCGAAATATATTGAAGGTACTGAATCAATAAAAAAGTTCCAGTATCCAACGACAGTCACAACCATAGCTATGATTAAGGGGCTATACGCCCTGAAACACGTAAGCTGTCCTATGGATCGCAAATTTTTGTAACTGGTTGTTACTTTTTTTTAGCTATGTAGATTAAAAGTTAAATTTTATTCATTGATCATACTGTCGTTGGATGCTGGAACTTTTTGATTGATTTAATACTCTGATACTTGCCTCAGTAAGAATACTCATTTGCTGTGCAGTATATCCATAAAAGCTAACATTATGTACTACAGCAGTCTCCAACTTGCGACTATCCAGCTGTTGCAAGTATATGCCATAAGCTGTCATGCTGAAAGTTGCAGTTGTAATGGGTGATGAGCTACACATTAAAGGTCATTGTGAAAGGGATAAAACCATAAAGTTAAGGACTTTGTGGTTTAAAATGTTCTTTCAGTCCCCCCCCCCCCAAAAAAAAAAAAAAAAATGCAGAGGGAAAGGAAAGGGTTAAAGCAAAAAATAAGGCATATTCACCTGTCTTCATGTAAACAGCGGATGTACTGCTGACAAACACAAACTGTATAGAGACATTAAAGGGTTTCCAGGCCCAGGACAATTTTGTTACATGTCCTCAAGATAGGTCATCAATATCACACCGGTGGAGGTCTGACACCAAGCTACGCACAAGTCAGCTGGTCCACGCAGTTGGAAGCTGAAAGCTCCATCCCCTGTATAGTAGCAATGCCAAAATAGTGCAGCTCAGGTCCTGTTCACTTGAATGGGGAAAGAGCTGCAATACTCACAAAGCATGGAGGCTTCTGCCTCCAGCTCCATTCCCTGTACAGGTTCCTCTGCTCAAAGCTGCCCAGAACAGATAGTCAGTGAGGGTTTCGGGTGTTGAACCCTTACCAATCTGATATGGATGACATATCCTGAGGAGAACCCCTTTGATAATTATTCGCTCCCGTACAATACAATTATTACCACATGTAAGTTACAGATTAAGCAGTGGAGATTGACTTGTTACAATATATTATTGATTGGTGCTCGCTATGTGCAGAAAATTAAAGGGATTGTCCAGTTTCAACAAATAAGTGTTATTGTTTATATAATGAAAACTTGTACAATTTTCCAATATACTTTCTGTATCAATTCCTTGTGGTTTTCTAGATCTCTGCTTGTTTTCTTCTAGTGGTTAAAAATCAGTCCATGGTCATGTGATATATGGTCCAAGGTCATGTGATGGACCACAGGTGCACAGCTCGTTACAGTCACAGCTCCTGTGTGTCCATCACATGACCATGGACTGTAGAACACATGACCATGGACTGATTTTTATCCGCTGGAAGTAAGTAGAATGAATGACAGCAAGCAGAGATCTAGAAAACCGGGAGGAATTAATACAGAAAGTATATTGGAAAAGTGTACAACTTTTCATTATACAAACAGTATACAAAAGTGTTACTTTTTAGCCATAAGGAAATCTGAACGAAAGAAATTTTACAGTGATAAAGAAATTGTGGTTGTAGTCTGGATCATTGTAATAAAGATAAAATCTGTCCTTACCTTTTTGATTATGAGGAATCACTGTTCTCCGAATAAGTATTTGACTGACAGCTATCTAATCTATATGGCAAGCCGTAGTATTTGTGGTCAGTCATGTTGGAATATAGTAGATACAAATGTTATGTGTTATCGTGGCTTAGAATAGTGGTGAGAGAGTGATGTTGTATTTGGAACACTACAATATGGATTTTACACAAGTGAGGATAGCCATGTCTATAAACATGTTACGGGTGGTTTATAATGATCCAAGGTCCGAGAGGACAATATGATATCTAGTAAAATAAACTGGATTATTAAATATTAATAATAGTTGAGGTGAAAAAAGGTACAAATCCAGGGTTGATCCAGAAAAAGGAAAAACAATTTGCTTTTAGCAGTTGCTCTAACTCTACTTATGCTCAATAAGTGGATGGATCCACAGCAATGAGGTTGCCATAAATCATGTTTTATGATAACGGCGGCCATCTTTACGGAGGGAACATTTACAGGATGACACAGTATATACTTCTCTGAAACCTTTTATTGACTCATGTTTGCCTTTACAGTCTCCACGGTTCTTTGGCAGAAGACAGAGTTTAATAGAGGATGCCCGGAAGGAACGAGAAGCAGCGGCGGCAGCTGCAGAGGCCGGAGAGTGCACTGACACCCTGGTATTTGAGGAAAAGGATGGGAAAGCCATTGTCAACCTTCTCTTCTCCCTTAAAGGAAATAAGCCATCTTCTTTATCCCGCACCCTTAAAGTGTTTGAGGTAAGAAATGTAACATGATGATATAGGATACACGTCATCTCTTAACCTTATCTCCTGTATTCATGGAGCCAACAGTCCAGTCAAACCCTCTACTAAACCAGAAATATGTCCGCAATATGTATTACATAAAATTGAAATTTCCATACTTTCATCATTGAGTCACCCTAAAAATCGGTTCCTGAATACAAAATCTCATTGGATAGTAGCCATAAGGACATAATGGGCAAAGGCGAGTTAATTCTATTAGGGTAGCTACAAGCGTACTTGGATTTGTTGCTATGGACAAGTCCACCGCAATATCTTTCCATCACAAGGTCTGCAGGCAAGACATGTAGATTTTGTGGCGAATTTGTACATTGTGTAAAATTCCAGTATGTTAAGAAGCCCTTTAGTCAATAAATACTAAGCCATAGCATTATAAATATGTAATATAATATATAAGTGGTAAAATAGTTGTCCCAAATGATGAAAGCTTCAATAAGGCCCCTTTTATATCTTCAGTATCATCAATATTCCATCTAAAGGATCAAATTCACTATTAGATTATTTTACTATTAGAATAGTATAGAGACTTGCGGAACAAATATTTATAGTGGATTGTCTGTAAATAGAAAAAGAGTCAGATTTTTTTTTCCCCTTTAAGGCTAAGGCCCCATGCAGCGAATTGCTGTAAAAAAATGATGCGGAAAAAAAGACTGCCGCAGAAATGCATCGCGTTTTTCTCTGCAGCTTTTTTCACAGAAAGTCCGCAGAGTTTTCCTTTCTGCCTCTATTATACCTATATGGAAATCGCCGGCGTTTCCGTAGGTATAATTGACATGCTGCGATTTACAAAAACGCAATGGTTTTTTAAATCGCAGCATTTCCACTGTGGATTTTTTTTCTGCAATGTGTGGATGGAATTAGTCAGATTCCGATCCACTTTGCATGTAATGTAAAATGCAGCGATTTTTACCATGGTGTATCTGCAACGTTGCATTTTCACAACATGGGGCCCCGGCCTAACAGAGCAACTCCTGGTCATTGACTGTGCCTTGTATTCAAATCAATGTAGCTGTGCTGCAATACCAGACACAGCCCAAAGCCAAGGTGGCGCTGTTTCTCATCTCAATAATCATTATAAACTATAGTTTTAATAGAGGATATCAGTCATTCTTTACATATGCTTTGGCATGCTGCACTATTTTGCCTGCCAAAATAAAAGACACCACGGCGGAAAGTCCTCATTATAGTAAAATGAAAAATTAATATTTATCATGAGGCTTTGTTCACATCAATTTTCAGCCTTCTGTCAGAGGTATACATCAGGAGAATAGCCAGACCTATACCTAAGATGAAAGACTCTCATTTGTGCCACAGTGTAATGTACCAGCCTGTGGATACCAATTGATTCCATTACATGTTCTATATACTTGCCATACTATGCATAAATTACTATAGTGGCCTAAACATCATGTATTTTACTATGGGTAAAAACATTATTACATCAAGAAATAGCAATGGAATCAATATAATAAAGATTAACGCCAGACAACGGAATTTAGTATTAACCTCTGTTGTGCTGGGATGGATTTAATATTAGGATATCTGACAATGCTAGATGAATGCAGCAGATCTAAACACTTGTATATTAAAGTAATAATATAATTTGCCATGTATAGAGTATTCAGTAACTGGTACTATAGCACCCAGGTATATTTAATGCTAGGTTCACATATCAGTTACGCTAGGTTCACACAAACATTCGGGTCTCCACACTAACGTTCAGGACTGGGACCCTGTCTTCTTAAAAAGCGGTTACCTGCGGACCCCCTATAATGGGGTCCCCCAGGTGTCCGCCCTTTTCAGTATAAAAACAAGACTTTTCTCTCTGACAATTTTAAGCGTATTCTGCGGCAGAGCCTCCTACGTAGATTCCAATGCAGGTGTGAATCCAGCCTCAGAGTCTCCATCTCACTGTCCGTCGGATGAAAAAGTGCTACAACCTACAAGAAAACATAAAGTGAGATGAAAGAAAAACCCCATAGATACTTTCACAAGTAATACTGAGAATAGAATCTACAGAGGATCCAGATATTTTACATAGCTCTCTATTCGGAGCATTTTGTTGCTCACAGTATGTGACACTTGGAGTGTAAGATGTTCTGTGTTGTCCGTGAGATGCTCTGTGATGTGCCCTTGGGCAGGCATTGGGAGACAGACAGCGGTAATGTAATTTCCTTGTGTATGTGCCAGCTATCTGTTGCTGCCCCCGCAGTGGTAATGCGATCAGTGCTGTCACATTAGTGGTAATGCATTGATGTGCAGATACCTGCCACACAAATAGGGCAGGAGGAGCAGCTAGTCACTGCCTCAAGCACCACACAGTAGAACTGGCTCCATTAACCCTTGCCTCCTCTCAAGCTTGGCTTTAGAAAATGTCTTAACGTCTCTCTTTGTGGTCAATGTTTGTTACAAGTTGCATGCCTCTTGCAAAATCTGGTACATTGTGATCTGCCTAAAAGCCAACAAATGTGCTAAAAGATGCCCCATCCTATGACTTTTAACCTAATAAATACATTTCACAATGACCACATCCACTTTTACAACTTTTTCCAGGAGCAAAAATTTTGCTAAATTTAGCACACACAAAGGGGCAAATTTCTTAAGACTGGTGTATTGTACACCATTATTAAAAAATGGCCCAACTGGCAGAGGGAATTGACGGTCCTGGCGCCAGAATGGAAATCTATGCCTGGTAGGTGAAAAGTTGACCAGTGGACCAATAGTAGCTTAAAGAGGACCTTTCATGTCCTCCTGCACATGCGTTTTTATATACCGCTAGAAAGCCGACAGTGCACTGAATTCAGCACACTGTCGGATTTCCCAGTATGTGCCCCGGGGCTGGAGATATCGGTGCCTTTAGTTTCGGCATCGATCTCTGCCGACTGTCAGAAGGGCGTTCCTGGCAGTCTAGCTGGGCTGTGAGGAACGCCCCCCCTGACTGTACTTGTCCATAGCCCTGTACTGTCAGAGGGGGCATTCCTTACCGCCCAGCGATGACGCTGAGCAGTGAGGAACCCCCCCCCCCCCAGTACAAAGTCTATGGACAAGTACAGAGTTAAATGCCCGGGAATCACAAACTATCTGATTGCTGTCGGGTCTCCACTGAGTAAAACGCTGCAGTTATGGTGCAGGGCTGGCACCATGTTTAAAGTCTCGATATCCATCATACATGTACAGCAGTTGTCGAGAAGGGTTTAAAAAAAAATCTCTTTTTCCAACTTTTTTTTTTCTCCAATAAGTCCAGTTCTTTACATAATTTAATAGGCTCTGGTCCACTGACCCTGGCACAGTTGGATTTTTTTTCTCTAGACCCCACCATTCCTGGGTAGTCAATGCTGTTAGTTTTGGTGTCTGATATGGTATTTAGGCTCTGTACTGTCGGGAGGGCGGTGTCAGGCAGGAGCAAACAAGGGGTGTGATTCTGAGCTCTGACACTGGCTGCCTCTGATTGGAGCTCTGAATCACGCCCCCCTGACTGACACCGCCCTTCAAATATTACAGAGTGTAAATAGCACATCAGGCACCAAAACTATCTGTATTTGTTGCTCAGGAATGGTGGGGGCTAGAGAGAAAATTCCAACTGTGCTGGAATCAGTAGAGCAGCCTCTATTAAAAGATCCTATGAACCTGAAATGGTGGAGATGACTGATGCATCTGTCTCCATTTACTGTAATGTTAAAAAACAAGACGAGCTCGGCAAGTCTCCTTCCTCCATAGGCCCTGTCTCTATGGGAGGTATGCCATTACCTAGATTTCTCGTAGAGTTTATTCTCTCTGCCCAGTGGTAAAGCTGGATTACCCTATAATGACACATGACTAGTCTATATGGCTAATAGATTTCCATGAGCCTACAGTATACGAAGGAGAAGACTTTGTTCAGCCACTGAGATTTCTATACTTGGTGTGCAGAAGAGCTGCCAAGTTCCACTGAAAGACCAACTCTTATTCTAATTTCTGGTTAGAGAAGTTGGTTTGTTCCTGTTATCCAATCTCTGACTTGTCTGAATATCCCCTAGTACTTGGCATTTGTAGCCCTAGAGAAATTTTAGACAAATCCAGCTTTCTGTAGCCAACTCTGTACCTTTTCATTTGCCATAAGAAACTAACAAAAGCTGACTGAGATGCCTAGATATCTGCATGCTTTATAGTAACAGTGCAGTTTGCATTGGATTCGTCATTTTGTGAAGCTGATCGTTTTTATAAATGCACTCTGCCAAATAAAGGTAAGGGTAACCCTGCCCACATTTCAAACTCCTACATTTTTTCCCCTAAAAAGTGGGGTGTCATTTAAAGAGTATAAAGAGGATGGTATTTCGCCAACATTACTTCCCAAATGTTAGATATAGGTATAGCCTTCTTTATTGGAGAAGTAGTCGACCTTTACAAGCATAACATCAGACACTTAGATATGTTAACATTGTATCCTGTAAATGTCCCATAATGCGACAAAACCCAAGAACCCCAACTAAATGGTCCCATGTAGATTCTACTAATAGTAACATATCATAAGCAAAACAATCTTGACCTCGCCTACCTACATGGACATATTTATGTCTCTGACTTCAGAAGGAAAAGAGCGAGAGGATCTTGTCAAACAATGGTGACAGTGGGAACTCCTGCTTGACAAATGGTCTATCAGCACCCATTGTCAGAAGCGCCAGTTCAGAAACAAATCCATAAACATTTGTAGGAAATTGTGGCAATTCCAAGGTGAGAACAATATGGGGGCACATCCCTGATTTTCATAAGTCACCAATTTTCATCCAGTTTGTCAGAGCAATATGTTTTCTATATGAGCGTGCTATAGTTTGGGATATACTTAAATTTCATATCTGATTTACATATCTATATAAGATAATTTTCTCTACATTGCTTTAGCAGTTTGTGGCCACAATGGTATGTTTCTGTTTCTATGAAGGCCCCTACATGGCATTATTATTGATTTAGTAGACATTTTGCATCTGATAGACTCCCTTTAATATGAAGCCTAATCTGCAGGTAGCATGCTATAGAGCAGGAGGAGGGTAGAAGATTGATGTATTGTTTAATAGGCAAAGATTCAACTATCATGTATATCCCTGCATATTCCATTCTTATGAGTCCAATGGGCGGTCCTACTCACTGACTGAAAGTTTCTCCTATATGACTATAAGATAAGTAACTGAAACGTACAAAGGCCATAAAGAGTAGGTATATACAGTGGGGGAAAAAAGTATTTAGTCAGCCACCAATTGTGCAAGTTCTCCCACTTAAAAAGATGAGGCCAGCCTGTAATTGTCATCATAGGTAGACCTCAACTATGAGAGACAAAATGAGAAAACATATCTAGAAAATCACATTGTCTGATTTTTTTAAGAATTTATTTGCAAATTATGGTGGAAAATAAGTATTTGGTCACCTACAAACAAGCAAGATTTTTGGCTCTTAGAGACCTGTAACTCCTTCTTTAAGAGGCTCCTCTGTCCTCCACTCATTACCTGTAGTAATGGCTCCTGTTTGACATTGTTATCAGTATAAAAGACACCTGTCCACAACCTCAAACAGTCACACTCCAAACTCCACTATGGTGAAGACCAAAGAGCTGTGGAAGGACACCAGAAACAAAATTGTAGACCTGCACCAGGCTGGGAAGACTGAATCTGCAATAGGCAAGCAGCTTGGTGTGAAGAAATCAACTGTGGGAGCAATAATTAGAAAATGGAAGACATACAAGACCACTGATAATCTCCCTTGATCAGGGGCTCCATGCAAGATCTCACCCCGTGGGGTCAAAATGATCACAAGAACGGTGAGCAAAAATCCCAGAACCACACGGGGGGACCTAGTGAATGACCTGCAGAAAGCTGGGACTAACGTAACAAAGGCTACCGTCAGTAACACACTACGCCGCCAGGGACTCAGATCCTGCAGTGCAAGACGTGTCCCCCTGCTTAAGCTAGTTCATATCTGGGCCCGTCTGAAGTTTGATAGAGAGCATTTGGATTTTCCAGAAGAGTATTGGGAGAATGTCTTATGGTCAGATGAAACCAAAGTAGAACTGTTTGGTAGAAACACAACCCGTCGTGTTTGGAGGAGAGTGAATGCTGAGTTACATCCAAAGAACACCATACCTACTGTGATGCATGGGGGTGGCAACATCATGCTTTTGGGGCTTTTTCTCTGCAAAGGGACCAGGACGACTGATCCTTGTACATGAAAGAATGAATGGGACCATGTATCGTGAGATTTTGAGTGCAAACCTCCTTCCGTCAGCAAGGGCATTGAAGATGAAACGTGGCTGGGTCTTTCAGCATGACAATGATCCCAAGCACACTGCCAGGGCAACGAAGGAGTGGCTTCGTAAGAAGCATTTCAAGGTCCTGGAGTGGCCTAGCCAGTCTCCAGATCTCAACCCCATAGAAAACCTTTGGAGGGAGTTGAAAGTCCGTGTTGCCCAGCGACAGCCCCAAAACATCACTGCTCTAGAGGAGATCTGCATGGAGGAATGGGCCAACATACCAGCAACAGTGTGTGCCAGCCTTGTGAAGACTTACAGAAAACGTTTGATCTCTGTCATTACCAACAAAGGATATATAACAAAGTATTGAGATGAACTTTTGTTATTGACCAAATACTTATTTTCCACCATAATTTGCAAATAAATTCTTTAAAAAAACAGACAATGTGATTTTCTGGATATTTTTTTTCATTTTGTCTCTCATAGTTGAGGTCTACCTATGATGACAATTACAGGCCGGCCTCATCTTTTTAAGTGGGAGAACTTGCACAATTGGTGGCTGACTAAATACTTTTTTTTCCCCACTGTACTTTAGTAAGTTACAATTGATTGTGAATTTTTTCCTACAAGCTACATACATATCAATCTCTATGCATCACTATAAGATAGTGCCTGCAGATCAGGTACAATGTACAACCAGATAGGTTCTGGCTGGCTTCATATAGGTTTATTTGCTCCTTGAATGTGGACTGTATGTTGGTCATATTTCCCAGATTGAATACTGAGCAGGGACTCGGACTCCAAGCACTATAGTCATCTATGATGCTGGTAGACCCTGCCTCCTTGGGGGTGTACTGCTCAGTACTGTCATTATGTCTTCAGTAAGGAACACTAGTCCCACAGCCAGAAGGGACTTCTAGCATCATAAATGACTCTGATGTCTGGAGTCCCAGTTTTTGCTTAGAGCTCAGTGAAGGAAATACCGCGGACATATGAACTGTATTTCAGGAGCGAATAAGCCCATGTGAAGTCAGCTTAAGATCAAAATACATAAATGTGGTTGTTCAGGATTTATGTTTTATGGCCTGTCCTTAAGATAGGACATACTAGTGCATCTCAATAAATTAGAATATCATCAAAAAGTTATTTTTAGTAATTCAATTGAAAAAGTGAAACACATATATTATATTGAGTCATTACAAACAGAGTGAACTTTTTCAAGTGTTTATTTATGTTAATGTTAATGATTATGGCTTACAGCCAAGGAAAACCCAAAAGTCATTATCTCAGAAAATGAGAAGAATTAACCCAAAACACCTGCAAAGGCTTCCTAAGCGTTTAAAAAGGTCCCTTAGTCTGGTTCAGTAGGCGACACAATCATGGGGAAGACTGCTGACTTGACAGAAGTCCAGATGGCAGTCATTGACACAATCCACAAGGAGGGTAATTCTGATGATATTCTAATTTATTGAGATGCACTAGTACATTTGTGATTGGTGGGATCTCCATTGATGTCAATGAGAACTGGACTGCAGTACAGCCACCTGCAACTACAATATACAGGACAGGGGGTCAACTGCTTCCAGCTCCATGGTGTATATAGTACCGGTGTTGGAAGTGACCCCGTGCAGCTCACTGGTGCAGGGGCTGGCTGTCAGCCCACATGGCTCAAATATTTATGACCTGTCCTAAGGATCCAATCCCTTTAATTTGGATATAATGTTAACTATCTTAGACATTTGAAGCTAAGATCCTGCATCTGGAGACACGACCCGGAAAGAAAGAAACAGGAACAAGCTCAGATTTGGAGTATTTGATACGCTGTGAAGTTCATCGTTCAGACCTTATCACACTAATGAGCTCTATTAGAAGAGTATCAGAAGATGTAAGGACCACAAAAGAAGTAAAAGGTAAGCAACGTCCAAGCCTGGCTATAGCATAACATGGATGTGTCTTTCAAGAAAGGCAGAGTTAAATCCAGACTTCTCACAGTAGTTTTGTGGTCTTCTCTACCACCTGATGTTACAAATGGGTGAACCTCCCAAGGTTCATTTCGTTTCAGGTGGCTCAGGTCCCTGATTTGTTCTGGGTCGAACAAGTTCCATAGAACCGGAAGTTAAATTATTATACTCTATAATATAATAATATAATATATAATAATATAATAAGAAATATTCATTCTCACCTTCCCTCACCTCTTTTGGGCCTCCTCACGATGTCTGGCGCTCTCTCTTGGTCTCCTCAGCAAACAGAGATCTGGCACCAGAAGGAACCTCAAATATCTGGCAATCTCTGCTGTTGCATAGGGTCTAAGTAGGTTGATAATGGATATAACTAATGAATTTTCTAGCTCAAAATTGCTAGTAGACAGATTGAGAGACATAAGGGGAGTTCTTCAATCCATTAGCTACTATAGAACAAGGGGCCCATATATCGTTCTTACATAGGGGCCCACTGTTGCCTGAGCAGGGAAGCATTATACAAGAGCCCACTCCAACAACTGCAGAGCTGCAGGTTGGGAATCAATGGTGTAAGGCATGGGTAAAAAGCACCATGCTGTCCTCGTGTGGATATGTAGCATAAAAGAAATACAGTATGGGCATTGCAAGAGTAGGGGGCGTTATGGCCTTCATTTTGTGGCTATATTCTGGCCTATCTTTAGGTGGCATCTTGATCTTTGATTCATAATAATAATACCGATAAGTTACACTTCTTCCACACTGAGTTACTTTGGTAAATAATATTTTTGTTTTGACATACACAGTTCACTGGTTTCCTACTAAAATTGCAGACCTGGACAAGTGTCACCACTTGGTTACCAAGTACGATCCAGATCTAGACTTGGACCACCCGGTAAGTTGTATATCTGTTTACAGATAAGTCATCTATGTACTACAGGAATATTTACCGCAAAGTATATGACAAGGTTCATGGGCACAATAGTCCACAGTCTCTAGTGGTGGTGATGGGTACTGCAGCCCTGTGCTTATCAATTAAATAGAAACAGAGCTGCTACCGGCTCAGTCCATAGCAGTAGCTGGCAGTGCCCAGAGGTAGTGGTGGTAGCTGATTGGTTTGGGGTCCATATTGATAAAGGTGATGGTAACAGTCTGCTGTCCATTTCGTTATCTCCAGGAGGAATAACAGAGGAACAACACAATACAGCATTCTGAGAATTTATTTAAACAGACATATCAGGATTAGTGCTGAGTCTTCTATTAGCATAAAACTACATATTCTACACCAGCTCATATTTTTTTCCTTTTGTACTGTTAATACTATTCTTTTCCATGCATTGTTCTGATTAATCTTCTTTTTTCAGGGTTACTCTGACCAAGAGTATCGCAAAAGAAGGAAGATGATTTCTGAAATAGCCTTCACCTACAGACAGTAAGACCTGGCTTATGGGATATGGAATCATATACAGAACACATATGACATTGTATCTGAAGTTTTCTTACACGTCTGCTCAATGGTCTGCTTATCGGCAGTACAATTAGACTGGCCAGTTATAGAATGTTTCTATGCCCCATATCAGCCTGTAATATAGTCTTATGGGCTGTGTTATACTGCCGAGCACCGACAGCCGGGTTACAGTAGGATGTCGCTGAATGTTATTAACCTTCAGTTGGCTAAAAAAAAATGAAAGCATATACTGCCTCTGAGCACTGAATGACCTGGCCAAGTGTGCATGTGTTCTTCATGGGGAAATGGAAGTAAGTAGCAACCCATCACCTCTTGAGACAGATCA
The DNA here is from genome assembly GCA_947044405.1 of Leptodactylus fallax. Classification (NCBI taxonomy): domain Eukaryota; kingdom Metazoa; phylum Chordata; class Amphibia; order Anura; family Leptodactylidae; genus Leptodactylus; species Leptodactylus fallax. Next base: position 476,545 of record CAMRHE010000412.1, read on the forward strand.
GGGGAGTAGCTATAGGGGGTGCCCTGAACCCTGTGGAAACCCATAGGTCCCAGTGCCACCTAAAATATACCATTATTCCAAATGGCACAAGGTAGATAGGGGCCCCATTATAGATTCGGCATTGGGGTTTCAAGTTACACCTCTGCGGCAGGTTATCCCCTTTGAGTTGGCTGGTCATGCTGATAAGATTGGGCCAAGTTATGTGTATGGGCACCTTAAGGGGCTCTTCTGTAATCTCGCTACTAAATGTGTGCCAGTACTATTGCCCTCTTGTCTCAGATACTTAGGGGTGTAAATGGATTACCAAAAAGGCGCACCATTTTAATTTATGCCGTGGGGCCCTCCTGACCTCTATGTATAGCCCTGCTGTTACAGGGTATTCCTATGTATATTTCATGCACACTTTGGCTTATCTTTGCAGTGGTGAGCCAATCCCACGGGTGGAGTACCTTCCGTCAGAGATTGCAACCTGGTAAGAGAAAACCCCTAAATATAAATTTGGAAAATGGTATTACCATTTTGTGAAATAACTAATTGGTTAATATTTTTACTGTTTTTTGCAGGAAGGAGGTCTACAGTACCCTTAAGAGTCTGTACCCAACACATGCATGTAAAGAGCACCTAGAAAGTTTTCATCTGCTGGAGATCCAAGGTGTATACAGTGAGGACAGAATCCCACAGCTTCAGGATGTGTCCTGCTTTCTAAAAGGTGATCAAAAGCTATGTTCAGGATTAAAGATTCATCTCATTTGCAATGTCATGTCTGGGGCCTGTAGGCACTTGATCCTACCACCACCAAGATAGATAAGAGGGCTTCTTCCTGTCTATGGGATACATGACAGACGTGATGCTAGTAATTTCCATGCTCACAATTACCAATGGATTGATGCATGGAAGGAACAAGGAATTTTCCTAGGGACAAGACTCCTAAATTAATCCATAATCCTAAACCAGCATCAGACTGTCCACCCTATTACCCTTCTACAGCACTTACTGTGTTAGGCTAAGTTCACATCTGCGCCGGAGTCTCCACCACAGAACCTGCCAGAAATCAATGGAGAGAAAAGTCTGGTACGGAGGACTTTTCTCTCCGCCGGATTCAGTATAAAAACGACGGACACTAGGCGGACCCCATTATAGGGGTCACTGGTGTCCACAGGTAACCACTGTTTTAGCAGTCAGGTTCTCCTTTTTTCAGGTCCCCCAGCAGATCTAAAAGATGAAGAGTCGAGCGAAGATGTGAACCTACCCTAAGTATCCTGGCCCACCAGAGGATGCTCATGTAATCTCATGGGCCAGTCTGACAATGACCACAACCCCTTATAACAGCTAGTAGTTGGACCCGCACGGTGGCTCAGTGGTTAGCCTTTGCAGTGCTGGAGCCCTGGGTTTGAATCCTGCCAAGGACAACATCTGCAAGGAGTTTGCGTGGGTTTCCTCCGGGTACTCCGGTTTCCTCCCACACTCCAAAGACATACTGATAGGGAATATGATGGTGCTATATATGTAAGCGAACTAAATAAATAAATATTGATGGCCTATTCTAGAACAAGCCATCAATATTAAAACGCTGGTTATGGTAATTGTTACAAAATAGCTTTTTTCATAGTGTACAGGCATTCTACTTATTCCTTACCAGACAGATAGATCGATCTATAGACATGTGACTATAGATAATCAGACAGGTCTACACAGTATAGTACATTTTATGCATTTCATGTTTAGTATTAGGTTTTATTTATGAATACGTTTGCACTGAGATCTGGAGCCACCTGCTGGCCATTGTCTAAACTGCAATTGCTAAATAGGTTGCATGACTAATTTAGGTTAGACACAAAGAATAGTGCGGCCAATATTTGGAAGGAGGAATAGCATACAGTACACAAGTTTTTGTGTAGTCTGAAATGTCACACAGGTTTATTGTAGAAAGCAGCATTTTATTATTATGTAACATTCCAGTTGTTAAATGCCAAATAGGTTTTTTAAGTGCCATTTGCTGTTTATTAGAATTCATTTATATTGAGATTGTACCTTCCTAGTACTATTACTTTGCACATGAGCAGACAGTAAAGATCTAGTATGATTCTATTAAATTTTTTCTTTAAGGGTGAGGCCCCACGTTGCAGAAAAGCAGCTTTTTGTGTTGCAGATTTTGCTGTGGTTTTTTGAGCCAAAGCCAAGAGTGGATTGAAAAACTGCAGCAAAATCTGCAACAAAAAAGCAGCTTTTCTGCAACGTGAGGCCTTAGCCTAAGACAGTGTATGGATGGGATTAGCCAGAATCCCATCCACTTTGCAGGTACTGTAACCACAACGTTTCTTGCTTTCCAGCCATGGCCAAAATTCTGCGTTTTCACAATGTGCGGCCCTGGCCTGAATGTGTTTTACACCTAGAGCTGGAGCTAGACTTTCATGTACCCAGGGCAAAGGTTAATTTGGCCACCCTAGCACTGTATTTAAGTAGTCTGACCAAGGCAAAGTATCTTATTGGTACTCAACGCCAGGGATGTATGCCCCAGCCCCCCCTCTAGCTATGACCCCGCATACCATATACTGTTATGAACACGTTTGTGTGGGTCTTTGGGCGACAAACCTAGGTGGGCCCCTTTGCAGCACAAATCATGCAGCAAAATTGTGTTCCTGTAAAAGCTACCACAGAAAAAAAACATCTGACATTGGGTGATCTTGCTGCAGAAACCCCTGCTGTAGATACTATAGGTCTTCCGTAGCTTTCAACCTTTGCATTGCATCTGTAGCACCATTCACTCCCCGGGCTGTTAGCAGGCAGTGAGTGCTTCCATCTGTTCTGACAATAAGTGGACCACCCCAGTAGCTCTGAGCCCCAACGCCAGCCCTGGTCATGAATGATCGTATTGTACAGGAATCAGATGTAATCTGGAACTTGCTTACCTGTTTTTCACAGAAAGGTCTGGATTCCAGTTACGTCCTGTGGCCGGCCTTCTATCCGCTCGTGACTTCCTCGCTAGTTTGGCTTTTCGTATTTTCCAATGCACCCAGTATATTCGACATCCAGCATCACCTATGCACACTCCAGAACCGTAAGTAATAAACCTACTGTGTACTATGTATATAGGGTGCTGGCAACATTCATGCCAATATTGAGCCATTTTCTTTATAGAGTCATTACCAATAAAAAACTGCATTAATAGACTAAAATGGGTCTAAATATCCTACAAATAATGCATTTTTGCAGATTTGTGCAATATAAATCTAATTTCCATCTCCAAGCTCTCCACTGCTTAGCAGGGAGCATCAATGGCACTTACCGCACAACCGATGATGATATGTATAGTGAGATCGATGAATATATAATAATTGATCTGTGAAATGACATTACGTCCATCTTATGTGTACAGGGTTGTATTAATTGAGTTACCAGATAAAGTTGGGCTCATTATGTAGTGGGCGACAGGGCGAGTCAGCCTATTGTCCATGTATTTGTACAAGAATAACTACAGCATGATATCCAAGACCATTTTTGTGTTGCTCCTCAGGGATTGTTGTCACGAGTTGCTTGGACATGTTCCTATGTTGGCTGATAAAACATTTGCACAGTTTTCACAGGTAAGTTTAGTGTTTTACTCATGGATGAATATAATTCACATCAAAATGACTTTTTGATAGGAGCTTAGTTTGCCCCATCACGTTTCCATACTTATGATCATTGGTCGAGGAACCAGAATCATCCATCTGAATAATGGTCTGTTAAATAGTAGTGCTTGATTTCCTAAGTGCTTACTAGATTTGTGTAGATTTGTGTTTTGGTTCGTCGGTTCGGACCAAAAGTTTGTGTTCAGTCTGAGCCAGTTTTTAATAACCGTAAGTGCCGATTGCCTTGAAATATCATGTATGACATCTCTGAAGGCTCCTGGGATTCCATCTAACCCCTTTCTAGTGCTCTAAAGGAAACAAAAATTTAGTAATATCAAAGTTACAGCAAGAGATCTGGCTCTGAGTAAGTAGGATTTTTTTGTATTCTTTTAAAATAACTCCAAAGATTATCCATTTTTGGGAGCCGAAGATGCCTGTGGATGGGTTTATGCATATATGGTGCTGTAGGAAGAAGGAAAAGAATCTATAAGCAGTCAAAAATATCCCTTTTTGGGTAGTACTACCAAGTGCAATGTTTTTTGTTTTTGTAAAAGCCATTTTTGGGACTAGGAGTACTAATAGTTTTAGCAAACTAGCAATTTAGTAAACAACAAGTCTCGTAAAGAAGTAAAATAATTAGTTGTTTTTTCTATACTTTTTTCAATTATTTTTTTTTTTATTTCATTAAAATCAGTACAGAACAGGATAGGCTAGACTGTAGCCCAATGGCGTTATCTGGCTGTGTGGTGATGGCTAGCAGCAACAATGGCAAGACATTATGGAACAGGATGGATAAGGCAGGAGATGATGTCTGGCTGTGGTAGCAGCAATACAACATGATGGACAGACAGCCAGTGGCATCATTGGGGTGGTGATAAATAGCCAGAGCCCCCCCTTGTTAATAGCGGCTGATCTAATAAATGGTATCAGTCGATTGTGTGTGAAAATTCTCCTGGATCCATGCCTGACTCATTTTCACAAATGTAAGTTTTTACCCAATTTTTTGTGGACAACTTTGTCTCCTTCAGTGTGACAACACCACCTCTGCACTGAATAACCTCTCTGACATTATACTTGAGACTGGACAAGACAGTAGATCCACAACAGACACCTGAACTAGTTCCTGCTGCTGATCCAGTCTGCTGCCCCAGAAGTCAATGGGATCATGGCACAGGCTCAGGACATCTTCTGGAGTGAGGGTTATACTGAACCTGGTTGCGCAGGCAATGCCAGTGCCTTGCAGTTTTTCTCATCTGCATCAGGTTGGCGGTGGCATTGTGGATGAAAAATCAACTAGTTGATCTTATTGTATGATCTATATTGGCTGCTGCTGTTTGTAGCGGTAGTGCTGGCAGAGGTGGCAGAGTGGTCAGAGTGGTGATGTTCTTCCCGATCTGACATGTGGGCTACAGAACGTTTCTTGTAATACACCAATTTTGGTTGGTTTAGACCACCGTCATTGTCATCATCATCATAAATGTGACCACAATAAGGGTTACATCAATGAAAACAAGTTAAAAAATAATGTGTCTCTTGAATGGACTGACCTAAAATCACCACATGATAACACCATTGCAACAACTGCCTGCAGGTATGGAGATTAAGAGACACACCGTTACATGTGGTATACATGATCTTACTTAAAGGGAGCTTGTTACCACAAAATTGCTACTGGCATAATGTTATAGAGCAGAATAAACTGAGCAGATTGGTAGTTTTCTGGAAAAAGATTCAGAATAACTTGTAAATCCTTGCTCTTTCTCTATTTAGGAGTCGGTTACTGTCAATCACTGATTGGGTCGGCCTACTGGACTCCTAAGCATAGACAGAGTAAGAACTTCAACTGATAATTTAGTAGTTGTACTTAATGTTTTTCTACAAACCTACATATCAATCTGCTGAGCTCCTCCTGGTCTTTAATATGCTGCTGACAGTTCAGACACCATGCTCGTGTAACAGAAGGATTCCTGAGTTTTCATCAAAAACCAGGGTCTTGCTGGTCATTTATATGTGGTGTCCAGTATTACTGCTGCTGTGCAGCAAATTTGCATTTACGTCTGAGGCATAGGGGTATGTACAATATAGAGAAGTTTTCCCCTCCTTTCATTATTACTACCACTGGTTTCCTTATATATAATTCTGCCGGGAGAAACTGTACAACAGCAAACAACAAATAGCTGAGATCCAGAGTCACTGAACTCCAAATCCAGGTTCTGATGCAGTCTGGCACAGAAAAAGAGAGATCTGAGCACAATAAGTAAAGAAGCTTGCTGGCTATGCTAATATCCCATCAGCAATAACATGAGCTAGTCAGATGTAGGTAGAACTATATACACTCTGTGTGAGCAATGAGAAGCTCCAGAATCCTCTCTGTGCAGTGTACAGGAAAAGCTGTTTGTAGACATGTACAGCCTGTGTATGAAGAGAGAACAGCCCCTCCACCCTCCACTCACTGCCTTGAGCATGCTGGTTATTAAGGATGGAACTTCCCTAGTAACAGGGGGTGAAAAGCGAGTTAGCAAGAAGGTAGACACCGAGTGGCTACTTTAGAGAGATTTTTTTTAGGTAGAAAACAGCAACATTTTAAATGAAGTGCATTACATAAGATTACAGAATCCATTTTAGTTACTACAACTGTTTCAATAGAAGTAGGTAAAATTGGAAGCTGATGCCATTGGTTGGTTTTTGCAGTTAAAGACTAGGCTCTTGGTTAGCCCACTGAAGTTCAATGTTAATCAAATGGTAGCAAGGGCAACACTGAGGCCATGGATTCAAGCCCAAAAATGGTAACATATAGTATAAATGTATTCATATGTTTGCTTGGGTTTCCTCAGGTACAAGTTAATTGTTTACCTATGAACTTAGACCAATAGTGTTAGATTAGGCAGGGAATAGGTATGGGGATTTCTGGTTATACGCACCTGTGGTGAGTGCACTCTGTATATAGAGCTGTAATAAGTTGGCACAATGTCAGTATAGTTAACAGATAAATAAGCATTATTACTATAGATGACTCTATATATTTATTGTAGGACATTGGCTTGGCATCGCTGGGTGTGACAGATGAAGAAATAGAGAAATTGGCAACGGTAAGAACCATTAAAGGATGTTGTATCTGTTATTACATGTAATTAAAAGGGGCTTGCCCACAAAATTAACTTATTCCTAGGGGCGTAACTAAAGGCTCATGGGGCATAGACTGGCAACCATCAAAAATCAGAAAGGAGATAATAGACATTCATCCTGCCTTAGTGAGATGAGCCTATTGGCCCCATGGCTGCGACCATGATGACCCCTATAGTTATGCTTCTGGGCCCCCTAAGGCTCCTGGGTCTAGATGTGACTGCACCCTATGTACCCCTTGAATTACACCCCTGCTTAGCCCCTATCCACATGATAGGGGATAAGTTGCAGTTCTGTTGGGGTACGACTGCTGAATTTATAGAATAAGTGTGGTTTGCACCCAAGTCTTGATAGATCGGTGGTCAACAGTGTGCACCTAATCATTTCAATGGAACCTCTGGTGATAGTCAAGTGTTGTACTTTATGCCCAAAGGATACAAGGAGGGATGACCGGGCAGTAAATGTTTTTATGTTAAGCCATTTCCCTAACCCTGTCCATCCCCACCCAGTCCATTTGTGCCCCTGCATAGTATAATGCCCCCTTAGTGGCCACCACACAGTATAATGCCCCTTCGAGGCCTCGACACCTAGCCACTTAGCTATTCTTTTAGCTATTGCTAATAATAAATTCTCCCAGTGTGTTAACACTTTGTTTTTACTGCTTTGTTGTTGCAGCTCTATTGGTTTACTATAGAATTTGGTCTTTGTAAGCAGAAAGGAGAACTTAAAGCCTATGGTGCCGCTTTACTATCATCATTTGGTGAATTGCTGGTAAGTAATATTCTTCCATTGTTACAGATATTAATAAAAATATAGTAAAATATTCATGTTCGAATCATAAGCCCAAGAGCCAGGAGTATGTAAGCTAGAATGATTTATTTTGCCAGCAGGAATAACATCCAAAATAGCAATAGGAGTCTCATTGTGTGACATGGTTGACAAATATCCATTGACAACATATCTCATCATTTGTCTCTAAAGTTACCATTGTATCTGCTGCAGCCGTACTGTGTGGAAAGGCTTTTTTGGCAAGGAGTAAGATGGTGCACATAGGCACTGAATCATGTAATATGGCAAATAAGTGTATTCAATCTATTTCTATGTTCTATGTCCATTTGTATTTGTCCTATAAATAGGAACCTTTCATAGATACAAAAATGTTAATATTGTCTGAAACATTGCTATTATTGATGTCAACGGCACTGGTATACTAATAAAAGTGTCAGTAGCACTGGTATGGCCATCCTGAAACTGTAGGTTCTCCCTCTTTTATATAATCCTGAAGGTACACCCTATCTACTGCCTCCCCTCCCGAGGCCAGTCTCAGACTATCCCCAGATGGTGGGACTACAGAGAACCACCCAGGTTCAGGCTAGCCTTCCAAAAGCTGAATGGGACTGTAATGATGTTACCACAGATATTAGTGGGTCCACAGGGAACCAGATTCAGGCTGGGCTTCTTGTGACTGGGTGGGACTCTATTGATGTCACCTGCAATGCTTGTGAAGTTGCAAAAAACCACTCAGGTTACGGCTTTATCCACCAGAAAGGGGATCACCAACTGAAAACCAAAGATATGAAAGTACAAATGTGATGCAGACTACTAGCATAAGTACAATTGACCCCTCGACCCAGGGGCGTAACTTGAGGGGCTGCAGAGGGTGCAGTCGCACCAGGGCCCAGGAGCCTTAGGGGACCCTTAAGCAGTGGCATCAGTATTGAGATTGCAGCTTCCATCTGGCCCATAAGCCAAGGAGATGTTACCCTAACCACACTAAGGTTGATTAAACTCCTTAGAAGCCGTAACCATCCTATCAATAATTCACTGTAGGCATGAGGTAGGGGGCCCCGGACAAAATTTTGCACCAGGGCCCATATGACTTTAGTTACACCACTGCCTGGACCATGATCGTACACGAGAATACAAAGCACACTTTAAAAGCCTTCTTAACAAGACACTATTCTTCAAGCTGTTCTCTAAAAAAGAATATGAACATATGCTCCCTGCATTCCCTATATTTGCCATGTTTTATAATGTCCTGAAAGCACACAAACAAACACACACCAATTCTTGGCAGACCTAATGTAGTAGGGATAAGGAGCCTCATCATAGGGGGAGCATCAATATAGATAAGATCCCGAGAGCGTTTGTCACTATACAGCATATTGCATTTATCTTAGCCACAGTGTAGTTTTCCCTCAGACATTTCTTCACGTTTGGGGGGTCCTATACCACATGCTTAGGGGGACCACACTGGAGATTCCTGTACCCCAACTTTTACAAATTTCCTCCTCGGCTGGTGGAAGGACCTGTTGTTCTTTAGTGATGCCAACAAAGGCTGGACAAGCCATATCTAGCTCTGGGTCCGATATGTTGGTGATATTTTGGTATTATGAGGGGAAGCTCTACACAGCAGTTCACCCAGTTTTCTAGACTCCTCAATATGGGCAGAGGTGAACCTAGCCTCTTTGCTGCCTGAGGTGGACTATAGAAAGACGCCCCTCCCCCAAAAAAAAAAAAAAAATAATTGAGTTTGCATGCTACTAGCTTCACACACTGTTATCGTCGCACAATATACACAATACACAAAGTTTTAAGAATTCTTCTTACTGTATAACATCAGTATCAGATCAACAACACGGCATTAACAATGAAAGTAACTTCACACATCTTCTGCTTGGTGGATGGACAAGCCCACGTGGCCCCCATTCTCTATAATAGGAGCGCCGCAGATAGCTGAGTACTGGACTTTGGAACTATCTTTGGCACTCCCATTGAAGTGAATGAGAGCCACGTGGGTTTGTCCATCCACCAAGTGACACACCGATATATATGGCTGCAGCCAGGCTGAATTCCTACCCAGTGGGGGGAAAAAAACAATTCTCAGGCTCAGTGGGGGTCTCAGCAGACAGACCCCCATCACTCAGGTATTTATCCTCTATCATTTAGGTGAATACAGGGCAGTAACATTTTGTGACTTACAGGTGATGTCTCTAACTAATCCTTCACATTTCCTTCTCTTCCATTTGGACCACCATGGCCACTTCTTCCAGCTGTGACTTGTCTCTGTAAAGTTTGCAACACAGACATCTTTGGCTCCTCACTTTTCCAGGCACCTGACCCACATTGTCCTCACCTGCACACCCATCCTGCTGCTACCCCAATTATATAATATAACCCCTCCCGATAATGAATAATACTCCCAAGTGCATCTTTATATTAATAATGTCCGTGTGTACCCTGTATAAATAGTGCCCCTTATTAATAATGCCCCAGGTGTTAACTAATTAAAAGGTTTTCCAGGTAATTAATAAACTAATCAGTAGGGCTCAAAAACCCAGGACCCCCACTGACCAGCTGTTTGAATGGTACCTGTGTAAGCGCCGTGACCGCTTCTCTGTTTACATAGTGTCATTCTGAAAAGACCGCAGAGTATAATAATAGTAGTATTTGAGGCCTGCGGCCTCACTTACCGCACCTGCTCCCAGTCACTTTCCCTTCCCCTTCTGCATCCCATAGCAGAAGGGGAAAAGTTGGCGGCCACAAGCAGGCCGAGGGTAGGTAAATAAATAGGCCGTCACCTGCCGGGGTTTCTCCAGCAGGTGACGGCCTATTTATATAAATAAAAAACTTATCCTCACCTACCTGCCATCCCTTGATGGAGCTGCCTCCTCCTCTTCTTGTCCGCGTCGTCTGTGTCTCAGCCGCCTGCGCTGAGATGCGACGTCTCGTAAACCAGCCCAGGACAGGCCCATTTAATAGTAAAAATGCCGCCCCGCAGACAGTGACGGTCAGAGCCGCCTGAGGCGGCCGCCTCACTTCGCCTCATTAGCAGTGCCCCACTGAATAAGGGCCAAAAAAAGAGACTGCTGCTTAAGCAACTGCTTAACCTGAAACCTAAAGAACCCATTAGCGAGGCAGGTGGTCTCCCCTTAGGTAGATATTTCATTGCCACAGGGCTAGGTTAAGCCTTATTAGTTTACAGCTCTCTAGCCGCAGGATATCAAACAATAATAAAAACCTAAACCTATCTCTTCCTGTCCAATTCTGTCTCTACACGTTTCCTCAACTGATTCATTAGGGGACCCATTGATTGGGTAAGTATAATAAGGAGAGAGACTGAGATTAGATTAATAGTGGTTAAAGAGGTTATCCTCTGCTGTGAAGCAGAGCGGCCACCATAGCCACCAGGTATCCGCTGTATTGTAGTGAACTCCGATCACGGGCATTGCATTTACTGACACCCCTCCCACCAAAGTAAAAAAGAGCCCTCCAAGGCTCTCCAAGAGCCCTCAATAAAGGATATTGAAGAGACAGTATAATACAAAGGTTTTAGATTTTCCACTGACTGATAATATAGGCAATAGTTTCCAAAGGAGATTTTGTTTCGATACAGGGAAATAAGTTGTGCCAGTCATATCAGGAGGTTATTTCAGAAGATCAGGTAAATTGAATTCCACCATGTCCAATTCTTCTTTCCTCTGATACCTGCTGTCAGGGGAGAGTTATGAGAGATCCCCATACATTATATAAAGCCAGTCCCAAGAAATCATTGTTTTTAATGCGTTTGTAATGTGTTTTTTTTTTTTTTTATAAAGTACGCTTTGTCTGATGAACCAGAAACTCGAGCTTTTGACCCAGATGAAGCAGCCATTCAGCCGTACGATGACCAGCAATACCAATCTGTATATTTTGTATCAGAAAGCTTTAAAGATGCTAAAGAAAAACTAAGGTAAGAGAAATAAAAACAAGGAAACATTCTAGTAGTAATCTAATATGTAGAAGTCGTCCTTGCCCTGGGTTTTCCAGTACAAATACTTGTCATGGGATTGTCCAGGATTAGACAAAATGGTCTGCTCTTTTTGTCCGTAAGCCATGCTACTCTTGCCCATTGGCTATGAATGTTATGGCATCTCATTTCTACTAACTTGAATGAAGGGTTTTGAAAGGGCCAAGTTTACAGAGGGATTAGCTGTGAGTGTTCTCTTCTAAGATTCTTGCCCTTCTTGTTCCACTTTTGGTCCCTCACAAGAGACAATGACCTATTTTTTGAGTGAAGTAAAACATATCTTTCAAAGATCTTTGCTTACATTTATTTTAATTTTCTGTATCTATATTAAAAAAATTGGCCACTAAGACTCATAACCTCACATTTCCTTTTCTGTACACCAAATTCTTTATAATTTCTCAATGGTCATCTCATTATCATCACAGGCAGGATTACAATGAAAGATAACAGCTGTGTTACAGGATCCACCATTCACAATAGGTTATGGTCACAGTTCATGCTAGGTTCACACTTGCATAGGTGATTCTGCTCTTCTGGTCTTTCGGAGGACCTTCGGAGGACCAGAAGAATGGAAAATAACCTCTACAATTAGAATGTAAAGACAGGTTAGAAAAAAGTAATATTTGGCTTTAATTTGCCAAAAATGTATTAGTGTATAAGTGGAATGTGTGATTCAGATCTTCTAGAGATATAGTCAGAAAACCAAAGAATTGTACTTTTTCTTTATTTACCATGCATGTACTGTCTATATGACCCTATATATACTGTGATGTGCCCCCATATTCAAATTCTCGTCCCACAGGAATTATGTATCACGTATAAAGAGGCCTTATGCGGTGCGATATGACCCCTTAACTGCAAATATCGAGATTCTGGACTCACCTGCCAAGATTCAGAGCTCCATGGACGTGCTCAGAGATGAACTACAGACCTTGAGTACTGCACTCAACATTCTCTCCTAACATACAACAGTCAACATCTCTACCCAACATAGACTTCCTGGGTGCACTGCGTGATCTCCAGTCTCCACTATCTCATTATTATTACTGTGGTCAGCTCATCGTCCTGTTCACCATTATGTACAACACTAAATCAACCTGCTTTGGTATGGTACATAATGTAAATGTTATTACTGGATATGTAATGGCTTACGCCTGCGATTCATGCTTTATGGTGTGTCTGGAAGTGCTATTGTGCATGATATCCTGCCCACTTTTGCACCCTAATTTCTGTTATGTTTCTAATCTGTTTTGAAAGATGCAATAAAGAGAGATATATATCATAGAATACATAAAAATATGGGACTGGATCTCCATCATGTGTCCTGGAGGCAGGTGAAAATACAGTATGTATGGATAGAGACATATATATGGATAAATATAGTATGTATGGATAGAGACATATACACACGTGGACAAAATTGTTGTTACCCCTCGTTTAATGAAAGAAAAACCCACAATGGTCACAGAAATTACTTGAATCTGACAAAACTGGAATTTGCCGAACTACATGTTGACAAGCCACAAAGCTTCTGGGAGAATGTCCTATGGACAGATGAGACAAAAATTGAAATTTTTTGCAAGGCACATCAGCTCTATGTTCACAGATGGAAAAATGAAGCATATCTTGAAAAGCACACTGTCCCTACTGTGAAACATGGAGGAGGCTCTGTTATGTTCTGGGAGATGTAAGTCCTGCACGTAGCTCCCAGGGCTGATGTTAATGCCAGAGGTAGTTTGGAACAATTATTGAGTTAGCAGAGTGTTGGTGACTTTTATTCACTATGCACCTCAGTACTCAATGTCCCCTCTCTGTAACCTTATGCGTTCGGCCTGCACTTCAGTGCTGAGTTGCTGCAGTACCAAAACACTCCCGCTTTTCAATATACCTAATACCACTTACACTTGAAGGTGGAATATTTAAAGAGGACCTTTCACATCGTCATGTATATGCGGTTTTCATACCGCTAGAAAGCTGACAGTGCGCTGAATTCAGCGCTCTGTCGGCTTTCCCGTTATGTGCCCCGGGGCTGGAGATATCGGGGGTCTTAATTTCACTGTTCACTGTCAGAAGGGCGTTCCTGACTGTCTAGCTGCGCTGTGAGGAACGCCCTCCCTGATAGTACGTGTCCATAGCCCTGTACTGAGGGGGCGTTCCTCACAGCTCAGCGTTATCACTGGTCGGTAAGGAACGCCCCCTCTGACAATACAGGGCTATGAACGCGTACTGTCATGAAGGGCGTTCCTCACAGCCAAGCTACTGTAGAGTGTGTGAAAACCACAGCCCACCCCACCGTGCAGGTCTTCATACCTCACAAGGAGCAACAGCAAAACAAGATGAAATGTCTGAAGGACTGATCACATGCTCATTACATGAGAGGTCCTTTACATCTTTCATATTGTTTTGCTGCGGGTGCTTGTGAGCTATGAGGACCTGTGGAGATGGCTGTGTGAGGAGTCGGGAGTGAATGGAGTTGCATGCAAATCTACTCTGCAGCATGTGTGCCACAATATTGTGTGTGTGACATAAGGACAGGGATTCAACTTTTAGCTAACATCCCCCTCACCTACCCTGGAGCATCAAAGCTAGTTACATGGCCAACTCCTCTTCCTTTCACTTCCAAGGAAGTTTTAAATAATTTTTTGCTTAGATAACTATAATACTAGGAATTCCACTCCCGGCATGAAGATCAGGCCGGTAAATCCGGCAAACACACGGATCAAGTTTCGTGGGTCAAAGTCGGTGGTGTGAATCTAGGCTTATACTGTATCTAGACATCTATTTCCTGCAGAGTCCCTCTATGACCACTAGAGGGAGCGGTTCTGCAAGTATAGGATCCCTCTATTCCTACTAACTACAGGACACGTGTCTTTATCATGATGGGTGATTTTCTTTTCTGCTTAAAATTCACAAACAAGTTTGGTCTGGTGAACAATGATGGATTTCCCATTTGGCAAGTCCCTTTTATATGGGGGTCTGAATGCTCGCTGCCTTGGCTGAATTTTAAACTAAACAAACATTTGGGGTTACCTAAGTGCTGAAGGTTTACGTAGATTTGCAGCTGTAAACTCCACATTTTTAGGTTGACACATTTCCACTTAAGTCCAAATGAGGCCACACTATTACTTCATCCCAGGCCCACCCCATCCTTGTGCCAAGTGACACACTAGCAGGAAAGTCAGGCCTGTTTGTACATAGCTATTAGCACAAATAGACTAAGATTGTAGTTACCGATTACGGTTTTATATAGAATATGGGATTTGCGGTATTCATGGTCTAGCCAGTTTATTGATTTCTATCTGATAGTTGGTACGCCTCAGACAGAATGTACTGCTCCGAAAATAGGAACCATATGAATCCCTGAAGGGGGTGATAACAATTCTTTATAGTGTGTGATAAGACTATGGGGATGTTCTTTCTGTTGAATAAAACCTACTGTTAGGGTCATTTCACATGGTATAGTTCAGGCCGGGATACATGGCACTACTGTGATGTATTGGGGTGACCTGGTTTGTAAACCAGGGTAGTGTAACTTTAATTCCAGGTCCAGATTTTCACCATAAATGCCATGCTTCCGCTCTGACCATAAACTATCATTCAGTGTTCAGTGAAATTATTTCCTGTTCCACTAGAGATGACCAAATCGAAGCTGACGAAGTGGAATTCGATCCGAATTTCAGGAAATATTCGATTCGCATCAAATCCGGATTTCCTCATGCTTCGTGGTAACGAATCGCATTTTTTCCTAAAATGGCTGCTGAACATGTTAGGACATGGGGCAAGGAACTCTGGGAACGTGGGATCACCCACAATGCCATGTGTGCAGCCAATTAGCAGCCAGCCCTGTGATGTCATAGCCCTATAAATACCCTCCGCCATCTTGGATTCAGGCATTTTCCAGTGTACTTAGTGCAGGGAGAGACATCAGCAGGCACTAGGGAAAGTGGTAGAAAAGACTTGAAAACTGATATTTTGCTCAATTGAAGTTCAGAGGAAGAGCATTAGATGTGTAGGGAAAGGATAGGGAGGAATTTATACAGAGTATTGAAGCAGAACAGGGTTCATTTGGGGTGTTTGCAGCCTGGGTAATGGAAACAATCCTACTACACCTTGCTGCACTGACTGCCATTATACTGCTGCTCATTGCAGGTTTGCAATAGATCATACCTGTGTAATTCAAATGACATGTCATACTGACTCACAGTATTGTTTCACTACCACAGCAGACTCCCTATACATGTTACTGCAAGGCACAGAGTTCTACACCACTATACAGGCTCTCTGAAGCTACAAAATAGCTGTTTTTTAACACAATTCGCCGCGAATTAATTTGGATCGAATCAAATCCTTTCTGAAAATATGGCGAACCGGCCGAATTGAATTTTTGAAAAATTTGCTCATCTCTATTGGCCACTAATACAAAGAAATCTGTATAAGTGGGTTTAATGGCTATAAAATTTTCCCTTTAGCAAAAAGTACTAAAAAAAATGTAAATAGTTTTGCCTGTTACGGTAATTTTTATGTAGGTGACTGTTATTGTTGTGTCACCGGGACCAGGGCTAGAACTTGTGATGTGGGAGTGGTATAGTGTTTTTATTTTTTTTATTTTACTTTTTTTTTAATTTATTTATTTATTTATTTTTACTTTATTTATTTTACATTGTGTTACCCCCCCATAAGTTCATGATAATAGACCCCTGGGGTGCATTTTAACTTTTTTTTTTTTTTTACTGCTGATTTTCCCTGTAACTGGGGCTGATACATTACAGGTGTAGTCTCCTATCACTGCAGAGCTGATCTGGGTCCTCTAATACCCAGTAGCTCATGCAGTTCCTGGCCCCTAAGCGGTGATATGACTTCAGGGCTAGAAGTGGAGCCGCATCATGGCGGCTCCCATAGTTGTGTTATTGAGTGCTATGTACACAATGATTGGAAAGGCAGGGACGTTAATAAATCGTCTCTGCCTTCCCTATAGGAGGTCTGCTGTAGCAACAGCAGCTCCCCGCTTCTGCAGATGCTTAACATTGCAAGAAAATATATATAAGATAAGATAAAATAATCCTTTAGTCCCACCATGGGGAAATTCAGTGTGTTACAGCAGCATAGATAATACAAATACAATATATACAAAATGCTCTAAGGTAGAGGCATTACAGTGACAGTAGGTACAGATAGAGAGGTACAGGTAAACAAAGTAGCAGAGGGGATGTCACAACTTAAAGATCTTTCAGTTCTCTCTATGGAATGATCTCCGCTTAGGGCGGTGTTGGTTGTACAGCCTAACCGCAGTGGGGAGGAAAGACTTCCGATAGCGCTACTTCTCGCACTTAGGGTGAAGTAGTCGGTCAATGACAGTGCTGCCCAGTGTGATCACGGTCTCATGCATGGGATGGGAGTTATTCTCCTGCATGGAGCTCACCACGGACAGTATCCTTCTGTCACCCACCACCTGCACTGGGTCCAGGGGACTCCCAAGGACAAAGCTGGCCCTTCTAATCAGCTTGTCGAGTCTATTTCTATCCCTGGTTGGTATACTGCTCCCCCAGCAGGCCACTCCGAAGAAGATGGCTGATGCCACTACAGAGTTGAAAAAGACCCTAAGAAGTGCCCCCTGGACTCCAAAGGCTCTCAGCCTCCTAAGCAGGTAGAGCCTTCTGTGGCCCTTCCTGTACAGGGCCTCCATGTGATCTGCCCAGTCCAGCTTATTATTGAGGAGCAAACCCAGGTACTTATAGGTGTTGACAATCTCAATGCTCATCCACCACCATCTCCTTGGTCTTCCCAGCATTAATCCTAAGGTGGTTCCGCTGGCACCAGTCCATAAAATCCTGGTTCAATTCTCTGTACTCCCTGTCCTTGTAGGGTTAAGACTAGACCACCTGGATGTATAAAGTCAACAGCGGGTCCGGAAGCAGTAAAAGGAGTTGTTCAGTTTCAAGTAAATTTTATTGTTTGTATAATGAAAAGTTATATAATTTTCCAATTTTTTATTATTTTATCCACTGGAAGGAAACAAATCATGACAGCAAGCAGAGATGTAGAAAACTGTGAGGAATTGATTCAGAAGGTACAGTATATTGGAAATTTGTATAATTGGACAATCCCTTTGAGCTTTCACTTTTGATCATTTGTGCTAATAACCTACTACTTGTTACCACCGCCATCCTCAAAATCAGACTTCTGGGATTGTAACCTTGAAACGAAACATCGAGTTCTAAGGACATTCTCTGTTCCCCCAAGCACTGATACCCGCTGATAGCCTTTGCTTTATTTAGTAATATCTATTAGTGCAGAGGCCATGTATACAGCTGAGTGCGGCTCTATAAATATATTACTGCACAGTTACGATTCCTTCTCACATTAGATAATTGCTAAATGTATGTAGAAATAGTTAGTACCACATTATCGAATAGTATTCATTGGTTAGTCGGTTATGTCATCGGAGATTCCAGTGCTGCAAAATGACCTACTACACTCTTGACCGCTGAGGCCAGTCATTGGCTGCAGCAGCCATGTCAGGGGTCTTTTACATAATTTGTCGGCACCAGAAAGTGAGACAAGAGGAGACCATTGAAGGCCCAGCACAGGAGTGGGGGTGGCTTCTTTTTTTTTTTGATTGAGGCATCACAAGGGTTAATGCATTTAATACAGCGGAGACCCGGCAGCTGCCATATTTAAACACCTGAGATCCGCCATAATACTAGGGCGAATGTTGGGAATGTTTTTCATGGCTGGTCTTGTGTCTCAGGGCTCTCTGGATCACTGAAATCAATCTCAAACACCTGTGAACTAGTTTGCCAGATGAGCCCAATTAAAGGAAACTTACTTAAGGTTAAAGTCCCGCAAAAAAGCGCTGCGGGAAAAACCGCAGCAGCAATGCATGGCATTTTTTCCCACAACGCTTTTCACAGAAAGTCCGCAGTGTTTTCCTCTGCAGACTTTCTGCTTCAATTATATCTATACGGAAACCAACGGCGTTTCCGTAGGTGTAAGTGACATGCTGCGATTTACAAAAATACAACCATTTTTGAAATCACAGTATGTCCACTGGGGATATTTTTCTGCATTGTGTGGATAGGATTAGCCATTTTCCGCATCATATTTGCACATGTACATGGGGCCTAAGATCCCTTTTATCGAATGTGTATGGCTAGGTTTAGCCTTGCCTTCACGGTTTTTCTTTTTACCATATATGCTGAAGAAAAGCAAATAACCCTTTCAGAAATGTGTTGACTGCTCTGATCTTGATACTTCTGTGGCTGCAAACACAAGATTGCCAAGGTTATAGATATAATAGTTATCATCAATATGTGGTCTGCTTGTTACCACCATTATAGATGCCTATGGTTCATCTTACTGCAGACCGGCTATACATTATTTATTATGTCAGAGCTTTTCCAGTTTTGCTTTTCATGTTGTGCTTAGATTTATTGATCAGGCAGAAGACTTTTCAAGAAAAGAGGGTGAAGAACCCCGGTGCTTTCATAACAGAGCTATGTTTGCCTCTGAATGAAGTTTTTGCAGCTTTGTTGTACTTAGAAACAGATTGTTCTAATCGGCACTAGATAAAGGAAATGACTGTGGAGGTCATCTTTCCCTATGCGTTAGGTTATAGTGCCCTCGGTCATCTACGAAATATCTGTCTGGTTTAAATTCTACGGAAACCTCTCATTTTCCCAGCATGGTAAATCATGCCTACTCAGTGAAGGGCTAATAAATGACAATTCACCTCCCTTCTTACATTATGACAGATTTATCACCTGCTCGGATAAGATCAATGACTCCACATGAAAATTCATTTCATTTAATTCCATAAATAAAGGACATTGGAATCGCCTCTGCGGCCAAGGACTTAACCCTTTACTGACAGTTAATCAGATTTTATGAGCAGATGTGGGTCATATGTATTTGTCCTTGATATACAGCAGTTACATAACCTAAATACACTCATTGACAAAACAACGCACCAAAAAGGAGCTGTTGGAATGATGAAAATTAGAGTAAAAGGAGTTTATTGGGGAAAACTGCAATTAAAAGGAGGCTCTAATACCGTAGCCTGGATAAAAGATGAGATATGGTTGAATATAGAGGCATACAAGTTCTGTACGGTATCCTACTGCACATTTGACCATAGATGTTGCAGCTGGAGCTGTACATCCTGTATGCTCTTAGGTTGCCAAAGCTGGTACCCCAGCTGGTCCAATAAATGTTCAATTGGTGATGAATCTGGCGATGAGGCTGGTCAAGAAAGTGCTTCAATCCGGCACAGACATTCAAGGGAAACCCTTGCTGTGTGTGGGCAAGCATTATCCTGCTGAAAAATGTCAGCTATGAGAGGCAACATACAGTATGTAGTGACAGGATGTCCTCCACTTATTGGTGAGCGACTGTTGTACACACGTGGACAAAATTGTTGGTACCCCTCGTTTAATGAAAGAAAAACCCACAATGGTCACAGAAATAACTTAAAAAAAAACGGACTGGAATTTGCCAAACTACATGTTGACAAGCCACAAAGCTTCTGGGAGAATGTCCTATGGACAGATGAGACAAAAATCTAAATTTTTGGCAAGGCACATCAACTCTATGTTCACAGACGGAAAAATGAAGCATATCTTGAAAAGAACACTGTCCCTACTGTGAAACATGGAGGAGGCTCTGTTATGTTCTGGGGCTGCTTTGCTGCATCTGGCACAGGGTGTCTTGAATCTGTGCAGGGTACAATGAAATCTCAAGACTATCAAGGGATTCTAGAGAGAAATGTGCTGCCCAGTGTCAGAAAGCTTGGTTTCAGTCGCAGGTCATGGGTCTTGCAACAGTATAATGACCCAAAACACAAAGCTAAAAACAGCCAAGAATGGCTAAGAGGAAAACATTGGACTATTCTGAAGTGGCATTCTATGAGCCCTGACCTAAATCCTATTGAGCATCTTTGGAAGGAACTGAAACATGCCATCTGGAAAAGGCACCCTTCAAACCCGAGACAACTGGAGCAGTTTGCTCATGAGGAGTGGCCAAAATACCTGTTGAGAGGTGCAGAAGTCTCATTGACAGTTACAGGAATCGTTTGATTGCAGTGATTGCGTCAAAATATTGTGCAACAAAATATTAAGTTAAGGGAACCATCATTTCTGTCCAGGCCTGTTTCATGAGTTTTCTTTTTTAAAAAATTTTGTTGAAGCATGGTTGAAAAACAATGTCTGACTTTCATTTGTTCATTTTCAGAGAATTTTTATATATTATTACTTTTGTCAGATTCAAGTTATTTCTGTGACCATTGTGGGTTTTTCTTTCATTAAACGAGGGGTACCAACAATTTTATCCACGTGTGTATGTGGTGGCTTCCCAGATCAGTTGATGCAGTGTGTCAATCCACAGCAAAGACAGTATTGAACCATTCCATACTCATATTCAAAACTGACCATCATCAGATCCAGAGGAGAACCTGGATTTGTCGCTAAAGATGATAAGGTTCCAGTCCACCCTGTCCTGCAGGAGGTACACTACCAAAAAGTAGCCTCTGAGAGCCTTTGTGAAGGTCAGCAGGCTAAGCACTTTTACACCCTTTTGTGGTAAGACCCAGTATCTCATGAGACCACAACTGTAATCAATTACATATCTGCACGCTGATTTTTCTAGCAATCTGACATTTCTATCTGGGTGTGTTATCTCTTTTTGTTAAAGGGGTTTTCCAGGAAAAAAAATCTTTTTTTTTAAAAAAAGGTCTGTTTGTACTAGTAATGGGTTAATAAGTACACCCATATACTTTTAGCAGTGTTTTGAGTGATTTCTGGGTTTCTCTGGGAGCTCCTGGCATCCTCTGCATTTGTTTACATGGTGTAACTTCCCGCTGTGTAGCTTCCTATGTGCCCTCCACACTAGCTCCCTCTCACTCAGCCATACCCTCCTCTCTCACTCTGTTACAATTCCCCTAATCTTCCTAGCTAAGTTGTCCCGCCCACTACTAGCCCCCCCCCCCACCGCCCAACACATCATACTTACCTATCTTCCTTCACTGTGCGCAGGCTGGAGTCGCAGGCACCTGCAGACTGCGCAAGCGCTTGCAGAGAGGAAGAGGGGAGCTGGGAATGTGCTAAAATCATCGCTATGTCAGCTTTTCCCGGTATCTGCAGCAACAATTGCACTGCAGTGTCAGAAGGGCTGGCCTTACAGTACAGGTTTATAGGGGTGTACCGTCAGGGGAGCGTTCATCACCATCCAGCGATGATGCTGAGCTGTGAGACTGTCCCCTCTGACAGTGCAGTGATATCGGTGCCGTAACTAACAGCATCAATTTCTCTGCAACCGGGCAGATACCATCAAAGCTGACAGTATGCTGAATTCACTCCACTGTTAGCTTCCAAGCAATATATTGCATGGTCAATGTTAAAGTCCTCTCTAAAATAAAACATGATATTGTGTTACTCTGTCAAGAGATATTTATTTTATATATGGCTCTCTATGGGTGGCCACCAAGGTGCTCTGTTGTTATTTGTAGCCTGTAAAGGCTTTTGCAAACATGGCGACATATTCTATTGAAGTGGTTTCATGAGAGATTGAAGTCGTTAACAAAATTCAAGTTAACGTTAGGGTGGACAAATGTTTAACATCATGTGACCATACCGTTCTATTGCTTTAAGATGTGGTGATGTACCATCCCAGTACAGTTTTGTGGTCGGCATGCTTGGACTGGCTGATAAGAAAGCAGGTGAATCCCTTGTGGGCCTCTATGCCAGGGTTGGCTTTCAGGTCCCTATACCCTGCACCCTGTATGGCACTGTACACTCACTGTATTACATATAGATGGCAACATGCATCTATATAATACATTTGGTAGTTTATTATATAGAGACACTGGCTAAGATGCCATCTAGGCTGACCAGAATCCTCCCCTCCCCAGGCCTGAGGGACTTGACAAGGATTCTGGTTGAATGCAGGAACTTCTATGATCCGCCACTTGTCAGAAACCCAGCCATGATTTATTGTGGACAGGTTATCAGGCAGGGACACTACATGTATGAGAAGATAACCTGACCACAATAAAGGAATCTTGGCTGAGTTTCTAGCCATAGAAAATTCCTGCATTCATAGTCATATCCATTGACAGCCGATCAAGACAAAAGACTGTCGCCACTAAGACTGCTATGTGCCGGACTGAGTGTTGTGCCTCACATCAGTATATACAATACTGGATTTACCTTTCTATTAAGGTCCTACACATGAGATGCCTCCTATGTTTCTTCTTTATATGAGCAATAGGGGGTGCCAAGAAGCCACTTTTATGTATTTAGATACAGAGTAAAGGTAGTGAACCGAGACATTACCCCGAGTGAAGGAAAGCTGAGTTACAGCTCTGCCTAAAGCCCCAGGGCCTGGTACAGCTACTATCTCTGCACCCTGTATAACTATGCTTTTGATGTGCTATGTCAATTTGGTCAACCAGCTGAGGTCTCAGGTAAACGTCCATGTTGGTATAATTGTAAGGATTATGGTCCCTACCAGTGGTATTTCTCAGCTCCCCACAGGAGGATGGCACAGTACTTGGATCAAGTATATACCCAGCATTTGAGGCAAAAGGTTTACTAGTTACAAAGATCTTACTGTTCTCCGCACTTTCTATCTGACTACTCCTTAGGCACCCTCTTATGTAGTGTCAGGTACTTGTCCTAAAATGTGTGTTCCCACATGTTACCCATATTCATCTCAGCTTTGTAAAACAGACTGATAGAATTACAATATAAAACCTACCTTTCCTTTTATATGACTCCACCATTTTCAAGATACTTGCCACCTCTCAATTTGTCTTTCCATTATGTACAGCGCATTGCCTAGGGTTACGGCCCCCGCCGCAGTCTACCAGTGGTGGCCATGCTGGTGCAATTCTTCCTTCTCCATCTCCTAACTGGGGATTTAAGTCTACATGCACAAGAATGGCATGGATGGCACATGGATGATATCTGTTTGCCATCCATGATGTACACGATGCCATAGATTTTACATTAATGAGCCTTGGCCACAAAGCAAACAGGAATAGGACCTGTCCTTAGTTTTGCCTCTAGGCGAATGGCCCCCTGACATCGACCCATGAAAATACATCGTCCAGTGTATTGGGCCATAAAAAAGAATGGGTCAGTGTGCTAGCCGTACATGGTCGCGTGTGTGGGGGCTTATGGAGTACACATGCTCTAAGGTACGCAGTAACTCTTTACTTAGCCATATATGTTCCTTCCAATTGACAGTAGCTGTGGAGCAGTTCAATATGTGCGCACATTTAGGCACAGAGATGTCACCACAGCACCCCTAGCCTGGTTAATCAAAGAATATAGTACTGCCCTCTAAAGCATGTTGCAAACCCAGAACGGGCAACCAGCTATATCCTAGCAGAGAAAGTAGCATATGCTTTCTCACAGAGTATGCAGGTCTGCTTGTCTCACCAACATCCTGCTCTATCTTATATAGTACGAGCCATTTTATACATTACAATGTGTGTTGAGGGGCATTATATTGCCTGGGGGGCACTAAGAAGGCATTATTCTGTAAATGAGATACTTTAGGGCAATATACTGTGTGAGGGTCACTGAGTAGTAATATATTGGGGCCACTTAGGAGGCATTATATTTCTTGTGGGACTATGGGGGGGGGCCATGTGTTGAGGCCACTGGTGGTGGGATGTTATCAGTTGAGCACTGCATTGAAACTTGGGTCCAAGATCTTTTATGACCCTAGCATTGCCCTGGGAACACACATACATGTATAACATAACATGGGTAGCATAATCATATTACCGGGCCCAACAGTAACCCATAGGAACAGGTCAAGGGATGTAATGTTAGAGGGATTTGTGTCTCCCGGAATGTGAAATGTGAAAGGCCCAATAAAGGAAGAAATGGAGAGAGCATTAGAGAACACAAAAGTTCACCACAGATGACCTGTAAGATGTGACTTTTGTGTTCACTAATTCTCTCTCCACTTTTTCCTTTACTGGGCCTTTTCTTCGCTATTCCACTCTTTGTACTGACTTACTTCTTGAGAACTACAGTACTGCAGTGTTTATCACATTATGCAAACAGACATTAATCTCCTTTGTAATATTTGGGAAGTGATGTTGTTTTGCTATCTCCTACATATTTTCAGTATGCTGGGATGTCCTCACTTTAGCCTTACGTCTTGGGACCTGTCTGAGTATTACTGTTTTTCTTTAAGTCTTCTGAAAGTTTCTGTGTGAATGCCAAAGAAGCTAAGGGGGCCCTAAGTTGTGACAGTGCTATTAACATTGTTGTAAATGTGCTTGACTTAATATGGATGTGGTCTAAACACAGTTAGACAAAATAAGTGTGAACAAAGCACTAGGACCAGATGGCTTACACCCAAGAATCCTCGAAGAGCCAAGTTTGGTTATTATTGTGTCTGTTTTTAGTTATTGACCTGCTACACCATTGTAGATATCAGAGTATTGTCAGAGTAGCGGAGCCTTGGCCTAAATCATATTGACAATCCACATTTAGTTGAATACAATCTATTTTGAGGGGGATGAAAGATTGACTGTACGGTGCTTCGGGACCATATTGGAGTGAAAAAAGACCTAGAAAGTTAAAAGGGTTGAGCCAAGTTACCGCATATCATGTGGATACTTTGGCTAATTTGGCTCACCATGTATCACCGATTCACATGATAGGTCAGTGGTGGCGACCCTATGACACACATGGCAGAGGTGGCACTCAGAGCCCTCTCTGTGGGCACCCATCTGTGGAACAGATTACACTGCGTGGGGGCCACTTTGCATCAGATTGTACTGTGTGGGGGCCACTGTGGAGCAGATTGTACTGTGAAGGGAACTTATTTTTAGCAGACAAGAGATATTATTACAGACTGTAATAACATTGCTCAGTCACTATAAAACAGATCCTGTGCAATGTAAATAGTGAACATTAATTGTTCAAAAGTACCAAATGCAAACTTCTACCTTTCAGTACAAAGTTGTTTTGTATCATTGAAAGCTCTGTAAAGCCACATTCACACGACTGTATTTTGCCGGTCCGTACTTGTAGATCTGCCCAGTATTAAGGTTAAATTGCCATGTTAGCACTTTGAAATAAATTAGTGGGTTTTGGGTTGCAGATTGGGCACTCGGTCTCTAAAAGGTTCGCCATCACTCTATTAGGTGATATCTGCCTGATTGATCGGTGTCCCAGCAGTCAGATCACAATCATAGAATAAACAAAATATGTCACTTTTAGTCAGGGTGATGAAGTGTCCAGCGACTCGGGGCATAGCAGTGTGGACATGACACTGTCAGAAGTAAATCCAATATGATAGTCTCACTAGTCACATTGGTTTTTGACACCATATCCTGTTACAGGCCCTAGACTGGCACAGTGATGATGGTGTTTCACTGAGGTGATAGTGTAGAGTTTCCTACGGGCATTCCTTGTTACTTTTCTTCCATGGTATAGGGTTTTGGAGTGCCCTGCCATTACAGCAGCAGCACATGTATGTCACTTGACACACATGGACAGGAGTGGCTATGGCTCTTCATCTAGTACTCAGACCCTTTCCACCATGGCAATTTGGGTGACCCATGGGACCTAGTCCTAGTTTACAGCCACTATTGGGGAAATGCAGGGCATGTCTCAGCCATGGATACTTAAGTTTCTTTGCTGGTCAGCAGTTCAATATTCAACCGAGTAAGGCTAGGTTCATACCTGCGCCTGCTCTATGTTCGGGGTTTCTGGCCCCGAATCTGGACCCCAAGCAGACCTGAGGAATGGAAAGCCAAACACTAGTGTGAACATAGCGTTAGAAGTCATGGTTCTGTGAGCTTGATTCTGGTGACTGCCTGTTAACTCTAACTGTTGCTACCTAACCTACAGAGCTAATAGTGTTCTGCAAGAAACTAAGCAGCCCTCTTCTAACACCAGCTCTCATCTGCCCTGAACAGGCAGTTCTAGGGGAAGAGTTGGTGCTCCTAGCAATCACAATGCTCCTTCCTCCTGCAAGACAGCCCAAAGCATAAGCCATTCCTTCTTACACGACAATACAGGAATGGCACAGTAACTCTCATATAACCAGCATAAAGCTGGAAAGTGCAAATAGCCAGTTACAAATAGTGCAAAATGGTATAAACATTATAAAATGGGTTATACATCAATGCAACAAATTCACCATTATCAGTGGCCCTTTGGGGGGATACAGGGAGTATGTGATAAAGGCAAAAGATATCCAGTAGTCCAAAACAAGTAGGTGATATAAGAGGGGTAACAATCTACAACTCGGGGCAGGGACGTGGTATCACAGGTGCCAATTATATCACCATATTAAAACTCATCTAATAATAATAAAGACAACAGAGACTTGTATGTGAATAAATAAGGCCACAGTATTTATTCTGGGTTCCTTTACAATATAATAATTCACCTTAAATAATCGTAAAATGACCAATACATGAATATGGCTTAGTCCTAATGACTCAAGCACAAATAGTCCAATGCAAGTGACCTTAAACCGTCTTAGGCCACCCATATTTTAAATGGACGACAACTAGAGATGGGAGAACTTGTCAAGATTTGTTTTGTGTTCAGGTTTGGCAGCTCCGGTCCCTGATTAGTCCAACAAGTTTGGTACGAACCACAACATAAATTGGCTTAAAACATAGTGTAGAATACTCTTAGGGCTCCTAGAAACCTATCTATCCAATTTCTAGCTCTCTAAGGCAAACACAACCGAAGTTATGTGAAAGTGACATTATTATACGCCAGGGTCTCTTCAGACCCCAGATTATACTAGGTAGAGGCCTAGGAGAGGTGTAAAAAAAAATAAAAAAATCATATTCACCATTCAGTTACCTCTTTTCGGCCTCCTGGCAGTGTCCAGCTGCCTTCTTTGGTGATGTCATACACCCGGGTCACTGCTGAGGTCTGTGATTGGGCCTCAGCGGTAACATGGGCACTCAATCAGGCCTCAGCAGTGACCCCCGGTGCATGATGTCATCAGGACAATGCCGGATGCCACCAGGAGGTCCAAAAGAGATAAATGAAGATGAGTATGAATGTTTTTTATTTTTGTCACCTTCCCTGAGCCTCCACCTATTATATTCTGGGGTCTGAAGATACCCCAGAGTAAAATGCAGTGGCCACTTCAGTTTACCCAAGACGAATCACCATTTGTTCAGTTTTGTAAAATCTGGAGTATTCGGGTCGAGTAAGTAGCACTCTTTTTATAGCTGACAGTGCCCTCCTATTTTCTGCTTTAGTATATGCTTTAATGGAACATCTGAACAGCCCCTTTAAGGACAGTCTTTCTCCTCACCGTTATGAATTATTTTGTAATGTCTGCCCCCATAATATCTACCGTTTCCTCATATATACCGCCATTCTCAGATCCTCCAGAAACAATTATCTGCCATTATGTGGGTGGTAACAGTGACTTGTACCATAGGCAGCACTTTTATATGCTTAGATATCAGATTTATTGCTCCTTTAAGTCAGCATTTTCTAACATGTGTTCTGCGGCCGTCAAAAGAGTATTGCCAAGCGGAGATCCAGTTATGTCATCTTCATTACCATTATTTTGTCTTTGCATGAATGTTTACATGACTTCTTTCCTTTTTCTCTCCATTTGGTTTTGTTTTCTCCCTTCTAAGCTTCTACTTGTGAGCATCTTTGCTGGTAAATATTTACAAAAAACGAAGAAATTCATCCCTTGCTGTGTCACAAAAGAAAACAGATGGCATCTGACGAAAGAAGTCAAAAAAAGTCAAAAAGACAACATGTGCTTGAAAGTCGCCTGTGCTGCATACTGATGTGTAGCTTAACACAAACCCCATTAGTTACACAAGTTACATCAACTTATTCCTCACCAGGTCTCACTTATATAACACAAGTGACGTAAAGCTTGGTTTATGGAGGTAACATCACCAAGTCTTATCTTACAGAAATGGGACACTACTGTGTAGGAATGCTATAAAGCATACCGATAGGGTAACACAAATATTTGTATACTCAATTTATTATTATAAATGTGCTTTGTTCATACCATTGAATATAATACAAGAGACATAGATGTGCTACACTGTTTCCTTAGATCCCATTCTCCTCTATGGGAGCAACGTAGAGCAGCACTGCTTGGCTGTTACATAGTTACATAGTAGATGAGGTTGGATGAAGACATCAGTCCATCAAGTCCAACCTATAACCCTACAGTCCCCTACAGTGTTGATCCAGAGGAAGGCAAAAAACCCCATGAGGCTTATGCCAATTGCCCCATTTCATGGGAAAAAATTCCTTCCTGACTCCAATCTGGCAATCAGTATAAAACCCTGGATCAACGTGCCCTTAAAATCTAGAACCCATAACCTGTAATATTGTTCTGTTCGAGGAAGGCATCCAGGCCTCTTTGAACTTGTTCAATGAATCCATCATCACCACTTCCTGCAGCAGAGAGTTCCATAGCCTCACTGTTCTTACTGTAAAGAATCCTCTTCTATGTTGCTGGTGAAACTTTCTCTCCTCCAGTCGTAGAGGATGTCCCCTTGTCACTGTCACTGGCCTAGGGGTAAAAAGATCATTAGAAAGTTCTTTGTGCTGTCCCTTCATGTATTTGTACATTGTTATTAGATCTCCCAGAAGACATCTTTTCTCTAAACTCAATAACCCCAAGTTTGTTAATCTATCGTTGTACTCCAATCCACCCATTCCCCTAATAATTTTGGTTGCCCTTCTTTGCAGTCTTTCTGGTTCGATTATGTCTTTCTTGTATACTGGTGCCCAGAATTGTGCACAATAGTCTAAGTGTGGCCGTACCAGTGATTTGTATAGAGGCATAACTATGTTCTTGTCATGAGAATCTATACCTCTTTTGATGCATCCCATAATTTTATTTGCCTTGGCAGCCGCTGCCTGGCACTGGTCACTAAAGGTAAGCTTACTGTCCACCAAAATCCCCAAGTCTTTTTCATTGGCAGTTTTACCCAGTAATTTACTATTAAGTACATAATCATACATTTTATTTCATCGTCCAAAATGCATAACCTTACATTTGTCAATATTAAACTTCATTTGCCAAGTCTCGGCCCATGCTTCCAGCTTCCTTAGATCCCTTTGTAATATTCTACTATCCTCCTCATTTTTGATTACCTTACAAAGTTTAGTATCATCTGCAAATATGGACACCCTGCTCTGTAACCCCTCTACCAGGTCTTTAATAAAGATATTAAACAGGAGAGGGCCCAATACTGACACCTGTGGCACCCCACTGGTGACTGTGACCCAGTCTGAATATTTACCATTAATAACCACCCTCTGTTTCCTATCAGTGAGTCAGTTGCGAACCCAAATGCATATGTTTTCCCCCAGTTCCAACATTCTCATTTTGCATACCAACCTTTTATGCGATACAGTATCAAAAGCCTTTGAAAAGTCCAGATACATCACATCCACTGCATTACCCATATCCATTCTTGAACTGACCTCTTCATAGAAGCTGATCAGATTAGTCTGACAGGACCGATTCCCCATAAAACCATGCTGATTGGGTGTTATAAGATTATTTATATTGAGGTACTCCAGGATAGCATCTCTTAGAAAGCTCTCAAATATCTTACCCACCACAGAAGTCAAACTTACTTACCCTTTTTGAAAATTGGCACCACATTTGCTATGTGCCAATCAAGTGGAACAGACCCAGTCATTACTGAATCCTTAAATATTAGATATAAGGGTCTGTCTATCACCGTGCATAATTCCCTCAGAACTCGGGGGTGTATGCCATCTGGACCTGGCGATTTATCTATTTTAGTGTT
The DNA here is from genome assembly GCA_947044405.1 of Leptodactylus fallax. Classification (NCBI taxonomy): domain Eukaryota; kingdom Metazoa; phylum Chordata; class Amphibia; order Anura; family Leptodactylidae; genus Leptodactylus; species Leptodactylus fallax. The sequence goes on from CAMRHE010000412.1 coordinate 506,864, forward strand.
TTGAAGGCGGCACCGCACTTCCTCCTGTTCCCATACATTATGGCAATAGAGGTTGAGATAGGAAGCAGATATTCCCATCTTGGCAGCAATTTGCCAAAATGGGAATATTCTTTTCATTTGCACCAAAACTGGTGCACGTGCTTCATACATTTATTATGTGATTTGGATAATTTTTGCGTCTCATTCAAATCAATAGTGCCAAAGTAGGCACAAAGTAAACCAACCAGTAAGTGGTGTAAAGTTAGACACAAGCATCTAAAGATGCACCAAATTTATCATCTAGCCTCAGTCACTTTGCTAAATTTGGGGCATCTTTAGATTGTCTAGTCTAAGTTTACTCTCCAAATATTAGACAGGTTTAGTAAATCTGCCTTTGTGTTTTTTAAAGGGCTGTCAATCACAAATAACATCCTTCAAACATGTGTGCCCCTAAACATGCATAACGTAAAACCAGAACCAAAAGCCCAATGACATCATCTGATAGGCGTTGTCACCCTGAGCATTTTAGAGTTTTGTTTATCCAAAGTTTATCCAAAAAATAAGCCCTTTTATCGTTGATGCAAGTTAAGGTATGCTAGCCAAGTGGGTGGTAACACTGTGGTTTCTTTAGGGATGGGGTATCCATGTGCTATATGTCATATAGTGTTACTGCCCACTTGGCTAGCTTACCCTACTTTGCATTAGGACCAGCCACCCAGGAATCACAGTGATTGACCGCTGAATAGTGTCCAGGAAACTTCACAGTAATGCATAAATGACACTTGCAAGCACTATCCTCCTATTTGTCCCCAGTCATACAACCATCATGACCATTCATTTGGATTTTTTTTAGCTTCATGACGCCGCAACTCACCAGTGCAGTTTTAAGGGGTCAGAACTATTTCCAGACTCCCATTAAGCTGGCAGTCCCTAGGTGATGCGCAACAGTTTTATGGGGGATTGCTTGTTTACATAAGAATATCCATAGACATTCAACCCATCCATAGAATTCTATCTAGTTATCCATTCCATATAGACAGTAGTAAGAAAAACAAGCATAATTGTTCTTCTTTAGCTTTTCTCTATGAGATTTCCCCTTAAAGGAGATGAGCAGATTAATGTATAAGTTTGTGTGAAAAGATTCAGTATAACTTGTCATTTATCCATTGAAATTTCAGTTTTTTCTATGCTGAGAAGTCATGGAGGCGGGGCTATCAGTGATTGACAGCAATCTCTATAGTCAGAGAGTAGGGGCTGTCACTTACTGATAGGACCGCCTCTTTAACTTCTCAACATAGAGAGTGCAGAGAGTTCAGCAGATGAATAACAGGTTCTACTGAATCTTTTCCCACAACACTATATATATATATATATATATATATATATATATATATATATATATCTTATGCTAGGTCCACACTAGCGTTGGGGTTTACATTCTTCGGGTCTGCTTGGGGACACGAAAAACGGAAACCCAATCTGCTTAAAAAGTGGTTACCTGCGGACCCCATAGACTATAATGGGGTCTGCTGGGTTTCCGCCCAAAAATTGTGGAGAGAAAAGTCCTACTTGCATTTTTCAAGTGCAATGGGGGACGCAATCCCTGAACGCTTGTGTGACTGTAGCCTTAGTCTGCTCAGTTCCCCCTGCTCTATAACATCCTGCCTGCAGATTGCTCTGCATTGTGCATGTAACGGGTTCCCTTTCAGGGGACAAGCATCAGGAAAAGTGAGCTTAATACATTTATACAAGAAGGAAATAAGTGAGAATTCCACATGACATGACATGTCAGAATCATCATTCCTTTTCAGTTTTTACAATTGGCCAGGCGCATGCCACCTAGCAGATGCCGTATTGAGTTTACATCAGGCTGACAGTGCTAATAGTGTCACCTACGAGATAAGGAGAATGGACATGTGCACAATAGACAGTGTGGAAACAATCTGTAAAGCTTCATTAAGAGGTTTGCTTTCTTCCAAACCTCCCTGGTTTCTCTGTTTTATGCTGATTCATGTGGTTTTCTGCCACACCACCCCCAAAGGCTTTACTCAGCACCCCCAAGCCATTGACCAGCTCATGAAATGGAGCAGAGCTGGAAAATCATCATGCACAGATGTATTTACTTTCTGAGTTTCCAGCTGTCAGACAATTTAGACTATGGAGGAAACAAGCTCATTAACGGTTTAATAGCCCTGTTATCGCAACGAACACTGACACTCCGCTGGATGAGCGGCCTCATCCATTCCAGGGTGTCACTTTAACAAGATGAATTTGTTCAAGGAGAAACCTCAAATTGAGGGAAAAGCCTTTAGCCTGGTGGGACCCTCAAATGATAATCTTTTTAAAGGTAAAGTCTCAAAAAAATTAAAGGAGATAAATTAATAGAGTTTCCTTAGAAAGTATCTGCATTTTGTTACTGATGTAGCCACTGATTTTACGTTTTGCGTTGCAAGCCTATTTTTTTACAGAATAATAACAGGTCTTAATGATGTTTCATATCCATTTGCCTATGGCAAACTTTAAGGTCATTTACACAGGAGAAGATGTCAGGGAAAATAAAGATAATGCATGTTGAATTTCAACACGTCTGATCCTTTGTTTTCAAGATAGATGAGCTAGGTTATAAGTGCTGTCAGGCAGTTGTAGCCCCGGGTTGGTGGCAATATGGCTGCTCCCTTTGGGCTCCACTGAGACCGGTACCACGGTCTTCCATGGACAACACACTGCTGTCCCCAGCCAGCCTACCCTGATCTGCCACCAAGACACTAACCCTCCATGTCACTGGAATCTGCCAACTGGTGGTGAGGGGCACACAGGACACTCGGTTCCTCACTTAAAGGGGTCGTCTAACTACAGACAATTATGCCTTATTCTCAGGATAGGGGAGGGGGGTCTCAACCACTGGCTCCGCAGTGATCAGGAGAAAGAGGGATAGAAAGGACTCGTTCTTTTTCTCATGGGTGTCCTTAGGGCGTTCATAGAACCAACTGGTCTCCCCACAAGCTTCCCACCCAGCTTCACTCCACAAGCTTGCTACATCTTCATGACCAGTCCATCAAGCTATACTTCTCTCCCACATGACACCCCACTCACCAAGAGCTTGGAAACAGCAACACTTTTTTTTTTTAAGCTATGCAAGATAGTCATCAAGATAGATCAAAAACATGCTCTTGCTGATCCTGTCACCCGAATCTAGTACCTAAACCCATGTCTAGTACCTCTATCCATGTTTAGTACCCGTAGCCATGTCTATTTCCCTTTTCTGCAAAACACTGCAGAGCTACTAATATATACCTGCCATGGTCAGAGACTGTCACCACAGGTCATGCACACTGCAGCAACTGCTGCTGATAGCACTGGAAGAAAGTAATGCGGCATGGCGACCCCGAGAGAGGAGGGAACTATGGGCAGTATGTGAGAGAGGGGTTCTATAGGGAGCAGATTATGTATGAGGCAGAGAAGATATTTTCACTGAAAAGGTAGGTTCAGAATAACAGGAGAGCAGGACTTTCATGAATCTGAGGTCAAATGATATAAATAGTATTTGTAAGGAGAAGTGAGGGACCCCCTGTTTGCACAGCAATATATGCTAGAAAAAAAGGTCACACTGTGATCATGTGACTCAATGAAGGAGGTAGAAGCAGGATAAGGAAAGGCACTGTGAGTAGACAACTATTACTATTGAGGGGGTGATCTTTCAGACAAAAAAAAAAATGACCAGAGTTTCAATTTAAAGTGTACCTCCAGTTATAATCAACTTTTCAAAAATGAATAGTACACGTGAATATTATATTATATTAAGGAGATCTTTTTCCCTCACTACTTATTAGGCTGCTTTATTCCTCCTTATCTTCAGTTAGACTGTTGTTTGCATAGGTATCTGTCTCTGCATCCAGCCTCTCACACAGAACTCTATGTAGAGGGGAGATGGAAGAAGGAGGCTGCTGTCTGCTAATTGAGTTATTGTTTCATTCTGTGGATTTATAAAGTCTTATCTGGGAGTTATAGTAGTTCTTCCTCACAGAGTAGTAGCTTGTAATTATTCGAGTGTCTTTTCCAGCAGCCTCCTCCTCCCTCCTCCGCCCTTTTAAAGACTTGTATGTACAAAGTAACTCAGCCTGAAAAGTGGAGAAGGAAACAGATCCCCTTAATAAGATATATTACAAGGTTTTTTTTATATATATTCACCTGTACTATTCATTTATGCAAAGTTATTTATGCCTTAAATACAGAGCCATTTCCACCCTGCGTAATTTGGACAACAACTAATATTAATGGGTCACACTACGGGTGAGCAATTTCTGCCACGGTGCAACTCACTGGCACAACTTTGATCCTTTGATCAAAATCTACAAAAGAACCTCCAAAACAGATGGGAATATAACCTAACATCTATCTATCTATCTATCTATCTATCTATCTATCTATCTATCTATCTATGTAGAGTCTCACAACATCACACCACTTCTTCACATGATCTTGTTGCCTTTACTGCAGTTCACTCTGCAGAACATTGCAAACACCGCTTGCTTTACAAAAACACTTTTTTTATTAACTTGTTTTCAAGGTCATACAGGTTCTCGAGAAAAATTGATACACTATGTTATGCCTAGTGCAGGGCCTGAAGGGATATACTGTAATATGATTTCTATCATTGATGTTCTTTATTCCTTTAAATTCAGCAACTCCAAAGCAAGTGTTTTGACTGAAGGAGCACAAAAGTTCTATCTATCTATCTATCTTCTATCTATCTATCTATCTATCTATCTATCTATCGTGAAGCCTCTCCAAAAGACCACCCACTTCTTATACTAGACCACTTCTCTAGAAGACAACTTTTCTTTGTAATTTAGGTAGATTGTCTCATAGAGATTTTCATGTAGTATATGTATATGTGTATATAAAGATATCTATACATATATCCTTATCGTTCTACTTTCTTGCACTTTCTATTTCCAGGAATAATGCGGCAGGTGGCCATGTCATCAATGAACAAGTGATGATGCTGAGAAGTGGAATCAATGATCCTTATGTCCAGATGTAATAGGTAACTGTTCACCTTAGTGGGAGGAGCGGCTAATGAGCCAGCAGAATTTGGCAAGGTGCTTAGCTAAGGTGCTTTGTGATGTATAAAATGGGTGTGAAGGAGCAGGAAGATCACACTCATACCTGCCATCTCTCTTTTACACCAGACTCACTTGGTTCTTCTCTAGCACTTGTCCAGGTAAGTGTAATGTCATTGTGGATGGCTACCAGACAGGTACAGAGGATAGCTATTAGTAGACATTTTGAGCTAAAAAGGTCTTTGTTCATTGCGTTCAATTCACTCTTGTCTCCGTAGATTCACCCTCCATTTCTTCACCATGGCTTTGTGGATTCAGTGCCTCCCTCTGGCAATTCTTCTCATCGTCTTCACACCTACCACCCAAGCCTTAGCCAACCAGCATCTGTGTGGACCTCACCTTGTAGAAGCCTTGTACTTGGTGTGTGGAGAAAGAGGCTTCTACTACTATCCAAAGGTCAGAAGAGACCTTGAACAGCCATTAGGTAAGATCTGAGCATCCAAAATAATTCAGAATTTTTTGTCAATAGACAAAAGTTAATATTGTTCGGTGCTCTAGATATTGGAGCATTAGCTTTATAATACCCAGTTTCAAACCCATATTGTAAAGCCAGCCATGCACAGTGAGATCTCTAAGTGGATGGATTATGAGATCTCAATCATGTCTACATTACTGACCTGTGGTGGTCTGGTCCAGTGGCTGAACATGCATGGTCGCTCTCCACTGAAGTTGGAGATATGATCAAATGAATGTACCATGTGGCTATTTATTGCATATCGAATGTTTGCCATGGGAAACTGTCCAGCTTTTATTCTCCAGAAACTCCAGAAAATAGTTTTCGCTTTATAACCTGGTTCTTAAGAATATAGATCCAAGGTGACAAAATTCACCAATACAATCCTCTTCATTGTATCTAGGACATAACAGTAGACAGCTTTACTGCCTTAATATTATCATGATAATAAACAGAGATACTAGTTAGGCTGACAGCTATTCCTGCTAACCTCCCCAGTTACACATTCACGCTTAGATTTTACCACTGCAAATCCAAATTACAACAACCATTTGCCATATTTTTTCCTAGTGTTATTAGCCTTGACTTTTTCTAGTGTAACCCAAACAATGCTATCACCATTGAGGGTCACCATGTTGGTCATTTTGACCGGATAAGTAAAACTTTATGGATTGTAGACTGCAAATATTGAAATTTTTTTTTTCCAAGAGTTCCACTTTAACCCTTAATGATTGAGCCTATTTTGACCTTCATTACATACAAATTTGTCAGTTGTTGTCTTTCTGAATTTCAGCAAACTATAAATTTATGCTGATATTGCTGCATCAGTATGTAATCTGTCTGCATCCGACCACCGAACCCCACAAAGATCAGCTGCTGCAACAGTCTCTGGGTGCCAGAAGTTGCTAATGGACAGGCAGCATGTGCAGCGCCGCTCCTATTCAATAGGAGCGGTGTAGCAGCCCGGTTCACTGCATAGTGGTGGTTCTGGGGAATTGCAGCACCACTCCTATTACTTGAATGTGCTGCACTCACTCCCCATCCACTAGAAGTTTCCGGGACCCAGAGGCTGCTGCAACAACTGATCTGTGTGGGGTCCTGTGTGATGTCTGGCAGATCACAAACTTATCCTGTGGGGTAGGCCCAATTTGTCAGATTTGCCTACAGAAAGCAGGCAAAAGCTGAAAATGTCACTCACGCCTAAGGAGATTTCTAGACAAGAGTCAGAGCACTTGTGGCTGTCTGTAGGTAAGACCTCCTTCACAAGACCGTACAGAATTGTGGATCAAAGTACAGACACATGTATTTCTATGGACCCCTACACACAACCGTCATTTTTGGGCCATAAATGAAGAGCCGCAAAATATGGAGAAGGTCCTATACCTGTGATTATTTTTGTGGATCATTCCCTTCATTTCAGTGTATGGATCAGTGAAAAGCACGGATGACACACGGATTGATATCATCTGCACCGTTTTCACGGACTCGTACACTGAACACAGTCATGTGAAGGAGGCCTTAACTCTGCATTGCTCCATTAGTTTGTAGCCACAAGGGCAGGGATATAGCTATATTGGGTGCAAAGGTGGCTGTTGCTACTAGGCCCTGGAGGATAGTGAGTCCAAAGACCCCATTATAGCATATAAGATACCAATATTATAGCACATGGTAAGTGGGGGCCATGTTACAGATTTTGCATCAGAGCTCCTAGTTATGCCTCTGCACAAGGTTACGGCTTCTTATTAAAGGCCTTTGCACAGCACTATTATTGGTTTGAGAGGCATTTTGGACTTTAAATACTCCCTTTAAGGGATTATTGCTTTACATGTTGGTATTGGGCTTAGAATGTTTTAGCATAGCTCTATATGCTAGGAATTATAATTATTATAATTATACAAGTTTTGCATCTTTAGAGCAGGTTAACAATAAGTTCACTTTAGTGGAAAGGTCGAATGATTTTTATAGCTAGCGGAAAAATAAGCTTCTGCCTCCCATTTAAATGAATGGACGGGTTCCATTTCTGCCTTATGAACTTACCCTAAGTGTAAAGATTGCTCTGGGGTTGCTACAGAATCTACAGAAAGATTCTTTGTGCTAAGAGACTAAAAGGGTTGTCCTAGAACCACAACTTATCACCAATCTATGGTATGGTCTAATCGATGGGGAACCCAAACTGCTAGGACCCCAAGTGATCACGAAAGCAGGTTTCTTTCTTTCCATGTTTGAAGAGAGCAATAGTTGAGCAGGCGCAATGCCCCTCCAACCAAACACTAAGGCCTCATGCGCAAGACCGAGCTAGTGTAGCCTGAGCTCCGTTTCGATATTTATACAACAGGTTCTATAAAATATCGGAACGGAGCATCATAAAAGCCTCGGCTGTACACTCAGTCATGTGCATGAGGCTTAAATGATAAGGTAGTCCTACTTCAGGTGATTGTTGGGGGAACCTTGCTGGGACTCCCAGCGGTCTTACCCTTATAACCTATCTTGTGGACTGGTGATACGTTCCATTCAAGTTTATCATGGGACAACCCTTTTAATTTCTGTAAGTTTACAATCTCTGTCTGAATCTCTATTATGCTAATTTATATTTTAATTGATATTAACTACTATAATGCATTTATACAACATATGAGGGTATCCATAAGGGTACTCTTGTAAAGGGCCCTCCTTTGTTGGATGATTTAATCTTTAGGGTGCATCTACTTGGGACTTAAATTCTGCTAAATTTACAGCATTGGAACTCAAATTCCACAGCGCAAAAAACGCAACCAATGGTGTTTTTGCTACATCCGCATAGCATACTATGTTACCATTTAATTGTATAACCATAGTGGTTCTCAGAGTAAACCATTACATCTTCAGATGGACATGTCAAGGCGGCTTTACACGGTCGGCACCCAGTCTAATCGAATATATATTTCTATATTATCCTCTTTCTGCAGTGAATGGACCCCAAGGTAGCGAGCTGGACGGGATGCAGCTCCAGTCACAGGACTATCAGATGAGGAAGAGAGGAATTGTGGAACAGTGCTGCCATAGCACATGCTCATTGTATGAACTGGAGAACTACTGCAACTAGGAGACAATGGGGCAGTTCTTAGGGCACTTACATAAATGATTCCATCTATGCAGATTTGTCATGTAATATTACCAGCTGTATCTATATATATTATCCTGTCCTGATATTCCTATTGTGTCTTCTTGCTATTTCTATACAAAGACAACCCAGCTCTTTGGGGCACAGACATTACCCTACAGAATATTAGTATGGTCCAGTGTTATTGACCGCAAACAGACACAAGTGGAATACTGAAGGACAGGTGGCCAAGGCTCACAAAAAAGAGTGGGTTCATGCAAGGGTATCAAGTCTCCCGAAACTAACCGAGCGCGGGACGGGGTGACAGTGAACAAGTGGAAGAAATTGTGAGAAGAATTTCGTTAACCCAGTGCTTTTCTGACACTGAATGGGGTGAAATGCCTTGATGTTATACAAAGCCTCTTTTCATAATGTAAGTGTCCTGTACCTATCCATCCTCTCTCACTGGCTGAATACAAATAAATGGCAGAGATAAAGCACTACTTCTGGTATTATTTAAGGGCGCTACTTTGTGTATAATAAGTTTGATTTATAAATACATTAGGGCAGGATTTATAGGCTCGGGACCTGTCATCGGCCTCACAGCTGCAGATTTTACATCCAACCAACAGGAAACAAGAGAGGGAAAAATACATTGTGTACAAGCAACAAAAGAAAAAAATCCACCTCGTAGCTACTTCACATTTTTTTTTTCTGGCCAAAACCACAATTAAAGTATCGTATAGAATGGCAAACACTTCATTCAGCGAATCGGCTGCCATGGCAGGGGAGAGGTTAAATTGGCGGTGAAACAGGCAATCTCTGGGATTTTTAAAGGGGTGTATAAGGGGACACGGGGGTAGACAAAGCCAAAAGACCTTATATCCCATTGTAGGAGAAGCAGTGCTGCTTTCTATTAAAGAAGAAGTTGTGGCTGGAAGGGGAGGGGGTGTCTTGACTGTTGGCTGAAAGCCACTCGCTGTTGCCTACCCCCAGACCCCCAAACCCCCCTATCCCTCTCCGCCCCCCGCGTTCTTATCCTGAACTGACCCCCTGTTTGGCTTTGTTCCAGAAAAGCAAACCTCGAGCCCCTCGGAAAAAGCCCTGAGACTGAACGCCCCAGTCTGATGGCCCCCCTCTCTGCGAGACGGGGGGCTTCCTGCTCTGAGGCAGCTGGGAGCTCTGTGCTTTGTCTCTGGTGCTGAAGGAGGGGGAGAGAGGTTGAAAGGTTAGGGGAGCAACACTCTTCAATTGATGGAAAGGGGTTAATATCGTAAGGCTCTGCAAGAAACATAGGAAATAGCGAAATGTTCTGCAGATCTGTTACAAATAATGGAGCTATGATTTGAGATAGGAAGGTGATTCGTGAGATAGCATTCGGGGGCGAGGGACAGATTAATGACATAAAGTTTTGTCAGTTATAAGAATAGTTTTAGGGGGAAGCTTTTTGTAACTACATGTGAAAAGTCTGGTTAATGGGGTGATGCTCTAGTGCAGAGGTCGGACAAATGAGGGATATGCTGCAGCTGGAGCACAAAGCAGCGGATCAAACTGATGCAGATCTATAAACGTCTGGGTGTCGGAATGATTTGCTGCAGATGTGGGGTCGTGTTGGAGACTAAGCAAACATTATTGTACTTGCAGAAGACATATTAAACATTCTATAGTATTACATATCATGTATACAGGTAAACGTATTAAAAATGGTAGGTAGGGGCCTATTACAGGTTTCGTCCTCCCAGGGGATACAGATTAGACTTGTGATGTGGATCATTATGTATGCAGTACTATATTACATCTTTACTTGATTTATAATGCACATCAATCCCTATCCCGACGCCTTTGTGAATTCCCTATATCAGGAGACAATTGAATACACAGTCTGCACAAGAAAAATAACCTGGACCTTGTGACCCAAACTGTCCATACTTTTTTATGACTTTAGTGATGGTTTACGATGCTCCAAATTAAAATGTTGTTTCCAAAGAGTAATATGGGTTCACCATTTCAGTAGTGTGATCCTACTAATAAAAATAACTTGGTGGCTAAAGTATTAGTATACTGTATGTTTGGTGTGTGGGAAGAAACTGCAGATAAGGAGCTTTGCAGACACCCACAAAAACACCAGGAGAACATATGGCAAGCACGGTCAAATCCAAAGCCCTATCAGTACATTTCAATAATTGCTATATAAACAGTATAGAAATAAAACCCGCTAACTTGAGCTTGTATATTCTGTATATATAAAAATCATTGTACAGATAATATAGGCTCCATATAGAAAATAGACCATATTCTATGTAGTGTCTTAGACCTCGTCTTCCTATTGCTTTTGTTCACCACACAAGGTCCTATTGGTGCTATATTATATAGACCAGTGTTTGCCCCCCCCCTTGTGTGGACAGCACTGTTTACCCCCATTGTATCCAGTGTTTACCTGTATTGTATATTTTTGGCTTGTATTGCACACTCTGTACTGCTTGCCTTTTACACTTCTTTGTTGCTCTCTTTCTCATTCCTTCACGTTCCGCATTGAAATCTATGCTATTGTTTATGTTAAGGGGAGCCGTGTAGAGTACTGAGGGAACAATATGAATAGATAGGGTCGTCCTATAGGGATGAGATGGGGAGATATGCTGGATAATTGAGAGAAAAATACAGGGGTGAGGGGGCGAGAATGTATCTGGAATTTGCCTCCTTATATTACGTCTGACCTTTCTCTCTGACTTTCAGATGAGGTCTATTTCCCTCCCAAGCAGAGGGACCACAGACAGACCCCAGTGGTATTAGTCTATGAACCCCTTGCATGCCGGCAACAAGTCTATCAAAGTACATTGTATAATGCTAATCCTCACTATAATACATGTGTACAAGTATAATAACATAACAAATACAAGTCAACACAGTTAGTATAAGATAGATGTAAGATAAATCTCTGCACTTCCAAGGAACAACCCAATTCTGGAATATTACGTTTTAGATTCTATAGAGAGATGACGGAGCTTTCCATTGGGAAGCCTTATCCTGCTATGTGTTATCCATCTCTCCCTAGTCCACTTTTACTTTACTTTTATAAACCTCAATGTGAACAAGTCCTCAAAGTAAAATACTAACATCACTGCCATAAAACACTAAGACTGTTGATGTACACAAGTCATTGTTTATTGTGTTAACTTTGACCTCAAATGACTATAAAGCACTTCCTACCCATAGTTATAGGGAGGAATTCTCAGACGCCAGGACTCTGGTTGGGAAATAGTTAATACAGTACATTAATGTCTGCCTTCCAGCACATCGTGCAGGGATGTAGACATCCTTGTTTCATTGACAAAGTTTAAAACTTAAAAAGCCCCCCCCCCCCCCCCCCCCCCGCACCTCCCCATATCACCCCCCTCCTAACATGACACATCCCATCTGTCAGCCTCTGAAAGTCCAAAACAACACATGTTGGAAAGAGCAGAAAGGAGGAGGGGAAGGGAGATTGTTTTTACCCAAAATGTAAACTATATTCACATAAACATTAGTGTTAGTCCAGGAGATTCACTTCTCTCCCAAAACTTAGCTCAGGGGTGGCATCTCCTTGCGCCAACAATTTCACTGTACAACAATTCGAAACATCAACACCCATGTGCAACTCCCAGCACCCGGTATCCCTGCACACCGAGCGGAGGGAGATGGGAGATTGCGTCTAACAAATCAACGTGTCTACACCTAATGTTCAACAGCGAGCAATTGTTTGGCGTGAATAAAAACATATCCGTTCCAAAAAGTTCCAATTTTTTTTTTAACATTTTAAACCCGGCAACGCTTTTACGTCAGGGTGGAGAAAATGATGATCTTAAAATGTCCCAGAGAAGTATCTACTTTAATATATTATGTATATAGGCGGGGCTGAAAAAAAAATCACTCATGAACTATGACTTTGTGCACGTGAACCTTGTGGAATCCCTTGAGAAGAGCGGCTGTCAATCACTCGGGGTTTCCTGGAAAAGTGCCCTTAAAACACTTGAAGCAGAACGTTAATTAAAATCTGGGCCTCCTATCGTGGCAGATCTATGCTGGATAAACAACTAGATGGATTCAATGAAAATGCACAATTTTGGGAAATTGTGTCTCTTCAGAGACCAAAAATATATTACACTATGATGACCTATAAATATAGTGAGCATAGTCTGGAGGGCAAAGCGAAAAACATAGTAAGACAACCACTTTTAAGAAAAAATACATGGACTGCACATTTTCATCCATTATACATTGATCTATGCTTCTGTGCAAACTACATGAGCATGAGGGTCTTAATATACATTTTGATCAAGGTGTATCAGCCCACATGCCACGTAACGGTGACTCCTGTATAATTGGTCTCTACTCTATTGGGTGTGGCACCATATAGCAACTGCCACCACCGCAGCACAGCGCCAACAGAGCAAGCCAGCAACCCAAGGTTTTGAGCCACACCATGCCACAAGCACAATATCACAGCAGTGGCAGCCAGCATGCAACACCGTACCATGTGAGCAGATCTCAAAAACATCTCAAAACATGGTAATGTAGCCAGAAGAAATGGAGAGATTCATAGATTCACCTACACTGGAGGTTCATGTGTAAAAGTTATAGCTCAGGAATGACTGGAGCTCTTAGGGGGCTTAAAGGGGTTGTCCAGGAATCGGACAAACTATGGGGGGGTCCAGGGCAGGTGTAACATAAAAAAAACCATATTGCTCCATCCAGTGGTCACTGGTCCTTATCCAGCAACTGCTGAGGCCACTGATTGGTCTCCGTGGTCACATGGGACTCAGCGATACCAGGGACTGAAGCGATGGACGATGGATTGTCAAGGACAGGTGAGTATGTTTTTTCTTTTTATGTTACAACTGCCCCAGGCCCCTCCATAGTTTGTCCAATTCCTGGACAACCCCTTTAACTGTGGCTAAAGCACTATGAGACCTAAGAAGAATGAAAGATAATATTGTGTGGCACTTTTAGTAGCAAAAGAATAAACTTATTCAGTTATAGATAACGTCTACAGCAGTTCACAAATTATTAGGACGATCTGACCTCTTAATAATTCTGGCGCCAGTCAGGAACTGGTGTAGATTTCTGATATAACTCACATGAGCTTCCTGCTGCAAATTACAGTAAATTTTTTGGGTCGAGGCATCCCCACCCCGCCCACTTTGGTCTTCCCCCCGTTTTTCCCATTTTGCAAAGTAGGATGCAGAAAGAAGCAATGTGGTGGTAAAAGTTCTGTGAGCCAAAGATGCGCCACGTTACACCAGCACCAACTATGCCAGAAAACTGTATTCAATATGAAAATTCATCAGGGTGTTCACTCTGTGTGGTCGAAACCTTATTTTAACCCAGAGGACTCACCCATTTTGGACTTGGGGACCCAAAGAATTTTTGACCTTTCTTCTGCTATCATAACTTAAAGGGGTTTTCCCATCTCTCTCTCTCTCTCTCTCTCTCTCATATGAGTTTGCCTGCTGTCTCTTCTTCTCACTTCCTGTATTCTTCAACAAGCTGGTGAGCGGATTTGACTGTTTGATGGACAGGACACTATGAAGTACCTCAGTTAATATAGACATTGCCTTTACCGTGAGAGATTATATATTATGATTACTACAAATTTGGTATAAACTCAGATCAAATAATACGCACAGTAAATGTATATTACATTACACAGGGAAGGAAAACACTAACACGCCCCATGCTGACAATGGATTTGCAGTAATCTCAATATTATCTTAGCGTTTACGTAGAGAGTTAATTCACACTGTCCAAGCATTTATCAGCAAACTGCAATTAGCTGACCTGACAGAAGAGCTATAGATACACCTCCAGGGAGCAGTGAGTGAGTCACTTCATCGGACCTAAGATCAGATAACTTCACTTTGAGATTCCAATGCTACATTTTACATTGTGATTAGCTGCTCCAACGGTGAGGAAATAGCTTTTTAGAAATATGCAAATAAGTCCTCAAGTGCTACTTGGGGCATTCCCTCACATTCAAGGACCCAGGGAATCTGAGGGAATGCCCCAAGTGGCACTTGAGGATTAGTTTACATATTTCTAAACAACTGAATTTCTGAGAGTTGAAGCATGGGATCACAATAAAAGGTACTTTTGGATGAACTGACCTACAGTACCGTGAGGCTGATTTATCATGACCTGTGCACCAGAAAATACTGTGCATGCCATGAAATTTTTTCTGGGGTAAATGATGCCGGAAATGTACACCATTGGAGGGTGATAATTGATAATGTGGCGTGCATCTCATCATGGATTAGGTGCAAACTTCAAAGGGGCAAAGTTTATCAAGGCCGGCAAAGAAAACACCAGTCGTGAGAAATCAGCCCTTATATGTTCAGGTTATAACTGATGTTCATGCTGACAGTTTCCTTTTAACTGAACATATTGCAATTACTATCAAAATAGTTTTCCTTTATTACGTTATTATTTTTTTTAACCATTGCTTATTATATTTCTTATGTTTGTGCTGTATTCTCAAAGTCTCAAAGGAAATCTTAACTTATAATGTTTCTCTTTTTGCTATACTGTACTGGTATATATCTATATACAGATATAAAGTAGGCAGTTTCTAGAAGTTTACACCTTTTGTAGCTTGTGAGACAGATATAACAGGTAATGTTAAGGATTTGACCAAGTGGATCCACCATATGGATCTTATTCTAGTATTGTTTGTTAGTTTTACTATTAAATTCTTGTCGCTTTTAGTACATATTATTTATTATGCTTGCTTTTATAGCGCCATCATATTCCACAGCGCTTCACAGTCATTGTCCCATATAGGGCTCACAATCTACATTCCCTATCAGTATGTCTTTGGAGTGTGGGAGGAAACCCACGCAAACACGAGGAGAACATACCAACTCCTTGCAGATGTTGTCCTTGGCAGGATTCGAACCCAGGACTCCAGCGCTGCAAGGCTGCAGTGCTAACCACTAAGCCACCGTGCTGATATGCAGCTCGTGAGACCTGGCAAGGTACATGCAGTGGATTTGAGATCCACATGTGACTACCTGAGTCACTTTTGAGAAATGTAGAGCGTACAATACCTATATATCCTGGAAAGATAACTTTCAATGGACCATGGGCTACCTAAACATTAAAAAAAACGTCATTTTAATTAGAGAGATTTACACTTTAAATGGTGATCACATTATCTTTTACTCACAAGTTAGAAGAAATGATAGTGACTATTTTATAAATTCAGCTGCCATTATAGCCTTTCAACACAATAAGGATTATAAGATCCCTACTGCAAAGAAGACACAGGGTTTGTAGTCTCTAACTAAGAAGACACTTAATTTTTTAAATTAGGCCCGGGAAGTAGAAGAAAATAAAAAAACAAACTCACCTGTCCCAGGCACTCCAGGGTCTCTCAGTGCAGTCTGATCCTGCTACTTTGATGTTTTCTTCCAGCGGAAATTCCCATCACACGTGACCACTGAGGTCAATCAGCGGCCTGAGCGAAGGACACTGCCTGTGATGTCCCCGGGTCCTTTCCTAAAGCCGCTGAGTCCGCTGATTGGCCTCAGCAGTCACATGCCCACTGAGTCCAATCAGCGGCTTAAGGAAAGGGACCCAAGATGTCACAGCCGGCGAGGACTTCCACCGCAAGAAAACATAGGAGCAGCAGAACCGGACCGCGCTGGGAGGCACCGAATTACCAGGGAAAGGTGAGTATGATTTTTTTTTTCCATGTTTTTCACCTCCCCCAGTCTAATTTAAAAAAAAAAAAAAAATTATCCTGGACAACCTCTTTAAGTGCGCACAAGAGTTGAAGACGAAAAAGTAATTACATTTCATTAATCAAGCAATTGTATTAAACTTTTTAAATTTTTTTAAAATCATAAATAAAATTTTTGAAAATGTGCAAACTGACTAAAATGTCGGAAACCATGTGACTGGCATGGATCACATGATCTCACAGACTATGCACGCTGACACATAATGCCAAAAAGCCCTCATGACAGGGGACAGTCAGTCTAAGGTCACTTATAGATAGTATAAAAAACCCAGGCAGAAAGAGAATGGGGCACATTTATTGAGCTACTTGTGCCTTTTTTGGTGTAAATTGCACCATTTTGTGGACATTTTCTGCCATGTGCTTTATTTATGATGCATTTGCACTTTTTTTTCCCCAGATGTTATGCTGTCTCATCATTTTTGCTTTTTGTTGGGTAAAGGGGGCGTGGCCAAAGTGGAGAACCTTTTCACACTGTATTTATGACTTGTGCCCTTTTGAAAAGGGGCAAAAAAAAGTGTAAATGCATTTCAGTACATGGGAAGCGTGAAAAAAAAAGTCAGACAGCTTTAAAACGGGGCAAAGTGCACATAGCTTAAAAAGTCACATCTAAACCAACAAGGAGGTGTGCCTACATCATAAATAGTCATCACAGTCTAAAAAAGGCATACCTGTGAAAAATACAGCAAAAAAAGGGGCAGAGGATAAATAATCCCCAATGTGTCCATTTTGTGGGGAGGGAAGAGAGAGATAAATCAAGCAGTGGAAACTCTTCAGGGTAGTGTGTCGTCTTCTGAGGCCCTTTAAGGAGGCCACTGGATATGTCAGTAGGGTAAGGTGCAACATGAGTGATGTCATCCCCCCCGATATTTATATAAGAGGAAAAACTCACACTCATGCAATATAGCAGTGCAGGACAAAGAGCTAAAGTGGGTCCTTAGTGAAAATGGCAAGATGCATGCTCAACTTCTTATGCGCTGGCAAGCTATCATTAGCGTCAAGCAAAGTAGTAACTTTTGTATATACTTGCTTATAGACAAAATGGGGGAGATTTTTCTTGCTTCGAAAGGGAGGTAAAATTAGAGAATTACAAAGAAATGCCAGCTTACCACAGCTTTCATGTGGCACAACTATGGAGCATTATATACAATATGGGGCCACTGTGGAGGGCTCAGTGGAGTTGTACCTGGACAGTCCCCTTACTCCAGCAGATTCCCTGAGGCTAAGCCATGATCCCATTGACTTCTGTTGCAGCAGAATGCACCAGTGGCAGGAACTGGCCCAGTTTGCTGTGGGCCTACAGTCCTGTCAAGTTCTCACAAGCAAGGGATGTCCAGTACATTGATGTTAATTCCAGTGCCAAATCTCTCCACTCTTATATAGCTATACTACTGCGGCTCTCAAGATATATGGGGGCTGAAATGAATAAGTTCCAAGGATACGTGTCTACCTGAGGGGATGACAGAGTCCACTTGTGAAGCTCTAACAAATCTCAACCTCCTTTCTGGTTTGTAACTTTCTCCTCTCTTCAGACTGTCAGCGGGTACTCTTCCCTGTCTCAGGGCTGCATCAGTGGTGTTTTTTTGGGCAATGGCTCTAGCAGGATCCTCCTCACTCCTCCTTCCTCATCACAGGCTGCAATGGACTGCTCTGAGTTGAGTTAAACTATCCTCACCTTACCCCAGCCAACTGTGAGTTGGGCTGGACCATGACTCTTCCAAAAGGAGGAGTGTGCCAGTTAACGTTCCCTAACAGGGCAAAAATACACATGGAAGCTGTAGAACTATATTGCATACACAGTGTCACAGAAGTCGGCTATGTTTGAAACATTAGAACAATAGTCAGAAGAAAGATCTTTTGCTCTTAAGTAAGGTTGTTCATCCATGAACAATCTGTATTCAAAAAGACAGCATCATTGAACATGTATGGCCAGTTACTACTGAAATGACCAATTTGGACTAGTGCATGGATACATCTGTGGAACAATTGTTTCTAACCTCTACTTAAAGAGGAGCTTTCATGTCCTCGGGTACATGCGGTTTTATATACCCCTGAATTCAGAGCACTGTCGGCTTTCCCATTATGTGCCCTAGAGCTGGAGATATTGGTGCCGTTAGTTTCGGCACCAATCTCTGCCCATTGTCAGAAGGGCGTTCCTGACAGTCTAGCTGGGCTTTGAGGAATGCCCCCCCCGACTGTACTCGTCCGTAGACTTGTACGAGGGGGTCGTTCCTCACAGCTCAGTGTCATCACTGGCCGGCAAGGAATGCCCCCTCTGACAGTACAGGGCTATGGACAAGTACTGTCAGGGAGGGCATTCCTCACAGCCCAGCTAGACTGTCAGGAACGCCTTTCTGACGATGGGCAGAGATTGATGCCAAAACTAATGGCACCGACAGTGGCGTAACTAGGAATGGCTGGGCCCCAAGGCAAACATTTGACATGGGGCCCCCCCAACCCCCCCCCCCCCCAAAAAAAAGCATTCCTGCAGACACTATTATGCCCCATAGTGGTCCCTGCACACAGTATTATGTCCCATAGTGCCCCAGAGTATAATGATCGGAGACCCAGGGGAGGATACAAACATAAAAAACAATCTTACTTAGCTCTCCCGGGCTCCGGCGCACTCCCCACTACTTTCGTTCCTCTTCAATGTTGGACCAGACATCACGTGAGCCAGGCCGGCGTCGCAACGCATAATGACGCTGGCCTGGCCCACGTGACGTCTGGGACGTCACCAAGCAGGCCCGAAGCCTGCTGGAGCGCAGGAGAGGTAAGTAACAGTATTTTTTATGTTCCCTCGCCTCCCCTGGGCCTCCGATCATTATAATCTGGGGTCTGAAAAAACCCCAGAGTATAATGATAGCAGTGTTTGTAGGGTTCATGGTCCCACGGTATTACTTACCGATCGCTGCTCCTGCTGACAACCATCTCCGCTTCCGCAGAAGGGGAAGCGCAGGTGGCCGTGGGCAGGAGCCGGGATCGGTAAGTAAATAGGGCCCGTTACCTGCTGGGCTTACTCCAGCAGGTAACGGCCTATTTAAAAAAAAAAAAAAAAAAACATCAGCTACCGCTGCTACCCCGATATTTACACCACTGTTGGCTTTCTAGCGGTATATAAAACCGCATGTGCATGAAGACATGAAAGGTCCTCAGAGCATGGACCAATAGTACATTAGTATATTAGTGCTACATCTATGTCAGGCAGAATGGAGGAGCCTATCATTTTTTATCATTGGACAGAAGTCTGATAACATTGGTGGATGATATATAGTTGGATTAACTTGTTATTGCCTTAGTCCTCATTGATGACAGTGGACATAAAGGTCCTCCATCTGTTTTCCAGTATCAAGTGTAAACACGGTGGATAGCTCTGTTTCCTTGCTGCACTTGGGTCCGTGGGTCGAATCTGACCAGGGGCAACATCTGCATGGAGTTTGTATTCGCTCTATATCTACGTGGGTTTGCTGTGGTTTGATACTGCACAACAATAAGCAAAGTGATAGAAAATTGTCCTTAGATTACATGTCAGACAGAAAAATAAGGTTACGAGCGTTATGGAGGATACACATGAATGGTGACAATTTACTTTGATGTTAGTGGTGGCAATCTGTACAGTGCTGGGGAATATGTTGGTGCTATATAAACAATGGGTGATAAAAATGGGTAGAAAGAGGTTTTGCCCAAATGTGGTCTTTTTTAACTATACTATATATACAATAAATAAAGTAAAAAAAATATTGTACCAGGTTAAATATAAACTTTCTCTTTCCTTATAAAAGTGATACTCCGCCTTGAGGGCCCAATCCACTTTGGTGGTCTAATGTTAAGACTGTGATTTTATAAATTGTGATCATAATATCTTATGACTGAATATCTTATTACTTTAGGTTTGTTTTGATGACAATATGGAGGTCAGTTACAATTTTTCTATGATATGTATGATATGAGATATGTAGAGCTACAAAAGAAAATTTCTGTGTATTCCTATAAGTGCACAGAATCCGCAGTATAGGGGATAAGGTTGTGAATGCTTGCACCAGGGTCAGTCTAATACATTGATGTATGCAGTGCAAAGGTTTCATAAATGCTCCCCCTCCTACTGCCTCAGTTAAGACATATCTCCCAACTTTCAGAGGGCACAAATAGGGAAATCTCAATGGTCCACAGTATGTTCCCTCACATAGTAAAATGCCCCCTTTGTGTTCCCCATGCAGTATAATCTTCCTATAATGTCCCCACACAGTATAATGCCCTTACGTAGTATAATGTCCCCTGAGTGCCCCTGAACAATATAATGCCTGATTAGTGGCATCCCACATTGCAATGCCCCTTTAGTACCCCACACACAGTATAATGCTTACAACAATGATCCCCCTCAGTGCCCCTACACAGTATAATTCTTATTTAGTGTCTTCACGCATTGGAATGTCCCATCAATGCCCTCTACACAATATGATCCCTCCAGTGCTTTTACACAGTATAATGTCCCTTGGGCAGCCATTGGGCATGGTACAACATTTGTATATGATTAAAACAGCCCTGGCTGAGACCACCAGTGATTACAAGAAGTAGCGTCCCCTATGTGATTGGAGTAGTAGTGTGCAAGCCTAACCACTGCTCCATTCATATACACGGAAGCAATGTAGTATCTTTCTCAGTTCCCTATAAGTGAATTGTTTTGGACAACAAGGGTGCAGTCTAGGAAACACACATTGGAGTTTGGGAAGCTAGTGAAGGGCTAAGATGTTTGCCACCACTTTATATAGATGTAAAAGATGTCTGAATTTTTCATTAGGATAGCCAAGGATAGGGTACTGTCAGGCCAGGCTTATGGTGGAAATTTGGAGCAGTAACCTGAACGTCATCAAAACCGAGGAACCGTAAATGAAACCAGTATAGTCTCTGTCTACGCAATAAGCACCTTCAGTAATAGATGTGTCACCCCTGTCTCCTGGACTGTTTATGTATGACATCTTAGATGGTGACACACTTCACTATCATCGCCGAAAGCTAGAACAGCAGAGGGAACCTTGCCCCTTTTTCACTTTTCTCTGTGTATCCTGGTGAGTGAGTTGGAACATGCGGCTGCTATGGTGGGTGGGTGTATAACTGTGACCGTGACCCCACTGCGCACGTGTGTGTTTAATATCTCCATCACCACCTCCACCCATCACCACAACCACCTCCAGTCATAGCTGTCAGCACCAGCCGGCCTGATTTCCAGGTGCTGCGTGTTCCCACAGGGAATTGCCATAGACTGCGGGTCCTAGTGGTTGAACCACCAGCAGTCATTGGATAAGGCATAGGTATTGTTAATGGGAAAATCCCTTTATTTGGGTCACCATACTTACAGACAACCCAGATTTTATGATCGTAATAAAGCTACAGATTTGCACCTATATTACACTTGCCTTATTATAAGATTTCTCCAGCTTTTTACATGGGCGGGTATCGTGATAACATTATTTACCATTGTCAGGTATCTGACATACGTCCAATTCCTGTTTCTATCCCTACCACCATGATGGAGCTTTCCTAAAAAAATCTCTATTTTCATTTATATACATGCACAGTATAGCAAGTGCACCAATTACACACCGCTTGTTATTCCCAGGTGAGCCAGCAGGGGAGGCACTTGTACAATCAGTTACACAGAGCTCGCCATGCAATAAACTGAACATTTTACCACAACTAAACTAAGAAAAAAAACATTTTACATGTGGTGACCAGAAAGACATACCAGTTTACTTATATGCTGTCTGAAAAACAGGATTATTCTGGCTGATAAAGGAAATGCAATGTAAAAAAAAAAATATGAGTAAACCTTTGCTTCTACCACCTTGCACTGTGTAAGTGCCAACAGGTTTACTAGTAGTCAAAAAGTTTGCAAAACATCTTTAGCAGGTACAGCTTGTCTATGAAATACACCTGCTGTAATGTCATTGGTTATTACTATTAATGTGTATTTCATGTTAAAGGCGTTGTCCAGGGGTATTTTTGATACTATCCACAGGAGCTCTATACACTGTGACGACCTGGAATTGCCGCCCCGCTCCCATACACTTGAATAGGAGCAGGTCTACTTCCAGCTGTATACTTAGTATATGGCTTCTGGCGGACACATCAACAGATCGGTTTGGATGTCGGACCACAACTGATCCGATACTGAAGACCTATCCTGTGGATAGATCATCAATATCAAAAATGTTCAGATATGGGACAACGCCATTAAGTATTTTTTTTTTGTTTACAAAGCACCAACATATTCCCCAGCATTGTACAGATTACCACCACTAACATCAAAGTAGTGCCCCATGGGGCTCGCAATCTCGTCTACATATCTTAGACATACTCTTGGACCACTTTCCTAGGAAACAAAGTAACTAATCTTTTTTGGAGTGTAGGAAGAAAGAGGAGTACCCAGAGGAAACTCCTGTACACACACGGAAAACCTTCAGACTCGTTCAGTGATGTTGCCCTTGGTCCAATTTGGACTTAAGACCCCGTTGCTGCAAGGGAACAGAGATTACTTATGTGTGGTTCTTTTTTAGGTACTTCTTAGGTACATTGTTTGTTTGTTTGTTTTTTAAACTTAGTTGGGTTTATTATGTAGACTTGTGTATAACACAAGACATATGTTAGTGTAAGGTGATGGTTGGCACCACCTTCCAGAAAATGGTGGGCGACCTTGCCAAATCCTTACCCAAAACTGTCCTGTATAACTGATTGTAGGCTTTTCTGTGCTTTGTGCATCTTATTCTGCATTTTATGATGTGTAGTATGCTGTTTATTACTGTATATATGCCAATGTATGACACTGTATGATATAGTACTGTTATTTTAACTATGTTTGACACTGAGTCATCTCAAAGAAGGTGGCGCAATAATTCTAACCAAATGGGTGGAACCTAGTTGTGCCGTGTGCTGTGTTGTATGTGCACCATCTGCAGTACAGCTGCGGTGACCAGATGGAAGGTAACGCTGCAGTTGGGATTGCGGGGGTGCAAACAGCGCAGACTTGTCACGGTCTCTGGGCACGAGGGCGCAGCGCTGGTGCTGTCCCACGTTACCACCACTGGTACCGGTGATGAGGGGGCTGCACAAATGTTGGTGGTGATTGTTCCCCCGGGGCGCTTCCCCTATACTGTGCCGACTGGTGGTGTTTGGGGCGCCCTGATGTTGTCGGTGCAGAGTCAGACACAGAAACAGTTGTAAAGTTGACCTTTTACTTCCATGGGTGTGGAGGCACAAATGCTTAAACAGTTTCTTCAATACAAAACAACGGGGTACGCCTGGTGACACAGCAAAGTCCTGGGGTGCAGGGTAGACTTGATGAAAGGTGTTCCTAGCCCCTTATACTTCAGTGTTACAGCCCTAAGGTGCGTCTGGGCTCCTATTTGGCTCATAGGAGGATGCCCACCACCATGATACTAGTACATAATATTCCCCACTCACGTTATGTGGTCCTGATAGCTCAGAGTTTCGGGGTGCAATAGTCAGGGTGGCAGGATATTCCACAGGTCTGGCCTTGGCCCCTGGATCCTGTGATACTTGCTATGGAGCACGTGTTCCAGAATGTTCTCTCCACAGTCTCATGCTGACAAGATAATGATGCTTGACTTCCTTCAGGGCGATGGCTAGGCAGACAGGAGACAGGATCTTCTGAATAGCTGGAGTATGTCAGCTCTCCAACCTTCCTGGGCCTGTCTAGGACTTGAGATTCCTGCACTAAACTCACTGCTTTCTTCACAGGACATCACACTTATCTCCTCACCTCCTCCTCCTAACACTCCACACTTCTCACTCCTCACACGCAGGACCTTCCTGCAGGGGTGTTACCATGGGGACCCAGTGATCAGCTGACTCCTCCCCTTTTCCCAGGCGATGTCCTCCCATTGGACATTTGGTTACTATTCAATCCTATGGGAGGTGTAATGCATGTGTGAGGCTCACTAGGTGGCGCTGTGTTGTGTGAGACTCAGGACCCCCTGCTATGTCACACAGGCTATGAAGCAACAGGAAATAATACAATGCACAGAGATCACCCTCAGCCCAGCCATAGCCAGCTCTGGGATGCCACATACTCCCCCTCTTTCACTGAGCCGACCTCGGCGACGGGCTGGGGTGAAGGTGAGAAATGTAACATAACGTTAATAAATACGAATAAAGTGCAAATGTCACTAACAGTTTAGAAAAATATAATACCTAGAAACTTGAGGTAAGACCTCCCGGCATAGTCCTGGAATGTCCATGAGAAGTCTGAAGGGTAACGGAGAGATAATTAAACTCAGACTTATGGAACCTTTTGGCGGTACCATCAGACAGTCCATATAGAAACAACAGTAGTGCAAATGGGTCCAGAGGCTCTCTGGCACAATTTCGTGAGTGTCCATTATCATGAGAGTCTCTCTGAGAAACAATAAACAGTCCTTTCTGTAAGGAAGAGTAGGCACTCTAGCACGAATGTCCATACCGCAATGGGGTAACAGAACTTCCTTGGCTCGGTGAGCCAGGCACTATGGCTTGGATTGTTGCATATAAGTGTAAATACTATATTACATGGCAAGATATTATATATATACTGTATATACACACAGGAAAAACATTAATGTAATCAGAGCAGGAATAACATATATACAGAAGCAGAGACAGTTAACCTCTTTTACCCAAGGACAGCCATGGCATCACTATAGCGTGTTGGAGGTATGCCTTTTGTGGTACGCTCAGAACGCCTAAGTGGAACGAGATTTGAATCAGGAACAGAGTCACTGAAATCAATTAAATCATCTGTCGAAGGGTTCTCTTGCACTAGAGCAATTGGTGGATAACAGCTAAATGGTAGTAGTTTAGGCGCCCACATAAGCTCAGTTAACGTTGGGGGTCTCTCTTTCGCTTCAGAAGGTGACAAGATCTCTGTACTCGTTGTCTCAGCTGGGGGCACCTCTGTGGGTAGTCCTTCTTTAAGGCACAGCTTCAGACGGTTTTGGTGTACTACTTGGGGCTGTCTCCCAGGTTTAGAGATCTCATACACGTCGGATTCAGGATATGGTATGGAGATGACACTGTATGGTTCTTTCTCCCAGAATGGATCCAATTTCCCATTCCGATGGTTATTCCTTAACCATACACGGTCGCCAACTTTCAGGGGCGCTGCATGGGCGTGATGGTTGTAATCCTCCTGTTGTCTCCTACGAACCTCATCCATGCGCGTTTCAACTATCTCTTTAGCTTCCTCCATACGTCGGCGGTGTTCAACAACCCAGTCTGTTCTGGGTAGTGGATTGATGGTGTCAGGAACCTTCACACCAAGGGTTAAGTCTGAAGGAAGTTGACCTTGTCTTCCAAACATTAGATAAAATGGTGCATATCCCGTAGATGTTTGGGGTGTGTTGTTGTAAATATAGGCCAAGTCCTTGATACGCTCAGGCCACTCAACACCAGGTGTAACTGCGGCTGTTCTTAGCATGCCGATGATCACTTGATTTGCCTTCTCGCACATACCATTCCCTTGAGGGTGATACGCTGTGGTTCGCAACTTCTTGCAGTCTTGGAACTGACACAGCTCACGGAACAATTGGGATTCAAACGCCGATCCACGGTCGGTGAGGATATGCTCAGGACAACCGTAATGGCGGACAAACTCTGCGTAGAAGGTCTCAGCCGTAGTTCTTGCTGTAAGATCTCTGACAGGCACGATGACAAGGAATTTGGAGTAATGATCCACCATTGTCAGAGCGTAGCTGTAGCCGGAACGTGTGGGACCCAACTTCACATGGTCCAGAGCAACAATTTCACACGGCTTTTGAGTCTTAATTGGATGTAGAGGGGCCTTCTGATCTCTTCGACCTTCCTTGGTGATACTACAGGCGGGACACTCTCGGCACCAACTCTCAATGTCACTCCTCATCCCAACCCAATAGAAGCGACGACGGATGGTAGCTTCGGTCTTTTGTACCCCGAAGTGACCGGATCTGTCATGATACGCCTCAAGTATCATCTGTGCGTCTCTTCTTGGTACGAGGATCTGATGAAGCCTTTCACCTGTGACAGGATCAAGAGTGTTTCTATGTAGAAGGCCTCGTTGGACAAACAGGCGCTTCCTCTGTCGCCAAAGGCGTTTTAATTCCACGTCATGAAGACCTCTCTTTACACGGGTTGGTATTCTTCCTGTAAGCAGGAAATCTGACAATTCTCCTAAAACTCTGCTCTCTTCTTGGAACGTTTTCCACAGAGATGGCTCCTGGAGGGATTCGGCAGCTGTTTTCGCCAGAGATTCTCCTTCTACAGGGACACCAATAGCAACCTGTTGGGCAAACTTGTTGTAGAATGGTGGCATCTCCACCTCTTCCCAGATGTCTTCTCGGGGTGGTTCTTCTCCCACAGGCAACCTTGAGAGTGCATCAGCGTTAGCGTTGGACTTGCCACTGCGATACTTGACAGAGAACTTGTAATTCGCGAGTCTTGAGGCCCACCGTTGTTCAAGGGCTCCCAGTCGAGCAGTGTCCAGATGCGCCAACGGATTGTTATCTGTGTACACGGTAAAGGGTGTGGCAGCCAGGTAGTCTTTAAACTTCTCTGTCACGGCCCAGACAAGCGCCAGAAGTTCGAGTTTGAAAGAACTATAGTTCTGGTCGTTCTTCTCTGCGCCTCTCAGACTCCTGCTGGCGTAGGCGATGACTCGCTCTTTGTTGTCCTGAACCTGGGACAACACTGCACCCAAACCTTGGTGACTTGCATCTGTGTACAAGCGGAATGGCTGACTGTAGTCGGGATAGGCTAGAATTGGTGGTTGCGTCAGAAGTGCTTTAAGCGCTTGAAAGGCTTCCTCTTGACGCGCTGTCCAGTCTACCGGAAGCTTTCGGTTGTAGTTTTCTCTGGGACAACCGCGCAACAACTCGTTCAGAGGCTCGGCTACTTGGGCGAAGTGTGGTATGAAACGCCGGTAGTAACCTGCGAATCCAAGGAAGCTTCGGACTTCTTTGACGGTAGTTGGTCTTCGCCAGTTCTGGACTGCAGTGATCTTTTCAGGATCAGGTTGGACGCCTTGTGCGCTCACGACATGCCCAAGGTAATGAACTTGGGGTTTCAACAGGTAGCACTTGGAGGGCTTCAACTTTAGGCCGTGCTGTATAAGTACCTTGAATACCTCGGACAGGTGACGAAGGTGTTCTTGGTATGTCCGGGAGAATACAATAACATCGTCCAGGTACAGTAGCACACTCTGGAAATTCTCATGGCCGAGGCACCTCTCCATAAGCCGTTGGAATGTGGCTGGGGCATTACATAGCCCAAATGGCATACTATTAAATTCAAAGAGTCCCATTGGGGTTGTAAACGCAGTCTTTTCACGATCTTCAGGCGCCATAGGGACTTGCCAGTATCCACTGGTTAAGTCCAGGGTCGAGAAACAGGTAGCTGATCCCAAAGCCGTTAGAGATTCCTCAATCCGCGGCAATGGGTATGCGTCTTTGTGCGTGACGTTGTTGAGTTTACGATAGTCCACACAAAATCGTAGGGTTCCATCTTTCTTCTTGACAAGGACTAGCGGGGCTGCCCAGGGGCTGTTACTCTCCCGGATGACATCAGCATCTCGCATCTCTTGGATCAACTTTTTCACCGGTTGGTACATCGCGGGTGGTATTGGACGGTGACGCTCCTTGATTGGATGGTGGTCGCCAGTCAGAATGCGATGTTGTATGGTCATGGTCTTACCAAAGTCCAATGGGTGTTTGCTGAATGCCTGTTGGTAACGCTTGGCCACATTGCGAACCCCATTGATGTGCTCTATAGGGGTATTGGCGTCTCCCACATTCAATTCATCCCACCAGGACTTCGTGGCTCCATTCTGAATGTTCTCAGCAGCTTGGGTGGAACGCTGTGTGGCGGTAGAATCACCAGAGAGAATGTCTTCTGGTGCTAACCGGTGTAGCAGGGCCACAGAGTGGAACTTGTGGAGGTTCACGGGAGCATCGCCCAAGTTGACTAAGCGGACAGGAACACGTCCATTGGAAACTGTGACAAGGCTGCGGGCAGCCATGACAAGTGGTTGGCCATCTACCTATATGGGTTGTAGCAAGGCCTCGTAGTCCTGATTTTCTATGCCCGGACGGGCACGGCACCACACCATAGTTTCTGTTCCAGGCTGTAGGGTTACTGGACGGGTATCTTGGATCCGGACTCGACCAATTTCACCTTGTTTGTTGGCGAACTTGTGCTGGGCATTGAGTACACGAATGGCCCGCTGAATGGTCTGCTGGTCACTGGGAGAAGCTGTAAGGAGAGAGGCATGCAAGGCAGCCAACACTTCTGCAAAGCAATGGCGTAAAACATTCATGCCTAATATTACAACTGCAAACCTATCATCCTCTACATCAGTGACAATTACACCCTGTCTAGGCAGTTTCAAGTCCCCAATCTGGATAGTGGGTTCCCAATAACCCTGCGGTGGTATGGGCTGTCCATTGCTGCCACACAGATTTATCCATGTGTCAGGTGTTCTATTCAACACACCTAAGTCCCAATGTTCAAGGAACACCTGCTTGCGCAGGGTTGTTATCTGAGATCCAGTGTCCACCAACGCTGTCAGAGGAACGCCGTTCACCCGGATTGTGATGTGTGGGCAGGCTGAGACGAAGCGTGACAATGGCACTGAAGATTCACCTGGGCCCTTCTTCTTTCCTCCCGAGGGGCGGCCCGCTGCCTCGGGGGTGGCCCGTTTAACTGAAAACACTGAGGCCTGGTGTGTCCATATCTATGGCAATAGGTACAGTATGGCCTCTCACTCTGCGGAGGTTTCACTGAAGACGGACGTCTGGGTGGCGACTCAGGTGAGATGTTGAGACTTCGCAAAGGATCACTGGACGATGAAGACGGCTGGGTCAGACGATCTAGACGGACGGTGATCTGTTCCATGGCACGGGTCAGATGATCCACTCGGGCCAGAAGGTCATCTCTGGAGTCTGCTGGTGTAGTCTGCGCAGTTTGGGCAGCAGGTGAGGTACCCAGAGGTAGTGGCAGGACAACTGGAGCAATGCTTGTTGAGGGTCCAGGTGAGGGAGCACAGATGACTGGGCTCGGCTGGGGCTGCTCCTGTCCCAAGACCTGGATGGCAAGGGCCTTGAAGTCAGCAAACGTGATGCTGGGATGTTGTGCAGCAAGCATTCGCAACTGACTCTGGAGCAATGTGGTACCCGCCCCTTCTATGAAGCGGTCAAGCAAGATTTTATCAGAGTCCACATTTTCACGTGGATCCACTTGCACCACAGCTCTGAACGCCTCTTGGAGGGATAAAGCATAGTCCCGCAGGGTCTCACCAGGTAGTTGTCGTCTGGAAAAGAAGTGCATCTTTACCTCGGAGACAGATCGCACGTCAAAGTTCACCTGGAGTTTGTCCAGAATTTGCCCAGGGGTTCTTTTGTCAGAGGCAGGCCAGGATTTGACCTCCCTAGCTGCAGCACCCTCAAGCTGGCCCAGCAGGATCTGTATCTGCTGTTCTGTATTCAGAGGATAGAACTGGAAGAGAGACAGCATCTTCTCACGAAAGTCCCTGAGGGTATGCGCCTCCCCTTTGTAGCACGGCAGCCATGGTGCGCCAGGGTAAAATGGCATGGAGAATGGTAGGCTGCTCGCCATGGGCACTGCTGGATCACTAGAAACAGATGGCACAATGTCACTTTGCTCAGTCATGTTGTTTGCAGGTATGACTGAAATTAGGTCGCCGTCTCTTTAAGAAACTCAACTGCTTGCTGGCAGGGAATGGAGACTACAACTTGGAATGCTGTCCCTTTAAGAATGCTGTAGCTATTAACAGAGTCACTGTGATGCAGGCTGACGGTGTGCTCCCCCTCTTTAATGGTGGCACTCCCCACGGACACTGTACACGGAAAACACTCGCTGGGGCCGTGGGAGGACTGAAGACAAGGACAGGGAGGCACAGTACTCACTGACAGCAACTGCAGCGTGGACCAGAGATCAGCGGTGCACAGCAGGGACGGTGATGCGGCATCAGAGAGTCAGAAATGGCGCCGGCACGTTCGCCTTTCACTTTCTTGTATGGGTGCGCTGGAGCATTGCGCTCAGCATTCTGGGCTCTCCTAAGATGGCGGCAGATGGGTCTCCTGGCCTCATGGGCAGTGCTAAAAATCTCCCGCACTTTTGCAAGGTACAGTTAACCCTTTGTGGGCGTTCTTACACAGCGATGTGGCGCAGCAAACAAGTCCTGGGCGTTTTAACTCTTCCAGGGCTGTAACACACTGAGAGGACAGTCTTTAGGGCTTACTTCAGGGGTATAGGGCTCCCCTCTTTGTGGCAAGCACTCTCAGGGAATAAACTTGATCTTAGCAAAGTCCACAATAAAGACCGATGCTCTGGAGACAATTTGGCGCACTTTTCGTGGCGACTTTCTCAAAATGGCACACACCCGTATCCTGTTCGTGACGCCAGTTTTTCTTGCGGTGACCAGATGGAAGGTAACGCTGCAGTTGGGATTGCGGGGTGCAAACAGCGCAGACTTGTCACGGTCTCTGGGCACGAGGGCGCAGCGCTGGTGCTGTCCCACGTTACCACCACTGGTACCGGTGATGAGGGGGCTGCACAAATGTTGGTGGTGATTGTTCCCCCGGGGCGCTTCCCCTATACTGTGCCGACTGGTGGTGTTTGGGGCGCCCTGATGTTGTCGGTGCAGAGTCAGACACAGAAACGGTTGTAAAGTTGACCTTTTACTTCCATGGGTGTGGAGGCACAAATGCTTAAACAGTTTCTTCAATACAAAACAACGGGGTACGCCTGGTGACACAGCAAAGTCCTGGGGTGCAGGGTAGACTTGATGAAAGGTGTTCCTAGCCCCTTATACTTCAGTGTTACAGCCCTAAGGTGCGTCTGGGCTCCTATTTGGCTCATAGGAGGATGCCCACCACCATGATACTAGTACATAATATTCCCCACTCACGTTATGTGGTCCTGATAGCTCAGAGTTTCGGGGTGCAATAGTCAGGGTGGCAGGATATTCCACAGGTCTGGCCTTGGCCCCTGGATCCTGTGATACTTGCTATGGAGCACGTGTTCCAGAATGTTCTCTCCACAGTCTCATGCTGACAAGATAATGATGCTTGACTTCCTTCAGGGCGATGGCTAGGCAGACAGGGGACAGGATCTTCTGAATAGCTGGAGTATGTCAGCTCTCCAACCTTCCTGGGCCTGTCTAGGACTTGAGATTCCTGCACTAAACTCACTGCTTTCTTCACAGGACATCACACTTATCTCCTCACCTCCTCCTCCTAACACTCCACACTTCTCACTCCTCACACGCAGGACCTTCCTGCAGGGGTGTTACCATGGGGACCCAGTGATCAGCTGACTCCTCCCCTTTTCCCAGGCGATGTCCTCCCATTGGACATTTGGTTACTATTCAATCCTATGGGAGGTGTAATGCATGTGTGAGGCTCACTAGGTGGCGCTGTGTTGTGTGAGACTCAGGACCCCCTGCTATGTCACACAGGCTATGAAGCAACAGGAAATAATACAATGCACAGAGATCACCCTCAGCCCAGCCATAGCCAGCTCTGGGATGCCACACAGCCTATGCACACTATGGCCTGACACTGTGTAGTCATGATGGGTGGGAAAGTTCCCCTATAAAGGGGAGGCTTTACTGAATTTCAGGGTCTTCTGTCCAAAGTTCTGTTGTGACTGTTGCAGCTCTCCATCTGTGTGGTGCAATTCCTGGAACAGAGCCAGACTGTTAGTTAGCCTAGCATGTCCCCCCTAGTGTAAACCCCTAGAAGAACTGGGCTATCAATGTATATTGCCTCGGGACCACTACTCTCATGCTATGACATTGCTGAGCTTTCAGTGTCTATTGTCTAGTGAACTAATTTTTGGCTGTATTTTACTTGGCTATGACTGTACAAGCACACCATTAATAGGGACCAAGCTGCCATGTAGGTCCGTGTAGGGTCAGGAACACCACAAGAGTGTTGGCATAGTATTTGGGTTTCAGTGAGCTGCATTGGGCCTTGCGTCCTTACATTAAAATGAACTGCATAGATTTCATAGATTGTAAGCTCTTACGAGCAGGGCCCTCAGTCCCAGTGTGTGAATTGACTATTTCTTTGTAATGTATCTTTTTTTGTCAGTACTTGAACCCTACAAGTTGTACAGTGCTGCGGAATATGTTGGCACTATATAAATAAAATGTATTATTATTATTAAATGAACTAGCCTACCAAGTGCTTTTGCATACATGTTGTAGAATATAGAGCACATTGCAAAAATTATATTCTGTATACAAAAAGCTGGTGTCATCCATCAGTAACCAATAGTGTGACTGGAGGCCGTTCAATTTTTCCCAGTAACATCTAAGATGTTTTTGCATATTTTGATTTTGCCATTTCATTGAAATCTAGAACAAATGTATTGCTAAATATTAAAGTCAAGTGCATTACCATGACCGGTAAAGATATGGAACATCAGTACTACAAGTAACATGATGGCCACATGAAACACCCTCAGAATTGTAACATATCCTATATACAGTCATACACAATGTGAGTATGAGGAGCTATTGAGCACAAAGACATGCTCAATATTACACACGTAGCGGACAAACAATTGCACAGGTTTCACTGGTATTCTATATGTAAAACATTTTTAGTGCTAAATATTTAAAATATATATTTAAAGTGGTTTAGAAAAAAAAATTTGAAGTCAGTCAACAATATAGTGCAAAGGAATAATTCTCATATTAGTGAGATAACTACATTCCTACATTCCATAGACAGCCCATTGATTTAATTGGGAAATGTGTAATGCTGCATTTCCCCTGTGGTGGTGCTGCGGGGGAACTAAAGGGGTTCTCTGCATTAACTGGAAAACCTACTGAAGGCCGAGAAAGGTGTAAGGTAAAACAAAACAGCCCATTGAGGGAATTTGAGGAGCCCATACAAATACCATACAGCATTTATGGCAAAAAACGTTGCAACAATAGTGAAAGACACTAGAGGAAATCGACCCCTTTCCTTACTAGGTCAAAGAGGTCTAATTCGGATCTAGAGTTCTGACTAACTATGCTTAAATAACCTTCTCCTAGATGCATCTCTGAGATACAGTAAGTTACTCAGTTCCTGCTTGCCTTGCTGCTGCCTGGTTCAGGCACATTCCTTCACAGTGATTTAGGTAAAGCTTTTCTGGTTTCTGTTAATGACCCCTTACTGTCCAGTCCTCCTGCCTCCTCCTAACTAAGGATTTCCAGGAACAGAGCTGACGGCTTCATGGAATCCCCCTCCCTACTGTAGCTGTGTGACAGATTCCCTAGGAGTATTCATATCCTACAGCAATCTGATTCACCCTAAAGGGAGGGAGATATGAATAGGAGACAATGGGAAGCCCGAATTTAGCCTCAAACTGCAAGTAAATGGTGAGACGGTGCTTTATACAGTTCAGTCACATAACATCCTCTTCTCTTTAAGAGCAGGCAGATGATAGGTATAGTATAGTATTGACCTTATACACTTTGTAGATGCAGTTCCCAGCAGGCCGAGAACATTTCACATTAAGAAATAGAATACTTGATATCCTATGTTCTGCTTTATTTGTGCATGAATCATGAAAAACAATAGCTTATTGAAAAACAAGGGCATCACTTCATTCATTTCAAGGAATACCTTACATGAGTAGTGCACATACAGGCCAACATTGTACTCTTTAGTTTGTTTTCCTCCGGCACCATCATAAGTGATTCTGACTTTCTGAGTCATTGAGCGGGAAGAGAAAATCCCAGGGGAGTCCTGACCACAACCTCAGCAAGCCATTGAAACTACACTGTTTTCTGTACAGTGGAACTAATCCAGAATCACTAAAGAGGACACAAATATGCAAACCCCCGAGCTCACCTACCTAATCGGTCTATAATATCTGCAACCAGAAACATCCTGCATTTAGGAGTCACTTGTAAATGTAATCCCATAGGGTACAGCCATGTTGCTGCTTGGAGACCATTTCCTGGTCTTGTTTCACCACAAGTGGTGTATCATCGCAGAAGATGAATATACTTGCAAGTCTTTCAATTGCCTTTTGCTTCCGTTCTTGTTACTCTCTAGTAAAGATTACCATACAGTTTAGATAGGCGGAACAATTATGTGGCCAATAGCTTTTGCACCAACCCTCATATTCATGCATGCTTAACTTGAAATCCTACATACCCAATCCTCCTTTACCCCAGAATCTAAATGGGGGAGAGTCAAGACACAACCAAACACACAATGTAGTTGGTCAATACCTCTTATATTCAAAATCATTCTATCAACTCTCTCATGCTGTAGCCCAAACCACTCTATTAGTTGTCTTTAGTGCCAGACCACTCCTTCCACAGCTCTCCTATATACCAGACCACTCCTTCCACAGCTCTCCTATATACCAGACCACTCCGTCCACAGCTCTCCTATATACCAGACCACTCCTTCCACAGCGCTCCTATATACCAGATCACTCCATCCACAGCTCTCCTATATACCAGACCACTCCATCCACAGCTCTCCTATACACCAGACCACTCCTTCCACAGCTCTCCTATATACTAGACCACTCCATCCACAGCTCTCCTATATACCAGACCACTCCATCCACAGCTCTCCTATATACCAGACCACTCTGACCACAGCTCTCCTATATACCAGACCACTCCTTCCACAGCTCTCTTATATACCAGACCACTCCATCCACAGCTCTCCTATATATCAGACCACTCCTTCCACAGCTCTCCTATATACCAGACCACTCCTTCCACAGCTCTCTTATATACCATACCACTCCATCCACAGCTCTCCTATATATCAGACCACTCCTTCCACAGCTCTCCTATATACCAGACCACTCCTTCCACAGCTCTCCTATATACCAGACCACTCCATCCACAGCTCTCCTATATACCAGACCACTCCATCCACAGCTCTCCTATATACCAGACCACTCCTTCCACAGCTCTCCTATATACCAGACCACTCCTTCCACAGCTCTCCTATATATCAGACCACTCCTTCCACAGCTCTCCTATATACCAGACCACTCCGACCACAGCTCTCCTATATACCAGACCACTCCATCCACAGCTCTTGTATATAGCAGATCTCTACATCCACTCTATGTAGCAGACAACTCCTTTCACAACCTTTATAGGTGCCATACCACTCTTTCTACTGTTTTCAAAGGTGCCACACCTTTTCTTCCACAGTTCCTCTGTGTTCTCATTTCAAAGCTCTCCTAGGTGCCAGAACACTTTATCTACAACTCTTCTAGGTGCCAGATTATCACTGCCACAAATCTCTTATGTGCCAAGGAGGAGGTGGGGTTGAACCAACAATCGTTCGCTGAGAAACTGATGATCTTCATGATCATGATGAGTGCCAGAGGAGGAGGCAATGCCAGAGCATCACAAGAGGCAGAAGAGGTGAGTAAAACCCTAGGTTCCAGACTACTTTTTCACAACCTTTGCTATGTACCTGCAAAATCCCAATGGACACTGCTAAAACTGAACTTTCCTATACCTTTGCAAATTATATCTAGATTTGCATGTAATTGTGTATTGCCCTGGGGATGAGCATTCGTGATTTCATTTTTCAAGGGGGAGGAGACAGGTCAGTTTTCATCTAGCTTTCACAAAGTGAAGAAGTTTTTCACATCCAGCCTCCCAAGGGGAAGGTGTGTGAGTTAGAGCAGAACCTCTGCAACTGTGATGCAGCCCTGAGACGCAGAGAAGTAAGCTACCCTCAGCTGTTAGGAGAAGTTCTGGAGTGATACAAGTGTGATTTTGCAGAGTCAAGGACACTTTCAATAGAGGTCTTAGAGTACTGACCTTGCTGTGCTACTAGACAGATAGGGCATCCTGGGTAGAGACTGGTAGAGACTGAAATACATTGAGAGAGGGACAGATCACAGCACAGGCTGCTGGAACTATCATCCATCAAGCTCACCTCACAGCCACAGTGGACTTCTGTGTAAGAACTGTATCTCCACTGTTGAGAAAAATGACAGTTACTTTATTGCATCAGTTATGCAGTAAAGCTGTATGAACTGTTTTCTGGTAACCACGTGTCTCCCAAGTAGAGTTACCTACACTTACCATCATTAGCACCACAATTGCCATCTGGCTCAGGAGGCCTGAAGACCGTAAAGATGTGCCCCAGGGTAAGACTACCACCGCCATCAGATACCCTACAGGCTCCCTTAGCTCTGGACCAGTCCAGGAGGATATCTGAAGGAATTGGTTGAGTCAACAAGCTACTGTGCTCACTGCCATTTAAACTACTACTAGTCCCAGTCTCTGGATGTCCTTCAACAGGTTTCTGCATAGCAGACTACTCTGTCTTAACAGAAGTGGGCATTTTGGGAGTGTTCCTGAGTAATTTGGGGGCATTCCCAGGTCTTCACCTTTCCAGCTCTATAAATGCCAAGATCCATGCCTTGTATGATGGAGTAGACTTGGACCTGGCAGAAGTGTTTGATATTGCATAAAGATGTCTAAGCTGTCCTTTTCTCATGGTCACACCAATTTGGTGCTATAATGGTAAAATGTTTTGTGGTCAGAAAGGTGTCCAATCCAACCATTAGTTTCAGATACAGATATTATTGTTACCTTATTCTTAAGGCTTAGGGGAACGTATGTTGTTGTCTATGTCAGTTTTCTGGCATTAATCTCCAGGGTTCCATGTTCTTTAAACCCTACTGATCAGCAGCTAGGCATGGGGTGTCACATCTTGCCTAATATTTCCCTGCAGTCTATTCTACAACAAGTTAACTATTTTGGGTAATCTTACCAAAGGTGTCTAATAAACATGAATTAAATTTTTTTCATATTTGTCTTTGATATAATGAAATAAATTTATAATTTGTTCTATATCATACTTAACATTTCATTTGTGATCTCTCAACAACTTGGCCTATCCCCAGCCATCAATTATTGTACTCCTAGTGTAATGTAAACTGACACATAGGGAGATAAGCATCTTGGGAATAGTGGTCATTTATCTGTGTCAGATCTTATCACAATATAAACACTAACTGGGAGTTCAGGACTGCTGACGTTCTTATGCTAACTGTTTATTATTTTGTAATACTTGTGCTTTTCCTTCAGGAATGTCGAATATAACATTACGTGTTCCGCTAACAGCATAAAAATCAGAATTTTATTGCCAAATAAAGCTGACCCAAATCAATGCTTAAAGAGATTGTTTGGTAAAGACAAAAGAAAATGCATTTTCAAATAACTTTTCGACTCATATTTAGGGCTTCCATCTTTTAACCTGAGATTGCTCTGTGGGTCTCAGCAGTGGGACCACCTGTGATCAGCTTATTTTTCAAGAAACCATTCTAGCAAAAAGATTATCAAAAATTGACAACCCATTATATGCACTTTTATTACTATTAATTTTTATTTATTATTTTAATCAGTCTAGTTATTTTGTGTCTAAATCTCTTCTGCAGTCATTTGTGTCTCCATGGTTACAGACTACAAACAACACTGTGTGTAGTCTGATCTTGCAGTCATCTGACCAAAAGCAGGTTAATTCTGGCAGTGTCATCATCTCCTGCCTATTAACCTGCCTCAGTGTAGATCAGGGGACCCCATACTGATCAGAACGCTTAGGAGAGAAATCCATGATTGTTTAGCTCCTTCGTAAGAACTCCTGGTTTGAGAAGTTAGCTGATGGTCATAGTGTATGCTAGGTGTTTTTCCTGTGCTCCTCTGTGATCCTCCCAGTCAGTGTCTTCTCCATGTTTCTTGTGCTCCTTCAGGGATATTTTTAGGGACAGTGAGGATTGGTCATGTCTGGTGTTAGGGTTAATGTTTAGTGATAGCTTTAGGGAAAGATTCAGGCTAACTAGATCTAGGGTCAGTTTATCATCCATCTGTTAACATTTACTGTTTCCAATACCACCATCCTATGATCACCACCACCATTATCAGTTTGTTCAGTCATCTACCTACTGAACCATCCTGTTATCATTCCAGTCTTTAGAGCCATCCAATTCCCATTTTCTTGTACTGTAAACAGTATGGGACAGAATTTTTTTAGGTGGACTTTTTGGGAGCATTATAGATAACTATAAGAATATGAGTCCATCTTGCTGTTCAAACTGTTCAGCAGACACATGTGAATAAGGCTTAATAGTATCTTCTTACCACCAGGACTTGCAATAGGTCTGAATTATGCAAACAATGGATAGTCGAAAAAACAGATATATATGCAGCACATATAAAAATACTAGAAGGTAACAAATATACAAGAAAATGGGAACTAACCAGTAGATGACTGGAATGTAAGCTGGATGGTTCAGTAGGTGGATGATGGAACAAATGGATAATGGAAATGGTAGTCACAACTAAGAATAAGGCCTTAGTACTCGGGAAAGGCGAAGTCAAATCCTTCAGTTTTGTGACCATTACACTGACAAAAATTTTATTAGCCGATATTTAAGAAATGTTCTAAACAGATACTTAATGGAAAAAAAAATCATTAAGAAAAAAAACAAAAACCCAAATTTACTATATGGTTAGTTTGGAAATGGATTTTTTGTTGCCTCTTTTTGGGCAAAACTAACAGATACTTATGGTCTGGCCATCATGCCATGGAGAATGGTGAAATAAATTCCATCAAATAATGACAATGTCCATCCATAACAGTGCCAGCAATAGCACTCCAATAACAGATTGCCCCATGAATAGTGTCAGGATTCTCTATCCGGCTGTTGCACCTTTAACATTACCATGCCAACTTAGGAAGCTTTTGCAGTTTCAGAGGCTTCCTGGCTTGGTCCAGTTAGCAGGTGAGGAGGCCTATATAAGACCCCGCCCTCTTGACATACGTGCCAACTAATTAGTTTTCTCTTCCTAGTTTGACTCTCCATTTTGTGTGTATACCTGTTTGCTTACCGACCTTTGGCTTGCTCCCTGGATACCCTATTTGCCTCCTGATTCTGCTTTGCTGTGCTCATTTGGATTTGTGACCCTTGGTTTGTTTTCCTTGGATTTTGTCTTGTCTTCTGATTTTGCCTCTTATGTCATCTCTGATCCTGACCTGTGCCTGTACGACTTCTCTTGTCTCCACCACTGTAGGTTATAGTGGATTTTGTTTTGGTTCCTGCAGTGGTGCATTTATTATATCTGTCTGTTTGGTGACAATTCAGATTCCCAGATTCAGCACAAGTTCATCTCTCCTTGTGGTGAGCTCTGGTGAAGGCATCTGGGGGTCTGTCTTGGCTCGCAGAAGTGTGGTAGTTTTAAATAGCTGTTTCTACTGCTCGCAGTTATCAGCCAAACTCTTGCTATTGATTTTATTGTGGCCTTGCCTCTAAATCCATAACTAATAGTACCAGTCATTCTCATAAATAGTTTCATCCAAAGAACTTTAGTAAATAGTCCCAACCATTGTACCTACAAAATATCAGTCGCAGTGCCTAAAATTTTGCCTTTTTGAGTCCAAACACGCAAATTCCATTTGTATAGTAAAATAGTTTGGTAAATGTTTTATAACATAATTTTCCAATTTGGCATAAAAAAAACTGTTACAATATGAGAATCTAAATATATTATTTTGCATTGTCTTTCATTTGCTACAAGTAAAAAGATTTGTTTCCATGTACTGTATATAAGTCTTGGACTGTAGAGACACATTTCTACGTTTATCAATCACGATTGCTTCGGGGCCTTGGAAAAGGTTTTCCTGCCTAATGTACCACTTTACAATTCTTGGAAGTCTGTGATCGTCTGTAAATTACACTTTGACCTAAATAGTCATTCATTACCAGGATATTTTTAGTAATTCTGACCGGAGTTAATGTCTTGCATAAATTATATATGGTTTTCCATACCAGCCATCCCTATGTCAAACATTTGTTCCTGGAGGAAATCAATGAACTATTAAAGCCATATTTAGTGGTTATAATTTGCAGTGATGGAATATTAGACAAGGCTTCCTGAGGACCTGTCATTACTTACAGGTCCTTATTTTAAAGCTATAAAGTAGATAACATAAACAGTTTTGTTTTTTTCTTATATCCAAACTTGTTATTTTGAGGCTTTCCTATATATCTTTCAAGTTCATCTAGGCCAATACATGCATATTTATCAATGTAGAGGTGAGTCTTTCAGGTACCTTTTACATATTTCCCAAAAACGGGACATAAAAAATGCATTAGCTAAAAAAAAAAAAAAAAAAAAAAGCATAGCCACAGCAGACCAGTTTAGCACTGGGATTCCTAGTTTTTAACCTTAACCTCCACTAATAGGTAAGCGCTTTATTGTAGAGTGCCCCCGAGTATTGATCCCCAGAATTGGCAGCCATACAGTGGGGCATATTTATCAATAGAAGTCAGACACTATTCTGTCTACATTTGCGCCAGACTTTATGGTGCACAGACTTTATGACATATTTATGAACAGTGTGCACTAGAAAGAACAGAAGAATACGACAGGCTTGACATTTTTGAAAAATGTTCCCCAGAATGGGCGAGGTTTGGAAGGGTCTAACTTTACGACACATTGATGAAACAGAAAAGAACAAATATAGTGCAGATTTTCTTGTGCAAAATAGACCAAATTTAAAATAGTGTAAACTTATGAATTTATGACAATTTACTTTGCACGCCTACATCATATTTTGTCTACATATGTTGTCTAAATGAAAAACATACAAATGGGACAATAACAATATACTAACCACATGTGTGCAGGACAAGCAGCAATATAGCAAAAAACAAAATCATGCCACACAAGAATAAAAATATCTCATAATTTATTAATACAATAAGTAAAGACATACAGTATACAGAAATATTTACACATACGGGGAAAGATATACAAGGGAAAAACAACAAAATATCACATAGGAGGGTAAACCAAAGGGAACAAATAACTACATATGGTGAATCAATAAGTGCACATATAGATTATACTGACCAAAACAGCAATCACACTAGGTACATAAGAATAAGGAAATATGAGAACATTATCCATAATAAATATCTAAAAAAGATGTCTAAGGTCATAATACAGGGTGGGCCATAAGTATGGATACACCCAGATAAAATGGAAGTGGTTGCTGATCTCACCTTACCGTTTGTGGCATATTATTACATGGGAGGGGGGAAACATTTGAGGCCGGGTGACGCCCATGCCGACCATCTGCAAAGCCGCCATTTTGGATTCAACTTTACTTTTTTCAATGGGAAGGGGGTCATGTGACACATCAAACACATGGAGAGTTGCACAAGAAAAACAATGGTATCTAGGTGTATCCATACTTATGGCCCACCTGGGTGTATCCATACTTATGGCCCATCCTATATAATGAAAGTGCAAAGATAATCCTAAGAAACAGACCCCGACGCATGTTTTGCTGCAGGATTCGTCCGGTACGGTAATGGTGTTGGTGTATCGTCTTTGTTGGGCGCTCTCAGGCCACTGCTAAGGCCTGTGAGGCCCAAATCCTAATGTATCACTTGAAATGGAGACTATGTTGAGTAGTGCCCTTGTATAAGGAAATACTTACTATACAAGTGCAAGCCAGACCACAATGGAAGGGACCTACACACGGGGGACATAACAAATGGGAAGCTGCAAAACAATACAAAAACCATGGGGAGAATACACATATACACAAACTATATACACAGTGCCTCATAACACAATAAAACAAAAAATAATTTAAGCAGTGTCCACTGGGATGCTGCATTGACCTAGGAAGAGTTGCAGCTCTTCACACAGGTCCTGTTCAGGGGTCGTGACATTCAATAGAAAAAAAATAGCTTTATGAGTTGGTTCCTCTTTGATCTATGCATATGAGGAAATGTCAGCGATTCAACCAGGGTTGTTCCAGTTCATTGGTGGTTCCAGTGTAACGTTTTATGAATCCGCCCCTCCATACCCCGAACATTGTTCATTGTGTTACAATATCTACATAGTGAATTAAATATCAGAACACTGACATATCCATCCACACATCAACCCCAAATCTGCGGCAAATTCCTATGTGTGAACGTACCCTTAAAGTGCTAGCAGAACCTCCATTGATCAAACATTTATAGCATTTCCTAAGAAATAGAGGGTCAATAGAGACAGAATTTTTACAAATTTGCTTACCTCTAAAGACAAGGCTACCAATAGAAAGACTGCTTAGGTGTTTTCTCCCCCTTAGCCAGTAAAGATTTTCTTTTTGTACTTTTACAACTATATCTACCACCGTATAGCATACACAGGAATGCACAGATGTTAGAGTCACTCACTTCTCAGGCTGTTGGAGAACAGATTTGAGGTCCTTTTTAAGGACTGGTCTGCTCCCTCTCACCGTTAATACCAGTTCTAAACCTTGAAAGTAATTAACCCAGAGCCAACGGGCACAATAATTCTGTGCTGAAACACAGGTCATAAAACACAGCAGATGTAGGAAGTCTGAACCTACTGAAATTGTGCTGTAGGCATGTTCAACGCTCCTGCAATAAAGGGTCTCTGATACAGACTCGCCATTATATTACCCATGACTGTCTAACACTATGGAAACTCAGATCAGGCCAAACTAAGAAAGAAGGAGTGAGATAATCTGAGCTGCAATGAGAGGAATGGGCCACAAGTAAAAAAGTGACTGATAATACGTCACAGCTTATTCTGCTTCAAAAAGAAATTACAGATCTAGCAAACTTTAACTTGACACCAAAGACATTAGACCATAGAAGTAGTTGAGTTAATGTTCTGTGCCATAGAATAGTTGATGTGTCAAGCTTAGTTTGATACATGAATGATATCAGGATCCATACATAAAAGTAACATTAGAAGAGATAAAAACTTTTTATTAATGGTCCAGAATCTAATATTGTATAGTGACCATGATGCCACTTAGCAAAATAT
This sequence comes from Leptodactylus fallax, assembly GCA_947044405.1. Lineage (NCBI taxonomy): Eukaryota > Metazoa > Chordata > Amphibia > Anura > Leptodactylidae > Leptodactylus > Leptodactylus fallax. Next base: position 550,166 of record CAMRHE010000412.1, read on the forward strand.
TAGCAAGCCATGGCAGTCAGACCCATAGCAAACTTTTGACTGAGCGCCCCTACCAAGGGAAATCATAAATTGCACACTATCACTAACCTACCCTTTCTCCTCATGAAATCAGAAGTGCAGATACAGAGGCTTTACTGGCCCCCACACATTATTATGCCTTCTCACCCCACACTATATAATGCCCCCCTTTACAGGCCCAAACACAGTACAATGCCCTTTTACTGGCCCCCACACAGTATAATGCCCTTTTACTGGCTCCCACACAGTATAATGCTCTGTTACTGGCTCCCACACAGTATAATGCCCTGTTACTGGCTCCCACACAGTATAATGCCCTGTTACTGGCTCCCACATAGTATAATGTCCCCTTTACTGGTTCCTTTAAAGTATAATGTCTTTTTACTGACCTTAACACAGTATAGCCCTCCTTTACTTGCCCCCACACAATATAATGTCCCCATTACTGGCCCCCCACCTAGTATAATGTCCCCTTTACTCATGTGTACATAGTATAATGCCCTTTTCCTGGACCCCACACAGTATAATGCCCACTTTACTGGTTCCCACACTTTATACTGTGTAGAGGAAGAAAAGTGAAGCTTACAAAGACCAAGGCAATGGCTCTTTGAGTGAATGTTTTTGTATCTCTCCTCCCTCTAGGAAGACCACTCATATAGTTATGGAATAAAAATAGCCGCTCTAACATTGCAAAATCTCATTGTAGGAAAAGAGCATGATACATAAAAAACAATGCTAGTGTAATAAAACTACAAAAACAATAGAGTCCATTGCAAGCTAGCAGGGGTGTAGCTATAGGGCATGCAGCGGTAGCAATTGCCACCGGGCCCTGAACCCTGAGTGGGCCCCAAAGGTCCCTCTGACACACAAAATATACCACTGTTTTAAATGCCACAAGTTAGGGGCCCAATTAGATTATCTGCATGGGGGCCAAGGATCTTTAGCTTACGCCTCTGCAAGCTAGTCAAAAGTTGATGAAAGGAGGTGTTTATTTTTCTTATTACATATTTAAAGATTTTCAAAGATTTAGATTTTGTGAGCCTATCCTTCAAATAGATCATGAATATCAGATCCCTCATCAAATGATGGTGCTGCTACTTCTTCCTTGAATTGACCAGGCACACTGCTGTACATTGTGTAGCTAATCCACCTTGCATTGCAACTCAAACCCATTCACTTAAATGGCCATGTAACCCATGAACATGATAGCACAGGGTGATGAAGAGTCTGCAGGGCTCACTCAAGTGCTGCAGCCCCTTCAACCAGCTGATCAGTAGGGGTTCCAGGTGATGGACCCCCATTGATCTAATACAGATGACCTATCCTAAGGTTAGGCCATTAATATTAAAATCCTGGAAAACCCCTTTAAGCTCTGCTTTTGTGTAGTGTAATATATCATGAAGTCAGGATGTGTAGTTATATTGTTCTCAGACCTTTAGTAAGTGATTCCAGATCTGTTGTGCTTTCAAAGCGAATCCAACTATCTCAGATGTACTGGAATTTTTGGTATTTTTGCACTAGAGACAACCTGCTTTTATCAAAGACAGGGATTGTGCAGATTTCTTGTAGCTATTCTATGGTTTGGCTGTTTTGTTGTCTTTTCAGTACCTGTTTTTACTGTTTTTCTGCTTTTTTGAGGTGAGATGTTATTGATTTTGGGATGGATAGGCTAAAATTGTCTAGTTCTGGCCCTGAATTTATGTGGTTATTGAAGTGAATATATACAGTAAGTATTCTTTTTATGTCTTCATTTGTGACTTTTCTATTTAATTCAGATTCCCATTTAGATATGAAAGATAGTGTATCAGCTAACAGAAAAATGAAAACAGAATACTCTGTTACTCTGAAAACCCTGTTGCGAAGTAATATGCATTTTGATATTCCCATGCTTATGATGTCATGAGTTTTGTGATGTCATAGTTACTCATTTTTCAACATTCTAACAAGTTGTACTTTTTAAATTGCAATTTGTAATTTTTTTCCCAGTTTTTATAATCACGTTTACCCCTTTATTTTTATATTTAACAATAAAGAATTAATCCACCCTTTTTCATATTTCATTTTTTTCTATGAAGCCCCATGATTACTTATTATGCTCCTGGTGACAACCCTTAGAGTAGTAGGCCTTACAACTGTTTGAGGTTTGGATTCAGTTGAATGGGTCTGATCTGCAATACCAGGAGGACAGTATTCAGGCGTGTGTGAATTTGCACATGCAACTGAAAGAGAATTGTACCTCTTCCCCGATGCAGGTGCGATGACGTCATTCATCAGCGCCTGCTTTGCGGTGGAAAGAGGCCGCCCGGCTGCTCTTCGTGGGAGTGGTAAGTACAGGAGCATGTTATACTGTGTGGGATCCACTGTGGAGTATATTACACTGTGTAGGGGACACTGTGGAGCACATTATACTGTATTGAGGGCCACTGTGGAACACATTGTATATTGTTGGGGGTCACTGTGGAATACATTGTACTGTCTGGGGGCCACTGTGGAGCACATTGTACCGTCTGGGGGCCACAGTGGAGCACATGATACCATCTGGGGGCCACTGCAGAGCACTTTGTACCATCTGGGGGCCACTGTGGAGCACATTGTACCATCTGAGGGCCACTGTGGAGCACATGGTACCATATGAGGGCCACTGTGGAGCACATTGTATCATCTGGGGGCCACTGTGGAGCACATTGCACTGCTTGTGGCCACTGTAGAGCAAATTACACTGCATTGGGGCCACTGTGGGTCACATTGTACTGTGTGGGGGCCCTTCACTATTTATGTCACACAGTATCTGTTTGATAGCAGACATGTGATATTAGTACAGGCTGTAATAACATTGCATGGTCATTATAAAACAGATCCTGTGCGATGTAAATAGTGAACATTAATTGTTCAAAAGTATAGAAGTAAACCAAATGCAAATTTCTACTTTTCAGCACAAAGTTGTTTGTATCTTTGAAAGCTCTGAAAAGCCCCATTTACATGACTGTATTTTGTGAGTCCGTAGCTGTCCACAATTGTGAATCTGCAGAGTATTAAGGTTAAATTGCCGTGTTGGCACTTTGCGATAAATTAGTGGGTTTTGGGTTGCAATTTGGGCCCTCGGTCTCTAAAAGGTTCGCCATCACTGGTCTATAGGTTCATACAGCTCCCTCCTCCTCCCTATTCTCCCACTATGAATAAATGAGCATTAACCAAAAAGTAAATGTTGTACACAGCCCCAATCTACCAGATGATACCAGAGGAAGAACCGATAAGGCAAAATGAGATGATGAAGAGTATTTCTGGGACTGTGATATTGAGTGCCTATCCTTAGGTATTTATCAGATCGGCTAGACTCCGATTCTTTCACTCCCGTCTGAGTCATCCTCTGTGTAAGAGAAGCTGAATAACACTCGGTGAATAAGCAGTACATACCTGGATCTGCCCTCTTCAAGATGTCTTCCTTAAATGACACAGACACTTCTACAGTATTTTAGAACTTTCTATTCACTGCACCTATTGTGATGTCATGTGCATTGTGAGGTTGTGATACTTGTGATGTCATGAGTCTTGTGATGTCATTACAACATTCCATCAAGTTGAAAATGTTGGTGGGGTAACCTGTGGATATTTTTATTGCAATCAATATTTTTTCTTTCATTTTCTCTTTATATTCTATTTTCTCGTTCTCTTTCCCAAGAGATATTTTGAGCTTTTTCCTTACTAATGGAATATCAGGCACAGGGGAGGAAGGGTAACTAAATGACGTTGATGCCCCTTGCGAGATTGCCAGAGCCCAGGCCTAGGCCTTAGCGGTGACCTGTGGCTGCTGACATCAACTAGGAGTCTGGAAGAAGGCAGAGGCCTTTTGGGAAAGGACAGCGGACACTGCAAGGGAGCCCAGGAGAGGTGAGGGAAGGTAAGTATTTTTTGTCGCCTCCGATTATTACAGTCTTCAGTATAAAGTGACCACAGAGTATAATAATGATTTGTAGGTGGAGAACCCAAATTTTTTGGAAAATTTATAATGAAGAGGTGCTGTTATGAACCAGTTCGCTCATCTCTAGTCTTGACCTGACTATGTGATTTTTCCACTTTTAAAGCGTTTTGTCATATACAGTATAATAAATGTGGAACTGGTACATGTATATACTGGTATATGTATATACTGTACGAAAAACATACACTTTCAATCCAGGCATAGCATGCACTTGGCCAATTTTAGTGTCCTAAGTACTACGATCCCATTCCCTTAAATATCACATCCAGTATTGAAGGCATTTTGTTTCCCGATATCATTAATAGCCTTGACCAAAACAAGGGAAGGGCTTGACATTCCCCATACATCATATCATAGAAAATTTACTGACTCTCCATTTTGGCATGCAAATGTGACATCCCATATCCATAAATAGGATGGACACCTATAAATAGGCCTTTATATTATGACAGCAATTTTAGCTACACTTGAACTGCTGCTTTACCCGTATGATGAGAACCTAGAGTATTGTTAGGAGGTTTCACTTGAAATGCAATGGAATTATAATGGTTTTCTGTAAGATGACCTCATTGCTGGTAAAGTGGAAATGTTATTTCCAAAAATAAATTTATTATTGTGGTTTTATGGATTCTCAAAAGTAAATCAGCTGCATCACATCCATCCATTTTAGCAGCATTTACATTTCCCTTTACTTCTCTATATGCACCGAGACCAGACAGAAAACTTGTTCATAACATATCTGTGCACACAAGCTTCTCACCCCATCCCCTGTCAGTGCCCCCGCATAGTATTCATGCCTCTTTTGTGCCACAGTCCCCACCACAGAGTCCCTCTTTAACTGTATAATGACCAACTGCTACTTTTGCCATTTAAATGTTACATTTCTCCTTTCTGACAGTGGAAGGCTATGTATTATAAATCTTCTTCATCTGTCTCACTCCAGTACATCAGAGGGCAGGGGCAATAAATTTATGTGAACAGGAAACCAGAAAGGAGATCATAGAAGCCTTAATGTATTGAGGGTGACCTGTGGGCCCCACTGGGCCCCCTCAGAATTAGAAAATGTGGTCATGGTGAATGGAGTTGAATTACAATACCAGGCATAGCCCATTGGCAGGAGATGTCCTGATTCTAGAAACAGACCCTTTTATCTAATCCTGGAAATCCCTTTAATTATTTTATACGCAGTTTTTATAACATTTAGGATTTTATTTGACAGCACTAAATAAATTACTGAATTTTGATGACGCATTCACTTTTGATAAAGTAGATCTGGCGCGGTTCCTAGGTGCTTGAATTGATCTACTACTGTTTGCTACAGGTCTGAAAAGTAACCACTTTTTGGCCTCGAAGATGCTCAGAGGTTTTTTATTCTAGTTTCTGCGTCATCTTTTTGCATTTTCACTAACCCAGAGCAAGATAAAAAATATTTTCAGCAGAATAATCACATAGCCCTGTTTTATAAATGACCAATGGGTATCTCATAAATGGCTAAATCTCTGACTAATGGCTAAAAATTCTGAAGTGTTGAAGATTGTGTAACTTTATTAAAACATATTTATTTACATGAAAAGCTGATAGTAGCAGAAGGAGAAAAATATTGCAGAAAAAAGCATGAAAACATGTGAAGATATTACATGGGTTAAGAAGACTATTAGCAACTATAATTTTTTAGTTTCTACTACTATGTAATATCATATTCATTGTATATATCATAAAAATGAACATATGCTGTTAAAAAAATGATCCCGTAATTTATTATGACATTTACTTACATAGTATGGTGCCACCTGGTGTTCAAATTGTATGTCAATGTGCACATCCACATAATGAAATATGTGCAGGTGGACACATACTGTATGCTCAGTCATACTCCCCAAAGATTACTTTTTTTTCCTGTAGAGACACATAGAACTTGTCAGGGAGGGAGAAGAACTTTTGCAGTGGCATGGTTGTATAGCTGAGAAGACTAGTTCTGCAGAAGAAGGAAGAAGGAAAAATATTGCCTGCTGCCAGAGAGGGAAGGAGACCAATTTTGCCCAGAGTTTATCCTAGCAGCACAGATTGTGCAAAATTAATAGAACAAAACTAAATTATATATGTTTTAGTGTTTTGCAACCATTGTGTTATTTATGCTACAAAGTACAGAATGCAAAATGTGTAACTTAAAAAAAAATTGCTGTTTTTACCTACTTTGCACAGAAGCTATATGTTTCAGAAAAATGCATCTCATCCTGCAAAAAACAAGCCTCATATGGCTATGATGGGAACAAAAATGAAATAGTTATGGCTTTTGGGATCAGAAAATGGAAAATACAAAAATTTTAACTAAACTTAAAGCGTACCTCCAGTTATAAGCAACTTTTCATGAATAAATAGTGCATTGCAATACAAGAAACTTTATAATATATTTAATCTATATCTAATATATCTTATGAAGAAAAACTGTTTCCTTCCCCACTTATTAGGCTGCTCTCCACCTACTTATGGTTGGCAAGACTGTTGTTTACATAGAGATCCATCTCCATATCCAGCCTCATATACAGAACTCTATGGAGGGGGAGGCTGCTGCCGACTAGTTAATTGATTTATTGCCTCATTCTGTGCACTGGTAGCCTCTTATCTACAAGTATACCAGTGTTAGTAGTGCTCCCAGACTCAGAGTCTTTTCCAGCAGCTTCTTCTGCCCCCTCACCTTTCATAGACTAATATGTAAAGAGTAGCTCAGCCTGAAAAGTAGAGAAGGAAAATATTATTTAATAACATATATTACAAAGTTTCTTATATTTACCTGTACTATTCAGTTATGCAAGGTTGTTTATAGAAAGAGGTATACTTTAAAGGGATTTTCCATTCTAAAAATATCGATTACTTAATATAAGATAATCGATATCAGAAAAGCAGTGGGGTACTCGACCCACAAATGTCACGGGCCCCTAGCAGCTGCTAGGACAGTAGCTATGCCTCTGGCTCTGTTTTCTGTGTAGTGGTTGTAGTCAGTGGGAGCTGTGCTGCATTGAAGGCCTCGGGCCAGTATACAGTGGTTGGAGTATTCTGTTTCCGTCCCCCGTATTATGTACAGGATAGGCACCAGAGGTGGCTCCGTACAGATCAGCTGGGTGTCAGCCCCCATCGATCATGATAGGCCATAAAAAAATTAAGCTTGGACAATCTCTTTAATGGTGTCGCTGAGTAACGGATCTTCACCAATCTGATGTTGATAACCCATGCTTAGGATAATCACATAACCCTGGATGATTGTGGCCAATTTTACATCCGCAATACAGAACGTGAAAACTTCATGGGCTGTGATAAGATCTTATACAAGTCAAATCTCACACACAACACATGAAGGTTCATGAAACTATCTCAAACCCTGTATTTACTGCCCATAACAACCAATGACAACGCAGCTTTCACGTCACCTTCTGTTTCTGGGCAGCAAACACATGTTTTTATTAGACAATTTTCACAACTCTTCCAGCATCTTCCCCAATAATTGACTTTTCCTTCATTTTTGGATACTGTATTTTTTATTTCTCCATTATGTTTTATTTAGGCATAACATTGATGTAATGATCCCTTAGTAATGCGATTTTTTTTTCATTAGTTTATAAGAAGCACTATAAAAAGAATTTTATAGCTGTGTTGCTTGACTGATCCATGCACCCATGGGACCAACGATTTCTTTAAAAGTATGTAACGTGGAAAAAAAATAATATTTTTTGGAAAATGTAGATGAAGCCTATGAATAATAGAGGAAATATTCAACACTGTGAAACTGATCCTAAAATGACTTGTGTCGGATTTACTTTAATGCCCTTATGTCATAGGCCAGGAAGTCACATACACAAAAAATTGCTACGTTTTAGAGTACCGTCAAAGTGAATGAGATTTTGTTTAATCGCATCCACATATTGAGATTTTGCCTTAAGCATGGGTAACTAATACAATAGGTGCTACAAGCGGCTGCGCCAAATACCACTCTTGTGGAGGTGCAGAGAAAAACACATTTACAGTAAGACAATGGACTGCACAATCTTTTCCCAGTCTTATAAAACTCCTGGACTCCCCAGAAAGTTGTTAAATCTCCTCGGCACTGCAGAGGTTTCCTCGAACCTCCTGCAGATATCGCTGCATTAACATTTCCTGTGGGTATCTCTAGGATGGAGCATCATTAGATTCAGCCTTGGGGACCAAATATACATTCAGACTCTCACACACTGCATCTATTCTTGCCAAAGACCCCTACATAGGTTGCTGTGGGGCACTCATCTGAGATGTGTTAATAAGCACAGTAGGGGACATTTATCATCCCCATAGGCCAGTTGGGTTCGCAACCTTTTATGGCTGGGGGCCCACGTTGTGTAAACGGTCACTACAGTCTAGCAAATCCCATCCACACGTTGCAGAAAAATATGCACAAATGGCGTTTTTATGTCAACCAAACCACTTTCTAAAAAGTCGATGAGGCGGTGTGTAGCTACAGCTTTGTCCAAGGCTACGAGCAGATGTAAATTTAATTCTATGTGTACAGACTTTCGCTTAGTTTGTGAAGAGGTGTACACTTCATCATGGAGTAACAGCATCCTCTAGTAGAGCAGGAGATATCAAGAAAATGTCAATCTTGATCAATCTACCCAATGATTGGGTCACTCTCTTCTATTTTTGGATATCCTGGACTGAAATTCAGATTTCTGGATAGTCGCGACTGTTGCATTTAGTAATGGGGTCTGTTTCTGCCCTAGGTCTTGTTACTGTATCAAACCCTCAATCCCATCTGCGTTATGATCTTGAGTTCCTCCCCAATCCCTTTCTAAGTCCCGACTGTGTTCTTTTGCATGCTCCTGCCATTAGGTCTCTGTTCCTCTTTTTGGTCTCAGGCTTTCTTATCTATACTTATCTATGGTTTTGTTTCTTAGGTCAACTTTTTTTTTCCTGTTGTCTCTTCTATTGCTGACCTCTATGACGAAACAGACCTCAAAGGGGAAGGTAGTGCATGTGAATAAACCCAAAGTGGATATTTATGTGAGGTTTGTTGTATGGTCCAGGGTGAATCGAGGTGAGGCTTAGAATGGTTTCAAATGGTGGAAGGTATACAGTATAATGGACTATAGATGAACACATTTTTCAAAAATTCGATTCAGCAGCTTTGCTGAATTTTCTGATACGATTCGATCCAAATTAATTTGCGGCGAATCACATTAAAAAAAAAGCTATTTCCTGGCTGCAGAGAGCCTGTATAGTGGTGTAGAACACTGTGCCCGGGTTGCAGAAGATACATATCGGTACCACCCGATCTCACCGCGAGGGGTGCCCAGGGGGACATGTAGCATGGCGGACCGCGGCATCCAAGGGGTTTAAAAGCTGTGCTCCAACCGGGGGTTATGGAGCAGGGTGTTAGCTGTCAGTTACCGCTAATACCCACTCCCGATGCCGTGGGCGGTCACGAAGGGGTTAAAGGGCTGTGACATCATAGGGCTGGCTTGCTGCTGATTGGCTGCACTCATAGCATTGTGGGTGATCCCGTGTTCCCAGAGTTCCTTGCCCCATGTCCTAACATGCAGCAGCCATTTTATTAAAAAATGCCATTCTTTACCACGAAGTGTGAGGAAATCTGGATTCAATGCAAATAGAATATTTCCTGAATTTCGGATCAAATTCCACTTCGTCAGCTTCGATTCGCTCATCTCTAGTAATAATATATGACCACAGATGTAGCGAATTTTAATTTGCTACTTTATCGTATCATAAAAGCCATTGAAAAAGTCAAGAAAAAGTTTTTTGCAACTGTATTTTATTCAAGAGTCAAGTTAAAGTTTTTTACATCTGTAACTCAAGAAAAACTTTAATGACCTTTGGACCATAGCGCCAAAATCCTTCTATGCTATATAAAGATGCATAGATGAATATTTAAAAGATAACAATCTCATAGGGAATAGATTGTGAACTCTATACGGGACAGTGACCGACAATGTATGTAAAGCGCTGCGGAATATGTTAGCGCTATATGAGCAAAATAAATAAATTAATAATAAACATTATCCAATATATTACATAGCTGTTGCCATTCAGACATGACTAAGACTCTGTGTCAAAAATGTGGACGATTCTGCCAGAAAATTATGTGTGAGTCATCTATTTTATGCAGTAAGACTGCGGATTACTGAACACTGCAAAAATGTAGACTGGAAAAGTAGAACATAGTGCTACTGGGAGCTACAAGATGTGCCATTTCTATTGTCATCAATTTATTTGGCTTTTCCACACTTAAGAAAGATTACATCAAAAATTCTATCATGATCAAGCAATAGAAAATTCTATGACATATCTGTTTGCAAATTTTTTAATGATTAATCATTTACTGTGAGACTATTCTACAACATTCTATGTGATCTATGGATCATTTCTATACAATAAGCCCTATGCATCAGTTTTCTGAAATAGGAGAAAAATCTAGGATTCTTTCCTTCACTTCATAAAGGGAGTCTGTCAGCAGGAAAATCGGTAACAAACACTTTCTACACTTTCCAAAGGTGCCTTTCTTATTCTGCTTTGCAACTCCATTTTCATGAAAATCAGTGCTTTGTTCTCAAGCAATAGGGAATGGGGGGGTTAAATTGGGTGACAGTTATCTAGAGTGGAGAGTGAAACCATAAGAGGCGAAGAAACGCCCCCAAAGCCCTTTTCAGCTAATTTGCATAAGAATGAAACACAGTTTCTCATGAAAATGGAGCAGTAATGCAGAATAAAAAATACATCTTTGGAAAGTGTAGAAGCCGCCCTACAAGATACTGTCATCAGTTACCGATTTTCCTGCTGACAGACTCCCTTTGAAACCTAAATTGTTAAATGTCATTCATTAATGTCCATCTATGGAGTACATGGATGTGGTGGGTCTGCCATAGCTAGAACTTCTCCATTATATAGTAATTGCTAATTATATCTACATGCACAGTCATACATGGAAGGTTGTAAGACCACCCACTGGACTCATAAGCATAGAAAGAACAATGCATAAAATACAAGTTATCCTGAATCTTTTCCTACAAAACTTTACAACAATCCGCTCACCTTCTCCTGCTCTATAACATTCTGTTTCCCACCCAGAGATTGTAGAGGGAACAGGCTGCACACAATATTATTGGACCTGATTTTCCTTTAAATCTGTCATACTATTCAATAAGATAACTGCAAGAAATGAAAAATGATATCCTCACAGACATATAACAGTCTAAACTCAGCTAAGTAATATACTCAAACACAATGTGAATGCCTTATTGACAGATGTAACAGATTTTACCAATTATTGACTTGAAGTTATTGGCATCTCACAAATATTCTACTCTAGAGGGAGCCAAACACCGAGACAGGCATAAATCCAGAGGAATGACTGTACAATCCTGATAGTATACAATTGTAGCAACCAATTTATACCCTAAATCCAAACTTGGTGATTGTCTCATATATTAGAATTTTTATAAATCATTTACATCTACAGGATACTCAGGGTTATTAGTCTGCAGTTACAAAATTTAGACAGACCTTTACTTTTTGCTGCAGGGAAATTTCTGTAATGTCCCATCTGCTTCAGTTTAGTTATAAATTAAAGAAGAACTCCAGCAATGTCAGCCCCTATATAGAGGCATAGACTATTATTAAAGAATAATAAAAAGGCTCTTTTGTATGCCTTGTATATATCTGTTTTATTTGATGTACCATTTATGGGTTGTCTGCCATCTTGATATCTTTTCTTTGTCTTATATGGTTTATGGACAGCAGGGATAGAGTATCATCACACTGCACTTGCTCTTGGTTCTATCTGATGACAGGTAGTGATAGATCAGTGACATAGAACATCTGCCCCTAACTTACTCTGCAGAGCCTTGGTGTATCCTATGTGATACAGTTTCAGCCTTTCTCCCCCCACCTCCTGCTTGTCATAGGTTTCTCCCTGTCAGCTTTTACAAGCAGGAAGCAGGGGAAAGCAATGTGGGCATGCATCTTATAGAACTACACTGCAGATTCTGCACACAGCACACACAGACAGGCAGTGTGAGCTAGGGGAATTTTATATGACATGTACATATTTTTCTATTTTGTTTTTGCACTCCTGCTCCCTTAGACAGGGCAGAAATAGCAGCACATAGGGGACAATAGCAGCACAATAGCTGCACATGGGGTCATACAGAAGAACAAGGAAGGTGGGACAGAAGGGATTTGACAGGTGATGTTAGATCACACCATAGAGAAGGGGTCAGGCTTTACACAGAGAGAATCTTTCATGTCCTCTAGGATATTATATACCATTGCAAAGCTGCACTAAATTCAGCTCAGTTTCAGTTTTGCAGGTATCTTCCCCAGGTTCAGAGATATCGGTGCCATTATTTTTGCCGTCCAATATCACTGCACTGTCAGAGGGGCTGGCTTCACACTTCAGCATCATCATTGAGCACTGAGGAATACCCCCCTTTATAGTACAAGACTATAGAAGTGAACAGTCAGGGGGGCATTTCTCATCGTCCAGCAATGACGCTGAGCTGTGAGGCCAGCCCCTCTGACAGTGCAGGGATATCAGTAGCCGAAACTAATGACACAGACATCTCTGGAACTTGGGCATATACCTGTAAAACTCAAAGTCTGTTGAATGTCAGCTTTGCAATAGCATATAACAGACCCTCATGTGAAAGATCCTCAGTGCACCAACACCTCTTTGGCCCACACCTGAGACTTCTTTAATAAAAACCACACTCACCGCCAGTGAGTGCCGGGTTCACAAGATAATACAAGACAAGCTTTCTAAATTTTGTATATTTATTAACCCCTAGATGGGTCAGTATTAACATCTAACACATGCAGTTCAGAACAGATATGCAGATATATACAAGCATTAACAGTTACTAGTTACAATATACAGCACATAAAATAAAAAGGGAATAAAAGTGAAATAATTACTTTACCACACATATCCTTGATGTGGCTCTATAATCCAACACTCACACATGCCCTGGCATGTGGGGATAACCAGTGGAGGCTCCTAGCAGCAGCATCAACACAGCATTCCAGCCAGCAACTTCAGCATCTCATCATAGTAGCATCTCCCCCACTGATCCCTACCTCATCTTATATACCCTTTATGCCACCACCCAGAATGAGGTCACCGGCGACAGCAAGTCTGATTGACTAACGCACTCAAGTCCAGATTCTTTGTAAGAAGATGGGATTAAGTGGAATGACACAATGCTGTCTATATGTTATCAACCATGTCTGATCCAATAGCCTAGGCTAAACAATACATATGTATTTGATCACCAAGGGGCTATGTAGGAATTCAATGGAGCCATTCTGGGATGAGTACAAAGCCCTATTGTTACATTGTTGCCACTACTGACAACATACACCTAGGATTAGAGCTACACACAGCTAGATTTAATGGAATTAAGAGAGAGATACGCTACCCAGAGATCAAAATACATCTTTGAGTTATAGCCATATTTAAGTGGAATCATCACACCTCAGTTAAAGGAATTATTGCCAGTTAGTCAGTGTCATGCTGGTGGTTCAGATGTCCTCCATATTGTGGGGATAGAAAGAGTTAGCTTACACCCGGTAGGAGAGGATCCGCATAAATTTCTATTACAGCAAGAAGCTAGATGGATAATTCAAATGAATGCAATGGGATCAATGGGCCTTAAAAAATATTTATCCCCTATCCATAAGATAAAGGATAAATACCTGGTTGGTGGAGGTTTGACCACCGAGACACCCACTGATTCTGAGAAGAGGGAGTGGCTTCTTTCCATTGCACATTCAGTCTGACCGCAGCCAAACTGAATGTAGGCGTGCCCCTTGTTGAACATGTGAATCCATGCTCCCATTCACAATGGGAGCATTGGAGATAGCTGATGGGGATCCATTCCCATTGAGGTGAATGGCAGCGCCATCAACCAAGTGACACGTCTACATCCAGCCAGACTGTGGTCAATCTGAATGCACAACATCTCCCATTCTTAGGATCAGTGGGGATTTCAATGGTCAGAATTCCACCGTAGGTATTTAGCCTCTATCCTATAAGATAGAGGATAGATACTTTTCATGGCATAAACCCTTTAATGGAGGGAGTTCTGACATTATAATTAAGATCACTTTCACTACTGGCAATCTTATGTAGGAATCTTCTCACTATCTTCTGCCAGGCATGAGACAACCAAAATGCTAGCCTAAGCATTAGGGTTGGACTGGCCGCCAGAGGATCCACCAGTATGTTCAGGCTCTGACACAAAATCAGTGCCCTAATACAGTCTTCCAGAGGTTCAGAAGTTGAGGCCTCAAGTTGTGGTAAAGCTGTGGTTTTCTTTGCAGATCTTGGGAATGGGAACTATAAAGGAAGTACTTATACTTCTCACTTCTGCTAATTTTTCTCCTGGCTTTAGCTAAAAAAAAAAAAAAAACTAAACTGCAGCAAAATCTGTAATAAAAGATGTAGCTTTTCCACAATGTGTAGCCACAGGCTTAAGACCTGTGGAGCTTCTTAAAACGTTTTTTAAAGCATTTGTAAGTTCTCACAAATGACGATTGCACAACTTAACATAGTGTAAATGTTTAGACGTAAGGTGATCATAGGTGTACTTGATTACCTGTGTTTGATTTTGAACCTGTTCCACCTGCCCTGACCTCTGCCTGATTACCATACTGACCTATAGATTGTATACCATGATGAACAAACTCTGCCTGTCTTGACATTGGCTTGTTCCCTTGGTATCTCACTGGTATCTCCTGACATGCCATCCTGACATCTACAGTCAGCTACTACTGTATGGGAACTACTCCTATAGTTAGCAACCTAGTGTTCCCCAAATGCAATGTTAAGATCCTTGTATGAGATTAAAGGGTGAAATCCAAGGAAAAACTTACACAATGCCCACAAGAGTAGCACTAAGCCAAATCTGTTCAGTGGTGCAGTGGGTCCACACCTTCTGTTTTACATGTGCAAATCCTAAAGCCAAAGATTAGAGTATCAGGGAGGCTTTGGATGGGGTTTGGGGTCTGTTTTAGTTAAGGAAGTCTGAAGTCTGAATTTATTTAGAGGATTTGTTCTGAGAGGCTGTATCCAAAGGTTTGGGAACGGTCTGTGTGTGTGTGCGGGGGTCTGTTCTGGGATCTGCATTTATTAAGAGGGTCAATCAAAGGTCTGTTTAACTGGGACCTGGTCTGGACATTAAAATAGTCATCAAACTCTGGAGTCATCAGGAGATGTAGGTTGTATGGAACAGATGAGGAAAGAGAACATCTACAATCAGAGAAGATCAGAAAAGAGTCTGTTATAGTAAATCCTTATATTCCCCAAAAAGTCTCCCTGTAGCCTTGGCTTAACAGAATTATCAGAATTATTGCACTGACACTGATAGTAGTGTGTCCGTGAAAGTCTCAGTGTACAACATGCTAGCACAATGACAATAAAATGCTAGTGCAAAAAAATGGTGATGACTAAACACCATTCATGTCAGGAAACAGTGGGGATAGAAGGTCACAGTTGCCTTCAGGTGAGTAGCTCTCTTACCCACTGAGCCTCTGTGCTACTGCATACTTAGGTTAATCATATGCCACATCTATATCTGTTTTGGTTAATGTATTAGACAGAAATAGTCGCAATGATGAAGATATGCAGGGCTCACAATAAATGTTTGCCGCCAAAATTTTCTGCACCAAATCTGACACTCATGAACACATGGCAATAATATAGTAGTACTTATTAAAGTAGACCTTGATAAAATATTATTTAGTAGGATTTATCGTTACTGTACATACCTAAAGATACATTTGTCATCTTTTTTTTTACCCCTTTCTGATTTATTTTATCATTGAACTTTCATGTTCTTACATAAAAATGTTCAGGTTCAAAAGTTTGCACTTGAGTTATAAGATTTTTTTTAAATACTGGAATTATAAAATTTCGTGGTGAAAAAAGAAATCATAAAATTTGTTACAATTTTGCCAAATTGTTGCTTTCAGTTTTGGCTGTTTCATGGTTCTTTTCCTTGTCAATGCAGAGAAGGGTACTGGTTGGCTAGGTGAAAGGCGGTTGGCATGGTTGGGAGGATTCCCACCATACAGTATCACCATCAGGAGACTTATGTTTTCTCCTTGGAGCTCTAGAAAAAAGTAAGCAAGCTCAAGGATCTGAACTTCGCTTTAGGGAACCACCAGGTTGCTAGCTCTAGCAGTATTTGCCATTCAGTAGTACCTTATTCAGGCAGGTCCAGGGATATCAGTCCTTGATGGGAAAAAAACCCTGAAATAACTGTCTGTGGCTGGGTGCCTCATCCATTTGAAAGAGGCTTTCTGATTGGCTTACTTTATACGCCAAGTGATGTCACAAGCCTTCTTGCTATGGATAAAGCCCCATGTGTGTAGGGGCATGCTGTGTGTTGCTTTTTGTAAATTGCACATGGGGAAGTACATCTGAGCTTCTATGTGCATGCGCTCAAGGTCTCAAGAACACATGCGCAGTAAAGTTGAGGTGTACTTTCTCTTCACTTAACCACTGAACAGGCACCAGAAGGACAGACGGTGGGACAGCTTTACAACAGGACTATCTGGGCAACTAAACCTATGGTCCACAGGGACCTGTGGGTGGTTTAGTGTCCCAAATCACCCTGGCAGGTTGACTTTTTTTTTCAAAAAATTGATACAAATTTGAAGAGCTTAATAATAGTACCAAGGATCTTGTTCAATTTCTGCCCGCAATAACCAAGAAGAATCATTTCTAGCAACAATAGAATCCTCTTGTACATGGACTACATAACAGAATCTGCTCTTTCCCATTGTTGAGCTATTTGTACTGGATAAATTTTAACCTATTGCTCAATGTACACAAAATGGAGTCAAGGATGCGAAAGCTGAAATCTGTAAACCTACTTGGGAGACCATAAACTGAAAATGTACATTTTCTGTATATTGGTTCCTATCTAGGAGATGATAATATTTTCAGTTGATAAACTTTCATCTGATCTCTCGATCTGTCAATGTTTAATGAGCTGTCTGCACAGTGTGACAATGAACATCTCGTACAACAAACACCACTAAACCCGCAGTGGAAACACGCAGCGTGGCAACATCCTCCCCCCTTAGGGAGAAATCTAAACAAGGAGAGCTTAGCGAAAGCACACATCAATGTAAATGTTAATGATTATTATCCACACACAGATTAAAAGGCAAACATATGTAATGCAAGTTAAGAGTACACATTATTTATTAATGCTTACATGTGTTACAAAAGCAAAAACAGATCTCTTCACATAAGAGGAGCGATGACAAGCACTTGTGAAGTCAGTGGGGCAGATTTATAAATGGGATTACTCATACGTACATTGAATGCATGATGTTTGGACCAAGCACCATATTCACGAGATTCATAAACCACCAGGGTTTTATACTGATTTTGAGTCGGGAAGGACTTTTTCCCTCTGGCAGGGACAATTGGCATTAGCCTCATGTGTTTTTTTTTTTTTTACCTTCCTCTGGATGAACACTGTAGGGTTATAGGTTGGACTTGATAGCCCTGTGTCTTCATCCAACCTCATCTACTATGTTACGATGTAACTTTTTCTGACAGTCTATAGTCCACCATTAATTAGAAATCTCCCTAAATGGGCACATATAATTTCAGATTAGTGAAAAATTATCTGCACAGTCCATATAGCAATGTTGTATCCAAAACTGAATTAGGATGAGCTGCAGTACAGACACGGCCTGTGGACAGATGTAGTACTTTTTCTGGAAAATTTACTTTTTTTAAAAATAATTCTGGACAAGCTATGGCCATAACCATGGGCTATGTTTTCCCCATTGTGGGTCCTCCTAGAATATGTTCACATGGCAGAATGTGGCACAGATTTTGAGGTGAAGGCCGCCTCAAAATTGCTGCCAGATTTCTCACTGATTCTGTCTCCCAATGCTGAAAAAATAACTGTCCTTCTCAATCTTGCCATGAACCCGCCACAGAACCGGTGGCACTCAGCTGATCAGCTCCATTCATCTGTTACAAATTGTACCGGAAAATGAAGAGTCAATCGCAGCTTGTTAACTTTAATTTCACTAGCCAGTTATCTCCCTGGAGAAATGTGGTCAAAAAAGCATTTTTGTGCCTACATAAAAGATGTGATCAGGCTATAACCAAGCTGGTCATTCACATGTGGGATGTCATCGAGAATGTGTGAAACCTAATGGCATAATCTGGGAATAAAGCCAATCCAGATTACCTCCTCCAAAAGGAAGAGCTCTATTTCCAGATCATGCTTCTAGGTTTCGGGAACACCAGATATTGATCTATAGAGCACTACTTTCCAAAAACAAGTTCCCTTTTTCCACCGAGGAGGACTTATTTGCATATATTTATTTTTGTGAAAAAATGCACATGTTAAATTTTCCTGTGAAAATGCTGCATTTTCTCCAGACTTATATAGGGGAGGCAAAAATGCTAAATGTATTGTTTTTTTTAGCTGTGTTTCACTATGTGTGGCCTTAGCCTTAAGGGGCTTTGCCACTAACAATACTTATCACCTATTGACAGGATTGGTGTGATCACTAGGGTCCAACCACCACTAGGATTACCAGTGATCCCTATGATCCTTGTCTATCTCCAACAGCCCCATAGAAGTGTATGCAGTGGTTGGATCCCCAGTGATTAAATATTTATTCCCCTATCCTATGCATAGTGTTGTCAGTAGGAAAACCCTTTTAATGGAAATTCCATATGTTCAAGAATTTGGATGACCTCAGTCTACACAGAGGAAAAATATCTCTTTAAATATTCAGTTTTGCTGCTTGAATTGTGCAAGATATTTAATCATCTAAGCATTTTGGTGTATGGAGCAAGAGTGTTTGGTTGGCATTGGATATGGCCAGATATTCCATTTCACCATTGCATCCAGTGTGTTGGGTGAAATTATTATAAGAAAATAAAGAGTGGGAGTGCGTGCATTTATAGAGGTATTTACTGATGTTGTAACCATTTCTATGGTTAACAAAGTGCTCAAGATATCATTGACCCAAGTAAATAAAGCTGAAGAATGTGAACCTTCTGTGCCATGATCGGATTGGCACTAACTAAACTGAGGTGTGGATTCTAAGGAATTTCCAGATGTTTATGGGGGTTGAGTTGAAACTCCAGGTCACAATCCTAATAGTAGCTTCTGATTGGTGACAAGTATGGATACTGGACATAGTCAAAAGTTAGTCAAGTAATGCAAGGAATTGAAGCATGCAGGGTCAAGAGCTAAAACCAGATGTCTAGTTGGAATCCAAGGGTCAAACCACAAGAAAAAAACATTCTGAAATGGCAATCCAATGGAGGATTTAACCTGAAAGTCACTATACCACCTGCATATGCTGTCTAGTTCCCAGTCATACCTAAATTTTAAGCAACACATTGCCATAATATTTCACATCTATCCTTTATGATGACATTATAAGAGTCGAATCGACAAGTAATGGACACTGCAGAAAACAGAGGTGTAGCTCAAAGCTCCAAGGTTCCAGAGTAAAGTCCATAACTGGACCCCACGTCTACCATTGGCCATTCTTAGAACTGGTGTAAAACTCGTGGCATCTTGTGACTTTCCCTCCACATCCTCCTCTGGCCTCTTCCAGCCTCCTGGATGATGTCATGCTTGCGTCTAAGGATTATAATGTAAGCGCCCCACAAGGCCCCTGGTGCATGATGTCAGCTATGAGGCCAAATAGGATGCTGAGGGAATGCCGGATGCTGCAAAGTAGCCCAGGAGAGGTGAGGCAAGGTGAGTATAACTATTATGTTGCCTCACTTCACCGGGGCTTCCACTTGTTTTAATTTGGGGTCTCAACAGACCCCAGAGCACAATAATAGCAGAAGTTTGGCCCAAAATAAACTACATGGATGAACCTGACAAAAATTCATCAAAGCGAATCCTGTGAGGCTTGCCCATCTCTGGCAGGAATTAACAAAGCTACTGTACTCAAGAACATGTATACATGTATGTAGCATGTCATATGTGACTTATCAATAGCGACGAGCAAATTTGTGACAAATTTCCCAACAGTTTTGGATTCCAGTGAATATGCAACTTTTGGAATTTGTGTTCTGATGAATCGCTCAAAATGGCAGCCAGCTATTTAACTAGTAAGTTAGTAAACTGTCATTGACTGGTTAAGATCTATTCGCGTATGGTCAGGGTCACTCACAGGCATTAACCGAAAGTAACCGGGACCACATTAAACTAGCCAATAACAGCTGTAATCCCTGATGTAAACCTACAATAACCTAAACAACATGATCTAAACTTTAGATCATGTGGTTTAGGTTACTCTTGGTCATTGAAAATAAAGAAATTACTTTTCAGGGCAATTACAGTACTTCTGATTCTGTACAAGTCTCATATGAAACGTCTCTCCAGATATTTACTCATCTCTAGTATAGTGTGGCTTGTGTGTGGACTTATGGGTCCAAAGAAAGAAAGACGGTGGTCTGCTATTTACCCAGTGTCTGCATTCTGTTTTAAGATTGTGAAATATCTATGCAAATCTGCCTAAAATGATTCATATGACAGAACAAGTATATACCACTGCATGCAGCTATTACAAGTAACTGGATACCCATTACACAAGAGAACAATGAGAAATGTAAACAGGACTATTTAACCCTTACTCACCACACATAGGATAACACATAGGCGAAGATTTATGAACACTGGAGTTTTCAACACTAGTCTTAATACCTTCTGCACCTGCGGAGGGTGAACCTCATTTATGGTGACGGGCTCATGCGCCTACACTGAATCCTATGCCCATAGCTGACATAGATTTCAGGCATCATTTATGCCAGTAAACTGGATTCATGTGCAAATTCATCCTCAGATAAAGTTATAGTAACCTGTGTCCATGTCCAGTAGTCAAATTTGTGTGGAATTGTGGTAGCTCACAACTTACAGCACAGTCAATGCCTTATGCAAGTACTATAGAAAATGAGGTATAGTTCTATATAAAATCATCTTGTTACATTATTATATTTATGCACACAGGTTTCGAGATAAAGTAACTTGGACTCTTGGTTTGCAATAACAGAATAGGAATGTTGAGCGTGGAAACAGGAACAAACAACCAGCTAGTCCAACAACTGACATTAAAAGCTCGGCATAGCCGTGTTCATATTAGTGAAGCAGCAGAGTCAAGTTCATAGTGTGGAAGCAGCAAATACATACATGGAGAAGGATCAGGAGCTGGAACCAGGAGCACAGATACAAGGACAGTGACCAGAAATAGATCAGAAGCAGGTATCAGAGTTAGAACTAGAAGAATCAAAGACACCAAGAAACATGACGAACAGCATCCAGGGGCAGCTGGGTCACATAGGGGCTGTTCAAAGTTTGGAAAATGAAGAGTAAATGAGGTGGACTTCTGCCTCAGATTCCTCTTCATTTCTCAACCCTCTGTCTGCCCAACATGGCTTTCGCTTGAGTGTCTCGTGCTGCAGGTTCTGCAGCAAGATCAAGCAGATTCCTTACAGTGCATTGCGAAAGTATTCGGCTCCCTTGAACTTTTCAACCTTTTGCCACATTTCAGGCTTCAAACATAAGGATATAAAATTAAAATTTTTTTGGTGAAGAATCAACAAGTGGGACACAATCGTGAAGTGCAACGAAATTTATTGGTTATTTTAAACTTTTGTAACATAATAAAAAACTGAAAAGTGGGGCGTGCCAAATTATTCGACCCCCTTAAGTTAATACTTTGTAGTGCCACCTTTTGCTGCGATTACAGCTGCAAGTCGCTTGGGGTATGTCTCTATCAGTTTTGCACATCGAGAGACTGAAATTCTTGCCCATTCTTCCTTGGAAAACAGCTGGAGCTCAGTGAGGTTGGATGGAGAGCGTTTGTGAACAGCAGTTTTCAGCTCTTTCCACAGATTCTCGATTGGATTCAGGTCTGGACTTTGACTTGGCCATTCTAACACCTGGATACGTTATTTGTGAACCATTCCATTGTAGATTTTGCTTTATGTTTCAGATCATTGTCTTGTTGGAATATAAATCTCCGTCCCAGTCTCAGGTCTTTTGCAGACTCCAACAGGTTTTCTTCCAGAATGTTTCTGTATTTGGCTCCATCCATCTTCCCATCAATTTTAACCATCTTCCCTGTCCCTGCTGAAGAAAAGCAGGCCCAAACCATGATGCTGCCACCACCATGTGTGACAGTGGGGATGGTGTGTTCAGGGTGATGAGCTGTGTTGCTTTTACGCCAAACATATCGTTTTGCATTGTGGCCAAAAAGCTGGATTTTGGTTTCATCTGACCAGAGCACCTTCTTCCACATGTTTGATGTGTCTCCCAGGTGGCTTGTGGCAAACTTTAAACAATACTTTTTATGGATATCTTTGAGAAATGGCTTTCTTCTTGCCACTCTTCCATAAAGGCCAGATTTGTGCAGTGTACGACTGATTGTTGTCCTATGGACAGACTCTCCCACCTCAGCTGTAGATCTCTGCAGTTCATCCAGAGTGATCATGGGCCTCTTGGCTGCATCTCTGATCAGTCTTCTCCTTGTTTGAGATGAAAGTTTAGAGGGACGGCTGGGTCTTGGTAGATTTGCAGTGGTCTGATACTCCTTCCATTTCAATATGATCGCTTGCACAGTGCTCCTTGGGATGTTTAAAGTTTGGGAAATCTTTTTGTATCCAAATCCGGCTTTAAACTTCTCCACAACAGTATCACGGACCTGCCTGGTGTGTTCCTTGGTCTTCATGATGCTCTCTGCTCTTTAAACAGAACCCTGAGACTATCACAGAGCAGGTGCATTTATACGGAGACTTGATTACACACAGGTGGATTATAATTATCATCATCAGTCATTTAGGACAACATTGGATCATTCAGAGATCCTCACTGAACTTCTGGAGTGAGGTTGCTGCACTGAAAGTAAAGGGGCCGAATAATATTGCACGCCCCACTTTTCCGTTTTTTATTTTTTACAAAAGTTTAAAATAACCAATAAATTTCGTTCCACTTCACAATTGTGTCCCACTTGTTGTTAATTCTTCACCAAAAAATTAAAATTTTATATCTTTATGTTTGAAGCCTGAAATGTGGCAAAAGGTTGAAAAGTTCAAGGGGGCCGAATACTTTCGCAATGCACTGTATTTTTTCAGTGTCCTGCTTTGATCTTTGCCTCCCATTGAAAATGGAAAGCACTAAATTCCTGTATGAACATCCTCTAACTGGATACTGGTCACATATTAGGAGTGGAATGTGGTTACATAGAAGTGAATAGAGCATTGTAACAGCATGATCCATGGGGATCTGTGGATAGGGAATTAATGCTGTTTTGGCATAGAAGATTTCATAAAAAGTAGTACGAACCCCTGAGATAATTTCTTATGTCACCCTCAAAATCAACCACTCCATAAATCTATAGCCACCTGTTTGCCCCTTCTGGCGCCCCTTGTTATACTCTCTCCCTCCCTTTTCATAGTTATATTTTTGGTTTCTCACTAGTTGTCCTTTAACTGTTCAAAACTGTCAAATATATACCAGGTTGCTTTCATGTACAATTCATTTTGCAATGCCCCATTTGTACTGCTTGTACGTATTTAGCAGGTGTACAAGAGGACACCGCCTGTTTGGAGAATTTCCTTATGCCCTTATGTACAAGTACTATTACAATGTAATTTATGTTCCCTTTTCTTAATCTGTACATGTGACGATTACTTAATAGAAACTCTGTTTAAGGTTAAAAAAAGGAAAAAAAAGCAGTCATTGGAAAGAAAATGATGTTGCATAGCAATACACCCAAGAAAGAGCTGACCATTGCTTTCCCGGTGCAGGGTGTGCCTGAACAATGGAGAATGAACAAAACAGAAACGTTTCAGAATTGTAGACTTGGGATCCACCTGGATCAAATAGCATCCAGCCAAGAGTACAGAGACTAGCAACAGCACCAACAGTGCAATTTCCACACTCAGGGTTCATGTAGGGACCTCTGTATCCTCACCTACACTGGTTACGTCCTGACGCCTGACACTGACATGTGTTCACTGTGGTGACATCATTGGTGTTGACAGGTCATTGCCTGCAGCCAGTGATTGGTAACAGTGGTCACATGTCTGTGTGAGGATGTCATTTCTGGTCGGTCAGGGCACAGAGATCAGCGAGGATGGGAGGAGGTAGAAGGGCAGTTGTAAGGGATTGGTAAAGTGAGTATTATTTCTTTGTATTATTTCTTTTTATTATTTTATGCTATTTTGAATGTATTTATGGCTCAACAACCCTTTTATAGTACAAGTACTATATAACATTTTTATGTATGAGCAGGACCTAAAATATACTTTTACAATATTTACAAAGTAAATGAACCTCCATAGGTTCTGTCACAGATTTCTTTTCAGATTTTAAGTCATTTGTGAATTATGGTAAAATGTGACCTTCACAGTAAGATGGTTGTGGATTTCACGGTAATACTCGCCAGTTTTGTGTTTGTCAAGAAATTCCTGTCTGAATTCTTTACTAGTGGAGCTTACAAGCCTGAATTTATATGCATATTATCTGCATAAACTGAAAAACACTGACTGCGGAGTGCTGAATAATAACACAAACAACAAAAAGGGATTGTTTTACTGAAACCAGGCCCAGTCATCTGCAGCATGATAGAGCAACGAGTCCTTCTCGCAAAATATGGAAAATGTCTATGCACTGTATATATATATATATATATATATCTATATGAACTAGCCTATTGCAATGGCAATTTGGAGCTTAGCAATGGTGAAGCATCAGTTATTAATACGGGTTATCCAAAAAAAATCAAAAATTGGGCCAAGAGGGGACAATGGGACAAAAAAAAAAATTAAAGAACTATTTCTTCAATGATAAATCTCCTGCTGTTCCCATGCACTGGTATATGTGGCAGTCATGATGTCCCCAACTACCAATGTAACTGCTGAATCCAGTCACTCCTGCGGTATATGGTTAAGACCTTGCAGGGTTGGGAGGAAGAGTGGAGCTGCAATGGAGTATACACACGGACAACTGTTAAACATGTACCATGTTACTATACCGTGTTGGAAAGAATTTCCACAGAGGTGCTTGTTGTTTGTGGATCCATATTACAGGGCCATATTACAGATTATGCACTGGATATCATGAGCCTAGTAGTTTAGGTGCATTATATTGCAACTTCATCCAATTCAGTTGCAATACCCTAGACCTCGGCTATAGCATCTAGACAGCAATGCAAACACTGTAGAGGTCACATTTCTCTGACACAAGCTCTGAGGCCCTTCAGCCAGCTGATCGGCAGGTGTGCTGAGAACCCCCAAATCTGATATTGATATTTTGAACCCAGAAGATTTTTAACATGGTAAAAAAAATGTTATGGGGGAGAGATTATGTTGAGATGATAATGAATGAAGTTGAAAACGATTTTGGTTTTCTGTTTGTTTTTGCGGGGTAGTGATTTTTTTTTTTTTGTTCAACTTTTTGACGGTGAAAAAAAATTATTTTTTTATTAAAAATGTTTTTTTAGTAAGGGAGCAGAAAGTGTCTAAAGAACATGAAAGTTGAGCTGGCCCAATGTTGCACCCTTGTCAGGATCTAGGAGCTTGTAGACCAGTGAGAAGCTGAGGACACGCAGACATCTCCAGATTAGTATCTAAGGCTGTTGTTAAAGTAAAAGTTATTTACAGCTATGAAGGTATCACATAGGTCATGATACTGTATGTATAGATAGTACAGAGCCAGATAATTATACTGTGGATGTCTCTATAAATTTATAAAGATTTTATGAAAAGGGGAGTTGACTCCATATCTAAAGACCAAGTGGGATCTTATTGTGACCGTTACTGCCAGACGACTACATGAGGACATGGGGGAAGGTACAAATGTACCATTAACCTTTATATTTATGGATTATTAATGAAATATTTCATAACAATAGATCCCATTATAAAGATTTGTAACGTAATTCAACATCTCACTTGGTGTGCACCGATTGCCCAAATCTACCATTTTATTACTTTATTCCCCTCCTCTCATTCTTCTCCAGCTGATTTTACTCACCCCTTCTATGGTGTTGCTGATGTTTGGTACAATTCTACTGGAAAACACCTCATCCTGCAGTGAAAGCTTGTACTATGTCCTTCATCCCATAGCTGTAGAATGGCTGCTCATCTGGTGACAACAAAGGCAAAGGAATCCACCAGATGGTTGAATGTTCCCTGCTCATCATCTGCAAAAACATCAGTTTAGACTTGATCTGATATCGATAGGACAATGTACACACAGTAAAATATTAGGTAATATGTCCAATGTTGTCTAGGAGGACCTTACCAGGCTTTATAAGAAATCTTATGAAATATTACATATCTTATGATGAATATAATCAGACGTATTTTAGATTGTATTATATAACCATTGTACTTATCAGTGGACCATATCATGTTCATGCAGACATTTTTTGGATCTAAAGATTCTGTGAATTAGAAAAGAGACTTCATCAGTGATTCCATTTTATACATGAACATACAAACAATATACAACTATGAAACTAAAATTTACCATTCTCAAGCTAGTGCCAGTTTTCATGCCATAAAATGGTGCAAGTCTTTTCCAGCAATATGATCCATCAAGATATGGATATGAATATGGCTTTGTTAGCTGGCAATATACCCCCACTGGCTATGAAATAAAACCTCTTGATAAGGTTTCATATATGCAGGGGTGTAGCTATAGGGGTGCAGCAGTAGCAGTGACCACCAGACCCAAAGCCAAAGATCCCTCTGCCATGGAAAATATTCCATTATCCTAAATGGCACAAGATAGCAATGGGGCTCCATTACAGATTTTGCATTGCAAAGTCTAAAAGCTTGAAGTTATGCCACTGCATATATGTATTATTGCATGGAAAAGTCAATGAAGATGTATGTCACTTCAAATGTAAGAGGAAACAAGTGACTAATGCATGTACAGTAACTAGACCAGTAAGGCAATATGGTCCTTAGGTTCTTGGAACAGCCATAGTAGTCAAGTAAATTGTAGAAGTCTTTTTTTAACTCTGAGTATGCTGACCCTAAATATACCCTACAGAAAAGTCAAACGACAATGCTGAAAAGGATGCCCTGGCATGCAGAAACCTGGCCCCATAATTTCCCTATTTTGACATATTTCCTCCAGGGGGATTTAAGTTCTTAGTAGACGTGCTCGGTGTGCAGTCCTATAGCATGACCTATGTTGTAGTTCTCCCAACTTCTGCATAGGAAAATTTGCTTTCCTGACCCATGTCAACGACCTCTTACCTAGGCAACCAAAACCCTGCTCTGTAGTGATGAGACAAGAACACCAGAACAGCTCTCTACAGATGAGTGTCCCTTCCTTTTGGGAAGGAATTTTCTGGCTTTACTTATATCTCAGTTTATGCCATAAAATTTCTTGAAAGTCGGCACTGATTTATAGGGACTTAGAAGGTACCATCCAATCTGAGGGGTAGCTTAAACCTCCTGGACCCAAATGTGAAATATGTAATGGGCCCCTACTTACTACTTGCTATCTATAATACTGTTGTCTTTGTATATTGTAGATAGTTCTTTGGGCCCCCTGATGCTCTAGGGCCTGGTAGTAATTGTTACCTCTGCACCCCCAACAGCTACTCCACTGCTTCCAATAGGCTAGAGGCACAGATTTACTTTTTCTATCAAAGAAAACATATTTGCATATGTATGGTTTTTGTCATTAGTGCTATGGCGTCCATTATCCTAAACTCCTCTACTCATCTTTATTCATAATTTGCCCCTAGATCTAGGGTTAGACCTTCCTAAAATGAAATAATACAAAGACATTAGAAATTCTGGTGGAAATTTAAAAAAAAATTGAAATATTTTAAGGAATCTTGGTAGGTTTTATGCTTATTTTTCACGTACACAAGCAAGATAAAAAAAAGAATTAAAATTAACATTACTTAAGGCTGGACATATTTTGGTCTCCAGGTTAGAATGACTATTAGAATATTGGCTCTAAAAAGATTTCCCTCCGGAACTAAATACATTTGTAAGCCTGGCAATTTTATCCAGCACTGAATGCATGTATCTGGGTACAGAAAAACAAACTGGATAACTTATGGGTGTGGTTGGGGATGCAGACTCAGTAAAAATAAGAGAATTACTGGAGGTGAGGATCTGGAGAGTTTGGTCTGAGGATCTTTATTAGGAGGTCAGGTCTATGCATCACTTTTTAGAAACTCCATGATGGGAATTGCCACTTTATGTCTAGGGGACCCATACAATGACTCGCTGTAATTTAGTTAGTATCCTCCTCCGACATCTGCTCTTGAGTCTTGGGGCTGTAGACAATTGGTGCATTGAAAGTAACGTGACAGGGCAACAGGTTCAAAAAAGGTTAATATTGGCTAGGCCAGTGCATTTTCTGCAACCCTCCCTGGGTTGATGTAAGCTTCTGGCAACCCTACCCAACCCTACCCTATTGATTAGCATTGGCTCCATATATGAGACCTTCTTTTTGGGTATGATCTTTTCTATGTTTGTTCAATTATTTTGGAAAACGACTACATGTCCTGTGTATAGTTGTGAGAAAAGGGCTGAAAGCAATATGTACAGTACGTGTATTGTACATGCATATTTGTCTGTGTGTGGGAAAGTAGTAAATCTAGCACAGCATTTATGTTTCAAGAGCTTGGTGGCTCCAAATTGAACTCCATCAAATTCAATAAGTCTGTATTATTATCCACATATGTTTGGACAGAACATAGGCAAGCGCTCCAAATTTTCATGCTTTAGTGAAATGCCTCCTCAGTCTTAGCCTGTCCTCATTGCACCACATCTGACCATGTGGAAGAATTAGTACTCTCCATTCAGTAATTTACCCCATGTTACTTTATAATAAGCAGCAGAGCCTGACACCATTACGTATACAATAAAAGCATTATTTCGTGTCATTTTGTTTGTGGACCCCACATATAACCTTGTTCATATCGACTTACAGGATACAATGTAAAGTATTTATAAATGCATAAAACCACATATATCTTCTACAACAATGACCTATATATGCTGCTCCAATTTTCTTTTGAAAAACAATACCTGCATTTAAGTCTCCACTACGGTTTATTTTTACTATGATTGGGCATTTTTGATATTACAATACTTCCTACTTGCCAAGAAAAATATAAATACGTTCTCTGGCATTCCTCATTGGCACTAACTCAACTTCTCCTTATAGGCCCTCTTGTCAAGACAAGGTTAAATATCTAGAATTACACCCTCGTGACAGAGACAGGGTTAAACAGTAGACGGCGGGATGAGATATGGAAAGTGTCCGTTTGGCAGGTCTCCCCGTCTCCTCACCCCGGGGCCGCCTGCAGAATAAGACTCAGACGTGACACCAATCCTAACCAGGCCTTATTATTGTATTTTTTTCAGTGTTATTGTTCTTGGCTATTTCTTGGGTACGTTTCTGATTTGAAATGGAATCCAGAAGTCTGTTGCCCAATCTTACCTCCCGCGTTCACATCTTCTCTGCGCCTTCTTGGCATTCTCCTGAGTAACAAAGGAGCTGACTATATGTATACTCATTTATCTGTTTGCCTGTCTGTCTAACTAAAGAACACTTTCCACTAGACATCTGGGGCACTTTTATTGAATGGTAATTAAATACCACTTGCTAATAGAATCGAATCAATGACAATAGCATGTGGCTGTGTTGTGAGGGAACAACTTGCTTTGCATTTCCTTTCGTAGATTTGTTTACAACCTGACCATAAGAACTTACATTGGAATCCAGTTAGAGCATTCTATTTATTAGCAAGGCACGCAAATGCATTGATCTGTATAGTCTGCTGTATTCCACAACGGCAAAAATAAAAACACCTATTTTTGTCTTTTCCATAAGTTGCCGAAAGAAAAATATAATATTTGAAGAGTACTTGTCGACTCTTCTAACTCTATTTTAGGAAATGTTTGTTTTTCCAATAAAATAATTTATCTAGAAAGTTTTCTTAGAACTCTGTGTTGTGTCATTCTTCTATTATTCCTTCTGGAAATGTATGAATACCTTCACTATTGGGTCACTCCCCTTGTTTTGGAGTAATGCTAGGTTCACACTAGCATAGGGCTGTCCGTTGTTCTGGTCCGTCGGAGGAGGTGCAGGTGGGTGGTTACAACAACACGGAGGCAAGTGGTGAAATGAACAGGTCTTTACTGAAGATCAAGATGATTTGTAAAGTGCTGTGGAATATGTTGGCACTATATAAATTTATTATTATTATTATTATTATTATTATTATTATTATTATTATTATTAATATTAATTAACAGCAATGTGATTAGTGCAATGACCATATAAACTCTTGGCTAAACTCTTTATTAATGTAAAAGTCTCTAGTAACACAATCTGATTGTCTGGGGCAGCCACAGCTGCTTAGTATAGTCTTTAAATTACTTGAATTACTTTCAGAAATTAGCTTCTAATTCTTATATAAGGTGACCTTTTCCATTATATACATGATGAAGTCATTCCCTTTCCATTGAAGCTCCTCTGTAATCTTTCTTTGCGGCAAAGTGAAGTTATAAATGTGTGAAAGTCTAAAAAGTCCCGGTGGGCGGGGAGCATCTTCAGCCTGGTCACGTCTTCCCCATGCTAATCACATCTCCTGGGTATGACTGACATCTCCCTTACAGTCTCACCCCTTGACATCACCAGATCCCATCCCTACCCATGGGCCTAAACTCGTGCAGGCGCCAATGCACCTGTTTCTCTCTGGATTGCTGTTGGATACGGGAGACTGACGCGCATGTGGGAGCCAGCAGTTCAACAAGAGTGCTCTGTACAAGGGCATCAAGTCCTGCTTAGTGCACACTGCAGGGAACAGAGTAGTGGGCCTGGTGACCAGGGCGTACCCTGGAATTTTAATTTGGAAGGGTTGGGGATGGTAGGTGGGGGGGCTTGGAAATGGGTGTGGGGACAGTTGAGGGATGTGGCCAGTCATGAGATGGGCTCACAAGGAATAAGGTAAGAAAAGGCAATACTCTTTCCAAAGTGGACACTATGTAATAAGACATAGCGCTGTATATAATGGTAAGGAAGACAGCGTATATATTGATGACAGACAGTGCTATATATAATGATGATAGCAGTGTATATCAGGGCCAGCTCCAGATTAATGTGATGCCTTATTCATTTATATAATGGCAACATATACCACCAACATACAGTCAGCAAATAATACATCTGTACAAGGAGCAAATATTATCACCACACATGGTCTGTCACACTGTTACTGAATAGAACCCGCTACATCAAGACCAACATAACCAAAACTATACTCTATAAAGGTCATAATGACTGAATATTACCTCCATACTGAATAAACCCTACTATACTAAGACCAGCATTACCACCATACAGTAACCCTAGAGTGGTGAATACCAGTTCTAAAGACATTCTACAAACAGTGTAAGTACGAGTATAGTTACATCCATTAACTTAGCAGTGTGATCATTCAGTTTCCTTTCCTATCTTCATCTGCAACAGGCATTCAAGACAACTTTTACCGAACAGAACTTGTCTCTGCGGAATTTGAAACAAAGACATATACCCTGCTATATGTTCCTTACGTAGTGCCCCAGATGCCATCTTTAAAGCCCCATACAGTAATAGTAACCCACCTTTGGGACCCATAAAAATCCTGCAGAATAAGGTCCACTTTTAGCTCCCCATACAATATAGTATACCCTTTCCCTCCTCACTGTGTATGCCATTTCTAGTGGCCCTATACAGTAATAGTGCTCCTGTGCTCCTTACCCTCGTGTTCCCATTGTTTTCATTAGTGCTCACCATGTGCATCTTCTCTTTTATAGTGCCCCCATGTGCTCCTTCTCTTTAATAGTTACCTTTATGCCTTTATGTGGCCCTTGTCTTCAGTAGTACTCCCATGTTCCCATTCTCTTCAATATTGCTCCTTATGTGCACCTTATCTTTTTTAGCGCCCCATGTGCCCCTTCTCTTTATTAGTACCCTGTGTGTCCCTTCTCTTTAATAGTGCACCGTGTGCCCCTCCTCTTCAATATTGCTCCCCATGTGCACTTTCTCCTCTTTTGTGTGCCATTACTGGTGACATCGAGTGAGGGGATTGTGAGGGAGATGTCAGTGGTGTGATTAGCAAGGGGAAGACGTAACCAGGCTGAAGATGCTCCCACCCATCTGACTACTTAGGTTAATTTACATATAACTTTTAAATGTTTATAACTTCACTTTGCTACAACAGAAAGTTTACAGAGGGGCATCAATGGAAAGGGAATTACTCCATTCTGCACATGATGGGGACAGTTTATTGTGGAAAAACCACCTGACGAATTCACTTTAAAGACTCTGGCTTTAAATCTGGTACTTTGTCTGTCCTCAATAGAGAAGGGCGAATCGGTTCGTAACTAACGGAATATTCCAAATTGTTGT
This sequence comes from Leptodactylus fallax, assembly GCA_947044405.1. NCBI lineage: Eukaryota > Metazoa > Chordata > Amphibia > Anura > Leptodactylidae > Leptodactylus > Leptodactylus fallax. The sequence goes on from CAMRHE010000412.1 coordinate 582,650, forward strand.
TTTTTTTAACAAAAATGTCAGTGGTATGAGAAAAAGGACACTGCCACATGTTTGATCAGGAAATACAGAGTAGACACCTGTGCAATGACTCAGCCACTGTCTGTGAGTCACTGTGACATTGTAGCAACACCTGACAACCTCTCAGCCAATAGACAGTGGTAGATGGAAATTACAATGCTGATGTAACATGGAGTAGAAAAGCTTGGACACTTGTGATCAGCCTTTAGTTGCTGTAAATGGTGAACATGCAAATAGATCTGTGATCCATCTCAATGCATTATAGTCTATAGCACAGTTCAGAAAAAACAATAGGAATTCCAGCAATAGTTAGAAGACTATGGAAACTTAGAGAATCAAGAAATTACACATGCAGATTCATAGAGAGTGACTGGGTGAATCTGTGCTTCTTTTGCTTACACAGACAGTTAACCCTTTCATTGGTAATAATCTAATTCTGTCTGACAGTTGTGCAGTAGAGCAGTTTCATCTCTATACACATTCAAGGACAAGGACTTTTTTGGGTAAGAGTTTACATTTTTTCATTAAACACATACTGCTGTTCTAAAAGCAAAGCGCTGTCAGGAGTCAGACGGTTTTCTTGAATCGTTCTCACGACCCTACATTTCATGTTTTTGGCGTGACTCTGAGTTGCACTGCATGCCTGATGTCTCTCCCTTTGTCTCCTCCCTTTGTCTTCCCCCACCTGTGGTCTCTTGTCTTTATGTCATTTGTTACTGTTCCCCTCGCAGGAACGGGCACCTCCATGTGGTTTTACATATCTGTTCTTGGGCCTTCCCCCACTTGCCTACTTTGCTGCTATTGTGCGCATATAGCCACCACTAATTCATAAAAAAAAATCTTACAGCATTTGTTTGTTTGTTTTTTATAATAATTAAGCACTGTGTGCAATAAAAAAATTACTGGAAAAAAACTGAGCAGGAGATAGACAGAAGGAGGGGTGTGATGATTCTGCCTAAATATGGCCCTAACTCAGCTATGTTTTGGTCTCTGGGTATAGGATATCCCTTCTTCCTTGCTTGCATACTGTGCGCAGCTACAAGCCTAGGTGCATATTGGCAGTAGCGTCTAGGCTGGAACAATAGGGCTCCATTGTATTCCTATACAGCCCTGGCTGATCAAACAATAGTGCATTGTTCACGCCTGGGCTGTTGATCAGATATGACTGATAACAGGGTATCAATTCACTTTGTCTCATCTACATACAAAGGGTCTGAACGTGATTGAATTAACTCATCAGACTTACTGTCGCCGGTGACCTCATTCTGGGAGGGGGCATAAAGGGTATAATAGATGAGGTAAGAGGTCTGTGGGAGGAGATTATGCAGGAGACTATCACTAAGAGATCATGCTATGAAGACTTTGACTGAGATGCTACTATGAGCAGGCAGGTTGGAATGCTGCTGCTGACGATGATGAGCCTACAAGAGACTGTGAGAGACTGTTATGAGAGCATGCAGGCGGGATTATCGTTTTAATGCCACATGCTGAAAAGCCTCCACTGGTGACTCACACATGCCATGTGTGAGTGTTGGACTATAGAACCACATCAAGGACATATGTGGTAAAGTAATTATTTCACCTTTAATCCCTTTTATTTTATTTGTACTGTATCTTGTAACTAGTAACTGTTAATGCTTGCATATGTCTGCATATCTGTTCTGATCTGTATATGTTAGATTTTAATACCGACCCATTTAGGGGTTAATAAATATGTAAAATTTAGAAGGCTTGTCTTGTATTTATCTGGTGAACCCGGCACTCACTGGAGGTGAGTGTGGTTTTTATATGAAAGAGGACTCAGGGTGTGGCCAAAGCGGTTTGGCGCACGGAGGATCTTTCACAAGGGGGAAAAGGAAACACTTGTGCAAGTACTAACAATAAGAATGTGGATGGCAAGGGCATTACTGCTTTTGGTTTTGGTGGCACCACCAATAGCCACAGGATTGTTGTACTTCCTGAGAATGAAGATGAAATTATTGATTATGTAGCAGGCTCATCTTAGTCACAGGAGATTGTGATCCGAAAGGGATAAGTCAGGCTTCTTTGTGTGTTCCTCCCCCTTCTCCTCCTAAATAACAAGTAATTTTACTGCAGGGCCTTTCTGGACTGTCAACTTTGTCTCCTTCAGATTTTTCACTGACACAGATCCCTGGTAGTGATGTGTCACCTGCTGAGCAATCTATTTCTCCTAGTCAGAGCAGTCTTCCTCCTCTTTTTGATGAGCTGGATAAGAACAGTCAGCATTGTGCACAAGCAAAGGAGGAAGACATGATGACTATAGGTGGTGGAGGTAGTATTGGCAGGTGTGGTACTACTACTGGTAGTTGTTCTGGTAGGGGAGCTAGAGGATATCTGGAAGTGGAAATTCTCATTATTATGTGTTAGTAAAAGCGGGGAAGATGATGATGACATTGCTGATGATAATTCTTTTGCAGATAGGTCCTGGCAAACTGGTCAGGGTGACAATGTGACATCAGATAAAGAGGGTGGGAGGTCATAGTAACGATTACAGCCATTGCGCAGACCAAGCACCCAAAAAGCCTGCCCGGGGCAGACCTATGGGAACCTTGCAGGGGTTTGCCAAATGATAAATCCATGGCAATGTACAAGATCTGCCAGCAGAAAATTAGCTATAGCTATGCAGGAATAAATGTAGGAACTACAGCTCATACTCACATGAAAAGGCATCATCCTTTTATTTGGAAAAATAGACTTGACAGTGGAAATGGCATTGGCAGGGAAAGTGAACAAGACTGTACTTCTACTCCTCCCCGTGATCTTCCTTGTAGGCTGGCCACATCTATATCTAACACGTGGGCAACGTTGTTATCATCATCATCACCAACTGTTTCTCTTCCTCCTCCTCTTCCATGGCAGTCATCAGTCATCCATCATGAGGGAACGTGTGGCCAGGAGACGCCAATATACAGTGTTACTATACTGCCAAAACCAGAATTGTATTTAAGATGTCTGTACCATGCTACTGTTCCTTTTTACCAGTGTATCAGACTGTGGAGAAGTTACATACTGCACATATTATTTTATATCTGTTTTACTCCTGTATAATCCATTCCCTCCAAAAAGTCATGAAAATTCTATGAAAAGATACTTTTAAGTGAAATCTACGTGAGGTCTCATTGCCAACACCTATCCTTCATTTTCTTTCTAGAGGTGAAAGGGTTAACTCCTTTTTATTTCCTCTTCAGCCAGAATCACTTCAAGCTGTGGAATTACACAACCCAGTCCCAGTATCTTCTTGAATATATTACTGTGCAGTGTCGCTGCGGGAGGGGAATGTGTGTGTGTGAGACGGATAATAGGTGTAAAGCGATACTGATGCAGCCGTGCCTATAAGCGGGTTACACGGAGAGTACACAAGGAAGGAAGAAGTTTGCACCATTCCCAATTGAAAAATACCCAAACTTCAGTTGAAGACATAATAAAGAAGAAAAGCTGATGGGTTTACAATAAATAAATCTACATATAACCCTCTCGGGGCCAATTACATGACTCCTTTTAGAAGTGATGATGCTGCAGGGCCTGGGTTCCCAGAAAAGGTAAAAATATATGAAATTAGGGAAAGTTAACACCACCATTATTAATGGCCATTGCTCTCATCCGTCAGAGGATAATAGCAACGGACATTAACTGTAGAATGCAGATGGTGCTCCTGCTCCCTCTGTCTGGTGTCCATTTGCATTCACTCTCATGTTAGAACTTTTTTTTCCTTCTTCCATTTTGGGGTACACATAATGTTTTATTTAGCTTTTATTATTTAAATTTTTTTGTGGGACTGAGTGAAAAAAACCTTGCAAGTCTGTTTTATATTATGATATTGTAACTTTTTTCCGCAGGTCATTAAAGCAATAGCAAATTCATATAGGTTATATTTTATCACTTTTAAAACTAAAACTATATTTTAATGGGACCATTTTTTTGGTACATACTTTTTGATCACTTTTTATTCCTGTTCTGGGAGAGGCGATGTGACCAAAAAACAATAATTCTGGTATTGGTTTGTTTTTTTCCTAACATATTTAATTTAATAGTGTGGACATTTCTGGGTACAATTTAAGGATGAGCAAACCGATTTGGACAGAACCAGAGTTGACCTAAATTCTCCAAAAGTTATATGGTCAAACTTTTGGGGTTTGCCATGCATGAAGTGCTATTATACTCTGGGGTTGGGCTTCTGTGATTGGACCTTAACAGTCACATGGGGAGACCCGATGTCAAGACCAATGACAGAGCTCAGCAGTGACCTGGGGGTGCAAGTCGTCAGACGGAGGCCATAAGTGGCCTGAAGAGGATGCCAGGGGACCATTAGACACCAAGGACAAGTGAGGCAAAGTGAGTATAACTGTTTGTTACTTTTACTCAACTCCCCTGGGCCTTCACTTATTATACTCTGGGGTCTATACTACTACTTATTTTTATATATTTATTAAACTTAATTTTAACTTTTCTTTTTCAGTCCTATAGGGGAATTTAAACATGTGATTGCTTGATCATTAGTACAATATACTGCAAAACTTCTGACTGACATTACAACCCCCTATGACCAAGCAGGGGTACTAGGAGTCATTGTAGAGCACCATTACTCTAAGTAAGGCATAACAAAAGGACATTAATACAATACAGGAGCACCATTACTAAGCAAGGGGCACTAAAGGGTATGATTACTGAGTGGCGGCACTGAGCAGAGGACACTAGGGAGCATTATTCCAAATTGGGAGACGAAGATGGAGAAGGGACTTCCACCATCTTTAACCACTTAAAGGATACTCCCGTTTTAACCACTTAAATGCTGTGAATTGGAATTGTCTGTTACTGAGAGTAAGATCCCAGTAACTTCTGTGCCAACTATTTTGGGGCTAAACATTAAGTAACAGCTTACTGTGACTTAATAGTATGGTGCACAATGGGAAAAGGTTAGGTATCAAACGTTAGCTTCTTCATATTACTTGCGTCCATCTATGTTAATGTATGTACTACTAGCTTTAATAGTTTTTGTTTTATTTTATTATTTTGTTTTTATTCTGTATATTTATGCCATTTGATTTCATGTTTGACACCCTGTTTCTATTTTTATCTGTCTCAGGAAGCTTATCAGACAACTCTTTCTCAGTAAGCACACAATACGCCCTGTGCACAGGGTAAATTGAGGGCTATGGTTGGAGGTAATGTTGTGATGTAAGGGCAGGTTATGACAGCTAGGTCACACTTGGCATCCCAATGGAGTCGGTCAAAGGTAGCAGTAAGTGTACACATCGCATGAGAAGAAGAAAGTTCAACAAAAAACTGAATATTTGAGATTTTTTTGTTTATGTAATTAGAGGGGAAATCTATTAAAAACTTAAATGTGGAAGAGTTTCCTATAGGAAATAACATTGTTGCTTTTGATTTACAAATTGCTGTTAAATTCTAATAATACAGAACCCCTAGAACTGTTGAGGTGCCCAATTACTTGGAAGTTGATACAGCCCACAACTGCATACCAGAACTTGGACTTGCACCCCGCCACATTGGAACTTCCTCCCAAGATCTGCCCTTTTGTCAAAGAAGGGAGTTTTCACATTAATTGGACTTTCTGGTGCTTTACGGTGTGTTCTAAGAATAGTGAGAACAAGAATGCTACACGCCACTGATATTTAAGTGATTTCTATAAAATAAAAAATAATAAGGAAGACAAGCAAGTAAAAGATAATAAACAAGAAGCAATAACTTAGTATCGTTTGGGGGAACCCATATGTCATGCATGCTGATACTGCAAGATATATTGGCAATTAAAAATGATAGAATACCAAGTCCAAAGTCAAATGGGTTGCTTAGTATTCTATACACTGAATAAGCTAGTAGCCCCTCTCCAGAAGTAGAGTTGTCTGTGTTGTACCCATGTCTTATGGTCACTAGTTTGGAATGTGACCTTCCACCTTTGTATCAGAGTAGTCAAGAAGCTTACTAAAATAAAACTAGAATTGAAATGTGAGAAGCATCAAGAAGTAAAAAAAAATGGAGAAAAAATGTTTAAATTTTATTATATTTAGGTGCACTTGTACTGGCCACACTGATAAAATTGTCCATTGAAAATTTGATGAATATCACATATACATGGTTGATCCAGAAGAAATCAAACTATGATGGGCAACCAAAAAACTATAATTTTAAATATATTTTTATACACATAATATATAAATGGCTGCCTGAGTGAGGTCCCAAGGGTAATGCCCTAAAAGGAAAATTCTGATGTTAGGGCAGTATCAGAAGGCCCTTGATCAGAAAGGATCCATGACACCCTAGTCTGTTACAGCATTCTTAATAGGGGGTTTATCATCTCATACATTTACAGGAAATGGCATAAATGTCTTATAGATGTGTGTGAAACCTTTGAAGCCCACACCTATGTCAAGAGCAGGGGTTAAGACCTTTGTGCCATGACTGCAGTAACTAGAAGCATGGCTTTGTTTTATCATCTTTTGACATTCACTTCTATGGGATTACTAAGACCCGCGGTAAACAGTGCAAGAACAAAACCTCCCTCTCCTGTTAGCAGGGCCACTTTAACCATAGGGCCAACGGTGCAGTTGCACCGGGCCTATGGTACTGGTGGCCCGTTGGGCATACCTCCCAACCGTCTGGAATTTCGGGTCCTCCCCCCGCTGTCCCAGTAGGCGGGAGGTGTGTCCGGACGCAGATGAGTTCCAATGATGAAGCAGGAGCTGTCTACGACAGCGAATCCCGGTGTGCTCCGATCCCCGGGAACTGTAGGCGCAATGTGATCATGCCTATAGCTCCATGAACATTCCGGGAGAAGAGACAGCAGGGGAGCAAGGAGAGGTGAGTATCAGTGTTTTGATATGTTAAACTGGAGGCAGATGAAGGGGGGACATCAAACTGGTATTAGATGACGGGGGGAAATCAATCTGGGGGCAGGTGAAGGGGGTCATCAAACTTGGGGCAGATGAAGGGGGACATTAAACTGGTGGCAAATGAAGAGGGGGCATTAAACTGGGGGCAGAAGGAGGAGGGTAGTAAACTGGGGGCAGATGGAGGGGGGCATTAAACTGGGGGAGATGAAGAGGCACATTAAACTAGGGGGGCAGATTGAGGGTGACATTAAACTGGGGGCAGATGGAGAGGGGCATCAAACTGGGTGCAGATGAAGGGGGGACATTAAACTGGGGGGAGAAGAAGAGGGACATTAAACTGGAGGGGTAGCTGGAGGGTGACATTAAACTGGGGCAAGTTTGAAAGGACCATTAAACTGGGGGCAACTGGAGGAGGACATTAAACCATGGGGGTAGCTGGAGGGGGACATGTCTGCCTCTAGTTGCCCCCAGTTTAATGTCATCCTCCAGCAGCCCCCAGTTTAATGTCCCCATCCAACTAACTCCATGGTTTAATGTCCCTCTCCAGCTGCCCCAGTTTAATGTCCCCCTCTAGTTTATCCCAGCTGAAACTGGGGCACCAGGAGAGGGGACTTCATACTGAGGGGCAATTGGAGGGGAACATTATTATGTGGGGACATATAATGTTAGGGTGACTGTAGGAGGATTATACTGTGTGGGGGCACATAGAAAAATGGATGAGAATGGGTGGAGTCAACGTAAAAGTGGGTGTAGCTAAATTTGCTGCGGCAAGTATAGCCTAATCACAGGGGTATTTTATGTAATACCCCTCTGAACATAACATAATCAGGAAGTTATTGGCGCTATGACCAAGACGTTTACCATTGTCCACCTCGCAGCGCCAAAAGAGTTGCAACAAACACACAAAGTCATCAACAAAGTTTACATTTTTTCGCTGTACCTGTCCTGTCCATACCTGGTCTTTATAGAGTAAAATACACAACCACCTCTCTAGTGATATCCGTTACACACTAAAATAATAGCAACAACGATTATTACTAGAGAAGAATGTATAAAACATTTCTGACAGGCGGAAAAGTTCCATCAGGCAGATAACACATTTTCACCCACTGAATGTCACCATATAAAATCCAAGTTTTTGGCAGCTTTCAGATGGGTATAATAGCAGGTGGTGATGGGGGGCCCACTTATGAAACCTTTGCACTGGGCCCACCAATGTGTTAAAATGGCCCTGCCTGTTAGATATAGGAAACAATAAGACATGACACCATTTATGGGTAAAATGGGGGTCGGCTATAGCTTTATTAAATAAATTCATTACATCATGTGTCACCAGAGGCCATTGCCATCACCGCCACATTGGGAATGTATCAGTTGTTCCACCATGTGACGCGTCTGTAACTTCTCCACTCCGAAAAAAAGGAACAAGGTCCTGCCCTGGGTCAAGAGCCTCCAGGCTTATACAGCCCGAAGGCACACAAAACGTCCAAGCACTCTTGCTCTTACTACGCTATTTATCGCATATCCTGTTTATGTGGCATAAATGCTCAATATGGGCCAGGTCCGCCACAACAAAAATCAAAGGTTGAACACACAGCGTTGAACGTTCCAAACCCGCAGCACACAACATTTTTTTGGTCTGCAAACTTTTTCTTCATTTTGTGGATCAGATCTGTTTAAATTCCATCTATTACACCGCTAATATACAGCACAATGGGTCAGACGTTGGCACTTTTCCAGCCACCAACCTGCCTAAATTAATCCACATATGTCCCTGGCCTTAAAATTGTGGCACAAATCCTGAAAAAAAGTCAAATGAGAAGATCCCCTGAAATATACAGTATGTGTAGCCTTGTTATAATGCATGGTAAGGGGCCATGACCTATAATGCCTGGAGGCTCGGCTCATCTTCAGTCTGCCCTCATCAACAATAATAACACAACCTGACTACTGTTATTATTTTATTTTTTGTGTCAGATAGGGTTAAAAGTCCACACATCGATAACCCCAGAGCAAAGTTGAAAAATCAAATAAACTCTTTAACCAAGGACAAACCTTCAGCCTGGAATATGCTTGTTCTCAAATAATGTTTATTCTGAGAATTAGACCTTATTTGCACACAAACCAATTCCCATATTACACAAAAATGTATAAAAGAGAAAAGGATACAAAACAGAGAGTAGCAAGGGATCATATGGACTTTACAAACAGATTATCCTACAATCATAACTATTTCACTAAGAAACGTATACAAAAGTATCAATAACTGTAACCTACGAGTACTACAGAACAGGAATTAGGAATTTTCATCAAATATCCTGGCAATTTGGGAACATGCAAGTCTGAAGGGAGTGGCTTAAAAAAAAAGTGCAGGGCCAGGTGTATGCATCCAACAAATGCGTCCCCCTTACCTGTCCTCTTCATTGACTGTGTCCGAATATGTATAACACAAGTTAAGTCGCTTTTCTAAACACACAAAAATAATTGTGTGATAAATTAGCACAAAATAAGACATATCCTATTTATTGATGGTCCATTAAATGACCCTAAAAAAATGGACATGTTAATAGCGCCACTGAAATGTATGGGGGGGGGGGGATTCATCATTAATGCCACACCCTTTGTGTGGCTTAAAATAGCCACAAATTGGTGATTTATGACTATTTAAAGCCACTCACGATTAAAATAGTTGTAAAGTATTGTTTTTGGGTTGGCCTTGACACTTTTCCAAAAGTCTTTGGGTGCAGTGTGTGGGCTGGACTGTATTCAAAATCATTTACGCCACAAAATTCAGGATGAGATGGAGACATCAAGACCAGCGTACAATACACCGGGCTTAATGAATCCCCCCACTGTTATAAAAATGGCCATGTAACAGTCATAACAAAAATGCCACCATATGGCAGTTTTTCACTCTTGTGTGTTTGAGGCTTTAGTTCTAGGGTGTGTCTAGAATAGAAAAATCAGATTGTGATGTGAAGGTGTCAATCTCTGTACAACACTGTGGAATATGTTGGCACTACATAAGCGAAGTGGAAAGTCCTTGAAGGCATTTTAACTGATTGTATACTTTCTTAAATGGTTCTAGCCCAAGACTGGAGACATAAAAGTTTAGACGTTCAGTGTAAGAGTAACAAAAATAACCTTTGTGAGTTCATTTACTTTACGCACATGAGTGGTATTGTCTACTTGTGTTTTATATTAGGGGGACTTCTCATACAGGTCACACTCTTCCATTTCAATGGCTTTAATTGTTCTTTTATTATTTAATGTTTTATCAGCAAGTTCTTGTCTTACAAATTTATTTCCTTAGCAAGGGAGGGTCAGCCCTTTGAAGGAAATGACACACATTAGTAACTAAAAGAATCTACTACAAATTATAGAAAAAGACCTACTAAGGCTCGTATAAAGGTAAGGACCTAACTGATCACATGGAAGTCAAGGGAGTTAACCGTCTATTAGCTCATACATATTTCAGTCAGATTGTTGTCATGCTACAGTATCTTAAAGGAACTGCAGAATTCCCAAAAAGGTATAAGGCACAAGGTCTTATACAACAAGCTATACAGCCTATTTGCATTGATCAGATTCCATGTGGAGATTTTTCAGTTGGTAAACTGGCCAAGGTGGAGTTCGTTCCTATAGGACATAGCAGGCAGGACAGGGTAGGTGGGACTGGAACAGATACAGGAAATCAGGCAGAGATTCAACACATGGGCAGAAAAAGCTCACAAGGACTATAGAACCTTATAGCTCAGGCACCTTCCAAAGGGGAAAGGTGCTTTAAATAGCCCATAAGTGGAGGGGATTGGCCAGGAACAGATTCCTGAGTGTACATGCTGGCCTTTTATGAGCCCAAGGGACAGACGCAGGAGACATGGTATGTCAGCTGCCGCATGAGATCTGGACAGTATGGGCAGAACAAGAGGTAGAGTTATAAAGTACTGCACTGTGTTTGGTGATGCACTTTATCTATGTTCATGTTGCTTTACTTGGTGCAGGTCATTGCACGGTCAGTTTTTTGGAACTTTCCAGAACTGGATGGTGATAGTTCTTCATGGGTGGAGCAGACTTACTCCCAATGTGTTGCTCTCCCATGGTGCATTCTATTTGACGACAGACATTACCACAACTACCCCGGGTGGGAGATGGCTTCTTATTTAAGGGCTGCTCCTTTGCTGTAGGGAAGGAGATGGCTCAAGATGAGACGGAGAGACATCTTGTGGAGCAAAGACCAGCTTGTTGTTGGAGGGCTGTTTAGAAGGGGCAGTAGCCAGTAAGGCCTGGACAGTTAGGAGAGCCATATGATCTTAAGCACGGAGAGGGACATGTATACTAGAAAGTCAGCTGGTTCTTCAGGAGCACCTGGTGAATGGGAGCCCGGACCCTGCAGTGGCAGGTGATGCATCCACGTGTCTGTAGAAGCACATCAGTCACCCCCGCAGTCCGCTAGACGGCACTAGATACTGTTTAGCAATAACGCTGGAGTTAAACCAAACCTGCTGTACTTCACCATCTACAGTATAAAGGAATCCACAGTGTGAAAAGGTGTCTGGTGTGTGTGTCCATTTTTTGGAGGTGCAAGCACCTGCAGGTGGTGGAGTGTCTGGGTGGCAGCTCTGTGAGGGCCTAGTTATAAAAACTCTTCATAGTAAATCTTTAAGTGTTGTACTTCTATAGATCAGTTATGTCCTTACTACTATTAAAATGCAGTAGATTATTTAACAGTAGTGTAAACAGAGCCTAAACCATGTAAAACATTTTCATGTAAAGCGATGGGATTTCCATTTCAACAATATTTCTCCAAGCATAAAGTATGATTCAAATTTTCCTACAATATATAGAAGATATTGGGGTAGGTCCTCGAAAACAAACCAGGTCTGTAACTGAGATAGGGCTTAAAGTCAACAAACAGTGTAAAGGGCAAACTGGGTGGTTCTCCAATGTCAAACACTAAAGTAGCTATTCATTCAACTGGAAAATGCCAACTGGGGCATCATAGCAAGGAAAGTTCTTCCAACCTCAAACCTATTATGCCCTGATCAGCACTGTTGTAGCTATATGAATAAGCCCTTTTAATGGTTTCCCGCTAGTAATGAAGGCAATGCCAAGCCTGAATTGCTGTGGCTGCATGAAATTGATGGATATTTATATTTAATACTAGGTGCTTATTTATTTAGAGAATGTTCTCATTTTTTATCATATAGGTTATCCAGAATGTTCAGTATTTCTCTTTTCTGGTGAAGGGCACCATTTCTTAAAACTTTCTCCTGTGATCTCATAATCTGAGATGTTTTTCCCTGGATTGGGTGTATTTAGGGCAACAGGAAACCAGGAAATTCAATGTCAAAATAGCTACAGTGCATTGCAGGGGACAATATGCTGAGCCCCACCATACCTTTAGATGGTCCGTTACATGAATCATTTCCTTGAAAATACTTTTTTTTTAGAAATATGCAAATCAGGCTCAAGTGCAGTCTCATCATTTGCATATTTATAAAAGCATCTTTTTCAAGGAAATGGTTCATCTAATGGATTATCTAAAAGTATGATGAGACTTAGCATAATGTCCACTACAATGCAATGTGACTGTTTTGATATCGATGTTCTTGGTGACAGTTGATGATGTCACAAAGGTGACCTCACTGTGATATCACTGATGTGATAACACACAGATGCGAAACAAACAGTTCTTTAAAAGAGATAGTGTCTGCCCATTATCTGTTCACAAGGGGCTGCATATTATTTAGGCATTATATGGGGGTGTTACTGTTGTACCTGGACTTATCTTTGAATTATATGGTGGTATTATGAGGCCTAAAACTACAAGAAAAAAACAAACAGAAAGTGGGAACCTTAATTTTCTTGAAATATTTCTAAAAAATAGACTTAAAAACTAAAATAAGCAGCACTCATCTCACTAAACCCTTAGAGCTCCAATTCTGATGCTGCATGGGTCCCTGCTGGTCTCTAGTTTCAGGCCCTATAATGGCACACAGGAAATGCCCACTCAGCCAATCACAGGCTAGGGGAGGTCACCACTGTGGCCATTGTTTGGCTGAGCAATCATTTCCTGTGGGTTGAGAGAGACTAAATATAGTGTTCTGCAAAGTTCTGCTTTATATTGTACAAGAAGACAAACATTGTAAAGCCGTACATGACTGAAGGGGTAGCCTACCTGCTGGCTGGGGTCTGGGGCACCAGACTGTCTATGCCTACAGGGTCCTCGGATGTAAATTCAATACTTTGTGAACTTACTTTTATTTTTCTTAATAAGAATAAAGAACCTAAATACAGTGAATAATACTAAAAGACAAAACCAGCAGTGAAAGGTTGTGAATGTTTTTATTTGTCAGCCAAGATTTAGACTTGTATATATTAAAAATAGCTCAAATATTTTACTGACATGGAATATTAATATAAAAAATTAACTATAAGCTGGAGCTTTGCCAAAAATGCGCTGCTTCAGGTCAATTGAAAAAAAGGTTCAAGTAACATGATCTATTTATTTCGACAATTGTGGTGTATATTTACTACTATTGTTTGGACTTCAAATCATATATATAACAGATTCATGGTGGGAGGTGGGATTGGTAGATTGTCGGTAATGAGAAGTTTATGGGATCTTGTGGAGATTTTAGTCTTCACACCCTAATCAGTATTATTAGCCTTTATCTTTTATTCAGCAGAACCTGCACAGCGGTGTCCATTACTGAGTGACTTTTTGGAGGAAGAACCTACATGAATGTGTTCTCATGAATTGTACTTGGCACATACTGATGAGTAAAGCTAAGTTTGCCATGTATTACTACTCAGCCTCATATTACCATGTGTTATCAATCGTGGTTAATAGAATGCAGGTTAAGCCTATCATTCTAATTTAGATCTTTTTATATCTATGGGGCTGTTTTCCACATAAAATCCACTTGTATGAGCCAAATCGGAGAGTTGCACATAGTCCTTGGTGCCTAAGATGGCCCTTTTGCCACATTGGTAGTTAGAAGTATTATAAATGGCATGTGACAGTTAGGCCCCTTACACACGACTGTGGGCTAGTTCAGGGTGCTATCCGGGTTTTTCCCAAATAGCACACTGACCCATTATTTTTTGTCGGCCCACGCACACGATCGTGTATTACAGTCCGGGCTGCAAAACTCAAGACATGCCCTATTCCTGTCCGGTTTTGTGACTGTGCTTCCGCAGCCCCCATTGAATGAATGGGGCCATAGAAGCATGGCCGGTACATGGGTGGCACACGGAAGACAATCACGGCCAGCAGCTCACACACGCTAATGTGCAAGGAGCCTTAAAGGATATTCTGATAATAACAAGTGAAATTTCCCCTATCCTCTGGGTCATAACTGCTAGATTATTGGGAGTCTGTCCAAAGCTGGAAACAAAAATAGGGGCCCGGAGTCCCTTGTATGAATGCAGCAGTGGTGAGGAATGTGCACTACCTCTCCATTTAAAGTCTATATGGCTTAAAGGGGTTTTCCAGGCTGAGTGCATCAACCACTTCAGTACTTACTAAGCCCAGCGCCATACATTTGTATAGCAACTGTGGTTGGTATAACAGCTCAGTGAGCACCATTGCCACTGCAAACAGCTGATTCGCAGGGGGTCCCAGGTATCATACCACCACTGATCTTCAGTTGATGACCTATTCTAAGGATAGGCCAACAATTAAAAAGTCCCTAAAAACCCCTTTAAGATAGTTGAGCTGTGGACTTGGATATCCATCACTCCTATAGATAGTAAGTGGAAGTGTACATACTCGACCACTGCTCCATTTAAACAAAGGATTCAAGACTCCACTCTTGAAGGAGGCCCAAGCAGTCAGGTCCTCAACAAACTACCAGATTACATATATTTATGTCCAGAGGGATGTGTAACTTGAAGCTGTCTTCCAGGCAGTAATGCAAAATATGTAATGGGGCCCACTTACCATGTGCTATCTAAATTACTGGTGTCTTCCTATGTTGTAGAAACTTTGGGCTGCCTGAAACTCCAGAGCAACCACACCTGCACACTATATCTCTTTTCTGGCACAAGCGCAGTCCACTGGTTCTCAAAGGCATGTTTCAGAAGATTGGACTGTGCATGTATATCCAGTTTCCAGCCCACTAGGTGGCACTGGTCATTTTGATGGTGGTAGAGGAGACTGCATGCAAAGTCCCTGGAGGTGGCATCAACCGAAGGTATATTGGGTTCAGCTTTTGGCACACAGACAGTGAGGAAAACAATCAAGGAACTTCCTGAGAGGCCAACCAAGGTGGGCTAGCCTGGAGAGCCCTGCAGGAGACTGAGAATCACAGGGGCATGCTTGCCTATAGGGACTATAGGAAGTATTCTGAGTTGTTTGACTTATCATGTTATTCCCTTGATCACTGTATTTTTAGTTATCGCCAGTAAAATAAATAATTTGGGACAACTTGTTGTCCACTTCTGTGTTCACCACTAGTTCCTGTATATTACGCATGCACCAAAACAGCGTGTGCAGGTGTGGGATATCAAGAGCAAGGTACAAGGGCACAGGGGACATTCATGACAGTGACAAAGGCAGCTTTACGCTAGGTTTACACTATCATTTGGGGATTTCGTCCCCCATTCCACTTAAAATATGCAGAGAGAAAAGTCCTGCATGCAGAAGTCTTCTCTCTGCCGATTTCAGGTGGAAACCTGTCAGAAACCTGGCGGACCCCTAATCTGTGAGTTTCTGCAGGTAACTGCTTTATAAGCGAATGGGATTTCCATTTTTTGGGTACCCAAGCAGACCCGATGAACGAAAACCTGAACGCTAGTGTGAACCTATTGGTAGGCAGTGGAAGGCAGTGATTTAGTGTTGGGAGCTGGACACGTGTGATCTGTGTAACGCACATTAGCATATTTTTGCCATCTTTTTGCCACAACATAGGTACAGTCCCTGACAAAAGTTCTGTCGCTTATCCATGTTGTGGAATCAAAAGCTTATAACCTGACTTTAAATTCATCCATTGGTTTTAGAAATGACTCATATGAAAGCTGAAACCCTCCCAAATGATTTTTTGGTTAAGAAAATAAATTGGCTTCACTGATGAAATGTTGATCATTTAATTAACACAGAAAGGTCAGATTTTGGCAAGACAAAAGTTTTGTTGCCTTGTCATATAATGCACCCAATCCTAGTTTAAAGCCTCACCTGTGCTCACTAATTGATCGGTTAATTAGTGGGTGTGTATAAAAAGAACTCCAGCACCCCAAACCTTCACTTGAACTGCAACTTCACCTCTGACAACATGCCAAAAATCAACCCTGCGACCAAAGCCTTGATTATCAAGAGGCTGAAGACCAGATCCACTGCAGAGGTGGCTGGCACCTTTAATGTGTCTCTGCTTCAAGTACAAAGAATTAAAAAAAAGATTTGAACAGACTGGAGATGTTTTTGACAAGCCCAGGTCCGGCAGACCCCGCAAGACAACTGCTCAGGAGGAACGTTTGTTGGTTATTAAATCAAAAGCCAGCCCCTCTTCCACTGCAGCAGAGCTCCAACAGGCCTGGTCACCTCAAGTCCCTGTGTCAACTAGAACAGTTTGTAGGATTCTGTCTCAAAATGGCCTCCATGGTCGAATCAGTGCCCAGAAGCCAGCACTAAGCAAAAGGCAATTAAAAAACCGTTTGGCATTTGCCAAGGCCCATAGCCTGTTACATGGATGGACGCTGGAAAAGTGGCAGAAGGTGGATTTCTCAGATGAATCTTCAGTTGAATTACACCACAGCCGCCGCAAATACTGCAGGAGACCTACTGGAGCCCGTATGGATCCAAGATACACCCAGAAAACAGTTAAGTTTGGTGGTGGAAAGATCATGGTCTGGGGTTACATTCAGTATGGGGGTGTGCAAAACATTTGCAAGGTGGAAGGCAATATCAATAGCCTAAAATATCAAGAAGTATTAGCTTCCTCTTAGATTCCCAATCATAAAAGGGGTCAAATTTTGCAGCAGGATGGTGCTCCATCTCATACATCCATTTCTACATTAAAGTTCCTCAAGGCAAAGAAGATGAAGGTGCTCCAGGACTGGCCAGCCCAGTCACCAGACATGAACATCATTGAGCATGTTTGGGGTAGGATGAAAGAGGAAGCTTGGCAGACAAAACCAAAGAATCTTGATCTGGGAGGCATGGAAGACTGCATTCTCTGCTATTCCTGATGACTTCATCAATAAATTGGATGAATCATTGTTGAAACGCATGGATGCAGTCCTTCATGCTCATGGAAGTCACACAAAATATTAAATATGGCTCTAATAGCACCACAACTTCATTCACCAATGTTATGAAACATATCTTTGTTTTTGAACAGAATTATTGGTTTGATTTTCACATTACTTTATGTGTGCGACAAAACTTTTTCTTGCCAAAATCTGACCTTTCTGTATTCATTAAATGATCAATATTTCAGCAGTGAAGCCAATTTATTTTCTTAACCAAAAAATCATTTGGGAGAGTTTCAGCTTTCATATGAGTCATTTCTAAAACTAATGGATGAATTTAAAGTCAGGTTATAAGCTTTTGATTCCACAACATGGATAAGCGACAGAACTTTTGTCAGGGACTGTACAGTGTGACTGTTCTTATATGATGAAGTTTGTCATGAATTTTCTGTTGATAGGTTACACTATTGTACCTACTACTAGTAATGTCAAATAGACCGATTTCTTTCAAACTCGGAATAAATGACTTTTGTTCTAGGTAGACCAATTTGTAACCCTCAGAACAAATCTTGTCACATACTGAGATGTAGCAGCTATGGAAAACCATTAGAATAATCATACAGTAGGTCGGGTCTCCTGGAAATGTGTTTTTGGTAGCAGTATGACTAAGACTCAAAGATTAGCATAAGCAGCATATAAATAGAGCCAATACATAACATAACAGTGAATAGACACAGAGGGTTTTGTTAAGGTGAGCAGTTTTGGGTGGATAACTATGGTTACCTTCAAGCTAAATATTTCCAGTATGTAATGATTGACCTTTTAAACATACTATATGAATCCATTATATGGAAAGTATGGACATAAAGTCAAAAGTTCACCTGAAGTTGATTTATTTTTACAGAAGTGTAAAAACATGGCTAGAAGGTCAATAGAACTCAGATTTTTCTGCCGGAACATCTCTCACTGCATGAATCTGATGACAGACAGAAATTTCCTTGATGAAAACCATGATTTGCCCCCCCTAAAAGCCACAATTTCTCCCCATGACAGTCACATACATGCTTGACAGCCATCCTCAGTGTTTAGTGTTCGTTTAGTCTAACTGTTGTTTTTGGGGTTTTTTTGTTATTTTGTAGGGAGGGATTTGTTGCACATTTTTATAATAGACTTTATTAATCTATTGTACTTTGTTTTAGCAGAAAACAGGTTCTAAAGTTTTCCATAGCAATGCTCTAGGGAAATCTGTCCCATACTTACCCTGTATTGCCTGGTGTCATTTAGAAGCTGAGAGTCTCAATATTGCAGCTATTTGAGGCAAAACAGAGAAATCACTAGTTGGGAATGTGATATTATTAGAGATGAGCGAATCGAAGCTGACAAAGTGGAATTTGATCTGAATATTAGGAAATCTTCGATTCACATCGAATCCGGATTTCCTCATGCTTTGTGGTATCAAATTGCATTTTAAACTAAGGACACGTTGGAATAGACTTTAGAAAGGCTATTCTACTCCCACCTTTGCCATTGCATCACGCCCCCTGCGATGTCCTGGTCCTCCTAGCTCGTGTAGTAAAAGAATCAAAATGGCCACTGGGCATGCGCAGAGCCGCTCGGAATAGAATCAAACTCCTTCCTATACAATAGAAAAAAGTGAAATGACAGTTACACTGTAAATAGAAGGAGGATTGAATTTTCTACCTCATTAAAATCTAGGTACATCTAGAATGTCTAGGGTGTATCACAAAATGTAAAGAGCAGGTGAACATATGAATCTAAGCTATGTATCATAGTAACCTAGGTGATGAAGTTGGAAGACACAGGTCCATCAAGTCCAAGCTATAAACATAAAGTATTGACCCAGATGAAGGAAAAAATCCATAATGCTGCCTCATATATCCCTCATGACAGACAAATACATGTGACTTCTGTGACAGCCACCTATGCTCCCTTGACATGTGGCATAACCACATATGCCATCCGTGGGATATGTGGACTATGGTGTGCTTGCATTTCTGTCATTTTTCGTTTTGCCTTGGTACCAGCACTCCTCCCATTCGACCCAGGTGTTTTTAAATAGCAGGAATCTGCATAAGGATGCTAGCCACTTATGGTAGGGGTACGGTGCTGCATACTGGCTGTGGGGTGGTGCTGCCCAAAGGCTGGAGGCTTAGACTGGTAGCAGGGGTGCTGACAGCTGGGTCACCGTAAAGTGGCTAGTGGGTTTATACACCTTGAAATGTATACTAAGAACCACATCTTCCTTCTTGTAGATTTTGCTGAGAAGCATAGATCAATGTGTAGTACTGTGAAGTGTGGTCCATGTCTTTTTCTAAAATGTTGGTATACAATCACATATGAGATACTGATAGCTGAAGCCCCTTGTGTCAGCCATAGCCACAAATACCCCACTTACAGCCACAGTTATATACAGTATATCACCCATAACAGCAACCAATGCCCTAAGCCAATTACCTTTCAGACATACATCCTCCATGAGTCAGCCCACACATTTAGTACTCCCTGCTTTGGCCTAGGTTTCTTCTTTATGTGAGGCACCCATGTCTAAATGTCTGATACAATAACTGATTACATGGAACCTGTCACCAAGTTTTCTGTAGATGAGGTCTACTGTCCACAGCTTCAACAATGTACTTCACATGTGCCACAAGTGAGTCCGGGATTCATCTCCAGCAAATTAAAGTTATAAAATTTCTGAACTGTCCAATAGAAAGGACTGAGGCTGCCAGGATTGGGACCCCAAACCCGGGCAACATGCTGTTGCCTCGGGGTTCCCTTTACAGGTGGAAGCCTATAATGGAAAACATGAACATCTGTGGAATAAGAGGACATCATCCATCAGAACAAAGAGTAAAATACTCAATGGAAAGTACAGTACAGCTGGAGTAAGACTTTCATGGGGCATTAACGCTAACACTAATAAGAGTAAAGAAGAAGTAAAGTTTTCCAAACTGTTGGTCAGTGTGGAACATTTTCTGTGTGTTCATGGCACAAACATTCTTATAGAAATCCTGCACAGAACATAATAGTGAATTTCCTTCTGATTTTCTGTATCTTTGGCTGGATTCAAACAAAGGGAGTGAGCCTTAGCATAGGGGGAAGGTGTAATGATTCTTTAGTCCTACTGCAGGCAGGATGGGGGATGGGCTCCTAGTCCAGCCAGTTGTCTTGCAGCCTGTCACAGGACAGTGATAAGGAAGAGGGGGACTTCCCTGATCTGAGATTTCTTTACGTGTTTTATCTGTTTTAATTGTAATACGAAATAAAATAGATCCAATGGAATAACTCACTGTGATGAACTAAGGGTGGACCTCCAGAGCCAGCAGGGACACAGCTCTCCAAGGTAAAGAAAGAAATTCCTCTTTTCCAGATAAAGATGAGTTGTTCATCCCCCACCTCAGGAAGTAGGAGGAGGGGAGCACCCTGGCGGGAGGAAGTGTAGCTAAACACTATCCTTAAGAGATTATTATACCGTACAACTGATGTCACATCTGTGGAAGCCAGCTGAGAGAGCTGAGTGTGTCCGTTTTCAGCAGAAGATTCCCAACTCCTGGGACAAAAGGCTCTTAAGTACTATTCTGTTTTTATCCAATTTATTTTAAGGCTGTTTGCAATTTTGTGTTATTTTGTCATCTTTTCTTGTATATAAAGCATTGAACCCTTTGGGTATTAAATTGTTAAATTTAAGGCTACTTTGTGTTGCTCTATGCACCTTTCTGAGGTGTGTTTGTGTCTGTTGGAGAAACTCCTGTGTATGTTAGCATGGCTTCTGCTGAGCCGGCTAATCAGAGGTGATAGCAGGATGTATTTGGGGTGCAAGATTGAGTGAGTGGAGTGAGTTGACCCCTGACAGCTGCACCTACGTCAGGTGCTAGGGTGGCCCTTACATGACACTCACTGTCAGTGTTTTGGTGTTCCTTTAAGTGGTGGGAGGATTGAATTTTCAAGTTTTATTGACAGCTATGTAAAGCTACCATGTGTGGGAGGTATGAGCACATTTAAAGAGCAAATGTACATATGAATCTGAGCTAGGTGATCTCTCAGGATTCATTTCTTATTGGGTTCAGGTGGATCAGGTCCCAGATTCATTTCGGGTTGAACAAGATTGGTAAAAACCACACCTTATCCCTTATGTAACGCAGACATTTTTTCATTGATATGAGTTTTATACTCCCTGCATTCCAAAAGCCATAACTTTCAAATTTTTCTGTTTACGTAGTCATATGAGGGCTTGATTTTTGTTTGACAATTTTTACTTCAAAATGGTACCATATAATATTCTGTACAATGTACTGGAAAGCAGGAAAAAAAATCTAAATGAGGTGGAATTGAAAAAAAAAATGCAGTACCACCATTTTCTTACGGGTTTTGTTTTTACGGCTTCCACTGTGCATTAGAAATGCTATGTAAGCTTTATTCTCTGGGTCAGTATGATCACAGTGATACCAAATTTATATATATCTCTTCATGTTTTAATAACTTTACAAAAATTCTAAAATGTTTTAAGAAATAATTTTTTTTTGAATCACCATATTCTGGCACCTGTAACTTTTTTCATACTTTAGTGAATGAAGCTGTGTAAGGACTCTTTTCTTGCGGGGCAATATGTAGTTTTTATTGATACCATGTTGGGGAATTTATATAGCACCAACATATTCCGCAGCACTTTTTAAATCAGAGGACACATGAACAGACAATATGAGACATTACAATGTGACAAAGAAATAAACATCACACACTAGGAGTGAGGGCCCTGCTCGCTGCCGCGCCAATTGAGGATACTACCTACATCAATAGAAAACATCATCACGAGCAGGATCATTATCCTAATACTCCAGGCAATACTATCAGTTCAATACCGCATATCTTGACAACTATAACCACACCTCCTCGATCATCCATAGATCTTGATGATTCACTATACAACACACCACTGTCACTTACTCAAATTGAAAAGGTCATGAATTGTTCTGAAGCTCTTTCTACACATAATACAGCTGTTTCTTTTTTACCCCAAGTACTCACGCCTATAAGTACGATACACATCAAAGAACCCCCCTTTGATGAACAGACCCTCAGTTACATAACTGTCTTTGAAATGTATCATTCCTGATTCATAGTAGTCGTACCTACTTTTAGGAACGCTGTGTTTAAGTTGTGTTTACAGTGGTGTTGTGTGCATACCATGGGGTATGGTCTATCTAGCCAGTCAGTTTTTATTACCCCCCTGGGCAGCAGATGCCATGGGGGAGGGAGGGCGAGTGCCCCCCGCCCCCCCCAGCTCAACCCCAGACACACATCTTTCTCTAGCTAAGCAAACATCATCATTTTCTTAGGTCCTTCAGGGTGTGGGGAGGAGGGGGGCTGGGGAAGGTGTGGCTGGACACTCGGTATATACTCAAAGGAGAGGTAAGTCTCTTGGTCTTGTAGGAGGGATATGCTTTTGTAACTTGCTGAATAAAGGACCATGAGGCCTAGCACATGGGCTCAGAGAAACTGACTACCAACCTGTGCCGGTATTCTTCTATCTGTTATTCCCCTTTTTATTTGATGTGCTGTATTTTACTTTTATTCGTATTTTGCTTGGTAATTGATATATATTCCTGTATATGTTAATGCTTAGTACCAAGTCACTTGGGTTAATAAATATATAAAATTTAAAAAGCTTGTTTCGTATTATCCTATGACCTGGTCCGCTCACGGAGTGTGAGTGGGAGGTAAAGAAGGTTGGTCACAGGTGTGCCAAGCGGTTTGGCAAGGTGAAATCCTTCACATTCCCCGTACACCAAGATCTCTGACTATTACAGCCCACTGGGCTTAAAGAGGAAATCCCAAAAATCAGGAGAAAGAAAAGAGGGTGCAGGGGAGCCAAAAAAAATCAACAGAAATAGAGCCACTGGCACACACCAGTCCCAGCCCAAAGAGGAACAAATTAGGACTGGGTGTGTCTACAATCTTTCAGACTATCCCCTAACTGATTCTGAAACCAGTTTACTCTCTAGGGGCCTATCCTTCTGCCCCGATCAGAAGATTGATGATTTTCAACTTTTTATTGACCTTAATGAATTAATCTGTAAATTAACATTAAAAAGATATTTCAATATATTAGATAAGATACCACAGACCAATAAAACTCATGAGACTGAAGCAACATTATCTCCAGATGGAGATGATCAGGTTATCTGAACTCCAGTACACACTGAATTGAAACCCAAGTCTAAGTTCTCATAGGGGAGGACATCTTGAGACTTTTTATTCACTAGTCTCCACTGATCTCCGTGAGATATATAGTAAGAGATCTGTTCAGTATAGAAATCTAACCAAACAAGAGAATCAAGCCATTTAATCTCTAATGCACAATGCTAACATAATTATTTGTAATGCAGATGGGGGGGTTGTTATTCAGAATAGGGAAGCATACCTTAGGGAAGCCCATAATATACTATCAGATGAGAAATATTATGTACTGCTTTCTGAGGACCCAACGGAGTCCCACTCTAAGGCCCAATTCACATCTGCATTCGGGTTTCTGTTCGGGGGAGTCCGCTTGGGGACACCCCGAACGGAAACCTATACGCATAAAAAAGCAGTTTACCTGGGAAACCCGCAGACCCTATATACTATAATGTGTTTCAATCCGATTGTAAAACATACCTACAAATATATGGAACAGGCAATGGGGACCAGATTTGCCCACAGTTATGCTAATCTCTATGTAGGCCTCTTTGAGGAAGAATATATATATAAATCTTGCAATTGGATTGAGAATATTGTTTATTATAGGCGATATATAGACGAGTTAGTGTTTATATGGAATGGCACACCCACCACATTTATTGAATTTACCTCTTTCCTAAACACTAATGATTGGGGCCTACATTTTTCAAGTAAAAACCAGCAAGAGCGAGATAGAGTATCTTGATCTAGTCTTGATGAGTGCTGAAAAACATATTTGCTCAAGACATTCTTTAAAGAGGTCGATTGCAATAGTCTCTTAGACTTCCACAGCTTACATTATAAAAAGTGGAAAGAAAATGTGCCCTTTGGGCAATTTAAGAGAATCCATCGAAACTGTACAAGTGATTCTGATTATATACAACAAAGTGACATTCTCTCGACTAGATTCAGAGAGAAACACTATCCAAGGCATATAGTAGAAACAGCGAAAAATAGAGCTCTCCCAAATGGATTGTCTGAAACCCAGTCCGAAGAAACAGACAGACCAATATGGATATAATTTCCTCACTACTTTTAATGGGGCACACAGAGAAATTAGGGCAATTTTGTCCAAGCATTGGCCAATATTACTTAATGACCAATATCTCAAACTCAACCTTCCAAGACAACCAGGTATAACCTATAGGCGAGCCCGTACCCTTAAAAATATTTTAGCCCCCAGTAAACTGAGGGACAAAAATAGGATGATACATCTCAATCCTTGCAGTGTACTACAGTCCACTAGAGGGAGCTATAGATGTGGCCACAGCCGGTGTAAATGCTGTCTTAATATAAAACACCAAACCAAATCTATTAACAGTCATTCTACAGGGGAGAGCTTCACAATCAAAATGCAACTTGACTCTTCCTCCTTCTTTGTGGTTTACCTTTTGGAATGCCCTTGTGGGTTTCAATACATAGGTCGCACAATTATGACCTTGCGTGAAAGGGTTAATAAGCATCGATCCAATATTTGTAATGGGTACCAAAAGCAAAGTTTTTCAAGACATGCATCCAAAGTACACAGTTGCAGTTTTGTAGTTTCCATGATATATGTTCTATCCTTATAGTTCATAAATTATTTATCATCTTATGATCATATTCACATTCCAGTTTTAACATCCTTTAGGCCACATATAAGAAAAAGACTTTTACTTTTTTAGCAGCTATCATGCGGGGTTCTGTCCTCTAAGACTTAACCAGTCGGCTCTGTATTGCCTGCGCTTGGCTGTCCTTCTTGTGCAGGCACACGTTGAATGCCAGTCACGTGACGTGGTTGTGTTTGAACAAGTCCCTCACACCTGTACGAATTTTTCAAGCTGCCGGCTTACCTCCGTCCAATGCGTACGCGCTGATATGGATACTCGCGCACGCGCACTAACTACATGGAGCCACGCTATTCCCGGCTTACTCTCAACCGTGTTTTGTTTGGCTTTAATAAAGGAAGATTTTATTCAACTGGACCTTTGCTGGCAAGCGCTGATCTTTTCATTGGTCCTGCGTTTGGACACAAGAGGTAAGAAGGCTTGTTTGGGACAATGGACCAGCCATCTTTTACTAAATAAGGCCATGTAAATGAAGCTGTAAGAGCTGTCACCAGCCGGTATCTGTGAATATAAAGATATTAAGTGCATGGAGTGCAGGATGACTTCTAGATGTAGAGGTCTGGCCATTTTAGTTCACCTGAGACAAATCTCGATTTTTTTCGGTTTTGTAAAAAAAAAAAATATTTGTAATATTCAGGTTGAACCGTAAATGAAAGTTGGCTTTCCCATCTCTAGGGATGAGCTATAGATGCAAAAACTCAAGACACCAAGTAGCTCATTATTTGAAAAGGACCACCAGGGATTATTCGCTGAAATGTCTCCTCTGTCACCATCCTACTGGAAACTGTTTCTAATACTGTACATTTCAAGACATAATTTAAAGTTTTTTTTCCAACATTAAACTTAAAAAAAAAAAAAACATCTGCACTCCTGTAACATCATTACATTACTACAAATGCCAGGGTGGGCGGTCCTTACTAAGCAGCATGTGACTATGTACTTTATTAATGAAAACTACATTTCCCAGTTGCGCCTGCTCTGTGCAATTCCTATCTGCTGCACTGGCAATTTCTCACACTATCACTGCCAAAGTATTGTTGGCCCCTAATTAAATATGGGGCAAACTGTACTTTGGCAGTGATGATGTTCATGAATTATCCCCTTTAGAATATTGGTTTGGCGTTTGGTTATGGCAGTGATATATTATGTACCACCAATCTAATAGACAGATATAGGGAAGAAAAAGAGAAACTCAGCATGTTTGACATGTATGAAGATGGACTACAGGACATATCCAGTGCCAACAAAATCCAGTGCTCAAACAGTTAGGATAAGGAGGATTTCATTGCCCATGTACAAACTGTCTCATTATTTTCAATGGGTGACGATGATATTTTGCAAAGTACAATTATATTAAATATGATTGTTGTTGATGTGTGAATACCCCTTTAAGAATGAGGACTCTTAAAGTAACCAGAAACACTCATAAAAATGCAAAACCTGCAGGATTGTTGTCATGGTAGTCTGGCTAGTTATTTTCAGGTTACACAGTGATGTCATATGTGTGAACTGCCCTCAACTCATCATTGTAATATATGAGGTCAGCTTTAATCTGGTTATTCAAGACCCTGTAGTGGGTTTTGATGAGGTAGGGTACGGTTCCACTCTGCATCACCTTTCATCAACAAGCCCCCTTTGCTTTATTGTATGTTCTCCCTGTTTTTGCGTGGGTTTCCTCCGGGTACTCCGGTTTCCTCCCACACTCCAAAGACATACTGATAGGGAATGTAGATTGTGAGCCCTATATGGGACAGTGACTGTCAGTGTCTGTAAAGCGCTGCGGAATATGATGGCGCTATATAAGTAACCATAATAAATAAATAAATAATAATAATTTATTCTATTCCTCTTGCTCATATATTGCCAACATATTCCGCAGAGCTTTAATAGTTATGTTAGAAGTGCTACTGTATGTTCCTGTATGGTGACTGCGTGTTTGCGTATTACGTCACTCAACTGATGATGTAACATAAGTTTCAAAAAAGTTTCATCAGCAAGACACAAAAATCACAGCAAGCGGGTTAGAAATTTCCAAGGTACAAATGCACCATGTGGTAGAGTGTCTCACCAACACAGAAACCAATACAGCTAAAAAAAATGACTATGGGTTAATGTAATCGACTTGACACTATGATGTCAATGGTTACTCGATTTCATTGTATAAAGTATTTTATACCAAATAAAGTTTAAAAAATGTAAAAATGTAAGAAACAGAACACAGGCAGTGACCTAAGACTGTCAGGCAGAATTGATAAGGAATCCAGGAACGTGGACACAGGCACAAACCAGAAACGAAGAGAATCACAGATCAGAAATAGAAGAGCAGGAGCACAGACATCTGTCAGGAACAAACAGGACCTCAGGACAGTCAGAGTGAGACACACCGATATCAAAGCAAAAGGCACAATGCTCAAGCAACTTCTTAAGGACAGGAAAAGGATTTAAATAAACCTGGAGGTTCCTGCGAATAACAAACAGTTAACAATGAGGAGACATTCAGGGGCATATTGTACATAAAGATAAAGGACCCCATAATATAGAGTAAAACATGTCCCATTCTGGTGCTGGGCAACACTACTATACCTTTAATAACCTGGGGCAGAATGACTTGGTGCCCTATTTCCTTTCTAAGAGCCTTAGGTTTAGCCAACACACCATTATTTATAGGATCCATGAAAAGAGATTCCCTGATTTTCACCACTTGCTAAAATAGATGCAGCTAACCTGGTTTGGCCCCACTTACTCTAGAAGCCCATAGCAGTTGGCTGACTGCTAGGAGTATCTTGAAAGTTGCATGTTATGTCAAATGGCCCTTCTGCCCTACCGATAATCCGGTCCTGAGTGGGTAATTTGAAAGGCTACCCAATAAGTAATTGTGACATTTGAGGCCATTGTCTGTATTCTATGGTATTCTGTTTCCAGACAGTCAAAATGCCACCTTCATGGACCACAGTCCAAGAGAACAATCCTCCAACTAAACAAACCTAGAGTCTATTTTCCATTTGTGTACTTGCCAAGTTGACATTTTCAAGATTTTGGTTTTTTAACTATTGTAACTGATTAACCAGAATCTATGTAGTAGTCCCAAAAACAGAAACGTTACTTATTCCAGGAAATCCTGAATTAGATGTACTTTACCTTTACCTGAAAGGTATTTTTTTTAATTAATTTCCCTCCTCCTACTGAAAAAAAATATTTTCTTAAAGGGGTTTTCTGGGCAAAAAATATTTTTTTTAAAAAAGGTATGTTAGTGCTATTAATGAGTTAATAAGTGCACCCAAATACCTTTAGCAGTGTTTTGAGTGATTTCTGGGTTTCTCTGGGAGCTCCTGGCATCTTTTGCATTTGTTTACATGATGTAGCTAGCCGCTGTCTTAGTTCATGCAATGCATCATGGTAGTTGTAGGCTGACTCATACTATCTTCCTCTCACTCCCACCCTCTTCTTCTTTCACAGCCCCCTCCCTGTCTCCCTAGCTATCCCGCCCACTACTAGTCCTTCCCAACTAACTCAATCCACATTCACCCCATCATACTTACCTGTCTTCCTTCCAGACTTCCTTCTGTGGGGACGGCTCCTCCTCTTCTTTGACTCTGCCGGCATGTGCTAAGTAATCCCGGAACTGCGCTGCAGTCGGCAAGCCATCTCTACTGCGCAGGCGTGGGGGGTTTCTCCAGCCTGTGCATGTGCCGGCAGACATCAAAGAAGAGGAGGAGCCGTCCCCGCAGAAGGAAGTCTGGAAGGAAGACAGGTAGTAGTATTGGGGAAGTTCTGTTTCTGGAAATGGGGAAATGGAATGTCACCGGATAATCAGAAAATGTGCCTGGGGCACATTTTTTTGCTAAAGTATGTAATTTAGAAAGTAGGTGGGGGACGGGTGTTTAGATTAGTGTAAGAATTCCATTTTATCTCGGACAACCCCTTTAACTGTAGAGCTACACATGTGATCACACTAATGGCTTATGACGGGGCCATGACAGCTATGGCAAATCTATAGTGGAGCGGTAAATTCTGATAGACCTATTAGCTTTAATGTGTTCACAATAAACTTTTGTTGATAAGACTACAGATTGTGTGATCAAAGATGCTGGAAAGCCTAATGGACCCCATTAATGTTAATGTCAACAGATCTTAAAGGGAGTCTGTCTGCAGAACCAAGCAGATGAACCCAGTGAGCCTGTCAGATGAGATGGGATTGACATTGCAGAAGTAGAAATCCAGGGGTAGACTATGGAGAGAAGTTGTGCCCTGCCAGCTTCCTAGCTAAAAAGGTACTGATCCTGAGAAACCAGATGGCAGCTGACCACTGGGGAGAGAGTTCTCTGTGACAGGAGAAAGCCCTGTGCATCCTGCACGTGGTTCTGGGCCACTGGGGAGAAGACATATGCTGATCCTGAACCCTGGGTAGAGCGGGAAGCCATAGGCTGACTTGTAGGATGCCAATTGCCTTAGACCTGTGGTCTACAAGGTGCCCAAAACTAGAGAAGATGTCTGAATCAGAATAATCACAGTTGTCTCGGCTCCTTATAGGCTGTGTGAGTGAAGTGATTGCGGCTGTGTGCATTGAGACATTAAAGGGGGCATCAGGGGACATTGTGGGGAATAATAATATAAGAAAGCATCATAGATATAAGGGAAACATTAATGTGGAGGATATGGGGACACTCTGGAGATCAGGAGGCACTGCGAGAGGTTCCAAAAGGTGTGTGGCTTTGTATTAAAGGGAGACTTTGCTTTGCCCCCTATGACCCATACCCCCTGTTCCCCCAAGAAACCTGTTCTGGAATCCCACCTCTGACCAAGCTAACAGTGACCGGTATTCATATTCTGTGAATTATTCTATGAACTTAGTTGAGACTGCAACTGTCAAGCTGTGTGCCCATCAGAGACATGTAACCACTAAGCTTTGTGCCCATCAGAGACATGTAACCGCTAAGCTGTGTGGCCATTAGAGATGTGTGACCTCCAAACTGTGTGCCCAAAAGAGACTACAACCACTAGACTGTGTGCTATTAATTGTGTACCCTAAAGAGACTGCAACTGCGAAGCAAAGTGCAACTGTTTGTAACCATTATACTTTGTGCCTCAGCTGGAGTAAAGTTCTGTTCCTTTGTTGTGTTCCCCCCTCCATTACTACACTATTTTTAAGTGGGGTAACTAGGGTCAAGAGCCACATACAAAAACTAACCCTTCTAGAAATAGCATCTCCCAGTGATATTGCCTACAAGATAGCCTCATGCCTTGGTAAGTCATCACCTCAATACAGTACCTTTTCATCCTTAACAACAATGTAAGCAAGACTGCAGGTAAAAGACAATGCCATATAATGATAATCTTATAAATAATGGGGACACAACTATGTGTAGGGCTAAATAAAGCCAATATTCAAAACTGCAAAAGAAAACAGATAGAACGGTACTCCAGTACGACAGTACATATATGCAAAGAGGAATTTCCCTGGGTTTGCCAATGCCAACCCCTGGACAAGAATTCAGCTACTGCAATTGAGCTGCATAGTAGCTGCAAACACGTAGTCCTAATACTTACAAGTTTACTACTATAACGATATATCCTGGTATCGAAAATTCAGTGTGGTACAAAAAAAAAAAAAAAAGAATCCAAGCAGCCTCACCGTAGCAGTCTATTACACACAGTCTTTGACAAAGGTTTATTATATAGTGGATGCAGTCACAGTTTGCACCCCCATTTCACATTAGTGAGTACCCTCTCAGCGAATGATGTGGGCACAGCATATTTGGGGCTAATCCAGTAATATAATATTCTTAGCTGACACAGGTTTACATTTGCAGTCTCTTAGAATAAAGAATTGTACTTAACAGACAAGAATTGAAAAATACAATCCCTACATTAGAAGATTAATAGCTAGGGATAGGCATATCAGTGACCGACAGAAGTGGCGTCAGTCATGTATACCACGTTCTTTTCCCTTGTTAAGTGTTTTCCCCCAGTTTGTCATTAAAACAATTTTCTTTTTTATCTTCTTTATTATGACAAAATGACCTAATTTCCTCCACACCCTCACAATTATGTTAAAAATAGGCGTTGCTTGAAAAAGCCTGGATAGTGCGCTGTCGTTTTTTTAGCCTAGTTCTAGGAATTGCTGAGGATGATAGTGACAAAGCAGCAAATGGTTAGCAAGAAACAAAGGACTGCAGTCAAAATGGCTTTCATTAGGTTCATTTATTTATTTCTTTTTTTCTTTTTAAGTACCCGGTGTCTGATAATAGATGACTCAAGGGCTCACGAACTGGAGATTAATGGTTCCTTTTAACCTTCTTACATTCTGTAGCCTTGAAAGCAGTTGTGAAAAAAACAATCTGGCAGTCCACAATTTCCCTTTTGTAAAAGAAAAAAAAAAAAACAATTATCCATTGTTTGGAAGACATTACATTAAAGTGACAAGCGGAAATAAAGAATATATAATGTGAAACCTAGTATATAGGTCAAACTGCATATATTCATTAATCTCATACTATTGGACAGACATATCAATGTAAATTATATAAAAATATAGGAAAGATAATTTTTTACACCATTTCCACCACATTTATGGCATAAAAAAGTAGCACCCAAAAATTACAAATTTGTAAGGCTGGAAACCTTCTCCCGGTTTCCGCTTGGGGATTCCATCCCCTATTCTGCTTGAAAAATGCGGAGAGGCAAGCAGGACTTTTCTGTCCACATTTTTAGGGCGACCCCGTTATAGTAACCAGGTAACTGCTTTTTAAGCAGATTGGATTTCTGTTTTTTAGGTCCCCAAGCGGACCCAAAGAACGGAAACCCAAGCGCAAGTGTGAACCTAGCATTACAAACATTGACTTGCTCTTCTGGGGCACAAACTGCCAAAGATGCACCAAATGTATTAATATGACACATTATACTCAAGCACACTTTAGTTTAAAACTGCTATGTGAAACTCCAGTCTTGCTAGACTCCCTCCATGTTGTTTGTATTAACGTCCATCTTTCTGAAGTTCTCATGCCCTTACATATAATGTTGGTCAAGGTTGGACCTGGCATTCCTGAAGCCCAAATCCAACTTCCAATACATTTGTCATTACTCCAGAAAACTACCATAAATACCCTGATAAATAATATAATTAAATATAACTATATTCGACAATGGCCGATTAATTCCCAAGCATCCCGTGTCGTAAATTAATGGCACTAGGTAGCAGCATTCAACTCCGGGCGCAATAAAGGGCATAATAAGCTGTGAGAGGGTGCTTGCCACTCCATGGAAACTTTCTGGATTGGAGAAAACTAATCAATAGCAACTATGGCTAAGAGGTGGCTTCCCTTGCACCTTGAACTTAAGCACTGGCAATTTCTAATAAATAATAATTATATAATAATAATTTATACTGATTTTACTGATAAGGTTTTTTTTTTCACATGGATATCCCTTGACCCATTAAAAGTCCCCAATGGTTTCTTCTGCCTGAGAAATGCCCTAACAGCTGCCTGTGAAATTTACAGACAGTAATGCATTTGACTACATTTAAGGCTATATTCACATCTGTGCAGGGGTGACAAACGGACCAATAAAATAGCAGACACATACGGTGCCCATCATAGTCAATCCGTTGTCTTTTAACTGAAAGCACCTGATGAAAATGTCATGTGTGCAGGACTATTTAGGTGGACACTGCAATGGAGTCTCTGAACAGAAACTCCGATGCATATGTAAACGTAACCTCATACATTAAAAATAATTAAGATTCCCCCAAAAATAAATTGAGTTAGTTTAACAAAACAATTAGCGAAAAATTTAAAGAGGCAGATTTATCATTGTTCTACAGCAGAAAAGTGGTGTTTAAAAGCTCCATATCTGGGGTGAGTTACTTTTTGAATGGTACCAGGGTGTTGCTGACCTTATTAGTGGATTTCTATCAGTTATTTTGGCTGCTAATAGCCCCATTATGGCTGAAGAAATTTTTGCATTTCTCTCTGAGGCAGGGGAGAGTACAATACAGAATACTGCCCCCATCCATTATTACTACTACTGGTTTCTTTGCATGTAAAATAGTCAAAAAATAGCTAAGAAAAGCCAAAGTAAACATAATATAGGCAATCCAGGAATACTGTACTCTAAATCCAGGTTATAATGCAGCTAAAAAGATCACTGACACAGAGACAGAGAAATCTGTCTGTCTCTTCTTACACTCACTGTGAGCTGTTATAAGCTGCATGTTCCTCTCTGAGCAGTGTACAGGCAGGGAGCAGAAAGCAGAATATCTGTGTATAAACATGTACAGGCTGTAAAGAGAGACCATCCTCTTTTCCCCTTTACTTCCTGTGTTCCATCTTGAGCCTGTTGGTTTCTAAAAACAGAGCTTCCCTAGCAACAGCGAGTGAACAGCAAATTAGCACAGCTAGTGACAGAAACTTTTGAGAGATTTTTCAGGTTAAAAACAGCAACATTTTTTGAATAAAGTACATTTTTATTATTTATTATTTTACATAAATTACATTTTGGCCCAGAATCACATACTCTATTAACCTCTTCCTGACATTCAGTGAACGCTGTAGTGGGAGAAAAAACCAAACCACCATTTTTTTGCTGTTTCACCTTTCATAAAAATTTGAATAAAGTGATCAAAGCAATAGATTTACCCTAAAATAGTATAAATAAAACAAGATGCCTTCTACTTCCCATACATGGAAATATAAAAAAATTATGGGGGTTAAAAGGGGTTACAATGAAAATAAATTTGATATCCCCAGAATTGTACCAACCCATATATCGCCTGTAAGAAAGTCACAAAAATGCTGTTTTTGTTCTCCCCGTGTTTGCGTGGGTTTCCTCCAGGCACTCTGGTTTCCTTCCACGCGCCAAAGACATACTGATAGGGAATGTAGATGGTGAGCCCTATATGGGACAGTGACTGTCAATGTCTGTAAAGCGCAGCGGAATATGATGGCGCTATATAAGTAAGCATAATAAAATAATAAATAATACATTTTATCCAATGACACCCCATTCTTTTTTGCTAGCTTCTCAGTACATCATACGAAATGGTACCTGAACAAATTACAATTTGTCCCACAAACTCTTACAGCTCTGTAAATAGAAAAATAAAAAAGTTATGGGGTTTGGAAGGCAGGGAGTCAAAAATTAAAAACAAAAATTGAAAAATCCATGCGGCAGGAAGGGGTTAAATAAGACAAGGTTGTTTGGAGATTCAGTGACTATTTAAACACCACTTGTGACAAAAATTGTTGTGTGGAGTTTTTACACCGTTCTCGCCACTGCTCAAAAATGAAAATGTTGACGGTGTGGCAAGGATGTGCTCTGAATGGGAATTATTTGCTTCAGTTTTCTGGAATGAATGATGGCTGAAATCTATACCCATGGAGAGTTGATGTAGATTTGCTGGTGGTTTCCCTATAAGTATAATGGAAGCAGAAAGTCTGCAGAGGAAACCTCTGTGGACTTTCCGTGAAAAGCGCTGTGGGAAGAACCACTATGTGGGGCCTTAGCCTAAGTCGGGAGGACTCGGTGTCAACAGAACAGACATTTGGCAACCAGGTACTGAACAAGAATGGGCACCTTTAGACTCCATCATGACTATAGATAAGGTCTACTATTAGGATGTCTGAAGGACTTGTAAAATGAGTAGTCACAATGTGAGGCTCTGTCCATGCAAGTTACCATCTAGGTTACTGTGTTCTATGTATATTGTCAAAGTTGAAAATTCACAAATGGTATTCTGGTTTTTCTTCTACCTAAGTTGAATCGCACTCTCTTTGTACTAGAGAAGATGGATAATAGATGTACCATTCATAGATTCTCATGGCATAAGCATCACCCTTAA
This sequence comes from Leptodactylus fallax, assembly GCA_947044405.1. Lineage (NCBI taxonomy): Eukaryota > Metazoa > Chordata > Amphibia > Anura > Leptodactylidae > Leptodactylus > Leptodactylus fallax. The sequence continues at coordinate 617,413 of CAMRHE010000412.1, forward strand.
AACATACCACAAATTATATAACAACTTTCTATGAATGAATAGTATAGATGAATATAAGAAACAATGTAATATAGCTTATGGAAGAATACTACATATTTCTTCACTTATCAGGCTGTTTTTTATTTCTATCGACATCATAGCCACAAAATATTTTACATTACATGATATAATTATTAATAAAATATTTTTGTATGCAATATCTAACATGCTGTGTAAGTAAACCACAATCTACAGTGAACATAAGAAACATGTTGATTTTCAGATCACTTCATAAGACCAACTAGGTTGGTTTCCAAAGTAAAGTTTAAGGTCTGAACCCCCCCACTATGATATTAGAAGTGATGTGTGCCTTCTTAAGGCTGTTATATTTTCACACAGAGCTACATGGGACATCAAGAAACTTATAAAGTCAAAGCGTCTCATGGCACATTAAGTACAATTGTTTCCTTACAATAATAAAACATAATGAAATACTGACTGCTTACTGAAAACCGTGCTCAGAGCCCAGGAACAGATGTGTCATTAAAAATGACTAAGTAGCAATTTCCAACATGTTTTCAGCAATACATTGGCCATAGATCAGAAAATCAATGACTGATTTGATCAGCTTATCAATATTTACACTATCGGGGTACACTATTGGGGTACACTATCGAGGTACTCACTCCTAAACAGTTGAAGACCGGGCCAGTTTCCCAGTTCATGACCAGCCATATTTTTTGGGTTTTTTTAGTACCTGTGGTATTGAAAGTGTTAATATGTTGTTTTTTGTTCATCTACTAAAATATTTTTTGTAAAAAATTTTTGGTAATACAAAGATCTTTATTTTTAAAGGGGTTTTCTGGTTAGCAAGTCCAGATATTAAAAAAATTAAAATAAATAAAAATTAATTAACTATTTTATTAAATAAATATTACTTAAAGGAGTATTCCAGTTAGTGCAAGTTACCCAGTTGGATAGGGTAACTGTCTCTGGGACCCCCACCGATCTCGAGAACGACAGTGTTTTGCACTCCAGTTTTGACCGGAGCCCCTAGTTGTACAATGTGCCCTTGGCTATCTCCGGTGGATAGGGGGTATCTTACTCTAACTGAAATACCCCTTTAAGTAATTTTTATTTGTTTTGTTTTTTGTTTAATATCTGGGGATATTTAAAAAAGATGGTGAAAAAAGTTGAAAAAAGATAAAATATTCTAATTGTTTCCCCTTTTTAGTCTAGCTGTTTTTATAAATGGGAAATATGGCTTTGGGTCATTTGGAAGCAGGGCTAAAAGCTGGTATGTGATTTTTTTTTTTTTGTCTTTATTTTTTATTAACACACTATGCTCCCTATAAGAGCTTAAAAGACCTGATACTAGGTGTGAAAGATCCTCAGTGCGCCAACACCGCTTTGGCCCACACCTGAGACTTCTTTCATAAAAAAACCACACTCACCGTCAGTGAGTGCTGGGTTCACAAGATAAATACAAGACAAGCTTTCTAAATTTTGTATATTTATTAACCCCTAAATTGGTCGGTATTAACATCTAACATATGTAGTTCAGAACAGATATGCAAATATATGCAAGCATTAACAGTTACTAGTTACAATATACAGTACATAAAATAAAAAGGGAATAAAAGTGAAATTATTACTTTACCACACATATCCTGGATGTGGCTCTATAATCCAACCCTCACACATGGCATGTGGGGATAACCAGTGGAGAATTCTAGCAGCAGCATCACAGCATATCCCAATAGTCTCTTAGTAGTCTCATCATAGTATTCTCTTGTAGTCTCAGCCCAGTCTCTCCCACTGACCTCTTAACTCATCTTTTATACCCTTGATTACACCACCCAGAATGAGGTCACTGGCGACGGCAAGTCTGATTGATTAACGCACTCAAATCAAGATTCTTTGTAAGGAGATGGGACCAAGTGGAATGATACAATGCCTTCTATATGTTATCAATCAGGTCTGATCAGCAGCCCAGGCCAAACAATACTTGTGTATTTGATCACCCAGGGCTATGTAGGAATTCAATGGAGCCATTCTGGGATGGATACAAAGCCCTATTGTTACATTGTTGCCACTACTGACAACATACACCTAGGATTAGAGCTGCGCACATTATGAGTAAATGGAAGTAAGAGGGAGATACGACACTCAGAGATCAAAATACATCTTTGAGTTATAGCCATATTTAAGTGCAATTATCACACTAGGTCTACTAGGTTCACACTTGTGTCTGTGTTTCGTTCTTCTGGTCTGGAAAAATGGATCTGTTCTATGATGGATACAAATGGAGCCTGAGAGACACCATTGACTATAATGGGGTCCGAAGGGTGTCCATCGGATGTCCTTACTTTTTAGCTATAATTGCCAGATGAGAAAGTTGCAGAATTTTTCAGCAGGCGATTTCTGACAGATCTGCATCGGAGACTCCGACATAGATGTAAACCCAGCCTTACAGCTCTGTGGGATAGACAATGCAGAGCTGACCCTGTAGCCACCCAACCACCATATGACTGCCAAGCTGCTACCTTAACTATATAAATAAGCACTATTTGAACACTATATATACACGGCATATACAATGTAGGGTATTGAAGATACTTATAGGTTGGACTTAATGGACTGGTTTCTTCATCCAACCTCATCTACTATGTAACTATGTAGCAATGAAGAATGCAGGGCGGTAATAAACCATCCCTGCCTTCTCTTTGGGGACTCCAGTTCTCTTGTAACTACACATTTTTTTTTAAACATCATTGCAGACTTGCTTGCCAAATTGCCTGACATTTAAAATTGTCAGGCGGCTGGCAAGTGGTTAAAGGGTTATACGCTGAAGGTTATTTTAGATGACTCATTTTCTATGTGAATAATTACTACAATTGCATATATAGCTCATTGATGTATTTCTGATTTTAGGACTTAGTAAACAATACATTGGGTAAGTTAACAATAGCAAAAAAATTGTCAAAGCTGGTTATTAAAGTTGTCTTACTAAAGACAATCTGATTTGCTTTTATGAAGGGGTGAGTAGAAGTCCAGTAAGGGTGGAGGCTGCGGATATAGTGTACAGGGGGAAGGCTGTAGATATAGTGTTCCTGGACTTTACTAAGGTGTTTGACATGGTCCCTCATAGACGTTTAATGGGTAAATTCAGGTCCATTGGCTTGGAAAATATGGTTTGTATTTGGATTGAAAACTGGTTAGAGGATCGTATCCAGAGAGTTGTGGTCAATGACTGCAGAACAGACTGGTCTTCTTTTATAAGTGGTATAGCCAAGGCTTCAGTGCTGGGTCCTCTGTTATAAGTGGTGTACCCCAGGGTTCAGTGCTGGGTCCTCTGTTATAAGTGGTGTACCCCAGGGTTCAGTGCTAGGTCCTCTGTTATAAGTGGTGTACCCCAGGGTTCAGTGCTAGGTCCTCTGTTATAAGTGGTGTACCCCAGGGTTCAGTGCTGGGTCCTCTGTTATAAGTGGTGTATCCCAGGGTTCAGTGCTGGGTCCTCTGTTATAAGTGGTGTATCCCAGGGTTCAGTGCTGGGTCCTCTGTTATAAATGGTGTACCCCAGAGTTCAGTGCTGGGTCCTCTGTTATAAGTGTTGTACCCCAGGGTTCAGTGCTAGGTCCTCTGTTATAAGTGGTGTACCCCAGGGTTCAGTGCTGAGTCCTCTGTTATAGGTGGTGTAGCCCAGGGTTCAGTGCTGGTCCTCTGTTCTAGGTGGTGTACCCCAGAGTTCAGTATTGGGTCCTCTGTTATAAGTGGTGTGCCCCAGATTTCAGTGCTGGGTCCTCTGTTATAAGTGCTGTACCCCAGGGTTCAGTGCTGGGTCCTCTGTTATAAGTGGTGCATCCCAGAGTTCAGTGCTAGGTCCTCTGTTATAAGTGGTGTACCCCAGGGTTCAGTGCTGGACCTGGGTGTACTTGTAGATCATAGGTTAAATTACAGCACAATGTCAGCCAGCTGCTTCTAAGGCCAGCAGGATACTGTCATGTATTATAAGGGGTATGGACTCACGAGACAGGGATGTAATTTTACCACTTTATGTATCATTGGTGCGGCCCCATCTGGATTATGTAGTTCAGTTCTGGATGCCAGTTCATAGAAATTATGTCCTAGAGGTGGAAAAAGTGTAACGGAGGGCCACAAAACTGCTAAGGTGCATGGAGGACCTCAGTTATGAAGAGAGACTGAAGGAGTTAAATCTGTTTAGTCTGAAGAAGAGGCATTTAAGGGGGATATGATAAACCTGTATAAATATATAAATGGCCCATACAAGAAATATGGGAAAAGATATTCATGTAAAATCCCCTCAAAGGACAAGGGGGCACTCCCTCCGCCTGGAGAAAAAAGGTTTAATATCAAGAGCCGAGTAGGCTTCTTCACTGTAAGGACTGTGAATCTGTGGAATAGCCTACCCCAGGAGCTGGTCACAGCCGACAGCTTCAAAAAGGTATTAGATGCCTTTTTACAGCACAATAGCATTGATGGTTATGGAAATGTATAAACTGTCATGTCCTTTCCCATCCCCTGCTTGAACTTGATGGATATCTGTCTTTTTTCAACCATACTAACTATGTAACTATGAAATAATGTGATAAAATGGGGGTAAATTAATGCTACTGTTCCAGTCCTACTTGCCAGTCCTGTTTCCTTGGCTGCAGAGGTGATGTAACCATATAGCCGTGTCCACTGCAGCCAGTTGCTGTCCTCAGGGCTCCTATGCAGAGATGAGCAAATGAGGTGGGTTAATTAAAAGTTTGCCAAAAATGTTTCGTGTTCACCTCCCATGAATCACTATAATAATCTGGGATCTCTTCTGACCCCAGAATATAATAAGTAGAGGCTTCCCTTAGTCCTGGGCTCCCCTGCAATCCTCTTCAGTTGCATTCTTGGGTGATGTCACGGGCCCGGGGGACTGTGATTAGGCCTCAGTGGTCAAGTTGGATGCACCGATGTCATGACGCTTTAAAACTAGAAAAATGTATCTTAACCACTTTGTGTTTTGTTTTTACTATGCATCAAAATGATATGTTACCTATATTCTACAGGGTCAGTTTGATCACAGAGATAATTTATATTGTTCTTGTTATGTTTTAATACCTTTACAAAAATCCAAAATTCTGACACTTTTTGTGCCTTTTTTTATATTTTTTTGTTTGGAGCTGTGTTAGGCGTATTTTAGGTAGCTTTTATTTATCCCATACTGGGGATTATCTAAAACAGCAAAAAATATTGTTGGTCAGACATTTAGATTTTTTCTTGCTATTGCATTGACTGGATGGAATAAATAATTTTATATTTTTATAGTTCAGTTTTTTTCAGAGATGACGATTTCGTTTTATGTTTATTGTATTATTTATCTTATTTATTAATTTATTTATTTTTATATGATCTAGGGAAAGTGGGGTGATTTGAAATTTAATATTTTTTACATTTTTTTATATATATTTTTAAACTTTTAATTTTTTTTTTACTAAAGTTACTAATTTTTTTTTTTTATTTTTAATTTTTTTTTAACCATTTTTAGACCCCTTAGAACAATGGAACTCCAGGGGATCTGATCACCCATACAATATACTGCAATACTAATATATTTCAGTACATTGTAAAATCCATTAAAAGCCTTCTATTACAGTCTGCTATAGCATAGAAGTGCAGTAATGACAGGCCTGGGAGCCCTTAATAATCTCCTGGCTGACAAGGTAACAGATCACTACCCCCAGATCACACCCTGGAGGACACTCTTTACTCTTCAGGTGTCCCAGTCACATTTGACCAAGGCATCTGAAGACTTAATGCCCACAATCAGATAGTAAGGTCTCTACTAACCACACCCACTTTCCCACCCACTTTTCAAAAATGGGGCAAGTGTCGATAAAAAAATTTAAAATTGACTTTTTTTTTTTTTTTTTTTTGCAGATGATCCCCAAAAGGTGGTGAAACTTTCCTTTTGCAACCTTTAGAATTCTGGAGTGCAGGGCTTGATACATTTCCCTCTTACATTAGACAAGACATCTGAGTGCCAGATTTATCATTCAACCTTAGCCCCTTTAGAAATTGCACTGGAATAGTAAATTAGCCCAATTGTTTTTTTCTTATTCTCTTTATAAAATTTTAGAAAACATTTGCTTTTGTAGTAATGCACATAACAAAATAGCAGATCACAAAATAACAGATCAAAATAGGGAGCAAGTGACCAATGTTGTGAATTTTCTATGGCAAGTCTCTTCGAAAGTAAAACCTTATGCAAAGGATACCGTATATGGGCTGCTGCTTTAAAACTACCATGTACGTCTACTCTTCCAGTATCTGACTTATCTTTGCATCACAAGCTGTTTTATATTATCTAAAGCACAACTTAATTTGGTACTTTTTCTAGGAACACATTTTTTTTACGGACTCTGAGTTCTAATATTTATTTCCACATGATATCTGTTTTCAGCATCCCATAAATCAGTATATACTAATATATTTAGTTGTTTTCTACTGCATAATAAATGTAACAGATGTTGGCATTTCTGGTAGTTTTTAACATTAAATTTTATCTTTTATCTCTTTTTTTTCTTCTGAATTTCTTTTATTTATTTATTTTAATATTTGACTAAACCTATTATTTGGAACTGGAAATTTCTATTGCATGACCCATATTGCAGTGATGTTATGTGGTATATGGGATATTGTGGTACATCCTAACTTGCATCTGCATGTCCTGGGTGTGTTCATAGCAGTTGCAGCAGTAAAGGAGGTATGTAGGACTGGAGCAGTACATTTCAGTGATTGTATTAAGAAATGTGGTTGTTTTTGGGTTCAGCAATGTGCTACCGCTGCTTCTGGTGCACTGGAATGAGACAGGTGAAGAAGAATTGTGATACACAGTCTTTCACTAGCAGAAAGAACATTAAAGGGGTTGTCCGGGATAAATTTATATTTCTAAGCTAAACATTCCCCCCCTCCCACTCACCTTCTAAATTACTTATTGTCCCAAAAATCTATATATACCTAGATCACTGGGGTGGTCAGTGTGACCACCCCAGGTACATTTTCCGATTTTCCGGTGACGTTCTGTTTCCCCTCCTTTAAACGGAACGTCACCTATACACCTATTTTTTTAACATGGGGTTTGGCCCTCCATTTTGTTTTGGGCCGACCTTGTTCAGCACAAACCAGAAGTGCAATTATCACAATCTGGGATCTCCTCTGATACCAGAGTATAACTAGTGGATCGCCATGAGGCTGGGCCAGCCAGAGCCAGAAAAGTCATGAAGAGCATGCTGGGGACCGTCAGACACCATTAGGATGCCCAAGACAGATGAGGCAACGTGAGTATAACTGTTTGTTATTTTTATTCACCTCCCCTGGGCCTCCACTTTTTATACTATTATATTATATAATCTATAATATTATATACCATCAGCCCAAAACTTGTGGAATATTCAGGTTGAATCTGATTCCATCCATTTGCTCATCCCTAGTTATTGGTTTAATATGCTTTACCCTGGTGACAGATTCCTTTTAAGCAGTCTTCTAACTGGCTAAGAGAACACGGGCTCTTAGGCACTGTCTTTATTGCCGAAATGTTCTGTTTACCTCTACCGATGTCTCCACTATCCAGAGCTTCTAGAAAACTACATGTACCTTTTACAGCAAGCGTTCATGACAAACCTTCTCCTCCTTTCATAGACAAAACACAGGCACATTTTTGCTGATCTGCAATGTCCCTGAAAACTCATATGAGGATTGGCAGGACATTTTCATTCATATAAATTGGTGAAAAAAATATATAAAAAAGTGAAGGCTAAAAATGAGATGTATTAAGTTAAGAATTTTCCAGGCATTTATACAGCTCCATTCCCCTTGGATCTGGCAGAGGACTTTCTTTGAATTAGGTTAGTGGAACCAGAATTAAGGTCAGGCTCGGTATGTCATTCTACGAAATACCACACATGCAGGGCATGAGAACAATGTTTGTAAGGGCATTAGCAGATTCATTATGCTATCTGATGAATGAACATGAAGCATTTGGCTTATAACACTCCTCCATAATATGTCCATACAGAGGGTTGGCTAATGCGGATCACATTTTATTAAAGGATAAGAGGAAATGCCACGTTTCTAGGATTTCACAGGTAAAATAAATAAAGTTTGACTTTAAGTGCAATATAAAAACCTGAGTCTTTGGGCCATTATTATTTGAACAGCTGGTAATTCTAGTAGGGCTTATATTGATAATTACTGGTGCGTTTCTTAAAGGGGTTTTCCAGCATGAAAAAAAATTGGTGACAGTGAGCTCAAAGTGGGTTAAAAAATAAAAGAACCAACACCCACCAACCCCTTGCCATTCTTGTTTCCACATTGCCCTTGTTGTTTCCTGTACTCCCTGGGCTAAACATACAGGAAATACCCTTGCTGAGGTCAATAACCTCTGAATCACCACTGTGGCCAATGACTGGCTGGATGGACATTTTCTAGGCATTTTCTGTGTGTCAAGATAGGACCAGGAAGATAGGACCATCAGAGACCCAAGCATCATGTGCCTGTGCCTCTTGCTAGTTATGGTGTATTTCAGGACTATACCGTAAGCGAAAACTGAAATCTACATCAGAAACTTATAGTGGAAATTATAATAAAATAGCCAGTTGACAGAGACCCCATCTCCATTCTAATCTGCTCCACCCACTTTTCTCTGAAGAGGCGTGAGAAACAGAAACAGAAAAGCAGCACAAGGTAAAGGGATGGACCCTTGTTGTGGTGGCATATCCTAACCACTCTTAGGCCTTATTCACACATCTGCAATCTGCGAACGTGTAAGATCTGTGACAATCATAGACTACATGTGGACCCATTTATTTTAATGGGCACATGCTGACCACTATTCTTTCCCGCAGAGCTTTAGGCCATGAAAAAAAACAAAGACAAACTGTATTTTGGTCCATTTTGGGGACCAGACAACCCATTAAAGTCTATGGGTTTGTGAAAATCACAGAAGGCACATGTGTGATGTCTGTTTTTACAGACCCTCAGACATTAAATTATTTTTATAAAGTGTTGTAAGAACACTATAACTATTACTTATTTGTACAGTCGGTGATTCGAAAACTTGTATTTTTACTCCCTAACAGTCACATTAAAATTGGAAAAAAAACCTTCCAAAATTTCCAAATTTTTTTATTGCAGATTTTAAATTTAAGCAAATATTGTTGGTGCGTATCTCAGGTGCCTTAAGTGCATTTTACTCGGTGACTAATGTTGTGCTTATGGCTAAAAAATTTTATTAAAAATATATGAAAATTTCTAAAAATTAAAAAATAATCTATTTAAATATGGGTTCCCACAAAATAGGGTCTTCTATGGAAGATTTCATATGTAATTATCATTCTGATAACTATGAGCTTCAGCAGACTTGGCTTGAAGAAAGAAAACAAAACTTTCAAAATCAATTTGTAAGTGTACTGAGTTATTAAAAAATTTTAGAAAGTTATTACTTGCCAGCAAGTCCACAGCTATTAGATCAGCTGCTGCTGCAGACTAAGTCCCCTTGCAAACGACCATGGTGTGGGTCAGTGTGAGATCTGTGTATTTCACGGATAGCACACTGACCCATTCTTTTCTATGGGTCCGTACACACGACCGTGAATTTCACGGTCCCGTGTGCGGGCCGACAGTCCGGGCCACATCAGATAGAACAGGTCTTATTTTGCGGCCCGTGATTCCATGGCTCCTGTTCATTTAATGAAAGTAGCCGCGGAAGCACGGCGCCTGCATGGGAGGCGCACAGGAACATCCCCACGTCCACGTGTGCCATCCGTGCTTTTAATTCACGGCAGGCGGTTGCAGCACGGTCGTCTGTAACCGGCCTTACTGGCAGCTAATCCACTGTGATGTACAATATAAGCAAAGTGGATGAGATTTAACCAAATCTCATTCAGATGCTGCAAAAAAAAAAAAATTATCAGGCTGAGGTCCCATGTTGCAGAAACGCAGTTTTTTTTGCTGCAGATTTGGCTGCGTTTTTTTAAGCCAAAGCCAAGAATGGCTACAAAAGGAATGGGAAATATATAGGAAGTTCTTACACTTCTACCTACTGCTCAATCCACTCTTGGCTTTGGCTCATAAAACGCAGCAAAATCTGCAACAAAAAAAATCTGCAACAAAAAAATCTCCAACAAGAAAATCTGCTTTTCCGCACGTTTCCAAACGTTGCAGAAAAACTGCTTTTTTTGTTCCACATTGTGCTGCAGATTTTAAGCCAAGGTCATGAGTGGCTTGAAAAAAATGGGGAATTTAAAAAGAATCTTATACTTTTCCCTTCTGTTCTATCCTTCCTGGCTTTGAGTTAAGAAAGTGCAGCAAAATCAGCAACTGAAAAAAAACAGTAATCTGCGGCTTAATCCAGAGGCAGTTTTTAAAGGGGCTGTCCTATTACAGACACTTTTCCCCTAGCCATAGGATAGGGGGATAAGCATCAGATCGCTGCAGGATTTGACCCCAAGTGATCAGGAGAATGGGATACTGAAAGTGAATGAAGCATCAGTGCGATTGCAATCTCCGACAGCCCCATAGAAGAAAATGAAGTGCTGGTCACTTCATTCACAGGGAGGATGCAGGGGGAATTTCAGTCCCCCATTTTCCTTGATCGCTGGGTGACCCAGCAGTCAGATCCCCAGCAATCTAACACTTATCTCATATCCTGTAATGAGCAACCCCTATAAACTACAATATATGACATATACACTGTTTTACATATCTTTATTTTGTCATCTATTTCCCAAAAAGTTTTTATATTTTGACCTAACAAGGAATCAATGCAAAAAGAAATTCACTATTTTCCACAAAAGTGCCATTTTAAAGACAGGGGGTTTTGTCCAAATATACAAGAAAATATAGAACTATAACCCAAATCGTATCACCATGTTTCTTCTGTGTTCAGAAATATCACTATATAGTAGCCCTAATTTTTTGACTGAACACATGACAGGACCCAAAGGAAAGAAACACCCAGTGGCTTTTTGAACATCAATTTTATCCTCACATCACACTGAGGTATTGAGCTGCCAGAATGATAGGTAACTCCCAGAAGAGGTCCCATTTTGAAAACTAGAATCCTTAACTAGAAGGGTAGCAAGCATGACAACAGCAAAGTTTTTGTAAATTGTCCCAGAGAAATTTGGCATACAGTCCTGCTCATTGTTATTGGCGCCCATGAAGTTTAAGTAAATAATGTGGAATATCTCCTGAAAAAAATGAATCAAGTGAAACAGCTTTTTTGTTTCGAGCGCTCGTGTTAAATACAAAAGAGCAAATGATAAACAACAATTTAAAAAAAAACAATGGGAGGGAAAAATAGAAAAACCTAAAGCTTGATGTGACATTGGTAAAGCTTGATGTGGCACTGGCATTGGCACCCTTTACATTTAATTACTATGGAAACACATTTTGACTCACCGGTGTTAAAACACAAATGAGAATCACCTGTGATAGATTGTCGGTGCCCATGTGACATGAATTAGCCAATGAATGATGACTTAAAGCTTTAAAAAAGCCACATGTTAGGCCCTGTTCCTTTGTCACAATGGTGAAGACAAAGGAGCTGTCTGAGGGCATCAGAACCGCTATAATTAGCAAACACAAGATTTCCAAAGGGTAAAAGGCCATCTCCAAAGACCTTGGTATCCCAGTTTCAATAGTGCACAATCTTAAGAAGTTTGCCAAGCATGGAACTGTCAAGAACCTCCCTGGACGTGGGGGAAAGATGAATATTGACAAGAGATGTCTTCGAAGGTTGGTGCGAGTGATGGAAAAAAACACTACATCAAACATCCAAAGACTTGAAGGCTAACTTGGAACAGTCTGGGTTCATGGTTTCAACAAGCACCATACACCGCACACTAAACCAAGCAGAGTTTTATGGGCGAAGGCCAAGGAAGAAACCATTGCTGAAGAAAAGACATAATAAAGAATGACTGATCTTTGCCAAAGTGTACCTTGACAAACCACAATCCTTCTGGGAAAATGTTCTGTGGACACATGAAACAAAAATCGAAATTGAAAATGAAAAGCAGCAGTTTGTTTACAGACAATGAAGCTTATAAGGAAAAGAGCACCCTACCAACAGTTAAGCATGGTGGAGGATCCATAATGCTGTGGGGTTTCCTTGCTGTGTCTGGTACTGGAGGCCTTGACCGTATCACAGGAATCATGAATTCAGAGAATTATCAAGAGATTTTAGAGCAAAATATCCTACCCAGTGTAAGAAAACTTGGTTTGAGTCGAAGATCATGGGTCCTCCATCAAGACAATGACCCAAAGCACACATCCAAAAGTACACAGGAATGGTTGAAAAAGACAAAATGGACTGTTTTAAAATGGCCAGCAATGAGTCGTGACCTTAATCCCATTGAAAATCTGGGGTGCGCTGAAATCTGCCATTGGGAAAAAGAACCCTGCAAACATTCAAGAGCTTGAACAAACTGCAAAGGAAGAGTGGGAGAAAATACCAGATGAGAAGTGCAAGAAGCATATAGATGGCTACAAGGAACGTTTGGAGGCTGTCAACAAGAGTGTGCTACCAAGTATTACTTAGGGATGTGCAGCCAACTATTAGTTAGGGGGGCCTTTTTTGCTGCACAAGCTGTTTATTCTGTTTCTTCTTTGAAATTACGACATGTAAGTTGAAAAACAATATTTTATTGTTGTATTACTTTGGACGACTAATTAAAATAACCTGAGGATATATCTTTGGTACATTTCCATTTATTTGTGAAGATATTGTACAGTCTATGAAAAAAATGAAGTGGTGCCAATAATGGTGAGCAACACTGTATATTGTTATAAATTTCTAAAATGTCTCATAAAGTAATAAACAGAAATCTTAAAATGTAGTACTGTTTTACTTCTGTGCTCGAAAAATTCAACATTCTTATATTTTAGGGCTATACAGAACAGAGGGATGCCCTTAAAAATACATATCGGGGAAAATTACTATAGTGGTTTTGCCTGAATTCTGACCTATAATGGGGCACCTTTAGTTGCATCAAATTGTGGATCCACTGTGCTACCAAATCGCTTTGACTTGGGGCCCCTATTTTAAGGTATTATCCCAGCAAAATCCCTGATTTTCAACTGTTATCCCCATATGGGAATCTGGTCTTTCCTGTGGGGAGTCCACCAGGCACCTTAGGTGGTCCTGGTTTGGTAGCAGCTGACCAGGCAAGACAGAACTCTGGTGCTGTGCAAAAAAGACAAAATAAGGACTACTGAGTGAACAGAATAAAATTAGACAGGGATGAAGACAGTACAAACAGTTAATAGGAGGCACATGGCCACATTTAGCAGATATACTGCAGAAAGCCCAGGGTCAAACATGAATAAAAACAAACACAAAAGGGCAAGCATAAAAATAAGACAGACTCTGGAGTAAAAACAACTGAGCACCATGCATGCACACACAGAGCACAGGACAGACAGACAAACATCAGAATAAAACAGAATGCATACATGGATCAGAACTCAACACATTGCTAAGCCAGAATGGAACTAAAGACAGAGACATACGTAGATACAGACACACAGGGATAGGTGGGAGGAAGTAAGCAGGTGCAAACTAATACTTAAAGAGACAAGAGCATGAACATAATACAGAGATAACAAGTAAGCTAGATCTGATAACAAAGGTAGATACATTAGCTTTAGACTATTTTTTTTTAGACAAGCAGGACAAGACTGCTTCATGCGCAATGTCAAAAAGCAAGAAAGAAGTGAGGAATTATTGCTAATTTATGAGGCGTACTCACAAAATGACTGTCTAGAAAAATAAACTCACTCTCTCTGCCCAGTCTGAACTATTGGAAAAAAAAACACCCAGAGGTATCACAGACAAGGCTGTAAAAAATATAAAAATTGGAATAGATTTTGCTTTACTTTACAATGCAAAAAAAAATAGTCTATAACATAAACTTAAAAACTCTTTTAGTTGTTTCCTGAATGTAAAAATGTAATAACATGAAACTACAGCATATGATGGGGTTCCAAATAAGGGTAAATGCACAGGTCTGGTTTTCATTTCCACATAGGACAGGTATCCCTCCTTCCAGGGTTGCTACACACTAGAAGTGGCAGGGATATGGATAGAAAGTAGAGGACTGCAAGTCTTCACCCATACTGAGGCTTGTAGTATTGTTATGGTGTGATGGAGTCAGATTGGAGAAACCCAATAATTCTGGAACTGCATGTTCCTTGTGCTTTAAAAAAAAAAAAAAAAAACACACATCCCCATTATAGATAGTGATCAGAATTAGGCCAATTGACCAGATATAGTAGGGGCACATGAGATCCCGTAAATGTATTATAATCTTTGACACATAAAGGTATTTTCCATTCCGAGGTAGTCTCCCCCTTCTCTTTACTACTGTTGCAGACAACTTTCCTGTCATTCCAATGACGTCCTCTTTTCCACACACCTGGACACCAGCTGTTGTGGGAATTCCGCTCTGTTTTCCCGGGCTGTCCCACTGGCCCCTGTATCTGCAACATTAAGGGTTTTAAATAGAGGCACGCTAGAGTTAAAATGATCTGACTACATCTGGTACCAAGTGTGCAGAAACCACACCATTAGGTCACACATAATTGTGCCACTTATGCCAATTGTTTCTTGGAAGCCTGAGAAATGAATAAAGGCTGCCCCTTCCTCCATAAACCAAAAAACTAGAGGTGGATCTTGTTAAACTCTCAAACACATGAGGCTATGGACACAGGGCACAGGTTAAGGTTTTGTTGATGCTGCTTTTGAAGGCAAAACCAGGTGTGGATTATAAAGGGTGAGTACCTGTAAAGGACAGATGGCACTTCTCTTTATTCAATCCATTCCTTGGTTTGGCTTCAAAAACTGCATTAAAAAACCTGAATGTTAATCCTTACCAAGACTTTTTATAGGACTGCAAACTGATTTTAACCATCCAAGTACAGCCATACTCCAATGATGTGACTATCTATTGTATTAAGTTGTGTGCCAGTTGTCATTTGTTGCTCAGAAGAAGCAGACAGCTATTTTTTGCCCAACATCATGTTTAATACCCATCTGGGGGTCTATGGGCTAGAATAGGTAGATGTTGATTTTTATGCAATATACTGTCTTGATTGTTGGGCAACTAACTTAAGGACTTGGTCACTCGAGAATATGTTGAAACAATAGTAATAACCCGTGTGATGGCTTGGCTGAAATATTGCATGTATGCCAACTGTAACCTAATTCCAGTAAAGCAGTGACTCAAGTTCAAGTAGGGAAGTCCATGAATGAGTTAAGGATGAGTGGCAGTGGGTGGCGATTAAAACCAAAGAGATGGTACCCAGGCTGGTGGGGACTAACCCTGAGGGCGTTTGCAAGATAATTTGCATCTGAATTGAAACTTGTTGTTCTTGGCATCTATACCAAGGTATGTTCCTTATTCTATTAATAGCCCTTAAAAGACATTTATTATTGCAGTATATGACGATATGGCCAGGCATAGTTGATATATAAAGATATGACCATGTATGGCACATATATAACTTGTATGACCAGGTATAGTGCATATATAAATATATGACCAGGTATAGCACATATATACAGTGCCTTTAGAAAGTATTTGGCCCCCTTGAACTTTTCAACCTTTTGCCACATTTCAGGCTTCAAACATAAGGATATAAAATTTTAACTTTTTGGTGAAGAATCAACAACAAGTGGGACACAATCGTGAAGTGGAACGAAATTTATTGGATATTTTAAACTTTTGTAAAAAATAAAAAACTGAAAAGTGGGGCGTGCCAAATTATTCGGCCCCCTTAAGTTAATACTTTGTAGCGCTACCTTTTGCTGCGATTACAGCTGCAAGTCGCTTGGGGTATGTCTCTATCAGTTTTGCACATCGAGAGACTGAAATTCTTGCCCATTCTTCCTTGGAAAACAGCTGGAGCTCAGTGAGGTTGGATGGAGAGCTTTTGTGAACAGCAGTTTTCAGCTCTTTCCACAGATTCTCGATTGGATTCAGGTCTGGACTTTGACTTGGCCATTCTAATACCTGAATACGTTTATTTGTGAACCATTCCATTGTAGATTTTGCTTTATGTTTGGGATCATTGTCTTGCTGGAAGATAAATCTCCGTCCCAGTCTCAGATCTTTTGCAGACTCCAACAGGTTTTCTTCCAGAATGGTCCTGTATTTGGCTCCATCCATCTTCCCATCAATTTTATCCATCTTCCCTGTCCCTGCTGAAGAAACCACCATGTTTGACAGTGGGGATGGTGTGTTCAGGGTGATGAGCTGTGTTGCTTTTACGCCAAACATATCGTTGTGCATTGTGGCCAAAAAGTTGAAGCCTGAAATGTGGCAAAAGGTTGAAAAGTTCAAGGGGGCCGAATACTTTCGCAAGGCACTGTAATGTTATGGTGGCTCAGCGGTTAGCACTGCAGCCTTGCAGCACTGGAGTCCTAGGCTCAAGTCCTGCTAAGGACAACATCTGCAAGGAGTTTGTGTGGGTTTCCTCCCACACTTCAAAAGACATACTTATAGGGAATGTAGATTGTGAGCCCTATATTGGACAATGGCTGTAAAGCGCTGCGGAATATGATGGTGCTATATAAGTAAGCATAATTATAACTAGGCATTTTAAAAAAGGTACATGGTGTAATATACTTTTTGGTAGTGTTCCCTATGATATTCTTTATAGTTAAAATAAAAATGTTAGGCTCTCATTGTAACTGTTTAAGTAGTGGGGCAGTGGTCCCTCAGTAACCGTATAGGTATTGGGGAAGCGGTCCTCAATGACTGTATATGTGGGGGGAGTGGTCTTCAGTGACAGTATATATGGAGAAGAGGCCCTCAATGACAGTATAAGTGGTGGTAGATTTCAGTGACTGTATAGGTGGTGGATAAGGGGTCATCAGTGACTGTATAGGTGATGAGACATATTTGAGTTAAGTTACAGTCACTCAGTCTTCATACTCCTCTGTTTCTCTCTTTATTTGTGTCTCTCTCTGTTTCTTCTGCAGTTCTTCTCCTCCATCATGGCACAGCATCTTTTAGCCTTGTGATATAGAGTAAGTAGTGGAGTAAAAACAAGCCTAGCGCAGACTGGATGATGATCAACCACCCCACAAACAAACCCACAGAGTGGCGAGTTTAGGATGAACTGTTACCAGGCAGACAGTGCAGGTGGCCATATACAGCATCTTCCGTCTCTTATGCAGCATGAAGTTTTTTGCTCCACTACTAGAAGCAGCCATCAGATTATTTTGTACCTGGGCCCACCAGGGATCCTCTGTTCCTCTAGTGGGCTAATGTGACATTGTTGCTCACCACAATGTCTCGTACATTACAGAGTATGATACGGCATGCATGACAGTGCACAGTGCTGGCGCCAGACGATAACTTCCTGTCTATACACAAGATATGCATTCCAGGATGGAGCGTTCTACAAGATGAAATAAAGACGCATACGTAGTATAAAAACTGTGCAATCCCCACAAAAACAATCTACATTAACCCCTGATTCATCAGCTTGTATTAACCCCTTGCCACACCATATGTATTAGTACTGCATGTAAAATTGTTTATAAGTGCGCTATGCCATATTATTATGGCATGAACATGACTGCACCATTATTACTTTTTGGAGTGTGTCTCTGCTGACCCAGACTGAGCACCGCATATTGGGCATAGAATGGCATATTTCTGGAAAAATTGCATTTGTAACTTTTCACTCATTTCTGGAAACTAAATTAATGCAACACTTGAGGGGTAAAAACTTGCTACACCCCTTGATAAATTCCTTGAGGGGTGTAGTTTACAACCTGGGGAATTCTACAGGCACCTTTTGAACTCTGCAAAAGCAGCATGGAGTCCAAAATTCAGTCCCTCTTAATCTACACTCCAGAAGTTAAAAAGCACAGAGCCCAATCATCAGTTTGACTTATATTACTTATACAACTTTTTTGCACACTATAGGACCATAATCATATTGAGGTTTGTTGTTGGACTCTGAAGGATGCCATATCATGATGGAATGATTAAAAAGCATCTTTCACCACCTCCACCAATTCAAGTTCTTACCATCTGTTAATAGTCACTGCTCCACTGATTCCAGTGCAGTTGAAATTTTTTCTCTAGCCCCCACCATTCCTGAGCAGCAAGTGCATTTAGTTTTGATGCCTGATGTGCTATTTAAGCTCAGTAATTTCAGAAGGGCAGTGTCAGGCAGGGGCCGTGATTCAGAGCTCCAATCAGAGGCAGCCAGTGTCAGAGCTCAGAATCACACCCCTTGTCTGCTCCTGCCTGACACCGCCCTCCTGACAGTACAGAGCCTAAATAGCATATCAGGCACCAAAGATAATAGCATTTACTGATCGGGAACGGTGTGGGCTAGAGAAAAAATTCCAATTGTGCCATAATCAGTGGAACAGCAGCTATTAAATGATATAAAGAGCTGGACTTGTTGGAGGTGGTGAAAGATCCTCTTTATACCTGGACTGGACATGCCAACTTTTGAATGTGAAGACCACTGAATAATAAGATTGGTGGAAGTGCAGGGTAAGCGAAGGGTAAGAGTTCTACCGTACTTTACATGTTTGTTCATGCTGCTACAAAATGGTGGTTAATGGGGGTTTCTAATATATAAATTCCCTTCACAACTGAAGTGGTCCCTAAAAAATGGGTTTGGAACATTTTCTTGTAAATTTGGAAATTTGCTGTTAGACTTGTAAGCTTTCTAACATCCAAAATAAACTTAAGGATTAGAGATGAGTGAATTTTTAAAAAATTTGTTTCGACCAATTCTCCGAAGTTTCCAAACAATTCAATTTGATCCGAATTAATTCGCAGCGAATCGTGTCATCCCCTTCCCGACATCTGCTCTAACAGTACAGCGCTGCCAGGAAGTACTTCCCACAAACCACCACGGCGGAAGCATGGTGCGCACACAGGTGTGAGCCGTATGTGACACATGTATTACAGCATATACCAATTGAATCAGCGATCAGAATATCGCTGCTTCAATCCCCTATGGGAACAAAAAAAAAAATGTAAAGAAAAAAAAAAAGACCCCCTCCTCTAGAGTTGGTGCTATTATTATACTCTGGGGAAGTGATTAAAAATAACAAACACTTATACTCACCTTAACTTCATCTCTCCTGGGAATCCAGCTGTCTGAGCGTCCTCCTTGCTCCTCTTCTTCCTTGCGACTGAAGTCCTGCTCCCCAGACGTCACTGCTGGGGCCTGTGATTGGGCATCAGTGATCACGTGGGGGTGTGATGACGTCATTACACGCTCCATGTAACCGCTGGGGCCCAATCACAGGCCCCAGCAGTGAAGCCTGGGAAGCAGAACCTCAGTCACCGGCACCAGAGTTAATGCTGAGCCCAGGACAGGTGAGTATCAGTATTTTTTTATATTTAATCACCGTAGGGGGTGCCGAGGGGGACAGGTAGCATGGTGGAACCCCTTGGATGCCGCAGTCATGTTTGACCATGGCATCCAAGCCAAAAGGTTAAAACCACCGATCGGAGCTGTGTGATTTGATACATCGAAGCGTGAGGAAATCCGGAATCGATACGAATCAAAGATTTCCTGAAATTCGGATTGAATTTCCACTTCATCAGCTTTGATTCACTCATCTCTATTAAGGATGACTGAAAGATGATGCCAACATAAATCAGAGATATGGTAAATAATTTTTATTAACAAATTTGGGTGGTATGACTTTGTCTGAAAAGCAGAGCATTTAACCTTTTGAAAATTGTGAATTTTCCATATATTCCCCAAATTTCCTATTTTTCATGTCTAAATGAAAAAGCTATCGACCAGAGTTTTATCACTAACATGAAGCACAATGTGTCATGAAAAACAGTCTCATAATTACCTGGAGTCGAGCTGAGCATGCACATGTATTGAAAAGTTGAACAAGATAGCTGTTGTTTAGCTGACATGTGTATCTCATGTCTATGCCTAGCTTTAGTTAACTATTAACATCACCTTGTCACAATCTTTCAGCTGAAGGACGGCTATCTTACCTGGCTTTTTTCTTCACATCAGGCTCAGCTCTGCTGAGCTGTGTAAGTCTAGAGAATAGAAGGATACTGTGAAAGTGAGAGAAAAGGACACTGTGGGATTCCAGGAAGTTGTAGATGTTGGGTAAGTATGACAATTGTTTCCATGGAAAAACATGTTTTTGTTTTTTTTTTGTTTTGTTTTTTTTTTCTACAGATTTCAGTTTGTCTTGGACCACTACCGATTCGCTGGAAGACCAGTTTTTTAAAATTGTCTATTAGAAAAATTGTAAAAGAGGGATGTGAGGGAAAGTATTCAATAAAGTATTCTTTATCTATGTTTTTTTTTATACTTTACAACTGCCTTAGTTGGCACAGCTTAAGGTCATCCAGCAAAAAGGCTAATACTATTTAACCCCACTATTACCATAGTATACAGCACATCAGTGTTTTGTTGAGCTAGGTGCCATCAGACCTTCTAAATTGATGACCTGAGTGTGGTGTTTTTAGGCTGAGAATGGCTAATAACCATGGATGTTCCAACCCAGAGAATACTAGCTCCCAGCTGCTCATTGTATCTGGATGGCTATAAAAAAAATATTTACATAATTTTAAAAAATTATTTGGGCTTCAGCTTTTTTTTGTAACCAGCCAAATACAACCAGCAACAGGGGTTAGCATCATCAAGGTGGGAAGTACCATTGTTATTGGCCCTTCCCAGGCTAAAAATATGAGCATGTACCTGCTCCACCTCCAGGTAATTACTTTAGATGGTCTGGGTCTGATGATACCCAGCTCTTCCCATCACCCCTAATGCTCTGCGTACTGGAGTAATAAATCACAAGGCATTATGGGAAAGGAGCTGGGGAGCTCATGCGCCCTCTGTTGGATGTAACAGATCCTCAATTTGCTTTTGACTCACCGAGCCTTGAGACAGCAAAAGGGATTTTAGCCAAGCCAATTTCACTTATCTGCATACAGCGCTGTTTCCGGATTGTTGTCCTTCATCAGTACAGAGCAAAGTGAACTGGCTGGCTTAGTGGGAGACAATGAGTGGGTTAGGGACAAGAATCTCTCACATTGAGGAGAGCACCAGTGAAGGTGTGTAGAGATTTTAATTGCCTTTTGCCCTCTACTTAGCATCTACATATCACAAGGCATTATGGGAAAGGAGCTGGGGAGCTCATGCGCCCTCTGTTGAATGTAACAGATCCTCAATTTGCTTTTGACTCACCGAGCCTTGAGACAGCAAAAGGGATTTTAGCCAAGCCAATTTCACTTACCTGCATACAGCGCTGTTTCCGGATTGTTGTCCTTCATCAGTACAGAGCAAAGTGAATTGGCTGGCTTAGTGGGAGGCAATGAGTGGGTTAGGGACAAGAATCTCTCACATTGAGGAGAAATCCCTTTTGCTGTCTCAAGGCTCGGTGAGTCAAAAGCAAATTGAGGATCTGTTACATCCAACAGAGGGCGCATGAGCTCCCCAGCTCCTTTCCCATAATGCCTTGTGATATGTAGATGCTAAGTAGAGGGCAAAAGGCAATTAAAATCTCTACACACCTTCACTGGTGCTCTCCTCAATGTGAGAGATTCTTGTCCCTAACCCACTCATTGCCTCCCACTAAGCCAGCCAATTCACTTTGCTCTGTACTGATGAAAGACAACAATCCGGAAACAGCGCTGTATGCAGATAAGTGAAATTGGCTTGGCTAAAATCCCTTTTGCTGTCTCAAGGCTCGGTGAGTCAAAAGCAAATTGAGGATCTGTTACATCCAACAGAGGGCGCATGAGCTCCCCAGCTCCTTTCCCATAATGCCTTGTGATATGTAGATGCTAAGTAGAGGGCAAAAGGCAATTAAAATCTCTACACACCTTTACTGGAGTAATAGTAAGGTTGGAGGGGATTAGTATTAGCCTTTTTGCTTGTTAATGCTAAGCATCAGCCTTATTAATAGAATGCTGTCTATCAGACAACACCATTATTAAGACAGTAATAAAGTATAATAAGCACACGCACACAAAAAACCCCCACTTTCAAATAAAAACTCCCCCACACACCCTCTTTATTTTATGAAAAGATTTTAAAAATCTGGTCATCCACATAGTGCAGAGAATCTAAAGTAGTTCAAAACAAGTTGAAACCTGTAGAAAAGAAATAAAAAAAAAAAATATTACATGGAAAATTAACAATTGTCATGCTTGCCTAAAGATTACTCCTTCCTGTGGTCCTGCAGCATCCTCTGTTCTCTCTGCAGCATCCACCTACCAACAGAGCCATGAGTACATGTGTAAAGAAAAGTCAGGTAAAATAGCTGTCCTTCAGTCAACAACTATTGTATCTCATGAGTATCTCAAGTTAAAGAGGACCTTTCATGTCCTCTAACATATGCCATGTTACATGTGACTGCAAAGCTGACAGTGTGCTGAATTCAGCACAGTGGCACGGGGGTACATACCTGCAAAACTGACAGAGATATTGGTGCCGTTAGTTTCCGTACCGATACAACGGTACTGTCAATGGGGCTGGTCTCACAACTCAATGTCATCGCTGGGAGGTGATACACTTCTGTAGACTTTTACTTTTAAACTTTATTTCATTGTTTGTAATTTATTTTTTAAGTCCTACTAGGGACATTCCTGTCCGATCTTTTGATCTTTGGCTTTGGGGCACTCAGTATACTAAACTGTTATTGTTGATCAGGCATACGATTAGGACAATATGAAGACATATGAAGTCACAGCTGCCATGACAACCATCAGCATCTATTACATCACAAGGCACATGACATCATGAGTTCTATATCAGAACTTGCATCTGTTAGGTCTGGCAGATTAAGAGGACCAGCTCAGGTATGTACTATTCTCCTTTTGTGGAACTATTTTATAAACTTTTGCTCAACGTTGCCATATGGAGAATTATTTTTGCAGGACGAGATATAGCTGTGAGATTATTGCCTTTGATGATTTTTTTAGGGAGGGGTGAATGAAAAGGAAATCATTGTTATCTTTATTGTTCAGGTTGTTAAATTGCTGAATTTTTTTTAAACGCTTTTAGCAAATAAAACCCATTTATTTTGAATCAGATAATCTTTATGGACAGATTTGAAATTTTTACATACGTTCCAACTCTCTCTCCACCCACAAAAACCTCCTGATGGAAAACATCAGCATACCTGTAAGCCACCAAGTACAATCATAAGCCATATCTAACATGGCTCACTTTATAAAAAGCCATCCGTCCTCCCTTTCCTTCGATCACAAATCTATAGAATTTTTTTTTGTCATTACTTTGATATTAATTTTTTTTTTTATATAGTGCCTATAATTTATTTTTCAAAGCGTGCCAAAAGCAACTTTTTATTCTAGCAGTATTTAATTAATATTTCAATATAATTTGTTAATGGATTTTGTCTACTTTCTGTGAAATCCTTTGCGGAAATCCATTCTGTCCCTTCTGTATTCTTAGTCTTATTAGTAGTAGTACAACCGAGGCACCATTTTCCAGCTTGGGAATCACCTTTTTGGGGTGGATCACTGTCTCTCGAAACTGTAGGAACTGCATAGTGTGTAGCAGAGGTAACTGTAGATGAGTATGCTGGGAAAGAGAGTACACAAGCAAGCGCGGAGTACTGGTATGACTCAATCAGGGTAAAGTAATATAGATGGCAACACAAGGTGCTACAGCTGATGAACTGACAGAGGTGGCCAGTTCTACCAGCTTAGGGCTATGGAGCCAGTGATAGAGCAGAACTTGTATCGTCACTGTCCTAATAAACTTCTGCCACTACAGCTGTTTCAGTGTCACTGTCAGGACACAACATGGCCTAACATTGCTCTGCATTGACCATTCTACAAGCCATTTATTTTATTTTGTGTGTTTTGGGGGTTATTTTTGTATTTGTTTTATATTCCAAAGCCCTACCAGAATGAGCAAATGTAAAATAAACCTAAACTTTTTTAGTTTTCTTGTACTTTTTTTGTTAAGTAAAAAAATAACATAATACTGGCAAACACAATAGGGCCGATATATCATGCCTTCTATGCCAGTTAGCTGGTATACAAAGCATGAAAAACCTCACAATTTTTGTTGCATGTCTTGTTGTATGCACAAAAATTCCAACTTTTATACAATTTTCAAAAAAGTGGATGAAGCAGGACAGGTATGAAGGTTGGTCAGGGCTGTGACAAAAATATAAAATAAGACTATTCATGAATTCTTCAAGGACTGCCGGACCTTAACCAAATATGGCTCACATGGAACCCAAAGTCTCGAATTACCCGATCAAAGTTTTTGCATTGTTGTAGGTATTTTAAAAACTTTTCCAACTTAGGGAATCACTTGCGTGGAGTTTATATGTTCCCCTTGTGGGTTCTGTGGATTTCCATTTTATCCTCCAATCCAAAAACTTGCTGACTAGTGAATTGGACAAGTCTTATACTGAAGGGAAGTAGGATGGTAGAGCTTTCTGGGAAAGTGCCCTCATTGCCTTCTCTATAATTTATCCCTGAGTGTCTTTCAAGAGGTGTCTGATAACCTTTTACATTATGATACAACTTCTCGTATTGCAAGGCTTGCCTATTGTCAGCTTCATCCTATACTTTGAAGCTTTTGTTGTGTCTTGTAGAGGTAGACAATACAAGAATTTTACTTTTATGTATCATATTAACAGTAGACTAGGACATATACTGTAACAACATGTTATAAAAGTGGTAAAAAGACAATGTAGTATTCTGATAGCCTATTGTGCGCTATTGTGACTATAGTAAGAACATACTATTCATAGTCAAAGTTTTCCAATGTCAAGGACAGTTCATGAGTAATCTAGTATAATAATACTGAAGGCTATTTTGCTCTGTGTTTTCCCACTTTGTCAGTAGTGAGATCCAGTAATGATCATTTAATATGCGGATTATCATTTACTTTCCAAGCAGAGCCGCCTCCATTTTTAGTCATGGGCTTTCTTCATATTAATATATTGGTACATAATGAGGGTGTATAAAAGAAAACAATGATTCGCCCACCACAGCCACAGATAGCGACTTTCATTATTAAACCACTCGCCTGAATATTTGCTTTCAGTTGTATTTTACATGCCATATAGGCAGTTTTATCACTTTTTTTGTACATCTTTAGAAGAAAATAATATGTAGCTTTTTAATATTCTCTTTGGGTTGAACATTTTAGAGATACATACTTTCTTCTTATATTATCTGTATAGTTGAGCTGCAGTGACTCGGCTTGACCACTAGACAGAGAACGGAGCTGTCTGCTTTTGACATTCTCTATCTATGTTCATGCCGCTGCAGCTTCTCGATGTCAAATCCCCACCAATTTAATATTTATGCCCTATCTTAGGGATAGGTCATTAATATCTTTATTAATAGGGTTGCTATGTTTCCTATTCTATTCCTCTAGCAGTACAATAGTGATGTCATTTGTCATCAGGGACATTGTTGACACAAAAACATACACCCTAGATCTTTTGTCTGGTGCACAGAATGTGTCGCCACCACAAACCACTAATGCAGCAACTCATAAAAGCCTATGGCTCCTGCCCCACCATTTATTTTTATATGCTAATAGGTGGCATAATGACGTCATTACTCCACCTGAGCCAGGCATCGGTTTGGCAGAGGGAGAAGGATATGCATTCTGTTTTTTAATTTATTTGGGGATGTCATGACCACGTGACTGAGGTCTAATCACAGGTCTCAGTGGTCATGTGGCTACACCACCACCTGCACCTCCACTTATTATACTCTGGGGTCTAAAGAGACCCCACATGATAATGGAGATTTGTGTGTCAAATTTAGTTTGATTCGAAGTGGTTCGCTCATTTCTAACTCTTACTAATGGGCACACATTATTACTATTGAGGCTGTATGGGGACATTAATAGGGCCTCTATGGGGAGTGTTGTTACTAATGTGGGCACATTATTACTAATGGGGGTTCTATGGGGGTGCTATTGTTAATGAGGCATATCATTACTATAGGAGGGTTTATTGGGGCATTATTACTAATAGGTACACATTATTACTGTTGGGTTCTCTATGGGGCATTAATGGGGACAGACTGGGGAGCATTATTAGTATATAGCACTATACTAATAGGGAACACGGGGGAACACTATTACTATTGGGGACACTATAACAAATAAGGGTGGCACTGGAGATTACCATTTCTAATAATATATACTGGAGGAGCATCATTGCTATTGGTTTGCATCACCATTACTAATAGGGGTACAGTGGGAAGTGATATTACTGGGGCACTACGACAGTCATGATTATTAAAGGGATATGCTAGGGAAGCATTGTTACTATTGGGGGTACTATTACTGTCATGTGTACTATTTTCTGGCCATGATTATTTCTGAGGGCACTAATTACTGTAGGAGCACTACCTGTGAGGTACTAGTACCTGTATCTGTATCGCACTATTATTTCTGCATTACAGTATTGAGTATTTGGGGGCTTTGAGCAGCACAGCAAGCACAGTATTAGGAGTAAGATCAGATTAATGATAATATTATGGCACCAGGATGGAGGGAACAATTAAATAGCAAAGAACCTAACATGTCTATGTGGCAAACTGCAGACACAGGTAGTAACTAAAGATGGGTGAACCTCAGAAGATTTGTTTTGTCCTGTGATCGGCGATGCAAACCACCGGTATGGTTCAGTCCAATCTTGTTCGGATAAAACCGGAAGGGAAATTATTATAATAGCTGGAGACTATAAAAACACATTTATACTCAACTTCTGTTACCTATTTTGGGCTTCCTTGCTGCGTCTGGCACTCTGTGTCTGCTTTATGAGTCTCAATGTGCCCATGTCACCGCTAAGGCCCAATCACAGGCCTCAGTGGTGACCCCTGGTGCATGACGTCACAGAAGAGCACCGGATTCTGTGAGGAAGCAGAAAAAGAGTCAGAATGCAGAACACCACGAGGAGGCCCAAAAGAGGTAACCTTTGACTGTACTGTAAAAGTTTGTAGTGACATAGAGATTGATCCAGCAGACATACAGACAGTAAGATAGCTTCTGCACTTTTCTATAATTGACTATATAAATGCGGGATCATCTTAGCAGCTTTACAAACTTTTATGTGGTTTATATACTGTCACTGTTCCACGGGTCTCGGATCCATCTCCAGTAGCTCATGGTACGTGCACAGTACACAGTTCAAGCCAGGGAGTATATACCTCACGTCATTGCATATGTTCAGGAATCATCTGTGGAAGATTAACTTGAAAAAGCGCAGGTTGGGACTTGGGTTACCAGATTTGGGGCCCTAAAACCCAGCAGCATAAGGATATGCTGCTGGTGTAGGAGTCCCAAACCCGATGGCAGGGGAACTGCTGTAGTTGGGAGCCAGCTGTTTATGTTGATGTTGCTTGTTATATAATCTACCTATATCATTCTCATACTCTCCATGTATGGCTGAGTGACATGTAAAAAAAAAAAATATAATTTTGTAATAATTGCAGCCACAATTCCTAAGCTCATGGATTCCAAGATGCATACATTGTATGTGAATAACGTATTGACTTTATTGTCTTCTCTCTTTATATCACCCTATATATCCTAAAACATTAGCTCCATAACCATATGCCTACATTACTTCTATAACTCATCTTAGGTTGTCTTCAACTATGAATGTTTCAAAACAAGTGCTCCAGATGCACAGCCCTTCCTCCAAGCTGGCAAAACCTCCCAGGAACCATGCAAATTGATTTCATGAAAAGTAAATGAGGCTCGAGGTCCCACAAAACAAAGCATTTGACCTTAAGCGACCTAAGGGTTAAAGTTCATCCTTGCCATGGAGACACTAAACAACTTACGTTTCCAATGTCAGCTACTTCTAAAAACAACTTCATTCCCAGGCAAAGAAAATGTGTCAAGTGATATCTTTATAAAAATTACAGTAGACTCTTCCACACTGGAAGGAAATTTACAAGACAAAGGAGTAGATGCAACTTTCCCACTGAAGGAACAGACTTTGTGAAATCTTACATGATATGTATATCCTAAGTAGTTGTGGATCCCAAACTCTTCTTACAAAAAGAGGATTATGAAAATCTAAATTTGTATCGGATTGAGACATTGTGGTATGGGCAAGTTTTAGCCTTTTCCGAGATTTCTACTCACAGATGGTTACCCTTAAAAACACTAGACATCCATGTCAAATCCGCTTTAGAATTTAAGCTTTCTATTAAAGTTCAAATACAAATAGAGAAAACTAAGCAGAAGACCTTATTAAAAGGGGGCAAAAGTTACAAGTCTATGGCTACCATTATGAGATTCCTCGAAAGGTGACCACATGTACTCTCAGCAAGCCAAATGTTATTTCACCAAAGAATTTTGAATCTACACTTTTATATAATAACGCTTCTATATAACAGTCATAACTCTTTGAGAAGACCACAAAAAAATTAATTGAAAAGTTAGCTTCTAGAAGGATGGTCTTCTCAAAGAAGATTGCCAAAATTTATATACTGTATGTGGTGGAACCTAAAATCATAGGAAATCTGGTCTTGACACAGAGGTTTTACTGTTTATTTTATTCTGCACTGTTGCAGGTGTTGAGGAGCCACCCGGGGGATGCTTCTACTTCTTCCTGAATCCTTTCCCTGTATCTGACACTCTTACTGTGCAGCAATAGGGTCTTCGGTTGAAACGTAGCCTAGGGCAACAGGTCAACAAAGTTTATATGTTCTCCGTGTAAGATTTTTTTTGTTTCCAGTCTCATTCCCCCCAATCCAAAAACATACTGACTCGTGAAATTCAGATATTCAAGACAAATTAGATTGTGGGGATAGGACCCTCTATGAGTGATGACCATTTCTATACAGTGCTAACTGTATATGTTGGTGCTTTATAAGCAATGGGAAATAAATCTGTTCAGTGTCCTCAAAGTATTGTTTGAAACAATTCATTAAAATTAAACTTTTTTTTTCATTCTGTATTACTGACTTTTTCCAATATCCAAAGGGCTTTCTGAGGTTAGACAGATCATATTCTAGCAAAACTTTTGGGTTATTCTATAAAAACTGGATATCCAGCACTGCTAAATATTTTGTGGCGAGCCTACCCTGTATATATTATAAAGTACCCTTGTGGAACAAGACCTTTACAGATCCAACTATAGCACCACACATTTGAGTAAGTGCTTTTGCTTTCATTTTCGCTGACTGGAAACCATTAATAAGCATGGTGGATGATATTTATTTACCTTATAATGAATGTATTGATATGTCTTATACGAATAATATGGATACCTTAGCTAATTTATAATTTAGTAGGTGGTACGCAAGCACTCACAGCCATGGACAATTCACAACCCTGCAGAATTTGTGCAAACTGAAAAATTCAGCTTCAGAATCTGCAGTGGAATCCGCCACAGAATTTTCAAATTGCGCACCAGCCAGGAAGAATTTATAAAATGGCCTTCACACAGCCACTATAGAACCCATGAATTTCAATGGGTCTGTTCACATGGTTTTATCTATATCCATTTTGACAGACAAACATTATGCATGTCAATTTTCTTAATAATGAAGCTTCACTTTGGCTGTATCTATGTCATGAGCACCACTTACTACCCATGGTGTTTTCACTCTACTACAGTATATATTTCCTAAAAATACTTGAGGGAAAATTCTACTCAATGCATTATGGTTTCGGTTTGCTCCCTGGAACATAATATGCAAAGCCTCATAGTCGTGTTCTGACACTTCTGTATATATTATTGTCGTTCAGGACAAGGTACTAACTTTTACTTACGAGCCTTCCTCGCTCCCATTGATGTGACTGAGGGTTTGGCTAATTTATTGTAGCCTGCAGACTTACTGACAGTGCTCATGCTGTTGTCTGTGTGGTCTTCTGGAAGCAGTATGGATTGAGTTTCCAGACATCTATATCTTCACATCATACAAACATTACATCATAGGGAACTCCATAATGAATTAATACAATTCTATATATTTTGGTTGTGTGAGGGATGCGGTTTATATGGAAGCTGTCTGAGATGGATTGTGGTGGTTTGAGGTTTGTACTTTAAAATGTGACCTAACTTTCTTTTACATTTTTGTGGCCCCGCTAACCAGAGCTACTTAACGGGACTTTTTAGTTTATTGATGAAAGTCTACTTACTCTTGGATTTGGATGAGAACGCAATGAATAGAAAACCAATTCAACTATTGATGTCAATTACACAGCGTACTGGATTTGGGAATAAAAATACAGTATTTTATATGTGGGCCTATAAAAAGATATTTATTGCTAAATTGCGTCTAGTTAGATACAGTGAAATACTAAAGATGGATTGTAATAACGTGTTATGTTTGATGCTGACTGTTAAATTAAACCAGGAGTGGATTGAGCAGTAGGTAGAAGTATAAGAACTTCCTATATATTTCCAATTCCTTTTGTAGCCATTCTTGGCTTTGGCTCAAAAAAACACAGCAAAATCTGCAAGAAAAAAAGCTGCGTTTCTGCAAGACGGGGCCTCAGCCTAAGGCCGGGGCCCCATGTTGTGAAAACAGTACCTGCAAAGTGGATGGGATTAGCTTGTGTTTTCCGCAGTTTTTTTTTTTGCTTCAGCTCATTATATGGGGCCTTATCCTAACTGTATCAATTAGGTTCACACTATTGTCGCCTCTCTGTTGTTTGGGTCCATTGGAAGACCCAAACAATGGAAAGGCAGACCGCTAAAACTGCAGTTACGCAAGTAGCCCAGCAGACTCCATTGATTATAATGGGGTTGGTAAATTGTCCGTTGTTGAAACCGGCAGAGGTTGCAGCTGCGCATTTGGAGCATTTCCGTCTGGTATCCGCTCTTTTGAACTGAGAAAAAAGTCAGGCTTGCAGGATTTTTTCTTCGTTCAAAAATTAAGGATTCCAGACGGACAGCAACAGATCATTTTTTTTTAACATTGAGGTCTATGGAAAACGGATTACAAACGGATAGCAAACAGTTTGTGTCCGTTTTGCAATCCATTTTTCTCTCTGCGCATGTTCAGAATGAAGAAGGGGGAAGGAAAAAAAAAACAGAGTGGTCAAAAAGGGACACAAACGGATTACAAACTGACACAAAAGGTCAGTTTTTTTGAATGAACACCCATTGACTAATCCGTCTAAAAAAACGGATTCGGGTATTCGTTGTGTAACCGTTTGGAATCCTCTTTATACCAAACCGTTTTTCTCTTAAAACAATTTGCAAGTGGACAGATACCAGATACAGATGTGAACCTAGCGTAATACTTCATTCCTGAAGCTACACCATCTTCGTGCAATTTGTTGCGCTAACCCCTTGAATGGTTTAAACAGGGTAACATACCTTTCTTTGCAGTGTACTTATCTTTGTACTTAATGGACAAACTGTTTTTGAGCTTTGTACAACCAAATTTAAAAAGTGACTTGTGGCATTCATTCATTCATCTGTCACCCTTCTAGGAAATGTATAAATAAATTGATCATCGGGCATGGTCCTACATACTCTGACACTGTCCAACCATATTAAAGAGGACCTTTCACCACTTCCAACAAGCCCAACTCTTTATATCATTAAATACATGCTGCTCCACTAATTTTGGCGCAGTTGAAATTTTTTTCTCTAGCCCTCACCATTCCTGAGCAATCAATGCTGTTAGTTTTGGTGGCTGATATGCTATTTGGGCTCTGTACTGTCAGGAGGGAGGTGCCAGGCAGGAGCAGATAAGGGGTTTGACACTGACACTGGCTGCCTCGATTGGAGCTCTGAATCATGCCCCCCTGCCTGACACTGCCCTACTTACATTACAGAGCTTACAGTTTTCCAAGATGGCGCCGCTGAAGTGGCTGCCTGGTCGGCAGCTCTGAGACTCTCTCTCTCTCTTATTTTTTTTTCTTTCTCTGTCTGTTTTTTATCTCTCTACTTAATGGACTTTACACTATGAAGAAATGAAGAAACAAAGACTTGGAATTGGACCTTTGTGATACTTTTTTTTTTTGTTTTTATCTGTCTTTTTGTCCTGCTGAAATGGGGACTCTTGTGTCTGCAGGCATTTCTTTTGTCTACACAAGAGAGAAATTACTGCAGCTTAGAGTCACAACAACAGGGCTGCATACCATTTGCCCACCCATCCCCCAAGAACTCTGGAGAAAGAAAAAGCGGGGGGAGGGGCTGCAGAGCAGGAACTCTTCAGAGGATTAAAAAGAGGCGTTACCGACCAACTGTTCCCTCCATCATTATGGGCAATGTGAGATCTCTTGCAAACAAGATGGATGAACTAACAGCGCTCACCAGGCACCATCAGGAGTTTCGGGTGTGCAGCATGATGCTACTTACAGAGACTTGGCTCACTGAAGTTACTCCTGACTCTCTAGTCTCCTTGGATGGTTTTAAACTCCTTCGGGCAGACAGGACAAGGGAGAGCGGTAAGAGGAAAGGAGGGGGGCTGGCAATGTTTGTGAATAATAGATGGTGCAATCCTAGGCACATTGTGATTAAGGAGCAAACTTGCTGTAAGGACATTGAACTATTAGCTGTGAGCATGAGACCTTTCTATCTACCAAGGGAACTATCACATGTCATCGCGATAGTTGCATATGTCCCCCCCTCTGCGAAAGCTGACGCTGCCTGCGAGGTCCTACAAGCCACGCTGAGCCAGTTACAGTCTCAGCACCCCCAGGCCCTCCTTCTTGTGTCTGGTGATTTCAAACATGCCTCTCCATCATCCACACTTCCCAGTTTCACACAGTATGTAACCTGCCACACAAGAGACAACAAAACACTGGACTTGTTCTTTGCCAACGTGAGGGAGGCATATAACTCATCAGCCCTACCGCCCCTGGGGAGATCGGATCACAACCTAGTACATCTCCGACCTGTGTACAAGCCACTTGTACGTAGAGAACCAGCTGTCACCCGCACAGTGAGGATATGGTCCGAGGAGAGTGATGAGGCTCTGAGGGATTGTTTTGACACAACCGCATGGGAAGTTTTGCAGGATTCGTATGGAGAAGATATAGAAGGACTCACACACTGCATAACGGACTACATTAATTTTTGTGTGGAAAACACAGTACCCACAAAAGTGGTGAGGTGCTTCTCCAACAACAAACCATGGATTAACTCTGATATAAAAACACTACTTCAGGAGAAAAAGATGGCATTCAGGACAAGAGATAAGGAGGGGTTGAGGGAAGTACAAAAGGAGCTGAGGCATCTAATCAGGCAAGGAAAAGCCAGTTATAAGGAAAAAATGGAAAAGCAAATGGAAAGAAAAGACATAAGGGGGGGTCTGGGAGGGGCTTAAGTCAATTTCGGGTCATAAACAGTCGGTCTGCCAGATTGAGGCAGATGTTAACTGGCTTAATGAACTAAACCTATTCTTCAACAGATTTGATCACACACCAGCTCCTCCCACCCCAGAATGTCCTTCAGCTCCCCTCACCACAATGACTTCTCCCCATGCGGCCACTTCCCAACAGACCAGTAAATCCAGAAATCCGTCTTTATCTGACCACAGTCTGACCTTCACACGGGCCCAGGTGAGG
Source organism: Leptodactylus fallax (assembly GCA_947044405.1). Taxonomy (NCBI): domain Eukaryota; kingdom Metazoa; phylum Chordata; class Amphibia; order Anura; family Leptodactylidae; genus Leptodactylus; species Leptodactylus fallax. Next base: position 650,965 of record CAMRHE010000412.1, read on the forward strand.
AAGGAGATGAAAAAGATCAAGGCGAGGAAAGCCGCAGGGCCAGATGACATCAGTGCAAGGCTAATTAAGACTTGTGGGGACCAGCTGTGTGGTATAATTACATATATGTATAATATGAGCCTGAGGCAGGAAATAGTCCCTGAATTATGGAAATCTTCTTGTGTGGTACCAGTTCCAAAGAAACCTCACCCTATGGACCTCAACGACTACAGACCTGTAGCACTGACATCCCACTTGATGAAGATCTTAGAGAGATTGGTTCTCACACATCTCCGCCCTCTAGTGAGCCCCGCTATGGACCCTCTCCAGTTTGCTTATCGACCGGGCATTGGGGTAGATGATGCCATCATCCACCTTCTGCACAGGGCTCTGTCTCACCTGGAAAAACCAGGGAACACGGTGAGAATAATGTTCTTTGATTTCTCCAGTGCTTTTAACACCATACAGCCCAGGTTACTGAGAGACAAGCTGGGCCTTGCTGGAGTGGACCACCACCTCTCCAACTGGATCCTAGACTACCTCACAAATCGACCTCAATACGTGAGAGCCCAAGACTGTGTGTCAGGTACCGTGATCTGTAATACGGGGGCACCTCAGGGTACGGTTCTCGCCCCTTTCCTCTTCACACTGTACACTGCTGATTTTAGGTGCAACTCATCCAGCTGCTACCTACAGAAGTATTCTGACGACTCTGCAATAGTAGGCCTCATCACAGACGATGATGACAAGGAGTACAGAGAACTGAACCGGTTTTTTGTGGACTGGTGCCACCAGAACCACCTGAAGATTAACGCGGGGAAGACCAAGGAGATGGTGGTGGACTTCCGTAAAGGCAGATGCCCTCCAAAACCAGTGGACATCCTGGGGACGGGCATCGAGATTGTGAACACCTATAAGTACCTGGGTCTGCTCCTTAATAATAAGCTGGACTGGGCAGATCACATGGAGGCCCTGTACAGGAAGGGCCACAGCAGGCTCTACCTGCTTAGGAAGCTGAGAGCCTTTGGAATCCAGGGGGCACTTCTTAGAACTTTCTTCAACTCGGTAGTGGCATCAGCCATCTTCTTTGGAGTGGCCTGCTGGGGGAGCAGTATATCAACCAGGGACAGAAATAAACTTGACAAGCTGATTAGAAGGGCCAGCTCTGTCCTGGGGAGCCCACTGGACCCAGTGCAGGTGGTGGGTGACAGAAGGATACTGTCCGTGGTGAGCTCCATGCGGGAGAATAACTCCCATCCCATGCATGAGACTGTGATCGCGCTGGGCAGTACTGTCAGTGACCGACTGCTCCACCCTAGGTGTGAGAAGGAGCGCTATCGGAAGTCTTTCCTCCCCACCGCGGTTAGGCTGTGCAACCAACACCGACCTAAGCGGAGATCATTACATACAGAGAACTGAAATATCTCTCTGCCTGTTATCCCCCCCCCCCCCCCTCTGCTACGTCCTATCTGTCTGTCTGCTATTAATGTAATGCCTCTCACCTTGGAACATTCCTGTACATGTTGTATTTGTATTTGTATCTGCTTATCTTATCTTTGCTGCTGTAACACACTGAATTTCCCCATTGTGGGACTATTAAAGGACTATTATTATTATTATTATTATTATTATTAAATAGCACATCAGGCATCAAAATTAACGCTTGTTGCTCAGGAATGGTGGGAGCTAGAGAGAAAATTTCAACTGTGCTGGAATCAGAAGAGCAGCGACTATTAATTGATGCTAATAACTTGAATTGGTGAAGGTGGTGAAAGGTCCTCTTTAAAAAGAGTAGTTGTTACATCTAGTTGTTGATTTATTAGTATGTTATTTCGAAGAGGAAAGACAAAATGAAGAGTTCTAAGAACAGATGATGCAGGATTGGTATTTTATGGGGAATGCATGCATGTATTTACTAAAACAGCCATCTCGGGAATGATTTGTGTGAATGATAAGTAAGTAGAACTTGGAGCCTTTTTATTTACATGTAACTAAATGAATCAATCTTGTTTCTAAACTGAAGACTAGCAAAGTTTCCTAGTATGCACATTAAACAACCTTCTACAAGATACATTTTGCACAATTTGCTCATAAAAACGTATCTTTAACACAGCATTCAGTCCTTATGTATTCATTTAATTGGCATCAGTTTCCTGTCTAATACTTTCTAAGAATTCGCTTAAGACGAAGGCGCTCTTAGCTCTCTATCAAAAGACGCGGAATAGTGGAGTTCCATTGAATTGCAAATTTTGCTTAATTTGAATGCATGCTGCTCTGTTTGCCCGGCCGCCTGCAGGCACACACCAAGAGCGTATGTCTACAGCAACAAAAAGGGATACTTAAGAAAAATGTGACATCGGCCCAGGCAGAAGGATAAATAACTTTAGTCTAGGCTGTCAGTTTTGGTTTAGAATGAAATACTTGTTTAAAGGAAGCCAAGAATTTGAGCCCCACCTGAAGACAGTCTTTTGTATAATCTATTTTGAGAACCTCATTATCATGCAAGCATGGGATGTACAGTATATAAAGTGATAAAATATAATATATGGACAATGCTGCCCTCCATCTTCACACATTATATACTTCCCATATACAAATCCATTACATCCCTATTATCTTTATTATATGGATTTTGAATTTCATTACAGCTCTATTGACCATACTCATAAATTTGAAGTTGACCTCTTCAGATGGGTACTTACGCTGAGCTAACTCCCCTTTCTTGGGCCTAGGCCTCAGGATGTTAGAACTTGCTAGGTCAAGAGTAATGAAATTTAACCTCCACTATGCATACGAATTGGTGGAGGTGAGAACCAAGTAGTGATATATGTGTTTAGATATATATGAAAGGCAAAAAGTCTTCTGACAGAGGTCTATGTTGGTAAGATTTCCTAATGTATTTCTCTGGTAAACATTACAATGTATACCACAGTACAGGCATGTAGTGGGACCCATCACCAAAAGGCCCCCATTGTAAAACAATGTATACCACACAGGATATATTTTTTAATGGTATCCCTCTATATAGAATAGTGTGGTCTGGTAAGTTATAATAATAATAATAATAATAATAATAGTCCTTTAATAGTCCCACAGTGGGGAAATTCAGTGTGTTACAGCAGCAAAGATAAGATAAGATAAGCAGATACAAATACAAATACAACATGTACAGGAATGTTCCAAGGTGAGAGGCATTACATTAATAGCAGACAGACAGATAGGACGTAGCAGAGGGGGGGGGGGATTTAACAGGCAGAGAGATATTTCAGTTCTCTGTATGTAATGATCTCCGCTTAGGTCGGTGTTGGTTGTACAGCCTAACCGCGGTGGGGAGGAAAGACTTCCGATAGCGCTCCTTCTCACACCTAGGGTGGAGCAGTCGGTCACTGACAGTACTGCCCAGCGCAATCACAGTCTCATGCATGGGAATGGACTTCTTCTCCCGCATGGAGCTCACCACGGACAGTATCCTTCTGTCACCCACCACCTGCACTGGGTCCAGTGGGCTCCCCTGGACAGAGTTGGCCCTTCTAATCAGCTTGTCAAGTTTATTTCTGTCCCTGGTTGATATACTGCTCCCCCAGCAGGCCACTCCAAAGAAGATGGCTGATGCCACTACCGAGTTGAAGAAAGTCCTAAGAAGTGCCCCCCGGATTCCAAAGGCTCTCAGTTTCCTAAGCAGGTAGAGCCTGCTGTGGCCCTTCCTGTACAGGGCCTCCATATGATCTGCCCAGTCCAGCTTATTATTAAGGAGCAGACCCAGGTACTTATAGGTGTTCACAATCTCGATGCCCGTCCCCAGGATGTCCACTGGTTTAGGAGGGCTTCTGCCTTTGCGGAAGTCCACCACCATCTCCTTGGTCTTCCCCGCGTTAATCTTCAGGTGGTTCTGGTGGCACCAGTCCACAAAAAACCGGTTCAGTTCTCTGTACTCCCTGTCATCATCGTCTGTGATGAGGCCTACTATTGCAGAGTCGTCAGAATACTTCTGTAGGTAGCAGCTGGATGAGTTGCACCTAAAATCAGCAGTGTACAGTGTGAAGAGGAAAGGGGCGAGAACCGTACCCTGAGGTGCCCCCGTATTACAGATCACGGTACCTGACACACAGTCTTGGGCTCTCACGTATTGAGGTCGATTTGTGAGGTAGTCTAGGATCCAGTTGGAGAGGTGGTGGTCCACTCCAGCAAGGCCCAGCTTGTCTCTCAGTAACCTGGGCTGTATGGTGTTAAAAGCACTGGAGAAATCAAAGAACATTATTCTCACCGTGTTCCCTGGTTATTCTTTAGGTAAGACGAAAGCTCACTCCTCATACTGTCCCTTAATCTTAATCATACCATCCATACTCCGTACTCCAAGCTATGGACTCAGTAGTCCCATAACCATTGTTACTAAAAGGTGGGCAAAATTGGCAATTTTTATTCAAGTAGTATTTGTATATGGTCCATCATGAACAGTCAATAGGGTTATCGAATACAGAGTGAGAGTGTTTCGAGATGTCATTCTGCTGTTCAGCTAAGAATAGGGACTAAATGCCCCTTATTTTTATCAATTGTGGTGGTCCCATAGGTCATATCCCCCCTCATCTGTCCTGCTGCTGAGAGGGCAGCTTCTTCCTGGTATGATACGGTGAGCTATACCTAATTTCTACCCACCTCTAATTTTTCTAGCATACAGTCTTCAATATATACAGAAACTGCAGCTGCATCCTCCTCTTCTCCCTCTACCCTTTATTACTGTATTACTTTCGGGGGGATTAATAAGCTTTCTGAACATTTTCATGTAGGCAAGGAAAGAAGGACTACGGGCTTCTTGATGGTCAGGAAGACAATATTTATTTATTTCTCTAGTTTATATACCGCCAACATATTCCACAGTGCTTTACAGATATTGGGGCAGATTTATTAGGACTGGCATATCATACACCAGTCTTAATTAAGGTCCTGATTGTACAGGGTCAAATTATGAAGGGCCTCCAGCCATCAGTACGTCCTAGCGCCAGAATGGAAATCTACTCCAGTTAGGTACTGATGTAGATCTCCATTAGAACTCTCGCCAGAAAGCTAGTGTGAATTATAATTAACGTGTTCGTCCCATTTCGGCCACATTAGCACAATGTGGTGAACGAGGCACGGAATGGGAATGGGGGCTGTGGCGGACGTTTTGTGCAAGAAAGGGCATCAAAATATCATGAAAATTAGCATAGAGGGATTGATAAATCTCCCCCATTCTCTTCGCTCACTGTTGGGTATTTAGCTTCTAGACACACTTTCATTAGTATTATACAAATACATTAGAAATGTAAGTAATTTATTAGGAATACAAGACGAATGACCATCAACACACATATAAGAGTATGTGCAGGTGGGATGTACAGGATGTGGATTGTCCACTGACTTACTTGCAAAAATCTGCTGTGAAAAAATGCCGAATGGTACTTTTTCTGCATATCTAGTGCATAATTGCTGCAGATTTCCTGCAGGTTTCATCATATGTACTACAAATCTACTGTATAGATTGACAAGCTGCGGATTTACAATAAACACTGCAGAGGAATTTATACTCCAGATTTTTTTATGCAATGTGTAGATGAGATATTTTTTATACTCCATTAAGTTTCCAGACAGAAAATCAGATGCCAATCCTTTGTGGATATATCCTTATTATCCATAGCCTATTTGGTGCTTTGCTTGTAGTTGGAACACGAATAACTGTGATGTTTATGTCGCGCTTTTGTTTTTTTAGTGATTTTTGGTACTATGGAACATTACAGTTTAGGACTCCCAGCTGCAGAACAAAGATGCCTTTAAGAGTTTTCATAGATACAGTATACAGTACTATATATCTTCTGTTGTTGTATCTGAAAGGTCATGATGGTTAGTACGTTACCTGTAGTTTGGTTCACTACAGTAATGCTGGTATTGTCATTCCTCACCACATATGGCATGCATTACATGTCAAGTTTTGGAGTCATTTTTCACTGAGGTTTTTTTCCAGTTCCCATAGGTGACCTGAATTCTGTCACCCAGAACATCAAAGAAATGCTGATCTAATACAGGAGCGTCAGATGTTTCTGGAGGGTGCGCTGGGTTTCATTATGTGTTGTAGTGACCAGGAGAGTAGTAATGGTTTTGTCTTTGTTGTTTATGTAGTCATATAGCTGTGTCAGTAAAAGGTTCCTTCTATATGACTCACAAGCAGATTTTCAACATCTCCAAAAGACCATTTTCAGTGAAAACGACTTAGTCATATAAAGAAAATATTCACTCCCTGTACACTGTCTGGGGTAGTGACGTAAAAAGTTAAACACTATGGCCATTTTTCAAAGTGCAACAAGGAGATTTTTGAGGGATATTTTTTAGCATTATTAAACTTGGGATTCTTATTTATGGAATTAATTGGCAATATAATGCTCAGGAGAATCTTGTATGGAGATGTAGTTTTTCATGGCAGGCATTAAGATGAATGGTTGTCTAAGTATTACTTACCGTACTGTAGGTGCCTTAAACTCTGTATTACAATTTATACATTGGGTCCACAGTGGGTACCCAATAGGTAACATCCATATATCTTAATAGAACATGTGGTCAGAGGTTGTCTCCATAAGAGTACACTTTTAATATTTACATATCAATAATTAAATTAAAATATTTTATTTTATTATTATATTATTTGTATTATCTATCTATCTATCTATCTATCTATCTATATATCTATATATTTATCTATACATACATATATATAATCAAGATATTACAATAAATACATTACATATTTAAAAGGGTTATCTGGTATGGCAAACCATTTAAGGCTGAGGCCCCACGTTGCCTGAAACGCAGTATTTTTTGTTGCCGATTTTGCTGTGCTTTTTTGAGCCAAAGTCAAGAGTGGATTTAACAGAAGGGAGACGTCTAAGACCTTCCTTTATACTTCCTATTCCTTTTCAATCCACTCCTGACTTTAGCTCAAAAAACCACAACAAAATCTGCAACAAAAAACGCTGCATTTCCACAACGTGGGGCCTCAGCCTAACAATACAGTACTACCACTTTAAGGATGCCATTTAGTTTGGGTACTAATGCTCCAGAGACTTTATCCGCTTTTTCCATCACATTTCAATATTCATAACCTTTTTATAATCCAGCAGCTTATTTAAATGGCACAATTTTTAGGTACATATAAGTTTTTATTAATCTTTTTGGGTAGATTGTGTGAAAAATCTTCACTTTAGTCATTATTTATTTTGTTTTTTTGACCTTCTCTCTGCGTTAAAAAAATTACATGGTAACTTTTTCTTGTTAGTCATTCTGCCTAAGGCAATACCATATTTATATAGGTTTTTCTTATGTTTTACTGCTTTTACTAAATAAACCATTTTTGGGGGTAAATAATACATTAGCCTGGGATACCATATTCTGATATCAATAACTTTTTTATTTTTCTGTTGAAAGAACTATGTGAGTGCCCATTTTTGGTGAGCTGTAGTTTAATTATTACCATTTTTTTGGTACTATATATGACTTTTTGATTTATTTTTATTTATCTATTTTTTTACAGGTTAGACCGTATAATAAGCCAGGATAAATAGCTTTATAGTTTTCTAAACTGGATTTTTATGCACGTTTTTGTTTTATATCTGAAAAAGGAAAATTTTTTTAACATTAACTTTATATTTAGAAAATTTTAATATGCTTTTTACACTTTGAAAAAAAAAAAATTCTGCAGTGCCAAAAAAGCACTTGATCATTGGATACCTTTATCGTCTGTACATTATACCACAATAGTATTGTATTGAAGTAAATTGTACATTTAAAACGAATGCAATAAAATATTAATTTTGTAGAGGCCTTTATGAAATTGGTTTCCATTGGCTTGTATGAACTTTAATAAAGCTTGCTTGGTATCTTTGATAAATTAATGTTGAGTTGTTGTTTTTTGTGTTTTAGGATCTCACTGAAATAATCTAAAAATGACATAGTATCTATACCATAACAGAGTGTTTACCAACAGAGGATGCATAAGAATACATGACAGAGGAATTTTAACCACTAAAACTATATGCGGCAAACTATATGTGGCAAATATAGAAACACTTTGTAAGGCTGAAGCGCATCACAGTTTTTCGCGCATCGCAGTTTTCACAAAATGTCTGCAGAGTTTTCCTCTGCGGACTTTCTGCTTCAGTTATGCCTATAGGGAACCAACAGAGTTTCCGTGGGTATAATTGACATGCTGCGATTTCCAAAAATGCAGCGGTTATTGAAATCACAGCATGTCCGCTGCGGATATTTTTCTGCAATGTGTGGATGGGATGAGCCAGAATCGTATCCACTTTGCAGTGACTATGAAACATCATGTGATAAAACTGTCATGGTATTGATCCACACAGGTCTAGCTTCTTTAACACTCAAGGAGCTGCTGCTATCTCAGCACAATATCGGGATTGTTACATGGTCTTATATCAAGGTTACTGAGATGTAGAAATGAATAGGTTTAAAAAGTGTATTATATATACCCTATTAAGGAATTCTGAGTGAATAGATGGAGCTATCCGGGATCCTCATCTATTAACCGGAGGGGAGAGCAAAGAGAATCTCTTACTCTGGAGCACCTGCATTACATGGACAGTCTAGTGATTTCAATAGCAACCAGGTAAAGCTTTGTTTCTCTTGTGGTGGTGCTACAAGGGAGGAAACCAAGGTCAAGTTCACTCTTCAAAGTAGAACGTGCCTTAGTCAGCTTATTATTTCTTACAGAAATGGATTCATCAAAGCAGACAACCCTGAGACAACACAGAATGTCCCATTTACAAATACAGAGTGACATAGGCAGAACTGATGTGTTATGGATACCTTACTATTCTGAGTCCCAAAAGCTTGATCAGAATACCATTCCCAACAGAGATTAGATGTGCTATTTGGCCACTGTCCCAAGACACCTTTTCCTTAGGGTTCCTAGGAAGTGAAAACATGGAACTATCAGTTCCTTCTTAGAATCAGAGAGAAAATTAAAAAAAAAACAGGTTTTACGGACATTAGATCACTAAGAATTGTCTACATAAGCAAAAACCATTTACAGGAACCTTGACCTGAATATCCATACACAGACCTATTGTTCTTGCTAAATAACTTCATTGATGTTTTGTAAGACTTACTGTTAGTCAAAGGTGGATGGACACATAGCCGACTCACATTGTGTTCATTTACGTGCGGCCAGCAATTGATATTTATTTAAATTTCATGGTCCCATGAGAGTGAAACAAATTCAGAACAAGAAGCTAAAATACAATGTTATTACAATCAGTTTTTCTGATTTGGAACCGGGGCAAGATAGGATTTCTCAGAAATAATGTAATTACCTTGTTACATTCAGGTCAACACTGTACTCAATGCACAATTCAGCTAAAGAGAAGGCGTGTGTGGTCTTAAAAGCTCTTGTTCAAAAACATCTATGTATAATTTGCTGTGTTGGCCCAATAAAAGTATCCCAGTCAGTAAAGGATCCAGTTTTTCTCCATGACTAATAGGGGCACTAGAACACTATACTGCAAAATCCATAACCATGATTATGTTGTATGCACTCCCCAGGGACATGGAAATTTAGAAGACTAGAGTGAGTGAAATGTAGCCGATGTCCAAGAAGACCTGCAAAAATAACAAATTAGATCTATGCAGTAAGTTCAAGAAGCTGGCAGAAACAACACTAAAGTGTTTCCTGTTACAAAATATTGCGTAATACAAACTAAAATTATTTGTGTCAAAGGTTGGTGAACAAAAGGGAGTATTGTTCCATGAATCTGTTGTCATCAGTTTACACAGAGTATAGGGATAGCTCCCCAAAGCAGCTCCCAGCAAACACTATCCAGATGGTGGAGGAAAAACATGCTCTCAGTCATCCAAGCTGGGGTCCTTTACAGTTTATTAAAAAAAAAAAAGGCTTTGTTTGGACTTTGAGTTCTGTACCCACAAAACTTTAATGATTGGCTCAAGCAAACAATGTAGTTACTTGTTATGTCTAAGCTTGGAATGTCTCACTCTACACCACAGCAATCCTTTCTCCTTCTACAGTATGTCTTCACTATAAACCAGCAAGATATGCCACAACTTTTGTTCATAAAGAGGTTTTCCCATGAGCAACACTTATTACCTGTCCAGGATTGGGGATAAGCGTCTGAACATTAGGGTTTCCACCAACCCAGAAAATGGGAGTCCTATGCCCCTGTATCTAAATGAAGTGGCAGTAGTGCATGTCTGCTAAGATCAGTGGAGATCCAACACCTGGGACCACTGCTGATCAGCCCTTTATGAAGGGGCCACGACGTTTATGCAAGTGCTGTGTCCTCTCCACTATTTACATAGCACCCTGTTAGTTTCATAGTGGCCATGTGATGTCATTACAGTCTCATCTCATCTATTTCTATGGGACGAGGCTGTAATAACATCACATGGCCACTATAAAACAGTGTGTGATTTGAACAGTGAAGGGGTCACAGCACTCTGTCGGACCCCCATTAATCTTTTATTTATGACGTACACTGAGGATAGGTTATCAATAAAAGAACTGGACAGCCCCTATAAATCCCAACATGAATTTAAGAGATGAACGAAAATAACTCATCTGCAAGTCTTTGCTTACGTAAGCTACAGTAGGTGACCCGTTACCAAATTATAATGGTAACAGTAGTCTAGTCATAGAGAAGATAGGGAAGATAAATGTCAACATCTTACATAGACTAGAAGTGGCCAAACTGTTTATTGTGATCTTGTAGAGATCACAGCAGGGTCTTAATGTTAGGTCAGCAGGCTGATGTAGGATGTCATATAGAGATAGGAAAATATTTTTAGTTTTACAACCAGGTCAAACCCCACTGTAATGTCATAATAAGGTGGAAATAATTGTAGAACCTACCCTCCACCTATATACAGTAGAATATCTGCACATCCAAGTATAATTATATCAAAAACATATTTTTATTGTCACACACAAAGGACATATTGTCAATAAGGTCTAATAGGTTATATGTGGATGAACCCAATGGTAAACTAGATAGTCCAAGCACAGCTCTAGATAGAGGTTGTATTTCAGTGGACCTCTAGGGCCCCTTTAGGGTTCATTACTGGATCAGAGCCTGGGCCCACCAGAAAATGCCCCGTTACTCTAGTAGGACAGTGTGTTAATATCTTCATAAATAGGGTCTAAATAAAAATCCGAGAAAACCCCTTTAGCTTATCTTAATATACCTGAAAAACTTCACGAAGAGTTAGACTTCATCTGTCTACACAGCTTCCCTTCATACAAACATCTGTCTATAAAAAGCTCTACTTAAATTGCCACTTTGCACATGTAACTTTCCTTTGTCAAACAAAGAAGTCAGATGCTTCCATCCTTAGAAATTTTCCATTTTAATCCCACATCTCTATTAATGGTTTCCACTATTGCATAGCTTCATTATTGCTCAATAAGTACTGGGGAAACCTTTAAGCAGTCCAGTCTTGTCTGGCAATTCTGATATCACTGTCTGAAGATGTGGTCACTATCTGCTTATGTAATGAGGCTCAGACAGAAAACCCTTGTAGGAGATTAAGGAATGATGATGACTCAGAAGGTTTGGAAGCTCAATTAGTTTGACAAATGAGCACAGAGTTTTAAAGTCTTGCTGTATCTGAATAAAATCCCATTTACCTTAGTAATACCCTAAGACAGGGTCTTGTCACGTCTCGTACTATCAAACGTCACTGGCGTTAAACATAATTGCAGCCCATAACAGGCATGAACTTTCTTTTTGGATCTTCAAAGCTCTTAATTATTACTTTGTTAAGAGCTATTTGCTTTAATTGGGTCTATCTGGTGTATTGTTTCGAGATTTCTTAGCAATTTTTGGAAATATATCAAAATAGCTGAAATCTGGCACCAGAGTGATGATCTTCTGACTTTGGAAAGACTGTGGCTCTTCATATTTATACTGAACCCAAGCTCCTCATTGATGCTCTTGTTGTTTTCGCAGATTTTGGAAAGGTCCCTCTGCACCGTGAGAAGGTACTCTGTGTCCTGAAGAGTTCTCTTTGTATCATGAAATGATTAGACTGGGGTTTTATGTCCTTCTCAGTTGGTAACTGAGCAATGAGAAAGGAACAGGCAAGGATCTGCTTATACTTTGTGTAATTTTACATATTCTTCTATTTTTTCCCCCAAACCTTATTGCCTTGGAACAAAATATTCCCTACTTTTGTCTCATTTATTTAATTTAAGCTTTGTTAATTAGATATAAGGAAATAATGTGTAATATTTTTTTTTTTTTAATGTCATAGTTATTTATTTTTTATTTTCAGAACTCTCCCAAGGGTGGCCATATTGGAGTCACATACTTCCCTCCTATATTGTATGTATAGACTTCTGGAAATTTTGGGTTGAATCCAGGCCTAAGTGAATTAGTTCACCCATCCATAACAACAGGATGACTTTACTCAAATGGATACCAGTATGTTATCTTGCCTTATTTAGGCCTCCAGCATTTCACTGCCCCTGTCTACACAGTAAAGCTAGCCTATTACTGACTTATACTTCAAAAATTCAGAGCCACATGTGGGGCAATTCTGATGAATAAAGAGAAAAAAAACTGTGAATCGATATACATTAAAACCCAATAGATAAAAACTTCAGCGTGTGTACACAGTTAAATAATATGTAAAAGGTTGGATATGGTAAGATATGGAGGGGTAAGTGGTATAGCTAACGCCACTCCACTCATAGCACCATACTGTAATTCACATCTTCTCCTTCTCATAAAGCATGGGGGAAGATACAATGGATATGTATATGGCACTCATGCATACAATGATCCATTTACACCCTATGTGCCATCCAATGTCAGGACAGGGTATAATTCCAAATGTCTCCCCACTTCAGATAGTGTGTATCTCTAGCCCTCTGGGTAAGTGTGTATGTGAGCCACGGCTGCAGGCACATATTACTAAGCCTAACACATTGCTTGATATAAAAACCTCAAACACTCTTTAACATACAGTATGTACCCTCAACACATTCCCCTCCCCCTCAAATAGAGAAATGAGGGGTTCATCGGGACGCCTTGAGTATCTACATTGGCAGTAGAGCTACAAATGATTCGAGATCTACAGTAAAAATGGAAATTCCCAGGACCCTGATGGTGGCTGGTTATATTCTGTACTTACTGTATGCAGAAAACACACTTTAAGGCTAAGGCCCCATGCAGAAATGCAGCTTTTTTGTTGCAGATTTTGCTGCGTTTTTTGAGCCAAAGCCAAGAACGGCTACAAAAGGAATGGGAAATATATAGGAAGTTCTTATACTTCTCTCTTCTGCCCAATCCACTCCTGGCTTTGGCTCTAAAAACTGCAGCAAAATCTGCAACAAAAAGGCTGCATTTCCGCAACGTGGATCTCAGACTAAAAACATAATAAAAACCTGATTTAACTAATATGACATTTCACAAAACCTAATATATTACATGGATATGGCTTTTCCAGTAAGTCTCTACAGCAATATTTTTCTTGTACAGTTAGTTATAAGCTAAAGATTTAGTCATCATTGTAGTCATCAAAGTATACGAGAGTTCTGATCATTACAAGAATAAGGGTGGCTGTCGATTGTTGGCTATTCAAGAAAGAAAAGTAAAAGACCAGCATGAGTTTCTCTTACTTAGACACACATTTGTTAGAAAGATGTATGAGACACACATAGTTATACACTAATACTGTATATACAACGTAACCATCAGCAAGGACAGACACATACTTGTAAAAATATGCACATGATGTAGCAATGTTCTCAAGGGATTGTCTGGTTTAAGAAAACCCATTTTTCATGTACCTTATTAGGGGATATTTGGTAGAGTAGTTCCTTATTTAGGTTAAGGAGAGAATATCTCACTTCGAGGAACCCAATGTTTTTGTGCATTATATGGATGGTTCATTGATGTCAGCTTTAAGTTTTCTATGGGATTTAAACGCTTGTTTCTGGGTTCTCTGGATATTGTAAATGACCATGCCATGGATTGGACTAAATAGGCTTCTATCTCTTACATTTCGATTGCATGCCCCTTAAAAGATTTGCCCAATTTGGATATCTCCTTTTCTAACTTAGTCTGTCATCCGAAAACAACTAAGCAAAGAATAACTACATATTTTGGGGAAAAAAGGAACAGGATTCATGCAATTATATCCAAGAAAGTATAAAAAAAAAAAAAAAAAAGGTTTGCAACCTGAATAAAATTCAAAAATTCTTGGTCCTCAAGACCAAAACTGGCCTGGTCCTTCAGGAGTTAACACATTCTGTTGATAACGCATTTAGAATCGGTCCCTCTCATAAGTGGGTCACATTTCCCTATCTCATACACACACGTTAGGTCAAATTTCATAAGAAGCCAATTAGCCAAAGTATCCAGTTGGAGCGTGGGAGAAAACAATGTCAAAAATTTTGCAGCTTTATAGGTTAGTCTCTATAGATTTGCGAACTGCTTTTCAAGGGTCTATCAACGTAAGAGCTTGAAATTCGCAAGAGGCTGTGTTTTGTTTTGCTGTCCTAAGATGTAGGTCACACCAAAACCATTGCTGAACACTCAGATCCAGTAACAAGCTCATTTTGGGATAACTATTGAACTGCAACAGACTGATGCAAAATGAAAACAGACAACTGCTGCAGAGGCCGGGGACAGTCAAAAAGTCTGAGGTCCTATAAAAATGATTAAAAAAAAAACCTTAACAGAATTTGGGGAGATGGGTACAAGCTCCAGTCTCAGCCAGCTAAAATATTATATTACAGGAAGAAGTTATGAACAACTCCCTAAATTAATGTTATTACTGGAAACTGATAATCTGAGAGAGATGTAATAAAAGGAAGTATTGTGAAATGTGCCCTTTAATTTTCTGCACTCACTAAAATTGCTATGCCTCTTTGTGTTAGCAGAATTCCCAAGACTGAACTCCTAATACTATTATATTATGCATTTGCATTGATATTAATGCCCTATTCTTAGCCCAGAGGGGGATCCAACTCCGGGCACCCCTATCAGTCAGCTATTTGAAGAGTACTATGCAGCCTCTATTGCTTAACAGGAACAGTGCCATACATTTTGTAGTGACCGTGCTTGGTACTGCAGCTTACAGCATCGCCATCTCACTCAAGCTAATGGGACAAAGCTTCAAGGCATTGCCACTAATGGGTGGGCAGCACTGGTCTACTGGAAAGGAAGAGGCTACCATACTTGCCTAATCTGTGTAGACCCTTTTGACAGCTGATTGATGGGGGTGCTGGAGATCGGACCACCACATGTGATATTAAAGATCCTAGACAAAGAATAATAAAGTCTCAGAAAACTCTTTTAGGCTGAGGCTCCACATTGCAGAAACTCAGCTTATTTTGTTGCGTTTTTTTGAGCCAAAGCCAGAAATATATTGAGCAGAAGGTAGAAGTACTGTATAAGAACTTCCTATATATTCCCCATTCCTTTTGCAGCCATATTTGGCCTTGGCTCAAAAAACCGCAGCAAAATCTACAACAAAACAAAACTGCGTTTCCGCAACGTAGGGTCTTAGCCTTAAAGTAGTCTGAACTGATACTTTAACTTCAGAGTCTGATGGTTGGACATTTATACATTAGATTGTCTTGAAATTTTGTAAGGAAATGAAAATTGTCATTAGATTGCTTTAAGACAGGGGTAGGCAACCTTCGGTACTGCAGCTGTTGTAAAACTACAACTCCCAGCATGCATACTTGCTCTGCTGTTCTTGGAACTCCTATGGAAGTGAATGGAGCATGTTGGGGGTTGTAGTTTCACAGCAGCTGGAAGAACGTTGCTGACCCCTGCTTTAAGAGGTAATAAACCAGGATGGATTAACTGGGTGTATTAAGTGTATCTGAAGCGGTTTGGCTTCTACAGCATGTATCACAGTACATAGCAAGCTGCAGAATGTCTTACAATCAGATAAATCGGACTGGACCTCTGATGTCTCGGTCTTCAGCCCCTCTATGACCATTCTTAAATAATCTCCTAAACTGATGCATGAAAGTTAGTGGAGTCTTCCAGCTTTTTGATATTTATGAGCTATCCTCAGAATAAGTTATCAATATAAGATCGTTGGGAGTCGAAACCTGGCATCCCCATCGATCAGCAGCTTTCTAGCCCCAAAACTACCTAGTGGACAGAGTTGGAAGCAGATGCAAAGTTATTGCACCTTAGCCCCAGCAAGTTTATGGCAGCTGAGGATAGGTCATCAATATTCTGAGGATGGATCGTCACTATAAAAAGGCTGGATGACACCTTCAGGCTTTGAGTTGATCATAAATCATCTTAAAAGATCGCTCAGGTGAAGAGAGAGAGAGAGGCTGGAGACCAAGCTGTCAGGCAGCCAGTCTTGCATATCTGAGTGTAAGGAAATCTGCAGCCTGCTATGTACTGTGATACATAGAAGCTGCAGAAGACAAACAGTTAACAGGTTTTGATAAAATCCAATTGCAAAAATGATCTTTGGTTATACACATGAATGGTGGGTTAGCAGGAATAGAGGGTTGGCAGCACCACCACTGGTGCCCATGGAACATAGTCTGTCAGACCTACTAGCACAAGCTGCCCCTGTTTAAAGAGAGTCTGTCAGCAGGAAATTCAGTATCAAACTAATGACAGAACCTTGTAGGGCGGCTTCTACACTTTCCAAAGATGCCTTTCTTTTTCTGCATTGCAGCTCCTTTTTCATGAAAATCAGCATTTTACTCCTATGCAAATAGCAGAAAAGGATTTTAGGGGCATTTCTTCTCCTTCTGGGGCTTCCACTCCGCTCTGGATAACCACCCCTAACTGCAGACAAAGTGTAACAAAGTGGAAGATGTCACTCATGCAATGGTGGGGAGAGGGAGTTGGGTGGCAGTTAGGGGGACTATCTAGAGGAGAAAGTGAAATCCTTTGTAGTTATTTGTATAGGCCCGGATATAGTACTACTATATTACTATGAGTAAGCAGGTCAGGCTTACCCTAAAATTGTCATTATTACATTTTTTTTATTATATTTGATAACTATTTTGACATGGTATTGCAATTGCCCCTGGGCATCACATAAATAGCCCTTATCTATAGACCCTAAATGTAATGAAATCAAAGTCGTTGTCTATTTTACCTTAACATGCAAAAATCAGACAAATATAAAAAATGTGAAATGTTCAACATGTATTTCCTTTATTGTAATAACTCAGGAGAAAACACAGATGTGAATGGGTTAAACATTAGAAATGGCTAATACTATTATGACCATTACATGTCGTTCCAGTAACTGCCACATTCTTCGCCATGTACAATGGCACAAAGCCTACATTGTTGTTACTCTGCAAGCCCCTAGATACGATCTAATAGTCCATCCTTTCCTCTTTGCTCCCTTCCCTGAGCCTTGGCACCAGTTCCCTGGCACTTGGCAGTGAGAGCTGTCTAATTATATAACCCCAGTTGGCCTGTCTGGTAAGCAGATATGTGGAAAGTTGTTCAAATGCCTTGAATTGAAAGCAAACAGTGAGCTGAGCGGACGTCATAGTCTGAAAAACATTTTTCAAAAAAGTCACAGCCAGTTAAAAAGTTGCACACGCACTCATAATCCCACCATGATGGGGAAAAAAATCCATCGATCTATGAATAGAAGAATTTTCCAAAACAAACTTTAAATTGTGAGTCACTTACTCTGAGCCCCTGAAATTCCACTAAATCTAAGATACTGATTTATCTTTCTTTACAGTTGGAATGGTTGGCTTGTTTCATTTGATTGTGATTCTTTTTTTGGCTTTGGAGTTTAGTCTTCATTGAGTATTGCTTTAAAATATTTTTAATAAAAAAAAAATATTGAAAATGAAAAACTACCTGAAAAGAAGTGACCCCGGTAGTAAGACATGAAAACTGGGGATGACCCATCCCACCAATCGAATTGCTAATTCCCTGATCTGTATTTGAATTGCTACTTGAGCAATTTCCTGATATGCCACAGGAAACAGATAAGATCTACTATTGGCAAGTAAGCTGCTACCTATAATACAATACCATTTTTGGTTCAGAGAGTCTAAGGCACCCCAAAATATTCAACAAAGTAGAAAGCAAAGCAGGTTGGGCTTTGCTGCTCAGGACCCAGGTTGTGAAGTCAAAACTTGGTACTAGAAAATTATTGCAGCTGCAGAGAGAGAACCAAACCAGTAACCCTATTGCGAGCCGAGGGCGTTATAAACCAGGAGAGTGTGGAATTGCCAAAACATATCCAGGTTCCCTATAAGCATAACTGAAACAGATAGTCCGCAGAGGTTTCCTTTGTGAAAAGTGCTGCTGGAAAAAACGTGATTCCACCGCAGTTTTTCCCGCATCGTTTTTTTGCTGCGGCCCGTGGGGCCTTAGCCTTACCTTCACCTACAAAGGCTACTCAACATCATACTGTGATACAACCCTACAAACCATATAAAGCTGAAGGCTTTCTGCCTCCTTAGGGGCTTCCATATATTTAGGGTCTACTCAAAGGTAGTCTGGGTGAATGAAGCCACTAGGAGGGTCAACTAGAAAAGTTTAGTGTGAAAATGTACATGCTCTTCGGCAGATGTGAATTTGTATTCCTTTAGGAGACTATAAGATTTCTCAAGGGATTTCAGGCTAGACTATAAATCATCCAGGATATAGCAGATCATTCCTTGGAACAGTTGGGAAATAGCTTATTTCCATGAAACACACATCAGTGCTGAAATATATTGCAAAGGTCAGTGTTTTTTATTTTAAATATTTTGATCAGGTATTTTCAGTAATACACGTCAAAAACCAGCATATAGTGATGACATTCAGGGCACATAAAATACTTAATGTAATGAGAGACACCATACAATTGGGATTTAGAATTTGGGTTCTTAACTCATGATTGTCATTGAACTACATAACAATATTACAGTGAGAGAGCAAAAGGGTAACAACTGAGAAGGTTGCACTAAAATAGTATTTGGAAACCATTTGTATGAGAGTTTTAGAGGACTATGAGTAAAGGGGATTATTATGATACTTATCAATGAGAGTTTGTATCTGCGGAAGAGCAACTTGCCAGCTTCCAGGCGTGGGTAAAGATGGGACAGAGGAATCTCAAGTTGATGGGCAATTGTCACATCTGAAAGGCAATTGTGCTCATCAAACAGGGAAACTATCAGTGATGTGTTGAACCAGATATGTCATGGTAGACTCAAAGATAAATGTCTTTAATAATATTTTATACGATGACAAATCAGGGACTTTTTGCAGCATTTAAAGTAAAAATGCAGAACTGATTTCAGCTTTTCTGCTGCCTGATACAAAAAAGAAACTCAAAGAAACTATAGTGTGCACATAATCCTGCAGCAACCTGATGGAGGAGTGCGGAGAGAATGGTAGTAGTGGTCCTCTGTCTCCGGCAGGTTCATAGTGGCTAGAGTAATCTCTACCAAAAACTGTTACACTTTTCAAGTCAGGTGTAGGTGCAGCATGAAGGATTCAGGGGCTGGTTAAGTTACAAGTAACTCGTGGTTCTGTACTGTAGTTTCAGTAAAGCACATCAATCTTTCAACGGTTTGCACAACAGTCATGCATAAAATGGAATTACAATTCTTAAGACGATATGGCAGGAGCAGATGCTTGTGGATGTTTTTCTCTAAAGTCAGCAAGTGCAAATCCTTGTGCTGACAGTTCCCTTTCCATTTTTTCTCTGTTTCTTCAGTTCCACAAACAATAACTACCTGCAATGTCCAGGCTACGGGTGCAGGTTCAAAACAAGTTTGCTGAATCTGGCCTGGCTATGAAGTTACCCTAGGTTCACACCTGTGCTTGGCTTTCCGTTCTTCGGGTCCACTTGGCCACCCGAAAAAACAGAAACCCAATGCACTTAAAAAGTGGTTACCCGCGGAAACTCGCGGACCCCACAGACTATAATGGGGCCCGTCGGGTTTCCGCTCGAAAAGTGCAAAGAGAAAAGTCCTGCTTGTAGGACTTTTATCTCCACATTTTTCAAGCAGATTTGAGCACGGAATTCCCAAACGGAAACCAAGAGCTGGTGTGAACCTAGCCTTAGTCAAAAAATATTCCTTACAGACTGTGTCGCTCATACAAATGTCTATGAAATTCATCTCCTTCTTCTAAACTGCTTATTGGTACTTAAGCAGCACCAATTTGTAGCTACTAACTCCACACTTCAGCCAACCATGTCTTCTGAACAGGAGAGAGGACTAACTGACTTCCTCTCCTACTGGAATGATCTACCTTGAAGAGAGATTCCATATGCCTCAGTATATATCTATTTTATGCCAGTGCAGGCACTAATATTTTGATGGCCTTTGGGCTACCTTAGGCTGAATCCATGTGCAGCAGAAAAAAAATTCTGCCTCGGATCTTATAGAATAGTGCAGTGCTGCAAAATCTGCTTGTAACCTGCAGATTTAGCTGTGGATAGTATATTGAAGGCATGAAATCTGTGGTGTAAATCTGTGGCATTCCTGCATCATAATGATCCCATAAGTAGAAACAGCACTGCAGCATTCACCGATCTGGGTAGAAGCTTGTCTTTATTCCATCCGAAACACGTAACAAATATGCATCACAATGAGAAGGCTGTTATTCTTTGAGAACTGCTGTAGAGATCTCATATTTTATTCAGCTATACACGATAAATGTGTTCAATATATATCAAAGTCCATTATGGGTTAAATAAAAAGACAATTGCATAATTTTTTAAAAATAATATATATTGGCTGCCAAAAATATTGCACAATATATTGTATAGGTCATTTTTGTATTTTTATCCATGTGAACATACCCTTAAAGGCATTTTCCCATGAATATAACCATATTTAAATTTGTAGAGAATTAAAAATTGAACATTTTCGTAAATATAAAAAATTTTAAATTTTGCAGTTTTAAATATTTTCTCTCATCATCTTAGTGGAGACTGGAGATTGTTTACCAATGGATATGAGCATGAATGCAGGAACTACAGTCCAGCCATGATTTCCTTATTATGGCCAGGTTATCAGGCAGGGACATGCAGGAGAAGATAACCCGGGCACAATAATATAATAATATTAATATTTATGACTGGGTTTTTGACACGCTCCATGGCCGTATCTGTTGACAACCGACACCATCTATGAAGCACAGGAATGGCAGCATCATGTTTTGTGTGTACTGCAAGAGGGACTGATGCAGATGAGGAAGGATAATTATGTAGGGATAGTAATGCAACATCTTAAGACATCAGCCAGGAAGTTAAAGTTTGGACACAAATGGGTCTTTGAACTGGACAATGACTCAAAGCATACTTCTAAGGTTGAGACAAAGCAAAGGTAATAGAGTGGCCGTGACAAAAAGCTGATCTCAATCCCATTAAGAAGTTGTGTCCCAAACTGATAAAACATGAACGAGTCCTACAAACTTGGCTTAGTTGCACTAGTTGTATTAGGAGGATTAGGCCAAAACTCCACCAATTTACTGTGAGAAGCTACCCAAAATGTTTGACCCATGTTAGGAAATGTAAACACAATGAACCAAACTAATAAAAGATTAAATAAATAATTGAGGGGAATTTATCAACACCTACGTTGTTTTTCTGGCATAGTTAGGTGTTAATGTGGTACATCTTTGGCGCATGGCCCTTCTTGTGCCAAAGAGTCACCACATACCCCGTTCTGTGCTTCGCTCATCACTTTCTGTTAAGCAGGGCAGGCCAGGCCAGGGACTCCACAGTCCAACATAGATATTATAATTCATAGTCTTTGGTTGCCTTGCATCTGGAGGTTCCATCTATGATCTTCCTCTGTTTGGCCTTCCTCCTGCCCAATACATTTCTCTATTCATATTGCAGTACACAACGCCTTCACGTCACTCTATACATCTGTGCATCTGATGTTTCCCTATATTTCCTCTCTCACTGCACCATTACAACACAATGCACATTCATGTTAAATCTTGCAAAATAATCCCATAACCTCTTCCATCACCACCTTGCCACTTAGTGGATATGGGCCTCACGCCATGGCTGGCCCTTAGGCAACTCTCTGGAAATGTTACAGTATGTTTCACCTTATTACAATATTATTTGAGCATAGGGGAGGGGGCATCAATAGAAAGTACTGCACAGGGTGACAATCAACCTATAGCAACCATTGATGGGTTCCTTTAGTGACTAACATACCTGTTTCCCTTGGAGTTAGACCCATGCCTTCAGAAAACAGATCGTACTACAGACAACAAGGAACTCTTTTTAGCATCATTATATTTAAGTGGAAAATATGGTCTTAAGAAGAATGCAGCAAGGCCAAGCAGAAAAGTAGTTACATAGTAGATGAGGTTGGATGAAGACATCAGTCCATCAAGTCCAACCTATAACCCTACAGTCCCCTACAGTGTTGATCCAGAGGAAGGCAAAAAACCCCATGAGGCTTATGCCAATTGCCCCATTTCATGGGAAAAAATTCCTGGCAATCAATATAAAACCCTGGATCAACGTGCCCTTAAAATCTAAAACACATAACCCGTAATGTTGTTCTGTTCGAGAAACGCATCCAGGCCCTCTTTGAACTTGTTCAATGAATCCACCATCACCACTTCCTGGGGCAGAGAGTTCCATAGCCTCACTGTTCTTACTGTAAATAATCCTCTTCTATGTTGCTGGTAAAACTTTCTCTCCTCCAGTCGTAGAGGATGTCCCCTTGTCACTGTCACTGGCCTAGGGGTAAAAAGATCATTGGAAAGTTCTTTGTGCTGTCCCTTCATGTATTTTACATTGTTATTAGATCTTCCCGTAGACGTCTTTTCTCTAAACTGAATAACCCCAAGTTTGTAAATCTATCGTTGTACTCCAATCCACCCATTCCCCTAATAATGTTGGTTGCTCTTCTTTGCAATCTTTCTAGTTCGATTTTATCTTTCTTGTATACTGGTGCCCAGAATTGTGCACAATAGTCTAAGTGTGGCCGTACCAGTGATTTGTATAGAGGCATAACTATATTCTTGTCATGAGAATCTATACCTCTTTTGATGCATCCCATAATTGTATTTGCCTTGGCAGCCGCTGCCTGGCACTGGTCAGTAAAGGTAAGCTTATTGTCCACCACAATCCCCAAGTATTTTTCATTGGCAGTTTTACCCAGTAATTTACTATTAAGTACATAATCATACATTTTATTTCGTCGTCCAAAATGCATAACCTTACATTTGTCAATATTAAACTTGATGTTTTGTAGATGTTAGAAAAACAACTGAGGGCAACTCATTGTTACTTACCCTAACAATCTTCAGCAACAAGTGGCTGCAGCTTCAGCCAACAGCTACATATGGTTGCAAGGCCTCAGTGTTGACCATGGCCATTTTCATTTCCGGTGTTCCCTGGTGCTAGAAATGCCTTCCCACAACAGATTGCATCTTTGACACTTACAAGGAGCAGCAATGTGCTTCATTAAAATAGAATAAAATAATGGTGACTCACTACATGTATTTGGCTGCCTTCAGATGCTGGAAGAACAAAGCAACTAAGAGGATAAGTGAGACACTTGAGAAGACACAGACTTTAATCAAAATAAGACAAGGAGCTGATGTCATTACTTAGCATAAACTTTTGGGATACCCCCCTCAATACATTATGTTCTTGGGGTCTCACTCACATAGTTACACAGGAAAAAATCATTACTTAAAACAAGATGAACAGATACATAAAGTATCCTCTGTGAACATTCCAAACCCCTGATGTTTCAGACCAGTTCGCCTCAAAACATAAAGAAAAAAACATGTTGGCATAAAATAGTCTTAAGTAACCATGCTGACCTTCATGGTCACATTAAAATGATTAGGTTCAGAAATCTCACTGAATTGTGGCTTCAGTTGTCTGACGGCAGAAGTATAGTCTATACACTGGGTAGCCACAATGTAGCTTGGGAGCCACATGCAGCTTGCTGAACTCTTTCATGTGACTCTGGACTAGCCAACTACATACCAAATAAGTGAGTCACTGAAACAAGAATGCAACATATGTACAATACTTTCTACATGACTTGCCTTTTCCAGTGCTGAGTTCTGACTATGGACACTGGTTAAGGCTAGGTTCACATCTACGCCTGAGTCTCCATAGGAGACTCCACCGAAAATCAGCAGAGAGAAAAGTCCAGCACAGTTTCAGTATAAAAAGGAGGAAACCCTGACAGACACCCGGTAGACCCCATTATAGTGTTTATAGTCCATTACAGTTCCCTGATGACCCGAACAACGGAGAGCCCATCGCTAGTGTGAACCTAGCCTTAGGAAGAAATAGCATCTAAGTGTCTATGATAAGTGTTCTGTATACTCCTGTCTCATTAGTTTGTTTTACCATTATCAATGGTGGCCAAAGTAGGTTTGGTCAAGTATTTACGTACATTCAAGGTTGAGCAAATAGAATTGCAGGTGGCCCAGAAGTCAAGTATTCTTTGTGGTGCCAGTCACCACTCTTCCAGACCTCTTCCACAGCTAAATAACTTCCACAAAGTCCCTTATATGTTATGCCCTGCACAATCCTAGACATGAAGGGAACACTTCTGACATACCAAAAGGCCCAAAGGTCCTATGGTTGGATTTGGGCACACCAACTACCAACATTTCCTTTGACAGCACCACGTCAAACTTCCGTTTCTTCTCTACAAGCAGAATTAGATGTAGGTGGAGCTAAACGTAGAACTGGTAGCCATACTTCTTTAGTACAAAGTCCCTCAATCTGCTCTTGATTCCTTTTGCTTCTTCACCAACATCTAAACCTGCAGCCATCACCATCTCTTGTAAACCTTAACAAACAACCTCCATGAGTGGTTGGCACCACAGCAGCATTTTACTTTTCAAATTTAACTGCATACCCACCATTTGTCCAGCTTCCACAAGAATGGTAGCACACAAGCTACACAGTCTACTCAAATTTTCATGAAGAACTCCAGCTGTGCAGTTATATTTGAATAGTATATAGTATGTCATAATTCCCTGTAAGAGATAATGTACAAAGAAGGAAAGGTGAAAACACTGGGGTTAAGGTTGTAAGGACCACCCAAAATATACCCTAGTCAAATCCCCAAACAAATAAGAGAGACCTCTGTCCAAATTCTCTCCATGGGTAGATGTTTGCAATGTGCTTAGATCTACTGGTCATGTCACAAAACTAGTACATCTGGATGATTAATACATACCACTAAATCATGAAGCCGCCATAGAGTCATACGGCCATAGAGTCATTCAACTGTGTGTGGAAAATGTGTGTAACCCTATGCCTTACAATTGGATACAGCTACAATCAAATTTCATCCCAGGATGTAGTCCTTACCTTTCTTCTTGGCTCAATCACAAGATGTTAATTATGAGATGACCAACATTCATAAAAAAAAAATCATGATTTTGAGATACTTTGTCATAAGATGCCTATTCTATATTTATCTATGTGTGACAACTCCATGGTCATGTTGTGAGCTGCAGCCTGTCAATGGTTTTGCTAGCTTGTCATGATATTGTATCTACTTAATTTCATGAGAAAATTGAGTCGTCACCAGATTCGAGCTAAGGTAATGAAGGACACCTCTATAGTAAATCACTGGCTCTAGGAGTTTACTAGATAAGCAACATTGTAATATATTCTTTAAGGGGTTTTCCATCTGAGCTTCTATAGAAAGATCAGTTTTTTGGGGGTTCCATCTATTTGCCAGCGTAAAGACCATATCTTGCTTGCGAGGACTGAACTAATCTGTACATTTCATGGGCAGCACATTGATTCTAACAGGCACTATATAATGCCGTATTTGCCCTGTGATGGTGCTGCAGAAGATTTGAACATTTGCTGCCTTGTTCATATGAAGATTACAGCTTGTTACTGAGGTTCCTATGAGTAACTACTGATAAGCAGAGAGTTCCTGTCACACAGATACAGTTGCTACTAGCCAACTTGTCTTCAGACAAGATATTTTGTGTGAAATTGCATGCCTGCAGCACAATTCATTCTCCCTCTCCCATGATGGAAGCAATTGTTGCGCTATAAAAGGTTTACACACGGTCCTGACTTATAGTCAACAAATTGGATCTGCAAAAGAACACCAAATACAATTATACTCACTGCTACTGAGTCCAGAGATGCTGCTTCTCAGATGGAAATCAATGTGTTAAGGGTTACTAGAGTACATTGACTGATAAAGTGTAGTAAGTCCTTTTTTGGCACATCTCAAGGGCTCTTTGTGTCAGAGTGCAGGGACTCCTTCTGCTGCACTGGGGGTTATTCACATTCAAGTCAAGACTGCGATTAACCTTTTCTAATGCAGGGACTCCTTCAGTTGCACTGGGAGTTAGTCAAATTCAAGTCAAGACTGTGATTAACCTTTTCTAGTGCAGGGACTTCTTCTGATGCACTGGGGGTTACTCACAGTCAAGTCATGACTGTTTAACCTCTTTATAATGAAATGAGTCCTTCCACCCAGTTTGATGGATGCAGTCCTTGCAGGGCCAGGGAATGAGCGGCACACAATGTTAAAGTATACAGCATTCTTCTTGGGTATAAATAAAGCATAGCAGGAGATGCACAGCTGGGTGTGCACAGGGGACAATACATTTATTATAAGGGCATGGGGGCTGGAGGACATTAAATTTATTATAGGTGGAACTTATATTGTGATGACCACAAGTAACCCTTCCTAGCACCAGGATTTGAGTGTCCTTGCACTAGTGACTACTAATAACCAAGGCCACATGATTTAAATGACATGATTTTGGTTTACAATACAGCTAAAGGAAGCCAAACAATAGCCTACTCCTCCACATGCCTCATCCACAGCTGAGGAAAAACTAGACTTCAAGGATATGAATGCAGTATACATGAAAGAACCCGAGAGATGATCAGGTAATTGGTGAAGGGATGAGAAAAAGTGTTTTTGTTGGCGTGCTTCTTTAAATTAATGGAGGACTCCATTTCTTTGAAAAAAAATGTGAATTGATTGAATGTGATGGAAAGAAGCACAATGAGTGCTATATTAGTTAGATCCCAGGGAATAAATTTTAGTTACCACTGCTACATATGTGTTATCCCGCTTTCACACGACCAAGTTTTAACAGTGAAACTCAGCCCATGTGTTGGCCAGATTTACCGGCCTGAACAGTATGCCAGGAGAGGGACTCCTAGCAGTATAGCTATCTATGATACTTGGAATCACTGCCTCTCAGCGACATACTGTCCTGTGCTACATATGTGTTACCCGGACTTACATGACAGAGTTTCACCTGTGAAACTTGGTCCGTGTGTTGGCTAGATTTACCAGCCAGAACAGTATTTTGGAAGAGGGACTCATAGCATAATAGTTATGTATTCTGCTAGAAGTCACTGTCTCACATCGGCATACTGTCCCATGCTACATATGTTACCCCGCATTCACATGGACCGTGTTTCACCTGTACAACTAGGTCCATGTGTTGGCTGGGTTCACCGCCTGAACAGTATGCCGACAGAAGGACTCCTAGCATAATAGTTATCTATGAAACTAGGGTTCCCTGCCTCCTAGCAACATACTGTCCCATATGGATTATACTACAGGACAGTACATCATTGGGAGGCAGAGATTCCTAGCATCATAGATAATTATTTTACTAGGAGTCCCTTTCCCATCATACTATCTAAGCCGATAAGTCCAGCAAACACAAGGACCAAATTTCATGGTTGAAACTTGGTTATGTGAATACGGGTTTAAGTTTGATCTTAGGGATCATATTAGTATATTAGTCATACTTTATATTATTTTTGAATTAAAAAACAAAAAATACAAAAAAGTGTTATTATCTAAATAAGAAACGAATAGAATCTGCTCCCCATCGATATGTCATACATCAGAGTGCATTGGTTTACCTTTACCCTAGATTTTTTTTACCCTTCCTATTCTGAAGGCTGAGATTTTGTGCTGTTGACTTCTTGTTGTATTTAAAGTGTGTGATAAAACACAAAGTCATCTCCTTTCAGAGTTGGCAAGGGGCACCCACCATCTGCTGTGTTTGTGAAAGAAACATAAATAAAAGTCCTGCCCAATGACGACTTTGAAGGCCTTGAAAGAATTGTGGCATTTTATTTTCCACCCAATATGGCATGCTCAGGGTGCGGGTAACACAGGCATACAAATCACTGGGGATAAGGTATCAGCCTGTTCCTCTTTTAATCACCTCCCTCCCTACAAAGTTATGCAGTAGCTATGAAGCAAACAAATACACTTGATCAAGGGTATCTCCAGCATTCTGCTCATGGTCACTGATAGCTACTGATAGGAATGTAGGAAATACCATAAGGTCAATGTGTGCAAATTGTAAGCAAAGACAGTATGCAGCTCCACTTCAGATTTCCGTGGGTAAAAGTTGTTCCACTTGAAAACAGGCTGACGGGAAATAGTACGGTGACTTATTTCTGAACATATAGATATTTTTTTTAGAACATTTCATTTTACAATTCCATCTGAATTGTGGATATAAAACAGCAAATTGTCCTCAGGATGACATCAACTTAAAGTTACTGTCATAAGCTATGAAAAACAAAATAATAATGTTGCGCTAACCCATGTTTCCACTGTAGGGGTCAGTCCCAATCCACAGTGCATGGTTACTCTCACCGACCAGCGAGTTCACCAAATGAATATTAAATACATACAAAATCATAATAGCAGTGCACATAATAGAGGTATCGAGATGCTACACGTTTCAGACTAAACTTCTCCTAAGACTTGCTAGGACAACCAGGACTTGCAGGAGGGCTGCTATTTCTAAATGATACTCATACACATTAGACTAAAGTTGATATGGGGAAAGGCGTACTATGTCTCCCTAAGCCTCTATGAGGTCACCTCGCACTGTACAGGGACTTATTAGACCATGCTAAGAATTCTGGGAAAGGAATATGGAAATAAGTCTTCCTCTAGCGCCAACTGTTGGAAGGTAGCTGCCGATAGATCTATGCCTGGTTTTCCTAAAATCTAGTAGCATAATCTGGGAATAAAGCCAAGCCAAAATATCTTCTCCAAAAGGAAGAGGCGCCCACCTTCAAACAGCTGTTTCACGGTTATTGCCTCTCATCGGTGTGAAGCAGGGTACTGGATGGTTGGATTCTACCACTATAAACCCGGCACTGATCTATAGGGGCTATGTTCTGAATTAGGCAATACCTAATTTGTTTCCTTTTTTGTTTACTTAGGCTAAATTCACACAACCAAGTTTCTCCCGTGAAAGTAGGCCCATGTGTTCGCTGGATTTACTGGCCTGACCTTCATGCTGGGAGTGGGACTTCTACCATAATACTTATCTATGCTGCTAGGAGTCCATGCCTTTCAGCGACATGAAACTCGGTCATGTGAATCTAGCCTTATTATATATGGAAACTAGAGAAAATGTGTTAATTTTTATATTTTTTATTATAATTTTAAAATTTATAAGACTTTTAATTTTGTTTTTTTGGGTCTAGAATGTCTTCTTGCCTTCAGTGGTATTGTTAAACTTTTTCCCCACACAGAGATTTGCCAGTAATTTGGTTTTGTATATGGATGACCTGACCTTAGAATAGGCCATCAATATTAGATCTTTGGCATCTGACTCTCAGCAGCCCCACCAAGCAGCTGCTTAAAGGGTCAGAATTTGTTATCAATATGACCAGAACCAAGTATACAAAATATACGTATATTGCAAAACATAACCAGCTATTTTCAGGATTAATGTGAGGGAGTACATATGAAACCACTAAAGCACAGCTGTACAGCACGTGTGTTCTACATGTCAAGAACCAGATTAAAAAGAGACAATATATATAATTAAGTGATACATAAATAATGGACTTGTATCAGCCCCATACACATGTAACACATGTCCTCGAATGCACATGCTTTTCTCTTTGTGTATATAAGCTACAATTATACCTAATGTCCATGGCTCTACCTTCTTCGTTGCTTCTGTAAGTCACATTTTTTACATTTGCTGTAAAGTTAAATACAAACTATTTTTCCCTGTCACTAGTCTATGCGTAGGCAACCATTAAACTGCAACTTTTAAGCCTCATTCATATAGTTCTATACAGGCCATAATTCAGTTTTCAGTTTAAGGGACTTATTGTAAGTCTGAATGCAACAATCCATTGGAAGAGGCCACGAGGATGAGAGTAGTAGTAGTTGCAGCAATCACAATGCCAAGAATTTGAACCATATCCTCTTGCTATCCTCCTAAGCTGGTACAGTGCTGAGGGGCCTACACTGCACAACCATTATGGGCTCTCCAACCACCATCAAGATCAGGGAGGCTTAGAACCATTAGGATGTACCCAGGGGGAAAATACTACTACCACCATCAGGTAGTAGGTCAGAAAATGTGTAGATGTGTGAGGCGCTAGATGTGTGTGGGGGGGCGCTAATATAATGTTCAACAGGCACCACCTGACTTATCCTTATGAGAGCATTTCTTAGAGATGGCTTTGTAATCCTTTATTATTTATTCTACTTATAGCTCTTTCTTATCTCATTTCTTTTTCTTTCTTGTTACCTTTGCAGTAACTATTTCAACAAGAATACGAAAGACTGATATGAAATTATAGTCAATTTTTGGTTGGAATTATTGTGTAGAAGTGGTATAACCAGTTATTAAATGTGAGGGTGCAGTGCAAAAAATCTGCAATAATGTAAGACATCTGGAATAAATAATTTATCACAGCATTTAATATGCCAACAATGTTATGATCTACCCAAACACCAACAAGTTTTAGCTTTGCCCAATTTACCAGATTCATTGAATCTGTGAGCAGCACTTACAAAACTTGGATACGGTTTGGGTGGTTTCACACACAACATTTTTTGGAAAAATGTCACTGAGTTTTTTGATGTGGTTTTTCAAGCCAAAGCCAGAAGTAGATTCAAAACGATTGGGGAATATGCGCTATAAAAGAAGGGCTTGAGCATCTCCTTTCTGCTGCATCTACTTCTGGATTTGGCACCATTTAAAGGCCAGCAGAAAAAGGGCATTGTATACACCCTTACCAAAAACACCACATAAATGTATTCAACAAATCCAAAAGCTGTGTTACTAAAAAATAACTTTTAATATACCCATAACATAAAAGGCTCACAACCTGAGTGTAAATGTGACCTAATCATAAAAAACACTCACAAAGAAGCATAAGCAAAAACCAGGTCAATAAATGGGGGCCAGAACCCCTTACCCACAACAAACTCCCTGTGGTCAGGCCCACAAAACAAAAGTGTATCATACACTGAGAATTGTGGTCTTACCCATCAAGCGCCGATGTTCCAAAAATCCCTACAAGTCTGCCATAAATCCAATAAGGAAGTTACCAGATGTTCTAAAATAGCAGTCAGGTCCAGGAAGGGTGACGAAGGGCACGGTGATCTGGATGTGGTGATCCTGTGATTGGTCACAAAAAACCTTATTCAAAAGCGGACCTGCACTCTCTCTATAAGGTCCTGTGAGATCCTAGGAGTCCCTAAATAGCTTATCCAAGAACTGTAGTCCTAAACAGCAGCCACTATGTGTCAGGGATGTTACACTTGTTGTTGCTGCTTTAAAGTTGCCGGGTTTAAATAAAGAAGGGTTGGTGGTTGCAGCTTTAAGGTTGCTGTGACAACACAGGGAAGCTTCCTGAGCAGGCCTTTTTAAACCCCTCCCTATCACTCAGCTGTGCTGGCTAATCAGTTCTCTAACTCCTGCTAAGCACCTGACTGTGATTTGACCCTTTTCAGTTGCTGACCCGGATTGACAACCATTCTGTTTTCTCTGTCACTGTGAGTAGTGTGTGTGGATTGGGTGTAGGCTCCTGCTGAAGTGCATTTATTTGTAATACACTTTCTGTTCTGGTGATTCAGATTCAGCAGAAGGCCACCTCTTCTTGCGAGGAGCTCTGGTGAAGGCGTCTGAGGCCAGTCTTGGCTCACAGTAGTGTTTTGCCTTTAAGTAGCATTTTCTACTGCTCGCAGTTGTCAGCCCTTTTCTGCTGCTGCTCTCCTATAGACTCGTTTATTTCTTACCTTGCATCTGAATCATAACACTATGACTGGAAGTTGGCCCTAAATGCAAAAGCCATGGTTGCCCCTTAATCAAAACAGGAAGGAGCTCCTAATATCATCCCTTATTGTAGCAACGGGGCCTGTTTTGCCTTATTTCCTGAGGCATGTTAGGGGACATGTAAAAAAAATTTAAACAAAAAGGCAGAGGCAAGAGTTATAACCACAACCTAATAGTATTAAAGCCCTATGTCCATAATAATCCAAGGGTTTATTCAGTGTAAATCACAAAAAGGAAAGTGGAGACACCAGTAGGCCCAGGTTCAAATACAAAAAGAAAAGTGGACTGTGACCAAAAGGGGAACTGGTTGACATATGACTCTTATACTATAAGACCATGGTTATAACTCTTGTCTCTGCCTTTTTGTTCCTTTTCAGGAAATGAGGAGAAACATGAATGATATTAATAGCTCCTTTCTTTTTTGCTTAAGGACCCTTGGGTAGGTTGGGACAACCTGTAGTGTCAGGTTCCAGTCGGGATGGCAGTTGTTTACTGCTTACTTACTTATTTAGGGACTTCTAGGGCCTCACTGAGCCTTACAGCGAGACTGGAGGTCTGTTTTTGAAGGTGTTTTGTAACTAATCTCATGGGACTACCACATCAGGATCACCATGACTTTTCCCACCCTTTCTGAACCTGACTGCTCTTTTAGAAACTCAGGTGACCTCATTATTGGATTTTTTTGGCCTACGGCAGACTTGTGGGAATTGTAGGGACCATCAATACATGATAAGTAAGACACTAATTCTCAAAGTATGGTCTGATACACTTTTGTTTCTGTGGACATGACCAGAGGGAGTTTACTGTGGGCTAAGCGTTTACAGGTCAGGTAAGGGAATAGTTCCTGTTACAGGCCAAGGTCTAGGCAGATCAAGCCTATGAAAAGGTGGATAGTCATAGAATGATGGTCAGGAACAAGCGAAAGTCAGGCACAGGTATCAGGAAGGATGAAATGATAAATAAGGAACTAATAATGTAACAAGCAGGTGTCAACATATAGGCCAGTAGAGAAAAAACATTGGGCAGGAAATTAGCTAGCTTGCTCAGGTGCCCTGCTGTGGGCGTGACATGAATGTATATATATATATATATATATATATATATATATATATATATATATAAACAGGTGCAGGCTGGGGATGGATGAGGACAGATTAGTCGGCTTGCAGGATGACACTTATAGAGTCAGGCAAGAGAAAGGGAGAGGAGGACGAAGAGGAGTGCAGCATTGTGGAGAGGCAGAACATGGCGGATGGAGTAAGTAACAGTGGCAGTGACTGCTGGGATTGTCCAGCCTTACATAGCAGTCAAATGCTGATAAATCAGATTTTGTCAATGGCTACTAAGCGTGTATGGCATCTTAAGAATTTGACTTTCATCAATAAACACACAGACAACATGGCATCCTCATAATATGGTAAATTTGTTTTATTGATATGATATTACAAAAAAAGTTACAATAGGTGCAGAATCTGGGCGGTTGTAAAGTTGCATATTATGCTGAGTGCACATAAAATTGGACAATCTATGACAAAGGTACCATAGCATTGCCAAAAAAACAATCCATGAAAAGCCATCAGTCCACTGGCAGCACATGAGACAACATATCCTTCATATAGTGCAGAGGCAACTCATTCCAACCACACAGACATGGCTGTTCCAGTTCTACGAAAGCCTCTAAATTGGTGATAAAAATGGCTGTACTTTGGCTCTGTAACATATAGACCCTTTGCATCAGTAATTGTTTCTTTTATCCAGTAAGGCAGAAAGTGTATGATACAATATTGTGACGACAATCTGAATGATTTACCAGAATCTAGGAAAATGCAACATAAACATAAAACTGACAGATACGGTTCTGCGGTGCATGAATTATATGAAAGTCCTTTAACTGTCTTAACTGTAACATAATGTATAGGATATGGTACAATATGGAGACATATGCTTTATAATGAATGACATGCCTAGAAAATTATGAAGTTGGTGCTTTCCATTCAGCTTGCTTGAAAAACATCTGCTGGCGGATCAAACACACACCAATAACATATATATTTAACAGTCCCTGCAATAAGATGCTGCCGCATAATGGGGGGCAGCAACCTCTCCAACAGTGAATGCATATGAACTTGATATGAAATATTAAACCTGAAGAAAAGACATCATTTGCATTGCGTTTACATATTGGAAGAAACACTTTCACACAAAGCAGTGTCTTACAATGAAATGGCTCAGACCTGCTACCTACACTTTTTTATTTTTTGCATGTTTGAGTTTTTTTTTTGTTGTTATTTGTTTTTTTTTTGTATACCAGTTGTTATGCTGAAAAAAAGGTTTTGTGAAAGGCAGCGAGCAACATGATTTTCACTGTGTTTCTTGCTCTTTTTTTTATTTTTTTTTAATTTTTAATAATTTTTCATAATTATTTTTTTTACACATTTTTTGGTAAAAAGCATTTACAAAGTTCTAAAAACTAATAGTATAAAATGTCATTGAAATGTTTCTTTCTTCTTCCTGATTCATGTTACACACCTTAATTAAACTGTGGTCTCCTTTGTTAAAACCCCTCTGCATTTTGCATTATCAATAAATAATTCCGTTCATTTTTTTTTCCTCCTTGTGTCCATCGTATTGCAATGTAATTTTTACCTTTGCTTTTATTTTTTTATTATCATTTTTTTTTTTTTTTTACAAAATGTATCATGGCTCAACATTGCAAGGAAATAATATTAATATCATATAAAAATGATTACACAGTAAAAATACCTAATTACATCCTCCCATCTCCATTTCTGGAGCCCTCCCTATTCCCAGACCCTATATCTCCTCCTTGATATGAAATATTATACAGTTCAAGTAGTCTTCCCATAGTTTTTATGGTACAGACAAGAGAGGAAAACATAAAACAACCAATAAAGTGGCAATGCCGTCTAGCTGGTTGATTAGTTGCCAACTGTTTGGATGACATCATTGTATTGCAGATTCCAAAAACCAATAATCAAATTATTTTTTCTTACAATTCACAATTATAAAATTCTCCAAAAATTGTGGAGTTCACCGATTTTTTATTTTTTTTTAAACGTAAAGATGTCATATCATGGGTCAAACTTTCTGACAGCTTTCTACATTGGTTATGCCCTCTTGCAACTTTAACTAAAAGCTGTGTCTCTATCTGTATCTGATTTTACACAAAACCTTTTAGTTGTCATTATCAATATTACGGACATCTAGTGTACAAGATAGATATCGGTCTAAGGTGTAATGGACATGCATAAATTTTTTTGAAAAAGTTGCAAGATGGCATTTACAAACCAATATAAAGTTGTCTGAAAGTGGTTACTGAAATAAAATATGATTTGGGAAGATTAACTCAGTGGTTTGTTCAGCAGTTTTGCCAACCCGTTCAAGATCATTATGTTTTCTTGAAGAAAGAGATCCCTGAAAATTATTTGTAGCAAATATTTGCAATGGATCCTTCTTAGTTAAACAAACTTGACACTCAACTATAAGGCGTTTTATGAAACAAAAGTAAGTACACACAGATATTAACTGAGCAAGGTATTGGGATCAATACTCCCTATAATTCTCTTATCTTACTCATAGACTGGAGAATATTCTTTAAGCCATCTCTCCCTCTCTTTCTCACCTATCTCAACCACTTCATTTTTATCCTACTGAGTAAGCATTCCAGTTGCCAAAGCAAGCAATGGAAATTAAAGTGATAACATTACTGGTTTGTTGTTTTTTTTCCCCATAGGTATCAACCCACCCTCTATAGGAATGATCGAGATCAATTTAGCAAATTAGAATCTGACACTTGCACTTAGCCCTACCCTAATATACAGCACATGCATCTCAATAGTAACAGTAATCCTTCAAGTCCAACATGGCAATGATGTAGAGCGCACCAGACAACACTCAAAAGTTTTAATGCAACAGATTTTTTATAGAAGTCATGATGTGAGTAGACACTAACCACTTTACATAAAACACCATATCATCTATGATGCTCAACTTGTTAGGCGCAAAATTGTGATCATACGTTTCCTAAGAGCTGTCAATTGCAGCATCCTTCGCAAAGTGAAAGTTGCTATTCGATGATACAGTCTACTAAGAGACTCTTGAAATATACATGAACTCAACTTTGGACCTCATATATTAGTCTAGAACTTTACAATTACAACTCTATTTCCTGGTGAAGGTGCAGACTATTGTCTTTTTCAGTGGTGGATAAAACTGGCTACAGTCAGGGTTACCAAGATGAATTTTTCTTTATCTGGGCAACTGATACAAAAACTACAGACAGCCAACATTTTCTATAAACAACTTGGAAACCATTAAGGCTCCATGCACACGAATGTGTGCTAGCCATCGGCTATCACAGTGACCCTTTCTTTTCTATGGCCCTGTGTGAAGGGTCTGTGAGCCCGGGACAAAACTCAGAACAGATCCTATTCCTGTCCGTTTAGCAGCCTGGACTCACTACATGAAATCAAAGGGTCCATGGAGGGTACAGACAGCCCATGTATATAATCCCTGTGCCATCCATGCCATTTTCCCACAGACCCGTAATCTTAGGCTTCATGCACACAACTGTTTGCGATTTCAGTGTACTATCCAGGTTTTCCCTGGATAGCATACTGACCCATTCATTTCAATGGGCACATGCTGCCATGTTTTCCATGAGTCTCTGCCAAGTTGAATTTTTCTTTATCTGGATAACTTATCCAAAAAAACTAAAGTTTTCTACAAAGAACTTGGAAACGATAAAGAATGATAGGGATTATTCTGTAAATCATACTGTACATGTCTGTACTGTAGCTCGATATATTGATGTGAACTCAACATGATGTATCAATTTTTTTCACAGACAATGGAAAAAAAGTGACCTATTTTATGGACTGTTCAAAAATTTTTAAGTTAGCAACCTTGACTGCAACTACGCCACGCTGGTGGAGATAAACTCTATAATTCAGATGTATCACACACTGCCATGAAGCAAAGTTTACGCTCCCAACAAACAAGCTATTCTCAATAATCTCTTATGGATCAATGCTAAAGCAAGTATATATTGTGTAGTGAAATATCAGCAGTGCAGTGCTATAAATTGTATATTAAAATAGGATACTTGATTTTTTTTTATATTATGCGCAGGTGGTATGAGGGTAGGTGAATGAAGTGAAAAATCCAATAAAGGGAGATGATGGTTCCATTTATACTAGTGCGTACAACTTAAAAACTAGAAATATTATTTTGTAGAACAAGTGCTGAAAGATTTTTCGTATTATTTAGTGGCACTAAATAAGTCATTAAAGGGGTTATCCAGAATAACGAAAAATAATAAAAAAAACTGCTCTATTTTTTCCACTGAAACAGCACCACTCTTATTTATAGGCTGTGTCTGGTATTGCAACTCAGCCCCACTTTAATGGAGCTTAGCTGCAAAGCTAACAAGAATGGCACTGCTTCTGAAAAAAAGCAGACTTTTTTTTCTAATCTTGGACACGCCCTTTAAGTAAAATCTGGTTTTACGTTTTTTTATTTGTTTACATTACATATTTTATCTCAAGTGAATGTTTGGTCTGCTCAAATTTTGATGGAATCTGCATTATTTGTTACATTCTGTCCTGACTAAATGGGGATTTGATTGGTTTAATCTAAGAATAATGTATGGAAGGAGGATGATCTTTTTGTCATACAAAAAAAAAAAAATCAAAAATATTCAGTGCTGCATGTAATATAACCTAAATTAAAAGTCCATATGGCTATTTTCATAGGTTGAGGTGGTAGCTCCAAAAATTATGTGGAATCTACAGACTTTAGTAAGTACTATAGAAATCAGTTCTGCATGGGTGGGACTAACTGCAAATGTAATGATATATTGTACTGTAATTCCCTTTTTCCTAGGTCTGTGAGTGACCACACAACGGCATTCCATATTCTTATGAATGTAGGTGAATGGCTTCATTTTAGGTAACGCCCTCTATACAATTCTGAGGAGGGAAAAAGATACTTTTCTTAAAACGAAAAGCATTTTTTTTCAAGTTCAATAGATAATCTATTATGTTCATTCTATGGCGAGGATTCATTCATCTATGGAAGCCAACACGGAATGATTTCCGTAGTCTATGAACCCTAGGCTAAATCTGAAACTTCAGTCCAGCTCTTCCCCTCATTATAACTTTAGCACCAAAAGGACATTATATTTAAAATATCATGTCCCCTTCTTTCATTGCTATACAAAAAATTCCATAAAAATAGTGCTTGACTTTTTTTTACCTTTTAGCAAAAAAAAGTAATAGAATATATAGATATATTATACATATATAAAATCATTGTAATCTGTGGCATATGTGCAAAGCAGACAGCGCTCCAACTCAAACTAAAAAAGCATTCTGCCTACTTCCCCTTCGTTCTTTCTTAGTTCTCAATGATTAAAAGGTGCAAATACATTTGGAATCTTACGCTCGGCCCCCTAGAATACCAAAGACTGCAACACACCGACGTGTAAAATGTTGCAAAGCTTTGTAACACAGAGGAGTCAAGTAAAAGAGAAACCCCCAAAACCTTGCATGCCCTTAGAAATTCAGGCATAAAAAAGGTGCAAAAAATTTTGGACACTGACATTAAATGCTACAGGAAAAATAAAAAAGACATTAAGTAGTGTACAAACCAGGCATACGAAAGAAGAAAAAGTTCCCTTTCTGCACTGATTTTGCCCTTTCCAACCCTAAGGTATTTATCGGGATGGAATTTTTACAATACTTCCATTGGTAGACGATTTTTGTTTCTTTTCTTAGTGGCACATTTAGGCCTTGATGTGCCCCGACAAATACATTTTTTGCATATTCGTGTGCATGTATAGATGACTACTTTGCATCTTTGCATACATGTTCACATACACACATAGAAAGTTTCAGTCTGAAATGCAGTAAAACAAAAATAAACAAAGAAAAGGACACAAAAATCCACAGAAATATTTCCCACCAAAAACAATGTTGTTCCTGCTTTGGCGTCTCTCATTTTGTTCATTTTTTGTCTCTTCTGTGAGGTGTCACATGGAGTTTTTAGGCTTCACTTCTGTTGATAAGCTTGTTCTCCTTCTCATTCAAAGATATCAGAAGAAAAACAATCAAATTCTAGAAACAGAAAATGAAGGCAGTGGAATGTTCTTTAGTAGTGATTCCCGGCTCAATTGTGGGATGAATCTGACCCTTGATGAATGAGATGAGGCTGCTTCACAGGTAACGTAGTTAGTGGCCTATGTGATAAAACCTGCTGAGATTCTTCAATTTGCTGCACCCGCCACCGGTACTGGCGAGCACGAACAATGGCAGGAACCCCTCTTCGTAGACGCTGAGTAGATTTTCTTTGCCAAATGTCGTATTTGGAGTACTTGTGAGAATGCTTGTGATAGATGTCCTACAAAATATAGGAAAAACCATATCTGTTATCATTTTGTAACAAAAAATATACATATACCAAAACCATGAAGAAATAAAACACAATGAGCTAAATAAGATAAATGTCTTTTAACCAGAATCCCATCCACTTTACAGGTACTGTAAAACGCAGCGTTTTTGCAACGTGGGGTTTTAGCCTAAAGAACAAATTTTTCCTATAAACTATATGACTTATTACATAAATATGATTATTGAGTTCTCCCTTATTCATGTCCCTGACTTTACATCAGCCTTAAACAGTTGAAGACCAATGGGCTGTGGTCTCCCACTGGCAATGATCCTTAGGACACTGCCCTAATGCCCATATAGTCACTTCATCCTTCACATAAAAGTTCTGTAGACAATGGAATGGTTAAAAGGCATTTGGCCAAAGTGACTAAACCCTCATTGTCTGCACAATTTCACAGTCAATACTCCAATTCACTGCTTACTTTTACTCAGCAGATTTCTCGATCAGATTAACATTACAGAAAACCTGACACCTTCACACTCACCTTGTTCTGGGATGGCATCACTGTGGCAGGTGCAGTGGATAGATCTCTCTCATTTTTCACAGGCTTCGCACAGTATGTCTCCAATAAATCTAGGTCACAACTTCGGAAGCAGCATTCCTCAACAATCCCTCTGTTAGGCCTGCGATTGGTGCGCACAGTATTCTTTTCTGAGAGAACACAAAGATGGTTATTAACAATTAGGAAAACTGATCTGACATTAATATGAGTGGGTTATACAATATAATCTAGTAAGGTTGATCAAGAGGTTAACAGTGCTCTATAGAATGCTTCAGGCTGCTGGTTTTCAATTTTATAAAATAAAAATGGAAAGGGGAGACTAAATTGTGTTTCTTTTCCCATTAGGGACATTTATGGCATATCCACAGGATATGTCATCAATATTCGATAGATGTCTGGGACCCACAACTATCTCGGTAATGACTCCTGACTCCTGTCTCATGGTGGGTTTGCAAGATGAGGATGCCATGTCTCTGTTCGCTCACGTCTATGCATGTTACAAATATAGAAAGCAGGAAGGCTGGTCCACATGCTCCCCTATCAGAAGAGGGCAATGACAGGTCCACTTTAATAGGCTTCTTAAAAATGGTGTTAGATACTTCTAACAATCATCTGCAGAAGTCACTTTTCTACTCTATCATTTGCATCAGCTGCATCCTTTGGTTCTGCAATATTGGTTTCACAGCTTGGACTGCTCTTGCCTCTTGGAACATTTCAACTCTTGTAGGGACAAGATTCCTGGAATCGCAGACACCAGAAGTTTTTGGTCTCACGCCAATGCACCAGAATCCCTTTAGTCTACTTCTTTTTTTCTTTTTAGATAAGATAAATCAAAACCTAATGTATTTCAAAAGTTGAAGTCTCACAAAAACACTGGAGAGCAGTATCGGAATAGCTACAAAACTATAATATATACCAACACTTTCATACAAATTACAGAACATCACATGACACTCTAATGTAAGTACTAATATAGATGTCTTATCCATTTGTAATCCTCGAATCATACGTTATGCAGATTTAATTCCGCTGGACACTTATCATCCCATTCCTAAATGGACCTGAAGATATCAGATAAATATTCATGTCCCTCAGCTCAAATACCAGCAGAGTAAGCCATGTAAACAAGAGTCTTGGATTTCACTCCTGGATAGGGGGTGTCACACTAAGCTCGCTCAGCTCTTTTCCATTAATTCTGCTTTGGTAGGTTAACCCTTTTATGATTCATGAGCTATACTAGTGAATTACTGTTTGATCAGTATAAAAATAATCTATCGGACAGAATTAGAATGACTTCAAAACAAGTAGAAAATGATAACAAGGGTAATGAGCATGCTCAGTCAGATGTGTGTCCATCCTTACCTTCTTTCTTGGTTCAAGGTACCCTAAGATAAGAGATCTGAGATGACCAGATTTGAAAAAAAAACCTGATACAATATTTTTTTCCTTAGACTTGGTCATCTCATGGCACTCAAACATAACTCATAAACCAAGCTGGAAGATAAGAAAGGAGACATCTGTATGTACTAAGCCATCCAAGCCAGGGAGAAATAATG
Source organism: Leptodactylus fallax (assembly GCA_947044405.1). NCBI lineage: Eukaryota > Metazoa > Chordata > Amphibia > Anura > Leptodactylidae > Leptodactylus > Leptodactylus fallax. The sequence continues at coordinate 692,550 of CAMRHE010000412.1, forward strand.
TACCAAGCCACCCATTCATTGGTCAACACCAAACTAAGACACATCTTAGAAATAGTCAGTTTAGATTACATCTTATTAGTTCATTTTCGATAGATACTTTTTATTTTTAGCTCTGTAATCTACTGATGACATTTCACCTTATCCGGCAGAAGGCAATCATTGTGGTTACCCCTCAATTCAGTGGAATAATACAGGATTGCATAATTTTCCTTTATCGTCTAGGCAGCTCTTGTGACAATGTCTCAAGGACAGATTGTAACAAAAGCAGAAGTATCCTCAGAAATGATTAAGACTGCTCTTGTCACTTATGGCCTACATAAAGGATAAGGGGCATCACAGTAAATCTAAGAATGGCCACCCTGGTAGTTATAGTTCCTACAATCATAATTCACTATCCTAAAAATACTTATTTCCCCCTCCTAGAATAGTATTAATAGAAGCGTCTGAATAATTCACACTTGTTTGATAAAGGTCGCTATAATTGTAAAAGTTCAACACAGGTTCCCAAAACCTATGCACTATAAAGGATAGGATTAACACTGAGCCCCAAAGGAGTCAAATTGGCTTGACTTAGTGTATGTGCACTCTTACATGTTTGACTTCCTTTACTTTTAATCTGAAAATAAGGAGAAAAGGAAATGCCACCATGATAAACCAACCATAGTGTCTTCACTTGACCTGTATCGGTCTTAGAAAAGACGTGGTAAAATAAACAATTTATAGAAAGGATATCCCGTCACATATATACCACTTTACTATCTGCCTGCTAGCATATATTATTAGCCTGAAGAGCTGCAAGGTAACAGCAATGTCCATTGTTTGACATGGTTAAAACTCAAGTATACTTGAAGGGTTTTCCAGTTAGAGCAAGTTACCCCATATCGAAAGATCAAACGGTTTACTGTATATAAAATGCATCTACTGTCTACAGCCTTTAGATATGGAAGATCCTGCTCACAGATGGCAATAAGCTGAAGTCTATGGCCAGCTGAACTGCTGTGAACATTGCAATGATATAACTGACTAATAATGTACCCAAGCTAAAAGTGAAAACTCATCAAGATCCCAAGAGGACCCTTCTTGAATATTCTGAACACTGACCATAGTTCTGTCCATACAGATGTATCCCACGTCAATGGATGAGCGTATAAAAACAAACATTGCTTTCCTGTAGAACCCTTATAGTTACTGGACTCATAATGTGAAGTCTATATGTTCAGGCTTGATATGTTGATATACTGAATTGTTGATTCAGCATCTACCCTACAGATGTTCCATGTCATTACACATAACAGAAGGAATCCATGTCCGTGTGGTTCACTGTTTACTTCACCAAAGTTGCTTAAAAAGATCTCTAACTTCTAAATAGTCAGTAGAACTAAAGCTCTGGGGTTTGCACTACCTTATGATGTGGCCGCTTACCAAGTGACTATGTTTGATCAAGAGATTTATTTATACATGCAGATTTTTTTTAGCATTTTTTCATAGTGTTAATTATGTATATATTTATTCTAAAATCATTTTCCCTCCATAATTACAAGTTACCGAAGGGCCGGCTGGCAAAATATATAATTAACATAAAAAGTGAATGCATTGTTTAGAAAAAGCTGTCTGACTTATATTTGCTTGTTTGGTCGCTGCGTTTTTATGGGTGAGTATAATATATAAGGCTTGGATAGCCAATTTTCTTGGAATTTAAAGAGAAAATACACATTTAGCAATCTAAGCATTAGTATTACAGGGCCTATATAGAAGAAGTCCTCACAAAAAAGGAGGCCGTTCACGTACCTACTGTGCAGCATTACAATAAAGTTTCTCCTAAGACTAGTAGAACTTCTAGACCAGAGCTTGGAGTGGCCGCCTTAATCCCTTCGTGTGATGGCCCGAGATGCGCCAAAACTATTAAGAGGCTCTGGTCTCTTAATGATTAAGGAATTGAAACCCACGCCAGTAGGTTTTAGCTATAACTTATTTGTCGGGCCAAAGGGTCCCCACCCTGGCCTTCATCCTCTCTCTACCTACTTTTTTGAAAAGTGGTGAATGGGGTGCAAAATTAACAAAAGTTGCAATTTTTTCAACTGAGACCAACCCTTGTGGCAAAAATTGTTACTTTTTCATGCCTTGTATGCCAGAACACTGTTGTACAAGGCATGATATATCGGCCCCATTAACTTTATTAAACTGCAATTTCCATCTTCTAAACATTTACAGCATATACAAGGACTCAAAAACTCTGGTTTACAGGTCCATATCTGCACTAGAGTCGTCTCGTAGTTAAAAGATATGCTGTATTCAGAATCTGCACTTCATACATAGTCTTATGAACTTTCCCTCCTGTGATCTCATGAACATGGCAGTCATAAAGTAGCACACAAAGTCCCTTTAGTTATTTAATAAGGATCTGTAGGCACTCCGTGCTGCCATATGGTGCCTCTGTGACTACCTGTGTAATACAGCATGCAATGAAGCATGATACAGTCTTTTTTCCCTAATGGATTCCATATGTATCCATAAGAAAGACCTCCTTGTACCTCCATATCGAGTCATAGGTACAGTATAGCAGGCACACTATTATGGTTGTATTTTGTATGGCAGGGTTTACAAACCCTATTACAACTTTATATTGTTCATCATCAGTGATGACTTAGAATGAATGTCAGATACAAGTTGGTGCCAATGAACATGTTCACATTCACCAGCGCGGGCTGCCAGCCTGGCCTCCTTGACATACAATAATTCTGAGACATTTCTTGGTTGCAAGCAAAGACAAAGTCCTGTTAGCAATAAAAACTTCACTTGACTGTAAAACATTAAATCAACAGAAATTCAGCGTACTTTGTTAAGCTGTGTCTGGCAAGAGTGATGGCGCGGGCTTTAGTAGCTTATATTAAAATGAAAAAGAGAAGAAAAAAAAAACATTTTTGTGGAAAGATTCTGCCTCCGCAAACAAAAACAATAACCCCCAGTGATTATACTTTGCCTTTCTACAAGGCAGACTAAAAGATAAGAGCTACAATTACCAAGGACACTCCGCACATCTATAAAGTCAGGCTCCACCTTCCATTCACTTTAATGGTGGCAAAGTTAGAGTCACCTGATCAGAAATGTCCCTATTATGATGTCATTATTAGAATCACTCCCATGAAGGCATCTCCTTTCTATAGGTCCAATTAGGGAATGACAATGCCATGGACTGGGTCTCTGCTCGGACTCCTTTCTGTGAACTAGAGCGGAGAGCTGCTAACAAAGAACTCTCCAGTGGACGAGGCCTGCCTATGGTCTACATGGTCTTCCATTCATATGTATAACCGCCATGTACTACTACATATTATAGTATATTCCCCTACAAGTGATTGGTACAAATTTCTCAAGATGGACCTACAGGTGATGGGCAGGCCATGGTATATGTGATACACTAACACTAACTTTATATATAATATCCACAAATTAGCTTTGCACTTGTAATATTTGCAGTGCAAAGAGAGTGAACACCAAAAGCATACATAGACTCATAGACAACCCAGCTGTGTTTTTGGGTCACATAAGGGTCCATTAGCCAGCACGACATGATTGGCCTTTTGGGCCATACATATTTCCTGCATTTTGTCCTCTCTCTCACGACATGTGTGCTGTAAATATGCTGGCAATTTCCTTTCAGCATCCTGCCCTTGTCCCTCTCTTACCTTAAACACCCTCTTTCCCTTTTTGCCAAATCAATCAAACTGAGTTAAAGGGGAATTTGAAGTAAACAATCTCCCTCCTCCCCCTCATCTACTCTCCCGGAGGAATGCAGGAAGCAACAAAGAGGGTCTTTGTGGGACCTAGCTCGCTGAACTACTGTCCCCCCCATTCTGCCTCCTGCCTGGATCTTCCTTTTCTCCCCTGCCAATTTTACCGAGAAGGACACATAGGCCAAGAATGTGCATAGTCAGCACAAGTTACAGGGAACAAACTCTTATCAGCTGTTCATAGAAAAGCACTTTCTCCTCTCATTGTCTATTGTACTATAGACAGCTGTCAAGGAATGGAGCAAATTACACTATGAAGTGTGACATCACAAGTCAAGACTACATTTCATAATGCACTACGAGGGCGCTTTCACTCCACGTTTATTCTACCAGTTTAACGTATGAGAAAGCTCCCAACTCATTGAAAAAAATGGATGCCAATAAGTGACATCCATCCTGGACATGTGCCTATGTTTTTTAACTGAATGCAACTTCCTTCATTCAATAAAAAACACAGCCATCGCTAGATTCCACCCAACATCAGGTCTATGGCTGCATCTGCCATATGCAATGGGTGCATATGTAAAACTGAAAAGGAGAACATAGTCTGAAAGTCAGACACCCGGAACCAACATACTTCTATGTCCTGTGAAAAAGATTCAGAATAACTAGTATTTCTGTAAACTTCTGCTCATTCTGAAAATATAGAAACACTTCCCCAGCAACGCACTTGAGCATGTTTTTGATCCCCTCTGGCGACAACAGGTCTGTGTCCCAATAGGGAGCAGAGCTTGGAAAGACTACACCGGCAGCAGTTGTTAGTTAATGACATTGCTCACATGTTTCTAAGTCTTTTGTTCTATGCAGCCATGAATTTATGAGTCTTTGAATGATTTCTATAGGAACAAGTCCCCTCCCAGGTAAGTTATAACAACGCATAGAAGTTTTATATAAAATTAAAATAATTCACTTACCAAAGTAGAAGCCCCGATCACCACAAACAAACTGCAACGTATCCACCAACTCTCCACCGCAGAGTGTCTCGGCCAGGCTCAACGTTCGGGATGATTCTGCTGTGTATGCTATGAAGGTGTAGAGGATGAACAGGGCATGTCGGTTGACTGGTATTCCTGGTACCTAGAGAAATTATAAAACAGTAGATGTCAATGGCTGCATTAGGATCAGGTAAACTGGTAACAACACATAACATTAGTACCAATTATCTGCTGTTGGTATAGGCCCTATGGGTGATGCCTGGTGCCAAACCAACCTAAACAAAAGGAGTTTTTTTCTGCATTTGATCAGTTTGATGTTTGAAGGTAACTTTTACCCTGTCCAGACCCAAGAACCCACTATCACGCCCCATTGACTGCTCTGGCTCAAGACTGCCCTCTTGACTGTAACTAGCTTATCTGACACAAGACTATCTGCAGCATTTTCTCGGGAATGGTGGGGACTAGTGGAAAAATTACAACTGTTCCTTAGTCAGCAAAGTGAAGCCCATTAAAGGGAGTTGGTAGAGGTTATAAAGGTCCTCTTTAAATAAACCTGACTGCTTTTATCCATAAGTAGCTCCACTATTGTCCATAAGCCACTTCTTGTCTTGCATCTCAGATCTTAGTTGAACCAGCTGAACTATGACAGAACCAGGTAAAGCCCATAGTCAAGCAATGTGCTACTTATGGAAGAAAACAGCCATGTTTCCTTTATCCTCCAAACACCCTATTTAGGACAGGTAATATTGGCTGTAAACACACCAGTACCATACATTGAACCATAGCCACTTACTTCCACCCCTTACTACCTACATCATGTAAGGTCTACCTCCACAATGTTGTATACACAAAGTACTAAAATGGTTTTATTCATGGGGACTGTTCCTCCAGGATACAAATAGACACATAGAAAAGAGAATGACTTCACTGGAAACAATGCCGCTTCATATTATACAAGTGGAGATTTTTTTTATTCTAGTAATTTGGTAATGGTCATCTATGAAGCCAAACAGTCGTAAGTTACTCGCCAGCAATCCAAGCCGTGTGGAAACAGGAAGCATAGCAGCTAGTGCCGTCTCCTGTGTATGACTTACATTCTTCCTTTATTTATTGTATTGGCTTCACGGACTGATCTCCAAACCTCTGCACCCAGTGGCTCAGAGAGATAAATTTAGCTCCCACTAAAACTTTCTATTCTATTAATACCCATAGACAATGCAAATCTTCATAAATTCTTGAGCAAACATTTACATTGTAGTCAAACCATAAATCTGAGATGTCAACCTGCAAGTAACTATTGTGATTCATTCCAATTCCTGTGTAACCTTCTGGAAGTGTTTTAAAGGGCCAGATGCACGTGATCACATAAATACGGCTGTCCCCGAGATGTAATATATGCGGTTTCTAAAGCCAAAGTATAAATGTTTGTGTTAAGACATATATGCATAATGACAGAGGAATTGCTCAGGAATGGTCCTGATGTATAATATAATATGAATTTTACAACACAGCTTATTATGTAATAACCACTGGTGTTTGCCCCCATTGTTTACACTGCTAAGTAGTTCAGTGTAGGTGGGATTGCAGTGTGGCTGACAGCTTTGCTATGAAACCACAGGTCTTGTGTTGGATCCAGAAAATGAAGAGATAAATAGGGTAAAGGAATACTCAGCATGCCATATATTGCCCATACAACCATGAATGGATATCTCCATATATGCAATGCGAATGACTTTTAACATCTACTATAGCCTCATAAACATGACACCCCATGCAAGGTATCAATGAGGTCATAGTGGCCAGAAGACCATCTATCAATATTGTCTTTTAAAGGACTGAACTGCAGTACCAGGCATGGCCTATGGATAACAGTGGCGGTGTTTCTAGAGAACAAAAACATTTTCTGTAATATCATACAACCATTTTAGTCATTGGCTGTCCCGTAGCGATAAATGGAGTGGCAGAGATTAAATACATGGTTGCCATAAATTCAAACAGGCGGCTAAGGATACTCATGATCAATGGGGATCCCAGCTATCAGGACCCACTGTTATTCCTCCTCGAAATGTATGAATACATTGCCAAGTGGGTGTTACCATTCCCTTTTGCAAGCAGACTGACATTTTCAGCAAGGTTGGACAATGCCAGAGTTTGCAGGGGCATGCCCCCAACTGGTAACACCAAGCTCCCAATGTATGCATAAATTTCAAGGTGGAGTAACAGAGGAACTGCACAACATGAGATGCTCCAGTATTGACCATTCATACTGACATGTATATACCTAGTCCAACAATGGTGGTGGTTATATTAATAGCAGGTAGGAGTATTTTCCCTGTTCCCTGAAGTTTTAGTAGACATCTGCATCAATCACTGTTGGCCGCTGTCCCAGAATCTACTTGAATGTCTCAGGATTTCTGGCTTGTTAACCTTGTTGTTAAGGCTATTTACTAACATTGCACTTAGGTGTAAATTTGTATTACTCTATAACATCTGATATTCGCTTCTAACGGCTATTGTAGTAAAAGCAAATAAAGCCTAATTCCTGAATGGTTGCTATGGATTAGTAGAAATGTTCCCATGGATGCAATTATTTACTATAAAATTACTTTTTTCCACTTTTAGTTCAGAAAAATATTGTGTTGGTTGAATTTTGGAACAGGAACAGCTAAGGCATTAGAATAATGGACTGCTCAGAGAGGTAACTGCAAAGTGTTGTTAGAAAACACCACGGCCCTTCTGGACTGTCCACATACAGAATGCTGGCTGATGTAGGCGACACTGGCTTACTGCGGACACTGCCTGCGGGCACAGCTGCGAATATGAATGCTGAACAGCCTAGAAGAGTTGCCATAGGACTGGTGAATAAACAACATAGAGTTTCATGTTATAAGGAGACGTGAAAAACACGTTATGACTAGTTCAGGGCACAATGACACTTTGGGGCAGCATGGTGGCTCAGCGATGCCTTGCAGCATTGGAGTCCAGGATTTGAATCTTCTATGTGGACTTTGTATGTTCTCCATGTGCTTGCATGAGTCCCACCCTACACTTAAAAAACATCCTGTACTGATAGATCATTGGCTCAAGGTCGCCATATACGTATGAGTATTCAATATATTGAGAGGTCAGGAAGATTAGTTGTCGACCGAATGCTCATTCAGCCAACAACCATTCCCCCTCACCTCAATATACAATGAGATGGGAGTAAGCTGCTGCCAGACACTTCTGACAGCAACTTATTTCTCTTGAGAAAAAGGATCAGGCATAGTGAAATTCAACAGGTCCAATCCTTTTATGCCCCTGACATATGGTAGGCCAAATGAACACTGGCCGATCAGCAAATACACATAACTAGTTTATTGTGCATGTCCGACTTTACTATGAAAGTGACCCCAGTGTGTATGGAATATAGGGAAATTACATTATGAGCCCTACTGGGGGCAGAGACTGATGTGATTTTTGCTAACCTATGGCATGTGTTGGCTTTATATAGGCAATGTAACATAAATAAACTATACCACGTGGCCATGTGTTACATACATAACATTTCAATATGCTGCAAAGTCACAACATGCATGTAGTTTGTCGATTTGTAGCAGCAGCCATAGGGTGCATTTACATCTGCATTGTTCCATCTGTTCTTATGGCCCATCGTAGGACCAGAAGTACAGATTAAACAATAAAAATGGATCCGTCAAATGACGCACAACAACAGATCTCAAAGGAACCCTGTTGATTATAATGGGGTGCTTCGGGTGTCCATTATTTCTTACAGGGCCTTTTTCGTCCACGATTTCAGGACTCTGCCCCAGACTCCAACACAGATGTGAATGTGGCCTCAGGTTGCAAACGTAGTTAAAACAACATATCAGACGGAGATGTGATGCGTAAATTCACAAAATATTTAGCTACAATAAAAGAATATAAAATATATTTGTATTTCCGCATAAAAGATAGCAGAAAACAAGCACAAAAGACACCGTCGCCTTTGTGTTAAAGTGCTGAAATGTGCGTAGGCAGCATAGGGATGTTTTTCAGAAGACAACATCTGCTAGCGTGCACTTTTATATATCGAGTATGCACCTTTAAGCACTTAGAATCATTATTCAGTTCTCAGCAGAAGTGAGTGACTGCAGGATTAAATAAACAGAACCATGTCCCACCAGGATAGGAGGCCTGAAATTACTTCCTTACATCAATATCCATGATACAAAATAAAATCTATGGAGGATTCCAAAATAATATATGTGACCCTGGAAAAATGTAAGTAAACTCATTGAAAATATTGCTCAAACTAAGTAAATGACCTCTAGGACTTCAGAAGTACATATTTGCAAATGGACTAGTTAAACATTTGCAGTCATGTATGGAAGACCAAACATACATTTCGCAAACATTCCCATAGACTGAGCTGTCTCCAATGGATTTAGCGTTGACCTAATTTATATTTTTACCTTTATCTGTTTGACTGGTATATTTGTCTAAAGTTGGCCACGCACAGTAGATAGAGGTTGGTCGAGCCTGCTCATTTCAGCAAGGCTACTATGTAATGTATATAGAGGGCCCCCCAACTCTCCCCCAATGGCAGCTATCAAGAAACATGGATCCTTTTGTTCTCGGAAAGATTACCTGTTGCCAGAGGTGTCAGGAGAGATAGAAGTCTGCCAACAAGTGTTCTCATGCCAGTTATCTAATGTCTATAGCCAGTCCAAGAAATAGTTACCATTTGAGCAAAAAAGGAAGGGGCTCCTGCTTTTTAAATACCATGTTACTGATGTACTAGAAGGCACAGCTGCATCTCTGCTTCTCAATGTTTCTAAGCCAAGTACTCCCTACTAAGATTACTAAGTACCCCGGAGGTATGAGCATACATTGTTTATTAAAAGCATAGCAAGAACACAGTGTGAATACCTACTGCAAACTTAGCATGTGCCCCTGGCATATATGTTCAAAGGTTGAGAACCTAAGCTTTAGATGACCTTCAAAGAAAGGCATCGTAATGTCATATATTTGGTGGCTTCGATCTCTCTACACAATAATTTGTCCTATCTTAAGAGCTCAAACACTCAAGTTACTTAGTGGTCATGGTGGCCTTGCACTAGGGATGGTGGGCTCCTACATAGGGTAAGTAGTATTTTACTAGAAAATTTTTATTTAGGTGGGGCACTTCTCATGGATAATATGATATTAATGTTCCAATTATGATATGACCAGAACGTTCATTAAAACTAGCACTGTAATGTATGTCCCTACTCCGAATGACCTTCCCCAAGGACTCTTCTGCAGAAACAGACACTTTAAGGAATTTCCCCAGCTTCTTTGTAAGTGGCAACTTGATGGACTTGGTCAGTTTAAGTGTTCTTGAACCATATCCATAATCCAATTTATACTAAACCAGTATCATCATAGAAAGTGTGGCAAATGTGACGTTCTGAAACAAACTAGCCCTGGTCACTTGGCAAAGTCGTAAGACAGGCAAATAGTAAAGGAGCAAATAACGCTATAAATTTTATAGAACAGAGACGTAACAGCTTCAAAAGAATAGGCTTAGTAGATTTTATGGCATCAGTACTGGTGGGTCAGGTAGGTGGTCGCTTTCACTGACAGCTCTAGTCAGCCTTGCCATTAACCATGAGAAGCCAGGGATAATAAAAGTCACAAAACTGCTGAGTTCAACCAGGGTTATACTTCAGTCCTTCCCTAACCTCTCTGCCTTTTCTGTTTGAGGAGCCTGGAATTTACTTTTAGCACTAAGATCTCAGAACAAACAAAGTAGCTTTTAAGAGCTCTCCGCTGCCACCTCTGAGTCGTATGTGTTTGTTATAATTACAACAATCAGATCCTGTCAGAAGTGAAAGGTTACGGTCGGAGTCCGTTTCCTCATACATGTTGTTGTTTCTGCAAATTCCCTAATTGGATGGTTTTAAGTTATATTAAAGAAAAGCAAGAAAACTTCCAGATTGGGACTCCAGTGGGGTTTTATGCTCTGAAATGATAGGAATTTCAGGTCAGGGCAACTGCAAACAATTAGCCATAACCTACAGTTCTTCCTTCCCTGGCTGCATGTCTGTGAGGCCAAGACAACTGATTTATTATCTTATGTGTTACTACTTATGTGATAAGTAGTATTTACTTATCTACACAAACTGAGGCGTAAAAGGGTTTCCCGGCCCCAAACTTATTTCTCATACTGATGCCCTATCCACAAGATAGAGCATCAGTACATGATCTGTGGGGGTCCAACTCCTAGTCCCTGCACAGATCAGCTAGTGAATGGACATAGGGGTGGTCCCGGGGAACTACAACGCTGCTGCTATTACTTGAATAGGAGAGGTGCTGCACATGTTCCCAATCCATTTGAAACTTCCAGCACCCAGTGGCTACAGTCACAGCTGATCTCTGTGGGGTTCAGGTGTCGGACCCCCACAGATCACATACTGATGACCAATTCTGTAGCTAGGTCATCAGTATAAAAAAAGAACATGTTGGGTGATCGTATGATGCAGAAAAGAGGTGTTTGACCTATGAAACAAAAAGTTGATGCCCTTATACACCATTAAGACTAACCTATAGTGAAAATTATGGACCCACTGCCATAAATACTTAAAAGAAACTAAGACACAACTTCTACATATTCCAAAAACATTTTGAATTTTGAAGCATTTCTTCAAGCACTATACTAAGCAAACCAGTTATCTGATAATCTTGCTGATTCGTCCAGAGTTTCAGGATAAAAGTTCATCACATGGCCATGAGGTCAAGCTAGCTTGGTCAAAAACTTTGACCTCTCCTTCCATCACATGACTGTGATAATCTACTTGGAAGAAGACAGTACACACAGGCCTAAAGAGGTCATCTATAGTCCTCTCCTGACCACAGTCATTAACCTACCTGATAATGATCCTATTGATTTTGCTTGAGTCAATGTCATACAAGGGGGGAGATACATAGGCTGCAGTACTGGAGAGGTTTGACCTTGGCTTACTAGTTTGTGAGTACTAACCTTTTGCTGTTCTGTAGGGTAATATTTGGGTGCTAAATATTTGTGGTGCTCAATTACACATGATAACAACATGGAAGATCATCCAGGTTAATGAGGTTGTAATACATTCTGTCATCTCCTTCAGAAGTCATACCCTAGTCATACGCTGCGTATACAAGACTATGTGGCAGTGACGGTTGTTACTTTGCCTTTGCCTAATAAGCATGTACAAGCACCCTAGATCCTGACTCATTACCGATGCCGGCTTTAGCCTCTTTAGGTATCAGACACATGTAAAATGACGCAAAGAGGTTTCGTGAAATGTGAGCGTTCACATAAACAAACTATTTTGTAAGCAGCTTAATGTAATTGGTGTCCTTAACCCTTCACATGAGTAGTATGCACAGATATGTCTGTTCTTGTCATTTGAGGGATTGTTTTCTGGAATCGCATCTAATATAAAAGTTAGGGGTTGACCTACTATGGTTACATTAGAAATGTCAAGCCCGGCCACACATGATAATGTCATGCTATGTAGACTCTACACACACTACAGAAGTGATGTGATAATTTGTATAGTGACATAGCTCCATCTAGTGTGATCACATCACTGTGCAATTAGTCAGAAGTCTCGTTGTGTTTGTGCCCCCTTGTATAGCCTTACTGTCCTCTCATACAATAGATCATATAGGCTGCACCTGCACCTTCTGCGGCTGCACCTGCACCTTCTGCGCCCGCTATTACTACTCAACCACAACTCACCAGCTTTGCCCTGTGACTACTGAAAAGAAGAGCAAAGTAGCCCATCTGTCCGTAACAGCAACTGAAAGAATGGCAAAACTATGACTGGCAATGAACGGGTGTAAAACTTCCCTCATTGCTTCACCGCACCCAGCTGAGGAGGAAGATGAAATCACAGCCCATCCACTAACGTGGATATTAAGATTACAGTTCTGGGTCATTTACAGCTTAATGACAATTAGTGGAGAAGAAGAGGGAAAAAAAACACAAGTCATGCAGGTTATGGTGGCAGGAGAAGAGTCACTGACGTCAAGAAATCTCCCTTAATTATCGAGCCCGCTGTAAAGGCTGCTCCTCTCTCCATATATTTAATCATATAATGGCATCCAAAATGTAATAAAAGGAGTGTTCTCTATAGCTAGGAGGTTGCACTGAGAAGTGAAGGTTCTCTAGGTTCCCAGCATACCTCATACTTCTACCTGACCCAAAAGCTTTGTTAGCGACTATCTGCTGTAGATCACAGAGGGGGCCATGGGTGGACAACACCCCCTTCGATTGGGTTGTCTTGTAAGTCCCATAGAGATTGACTGGAATGGCAGCGCACATGAATGACTGTTGCATCATTAAGATTGGGTATATGGTATCCCCATTCTCATGACTGGTGGAGACCCTGTGGTGTGACAAGTTGTGATGATGGGACAACCAACCCCTTTATTGAGAGGGTTCAAGAAGAGACGATGACATTGTTTCAGCAAAGACATAATACTAGATGTAACAGAGCTGATGTTTGCAGTTACTGCTGTGGGTTTAGGCTCTAAAATTCCTAGGCGAAAAAAAAATTCAAGGGTGTCTGTCACATTCAAAATGTCTTCAAAACCAATAAAAGTGCAGCATAGGGCCTTAACAGGAGCACAAACATACCATTGTGGCTGGAAACTTTTGAAGCAATGCAGAAATAATCATCTTTTTATGGATATGCAAATCAGTCTGCAAGTGCATCGAGGGCGGGTCCGGATTTGCCTACAGACAGCCACAAGTGTTCAGGCTCTCCTCTGGAATTGCTGCCCAATGCAGTCCTTTAAACTGTGAAGGCTAGTTTCTGCTTCTTCCTGCACCATAGCTATCTGTACGCAAATCTGGCAGAATAAGGCCCGTCCTTGATGCACCTGCATGCTGATTTGGAAAGGTATGTTTCTGCTCTTAAAGGCCGTTACACAGCACTATTATTGGTGTGGGAGACATTTTGGATGTGACAAACACCCTTTAACTTAATCTACATTTCCCATTTACATTGCTGACTTGACTATTGCAAAAGATCTTCAGTTCCGCAGAAGACAAAATTCAAAGGTCAGACATCCAAAATTGGCTTTTTTGTACAGGAAGGACATATAATGTGATGCGTAGCCTTTACTAAAGTTCATGCTGCTGCAAAGAGTGACAAAGCATTTCCTTTACATGGATCACAAGTTGGAATTTTACAAAGTATATATATACTAAAAAGGAAAAAGGTATGTCTTGACACTTGTGGCCTCTTTTGTTGAAGCTTTGAGGATGCTTTTGGATCTACTAGATACTCAACTCTTATACCAGTTTTCACTGGACTCCTTAATCTACTTTTACTCTTTATACCAGTTTTAGACCACACTGGACTCCTCCATCTACATTTCTGCTTTGTTCAGAATTTAAATGGAGTCTTTCACCTTCCCCAAGTATATACAACAGTCACCACTATGTTACAGAGCACATTACAGGGATAAAAACCATACCTCTGCTATGCATGTCAAGCTTGTACGCTTGGAGAAAAACAACTCTGAATTGTTATGCAAAGAAGGCAGTTGGTGCACTGGCGGCGGGCCTTCAGCTTCCTGGAGCACTGCTCTTGCCACTCAGACCCTTACCACCTCCTGTCTGTGCCATCTCGCTGCCATGACCCATCCTAAGTGAGTGGCAATGGCAGCGCTCCCAAGGCTGCAGGACCACCCCCAGTGCACCAATGGCCTTCAAGACTTCAAAGTTGTTTTTCTCCAAATCTATAAAAGAGACATAACAAAGGTATGTTGTTTATCCCTGTAATGTGTTCTGTAAGACGGTGGCAGACTCCCATTAAATCATTTAAAGAAGACACGTCAGCTCTCTTGACATCTCTATTTTAGTACATACTTATATGTCCATTTGCTTTATCATCTTAATAATACATAACATCCTATTAAGCCTATATCTGGTTTATGGCAATATACCCCGCCTGCCGCTGCCAGAGGTTGCTTCTTATAAGATTTCCCATCAATCATATGCATTGAAAATAAAGCGTTCTTCCGCTACTACCTGCGCACAGCCAGTCGCATTCAGCTGACAAAGTCATGCACATCATCTGTTTTTCTCCAACAGTTTTACCTCCTAGCAGCCCTGGCTCTATAATCCTAAACTTTCTCTGGATCAAATCATGCCGTCTGTGTTTTGCTTCACAATTAGGCCGGCAAGGGGGGAAAAAAAAAAATTAAAGGTGTAGAGCAAAAAAAATGGAGGGGGGAGTCAGCAACATCTGCTCTCTTGCTGCTACTCCTGCATGTTAAAGGTTCCCTCATATGCCCCCTATTCCCTGTTGCTCAACAATGCAGAAGCCTTTCCAACTCTGCTCGCTCTCTCTCTCCTTCTCCAAACAATCACTGCGGAGAGAAGGCAACTGGGAGAGAAAGAGGAAGAAAAACAGAATGAAACAAGCAAACAACAGACTTTTTCAGCTGGCGACGTGCCATCACTTAGCTCGCTATTCTGGCTGCTTTCACTTGTTTTGCCTGAATATTCTCTCCTTGGGGATACTAATATGATAAAGGGGTGTTTTGTTTCCAAAGTAGTATTTATGGTTTGTCTCCCCTTTAGTTCGTTTTTTACATACTCCTTATTGCTCCATCCAGTCCCCCTAAAACCTAAAGGACGTACTGTACCTTCTAAAGTAACTCACAAGTAGAACCAGTCTTGAATTATTCATTTAGAAGACGTTTGCTTACATCGAAATCCCCTTGGCTGCCAGGAGGTTAACTTAGGGCTGCAAACTCTAGTGTTGTATGCTGGGTTATTGCAGGCAAAGACAACTTGCAAGGGGGGGGGCCGTATACCAATGGTGTTATTTGAGCATGTTCATTTTCACGACAGCGATGCAGTTGAATTTACTATATATTTTTTGACTTTTAGGATTCGCCATAAGTTGCACTGAAGCATTTTGAATGGGTGCAGCCTGTGTGCACTATTTGGCATAATGGGCTGACACACATTTTTCTATCATGGGCAGATTGATACATGACCAGGCTGGCAGGGGCTTTTGGGACGCACAGTTCCACAACAGCTGGAGAGATGTTGGCTGACTACCACGGCATTATTGCAGGCTGACTACATTGCAAAGTTATTGAAAAAGCTAGTACTGTACTGTGCAAAGACAACACGTACAGTGAAGACATGGCGATAGTTACAGCTTTGGGAAGTCAAGGGTTACATACAATATCTGTGTATAATTGGTGCCTAAAATAACACTAATCCCCGTGGCGTTCTGCAGAACAGAACAGGCCTTGCCTCCTCCATTTAAAAGGTGGTATGTGCTGTTCTAGAAGACATAGAACTCTCTGTGATTAGTGATGAATTTTCCCCTCCAGTGACATATATCCATTACAATTCTCCAGATACCAAAGAAAATGAAGAGACATCCTGACCAACTTACTTAACTCTTTAAAGTATACACACTGTGTTGTTGGGAAATGGCCACTGCAGTTTTTGATGCAGTCAGAAGCGGATACAGTAAGAAGTATCAGATCTTCCCTATTGTATCCCATTCTTTTTTAATCCACTTCTGGCTTTGGCTCAAACTGCAGTGACGTTTTCCCAAAAATGTATTGTGTGTAACCACAATAAATGGGACTTTGTCCTTCTTCTGCACCCCAAAGCCAAAATCAGAAGGCCTTTTCTGCATTCTTCAATGTACCTATGATTTGGTTTGAGCCTATATATCTATACATACACTGCAGGTGGATGGTTACATAGACTTTAGCAAAAGGTTGCGTGTGTCAAAAGGGTGTTTTGAAAGTGTTATCCACTGTCTAATATTGATGGTCTACTCAATATGGGACAACACTGCACAACCTAAAGCTTCCACTGCACTTTGCATGGTGAATGAGCCGCGCAGCTCTCTACATGTAAACATTATGCCGCTGTCAGACCCCCACAGATCTAATAAGCATAGTCCATTGATATTACACAGAGGACAACCCCTTTAAAGTCCAACCAGTGGGACCCTACATTTTACGAGAACTGGGGTTCTGAACCCCACCATTAAAATGGAGCATCATTTGCCCATGCGCTCTGTCACTTCAGTTATCTCAATAGGACTGCCAAAGAGCAGTTGAGAAAAGTGCTCAACTATCTCTGGCTGTCCCACAGAATTCAATGGAGTGATGCAACCACTACTCCAGTCAAACAAAACTCAGGACCCCTGTTTATATGATCCATGTGGGTTATAGTGGTCAGACCCCCTGATCTACCAGTTATCTGCTATCCAATGGATACCATTGAGATGTGTCAAAAAAATGGATTCCCCCAACTTAGAAGCAGCTCATCTCTGCAATGCACCAGAATATCTACATTTCTGTGCACACTCTACAGTAGCGATGAGTAAAACATGGACAATTCGGCAAATTTCTTTCTACGGGACTGAAGATTCTTAATTTTTGAATACAGCAGAGTCTAAAATATAGATGAGTGAACCTGAGAACTTGTTCATCACTACCTCAGAACCATATCACTCACGTAAGGCACCACTGGTCTTCCAACATTGCCCAGTTTCAGAAATTGTGAGTTGTCATGACAATGGGCATCATCGAGATTAAAATAAGACCTTCCACCACCTCCACCAACTCCAGCTCTTTGCCATCTTTTATAGGTGCCACTCCACTGATGTCAGAGTAGTTGTAATTTATTCTCTAACCCCCACTAGTAAAGTTAGTCATCCAATATGCTAACTAGCCTCTTTGCTGTCAGATAGATGGTTCTGGAATGGAGTAGATAGTCTAGAACCGCCCACTTGGTAGATAGCCTAATTAGCCTAGGGCTGAAACTAACTACACTGATTGCTCAGGAATGGGAGGAGCTAGAGAAATTCTAAGTGTACTGGAATAAGTGGAGCGGTATCTATAAAGGATTCAGAGTTGGAGTTGGTGGAGGTCGTAAAAGGTTCTCTTTAAGGAAGAAGTTTTAGATAGTGTGGGTCAAGATCTTAGACCAAAAAAACAAACTGAAATGCACGTTCTTACACATACCTTACAAAAGTCTCAAGAAACCTGGATACAGAAGAACTAGTTGGTAGACAAGGTGATTAGAATAAATAAATATGTGCCCCCCCCCCCCCCAGTCTTCCTAATACACGATTTATAAACCAGCCCAAAAATGGCACCCCATAAAAGTGTTTGCTTTCACCAAAGTGGAAACAAATAAACCTTTGTGGATATTCTATCTCCAGTACATTTGTGAATCTACATTCCAACACACCCATTACCCTGACAAAGCTAAAGTGAATATGACTAGGTAAGGGATTGCATTTCATTAAAGGAGTCTGTGTAAGCAAGAAACTATGCACATACCGCACATGATCTTGCTTCTTATGTGCCAAAATAATAACCCGGGCAAGTCTGCTGTGATTACTATGTTGGGCTCATAGCGAAATAACTTTATGCTCAGAGTGTTTGGCAACTAAGCGCATGTTGTAAATTCTAATGTAAAGGACGGGAACTCCGTGTTGTTCTGAGCGCCTGCCTAAGTGGTAAAACAGACTGCAACCTCTGGCAGCCAGGTATATTTTATGCGGCAGAGCAACACCCAGCCATTTGGCATTAGTATATTGTCAATGAAGATCCCCACTCCCATTTCTACTTCTAAGTGGCTTGATACAAGAATGAGTAGATCATATATAGTGCAGATGAGATTTTTTGACTTTTATACCAGCTTCAGCCAAACATATATAAACCAACTAAATTAGTTTTTTAAGTTTTGGCTCCTGTTGTCTTCAGGGCAGAGGCATAACTTGAAGTTACTGGGCCCCAATGCGAAACCTGTAATGGGGCCCCTACCTATCTTAAGACATTTAGTGGTATATTTGATGTAGCAAAGCGACCTTTAGGGCCCCTTAGGGTCCACAGCCCAGTAGAAACTACTACTGCTACACCCCCTATTGCTTTGCCCCTGCTTTTGTGGAGTCAGTGAACAGTCTCCAATAACCACCAGGGTTCAGATAAACCCTGCCTGAGAAAGATTAGACTAATCAAATACTATAGGAATATGATATGTAGTAAATCCCATCTGAAATGATAGCAAGCTGGCGTCAATACCCAGATTACTGAGTCAATGTTGGTTTAGGGGTGGACTGAGAGTGGTCCGGGCCCCTGGGCAATAATGGAAAATAATGGTTACCAACCACAATAGCTATATCACACCTGAGTTGTGCTTACCCAGTGAAGATGAGCAGAATTTATGTCATACATCATACAGACTGAGCAGTCATACTTTTAGGTATCTCATTTAGGGGGTGTGAGCACCTTCCGGCAAGGCCTCGGGACCCCTGGCTGCAGCAATTATATCAGTAAAATGATCAGTTGGCTTGTGACTAATGTAATATGGTAACATAAAAAGATTTTCCCATAGAAAAATATCTTTGTATCTATATCTGATCGGAATAAATATCTGATCCTGGAGAAATCCTTGTGTCTATCGCCACCTTACGATTCATAGTGTATAACTACACGTCTCAGCATCTCTTGCCAGGAAAGACCAGTATCATGGACATTTCTTGTTTTCCTCCTATTTTACATAAAGTTTCTCATAGGGTAAAGACCACCTAGGAACTCAAGAAAAACAGAAGATGTGGGGTTGTAATAAGTCCTGGGTTTGAATTCCCAAACATTTCCCAGAAAGCCCAAGAAAAATGATCTACGTTTACGCTTCCATAAAGTTCCCCCTTTCCCCATTCCTATGTGTGCGTTCAATGTTTAGTAAGGGAAGGGTTAAAGGATGGCTGCAGGCAGGGTATACAACCCATGGACAGATCTGTGCCATGTGTTCAGTGTCTGTGTGGGAAGAGCTCCCTACTAGGAATCTTGAGTCAGCAGTTAGCAGAATCTGTGCGTGCATGTTTTATCTGTGACACTCACACTGTAACAAGCATGCTCTGTGAGACACGTCACAAGGGCTCACAATCCTTATACAAAGCATCACTTCAAAGGGCAGCGAAAACAAGCGTTTTCCTAGAAATGAATTAGCCAAGGGGCCCTGAATACACACAGACTCGCAGATCATCTGCAGTTCACGTTACATGCAGCCTCAGGGATGTAGACAGAGTAAGCAGAGGTTCATTTACAGGAGAAGAGGTGGGGAACACAACACTTCCTACCTGCCTGCTGCTATACAATGCATATGTGTCACTCACATCCTCTCTATAGTACAGCTGCACGAAGATTTCATTACAAATTTACAATTCACATTAACAGAGAATTCAGCGACTAGCAACAATTCCGTAGAGACTGCAATTCCACCGACCATTTGTTCACAACCAAATACAAGTCACACTTAGACCAATAAGCGATCGGAATCTTGAAGCACATCCGATAAATCATTCTAAAGAATCAAAGAATTTTAGCTAATCATCTCTGACCGTCCTAGCACCATAGGCATAAGGATTATCATTGGCAACTGTGTCCGACTTTAAGAGGTTGTCTCAGGACAGTCATTGTGGTAGATCGCTAGAAAGCACAGTGCCACTTCGTCTTTTGTCGACTTTGCTCGGCTTTCTTCGAAGGTTGCATGTTTAGCCCATTAAAGTCAATGGCCAACTATGCAAGCTGGAGTTGATAGAAGACAAGGTGACGCTATGCATTCCTAGGGCCGCTGCCACTTTGTTCTTGGAATCAGAAGGACTCACAAAGTTGGTGGCATATAGGGAATTTAGATTGTGAGCTCTTGGGACAGTGAGTGATGGCAATGTCTGTAATGTGCTGCGGATGCTGATGGTGCTACATAAGCAAGAGAAAGAAATACATAACATAATAGCCCAGTGTTTCCCATGGAGTGCCTTACCAAGTGGTCAGGGGCTCTGCAGAACACAACAGCAAGATCTGTCACTTTTACAGTAGAGAAAGCAAACTGATTTAAGCCAACTTCACGATGCTTGGAAAACAGTCTAAACCAGAGTACAATACTAGCCAGGAATAATAAAATGCCTTAGTCACCCTTAACACCAAGCCATTTTTTTAAAGAAATGCACATAAGGATCCTTGGGTATGGAAAATTGTTCCAGGGTTTCTTCATAGATTGGGAATCGCTGCCTTTGCACTATGCCCCAATGTCTAATTCATAAATGCAAAGCAGAATCTACAGTCTATAATGTTACATTTATAATGTATAATCCAATGTTACATTTATAATATATATTACATGTATGGCATGTCATTATACTATATATACTATATTTCTCTGCCAGCCGTCCAGATGTGATGACACGTTATACATAAACCAGGTAAAAGGTTAACATTGCACAAGCTTCCTACAACGCTCCACGCTTTGGTAGCAGTTACCTGTAAGCATACTGTAGCTTAACCATAGTCACTTCATGTAAAGTGTTTGCAACTATTTTCAAGGCTCAGCAGTTAAAACTACAAGTGAGATTTAGCTTAAATGCCCTTTCCTCTGATGCCCTCTACTGACAACACAAAGTCATAACTGTAGTCAGATTTTGCACATTTTATTTTTTTTTTCTCCGCTATTCTCCCCAAGGTTTAGGAAATACATTTTCTGCTTCTTCCCATCCAGCAGCAATTCCTTTCCTCATTCTCAGACAGGGCTAGGGCAGCACCTGGCACAGCAAACCATGGCTGTCAGCACATAGACACTCATTTACTACACCACTAATTAACAAGTGGCACAGGGAGCCAGAAAACAACATCCTCAGCCCAAACTGCAGGCTACCTTTAACCCTCAGAGCATCACCAGGCATGCACCCCTGCCGCTAGCCCATCAAAACCTCTCCTTCTGCAACTGCAGGGGAACTACAACTCCCAGCAAACCTAGCACATCAGCACCCTAGCTTAACTGCAACCTAACATAACCCCATGTAAACAGCCTAGTATTAGTTGCACCCACAAAGAGTTAACTGACCTCAATAAATGAAAAACACGCACTGGCTGAGTATCATAACGAGTGCACATTAGATGTGACGTCACTGCTGACGACTTATGACGCAAAAATCATGAACATGACAGCAACCAGTAATAATTCCAAATCATTTTACATAATCCAGCATCTGTGCACTTGCAGTTATCAATATTGCATAAAGCTCTTGCATTTACAGTGCATAGTGACTGCTGTGATGTCACAGTTGTGGAGGTGATGTCACCTGAACGCTAAGGAGTCCACTGCTTTCTTAGATCTACACATCTATCCCTGTCTCCTGTGCAGACTGACACTTCCTGGTACTACAGAATGAGCAGCTGCTGCAAGGACTGCACTGGAATCACTTATCATTATTATCTATGGAGCAATCCCAACTTTATTCCCCCTCTCCACCCCACCACAGACCCCCATAGAGTTACCTGTAGACCCCTCCAGGACTGGGCTGTGCAGCTTCTGTTCTTGCATCTTAGTTGCTCCATGTCTTTGCTTATTGTAATTGTCTTAGCAGCTCCTGTAGAATTGGAGGGTGCAACAAGTTTTTCTCCTTTGTATATAATAGTATGAGATGCAGTATATGGTGTCTCCAGGCTGCTGGCATATACTGGTACTGCTGGTCTATGCTGGTTTATGGGAGTTACAGAAAGGGATGGATAGAGGAGAGTCAGATGGTTAACTGCATTGAGAAGTCTTCTCACTCAGGCTACAATGATATTCTTGTTAGCTGCTCCAGTCCTAGGGAGACAGACTGAGGAGGCAGCCTGCCCTTTCTTTTATACACCCTACCTCCCCCCCTCTTCTCCCCTCCAGTGGGCATGTTCCTTTGCATCCACACCCCTTCCCCCCACCCCAAAAAAGAGAGTGAAAGTGTCTAATCAAGAACACAACGCCTGGGAGTCATTGTTTCATTCACAAGTTTACTTGATACTGTTGTACTATGCTGGGAGAGGTAACAGCACCACCGCTCTGGACTGTAATTCACTTATCTGTCAGATCCTGGGCATTTCCATATGTCTGTCACCCTCACAACTGTGTTCTGGGGTCCGGCTCTGCTGTCTATACCAGGCACTAACAGGTTAAATGATTAACAGAATGATAGCCGCTTGTAGGTAATTGCTGTAATTGTAGATATGAGGATGAGGAGGATGATCACAATAAAAATGATTATATCTATCTTCATTCTATACATGCATTTAATATGTATCTACTATCTATCCATACTATCTATCTATCTATCTATCTATCTATCTATCTATCTATCTATCTCACCATATCTGTCTGTCTATCTATCCATATCATATGTGTAATCCGTGCAGCTGCACAGGGACCCCGGAGGTTAGGGGCCTCATTGCCCACCAAATCCGTTTCCTACTGTTTATTGCATTGTACATCTATCTATCTATCTATCTATTTGTCTATCTACCTACCCACTACTCTCAGTATAATTTATGTACCTATCACTCTATCTACCTATCAATCAATTTTTCTATAATCAATTTATGTTGGCGCACTGTATTTATCTATTACTCTACTGTTGGTGTATTCTTTCCTTCTTTCTACTTATGGTATAGGTATATGCGATATATATATATATATCCCATTAAATAATGTATATATTCGCATCCATCGTTTTCTGAGGCGGTGCTATTTTTCCTCTTTTTTCCCTACGTAACATGTGTATATATATATATATATATATATATTTACATTTTTTTATTTTTATTATTTTATTACTCTATTATTCGTCAACTATCTGCCTGTCTATATATCTGTCTATGTATTATCTATAATCCATCCACTGTTTTTGTAATGTATTTATCTATTAATTTACCTATCTACCTGTCCATCTACCATCTATCTAGCTGTTTTTCTATCTAATCATATCTCTATCTATCTATCTATCTATCTATCTATCTATCTATCTATCTATCTATCTATCCATCTATCTATCTATCTGTAAACTATCTAGAAACCACCTACTGTCAGTATACTTAATTTCACTACCTACCATTCTATAACTCTATATCTATAAATTTGTCTATAAACAATTCACTGTTGGCGCACTGTAACAATAATCCATATACTGTCTATCTATCTATCTATCTATCTATCTATCTTTCTATCTATCTATCTATCTATCTCTCTATCAATGTCTTCTAATTTCAGCATTTAATTTATGCAAAAATGCTAAATAAATTGAAAAAACATATCTTTTAGGATTTGGTGTTTGAATGTTTGTTCTATGGGAACCTAACGCACAAGTAAAAAAGAAGAATACTAAATATTGCAAGGTATGCCATTTAAAAACAGCAATATATTCAATATATTCATAAAAACTAAATACAGAAAATTACTGCCAATATTGACTTTATTTTTCAATAATTGTTGCAACAATGGAAATTTCATGAAATGTATGGTAAAGATTTTTATAGTTTTCACCGTTTTCCAATGCAACGCTCATAGAGGGGTTAAAAGTGTATGAGAATAATTTAAAGGTAATTATTTTCTAAATATAAATTTTAAAAAATTATACAAATAAAATAATAATCCATTCAATGCATAACTTTATTTTTTCACGATTTCATTGACAATCACGGGCATTGAATCATTTAACTGAAATTGTCACCATTTGTTAATTTAAAAGACTTCTTAAGGAAAAGCAGCGTCTACTTGTTCCAAGGCAGCAGTATAAAAAAAAAGTTTAAAATTGTTAAAACAATTACTAAGTTTTATTTGTTGATATCTGGCTACAGGGCAGTGAATATAGCAGTATACACAGCTTGTAAGAAAAGCTAGTAAGGTACAGTAAACATGGCGTCACTGTAACAATGAGGATTTGCTCTATAATTGTCGATTAATGCAATATATATATAAAAATAATCTGATGTATATCAACCCTGTATATGAATTATTTTGTGTATTTGTTTCACAACAATGTGTATTTATTTTTTCTTGAACAATTAGATTGCTGTCTAGTAACTTATACTATTGCTAAACTATTTTTAGACTACCAGCCTTTAGATCTAAAAACATCAAAAATTTTAAAAAATATTAAAAAATATTAAAAATCAATGAAAACATAGTTTATTTAGGTTGTTTTATTAAAATGGTTTGGCCCACTGACTGTTATATTAGAGTCGCATATATTTTGTACTTTTGTACTAATAGGAATAATTTTGTCTATGGTATCAAAATAATCAGATATGACCGACTCATTAAGAAAACCTATTCGATGGGATTTATAATTTTTATTAAATAATTTTTGAAAATATTTTTATATCATTTATATGGCTCATTGTTCCATAACAGCAAAATTACTAGTATTTTCCTATCTGAAAAGACTTCATAAATAATATTTCCTGAAGTAGACGATCAGGTGTTGATTAAATAGATCACTATTATTAAATGGATTATTATTAATATTAGTCATATTATTGGCCGCTTGCTTATCTCGATGTAATAGTATTCTTACTGATCACACATACATTAGGTTAGTTACTATTTTAGGAAAAATGATCCAGCTATGTTCATCTTTACCGCCCCTTAACCTCCTAATCTCTAGCAAGGTCAACTCAAGTGTATTCTGGGCCATTTAACACAGACAAATATCCTAATGTATCATCAATAATGCAATAATCCCAAACATACTCTCACAATCCTAAACTGAGAAGCACTAAAAATTATTATTTTCACTCCACATTTACCTAGGGAACATGGTATTGTTACAAAGAAAGCAAAGTCAATTTAAGGTCCATAGTACAGAGGTAAATTTCACTAAGCATTCATCAGTATCCTTTTTTTTACTGACAGATGCATTTTATCAGTTTGAACATAAATATATTGAATATTACCTAGATAATGGAAAAAAATAAGTAAAAAATGAATTACTAAAAAAATAATATTGAAATATATAATAAATATTATAGATCAATCAGGAGTTTACTCTTCATATACACTATTCAGTGTACTGTAGTGGAGAAACATTTTTGAAAGTTAGTACAAAAATTATATAACACTGACTTTATGCAAGTATTTTATTATTTAAATTACAGGAAGGTTTAATAAATTATTTGATATATTAGCTAGAAATTTAAAAAAAAATATCCCTCCTCTCTCACATCATTTTTCCAATTTTTCTCCTTTATTAAAATATATATATTTCATACAAAAATTATAATATTGTAATTTTTTTTTTCTTTCCTTTGTACACATTTTTATGTAAAACCAGTGCCTGTATTACTTTTTTCATTTAAATTTTTTTAAAATTATCTTTCACTAAAAGATGAAAAATATTAATCATCGTCAACGTTATTATAAATGTAATTTTATATATATATATATATATATATATATGTACATTCATTATAAGAATACGATGACTGACCATGGCTGCGTATTCTGCAGCTATGTATAAAATCAAGCACAAAGTGTGAATAATGGAAAAGGTGACCTACCTCAAGCAGTATATAGACCAAACAATTATTGTCAACACTTCAATAATTTTATAAAGACCATTTTGATCAATTATAACTGGTGAAAATATTCTCTACTTTTTATAACACATCATTAATTAATTTGTTGCAAAAACTATGATCATAGAACTTTTTTTGTACTTTATTCCACATTTCCGACAATGGAAAGGGACAATATTTTCCTAAGAAAAAATTGTTTATATCGTAAAAAAGAGATAACAACTTTAAAAATAAAATATAATAAGTTTCTATTGGTGAAAATCACAATTTATTTTCCCTAACTTTTGGTATGCTGTATGGTATATTTTTTATGTATATTTTCTTATGTATATGACAAAAAGATAAAGTTTGATAGTATTCTCTAGTCTCTTTTTGTCAATGAATAGGTTGCCTTGTTTGTTATTACTTCTGAAAAAGTCACAAAATCATTCCAGAAAGGTCCACAATTTCCATAAAATTGCAGCCAAATGCTCTGCAGATCATAGTTCATGTAGTGAATGTTTAGCCAGAGCAATAACATACAAAAATAATGTGTTTACAACAATTTTCTCCTTTGTTCACAACATTTTTGTTTTCTGATTCTAAGGAATTTTTGGATTAGTTATTTAATCTTTTATCTGTGTCTTCAACGTGAATATACATGTGAAAAGAAATGTACTCTGGTGAATGGATTTGAAAAGAACCTTCCACTTATTCCAGGTTTTTGCGGACTTTGACCAGGGAAATTATTTTCATTGCATCCAAGACTACCTGGCATTCCAGACTTCTTTGCAGGAAGGGATAGAATGAGTCCGCACAAGGAGGTTTTCCAAAAATTTCCTATTTTTTATTAGTGTACTCTGTTGTTAGTGCCTCCTACTTGTCCTAATTCTTAGCTCAACCATTTTTTGACAAATTGGCTGGATATTAGCCTAAAGTAAATGCTCACTCATTAAGCAAATACAAAATAATGTAGTCCAAGTACTCAACTGCCAGATCATTTTTTACTTGAAACTGGATATAAGTAGAAAAAGTTCCAAAAAAATATTCCATATTAATAATGATTTTTGGCATATCATTTGGGTATGACATCAGTTTTTAAAGGATATGGATCAGTTGATAGTCATGGCCTTTTTGGCTTTTTAAGCTCAGCTCTAAAGAGGCTGGGATGGTGCCTTCCTAGTACTTGGTATTGGTGGGATCCCAGTGACAGACCCACCCGACATGTTGAAGAAATATCATACAATATGCCCTAAATCTTTAAGGATGTCAAACCTCATAGAAAAAAAAGATTTATCTGTCAATATGATGTACTTTGTGATCAAACATACTCATTTAAGACTTGACTGCCATCTCAGGCAGAAATTGGTCAGATATCTGTACATGTAAATGCACCATTAGGCTTTTTTTTTCCAGTGAAGGAAATTGGCAGCAATATTCGATCACGTAATTTTTACATATAGTATGTTTTTGAATGTAAGCAATGCTGTCATATCCATTACAATAGATGGCCTTGTACCTCCCTTGATAGAGAATATGGTGGATGTGTACAAGGTATTAAACAATAAGTTACATTATTACCAACAATATTTCTTTATGAGTTGTTTGCTGCTTAACTGGTTTTTTGAATCCCTTTATATTTATGGCAATAGTGATAGACAAATGTGATCCTCTCTATGAAATAAGCAGGTGGCATTTATCCGCTTTGTCCTTAGCATTCAGGAATACAACAAAAAGAAGTCCAAAGCTGACCATACACTTCAGATAGCTAGCGGACAAACAAGGGTTTGGCTGAGAGCTATTTCAACTGAGCTGTTCTGAACTGACGTTTTGAATGGGGAGAAAGGAGAAAACCACTGGCAGACACATCTGGCAGCAGGATATCTGCCATAGAGATCATAGTTGTTGAAATACATGTCTGATATCTGCTGTCAGGGGAGAGCCGCTATACCTATTACATGGTCGGTCAGTAATGTGTATGGTGAGCTTATCACATTGAAAGCCACCAATTCTGCCCTCAAAAGATATTTAATATGTATAATCAGAAACTTCCTTTGGTGGCCTTCAATGTGTGATGACTATTCAGACTGTCAGCAGATCAAATATACATATTGTTGTAAGTTCCTGGAGAGCACCCTTTAAGAAAAAATCCGGAAAGGTGGCATCAAGTTTCACTAATAGCTTATAGGACCAGGTTTTGCAGAAAAGTTAGTTTTGGACATATGCCAAACATGCTCTACATTTGTCAAATCTAGGACAGGGGACTCACTTTGACTCTTCTTTATTGGGACCCAAATATAGCTGGAGGCAAACCTGCTAACTGAAAGTCCTTGTTTAGATATTCTTCTTAAAAGACTACAATTATTGATGATCTATCCTAAGGATTGGTCATCAATATCAGATCGGTCAGCGTCTGACACCCAAAAACTCCACTGATCATCTGATACACAGAGAATGGATCAGGAAGCAGACAGCTCCGTTCTTTGTGCAGTGGCTGAACTGAGTCAATACAAATTTTCACCGATTCAAGTGAATGGGGGATGATCTGAAGTAACTTGGTCTGTCTGTCTGCTTTCTGTTCCATTCTCTGTTTATTGGCTTCTGAGAACAGCTCATTCATGAGGGTGCCCATTGTTGAACCCTCACCGATCTGATATTGGTCATCTATGGGCATGGTCATATGTGTATGGGTATGGGTCATATATGGTATATAGGTCATTAATATTTTTAGCCCACAAAACCCCTTTAACAAAATAGAAAGCCTTTGCATATCATGACTGCAGCTGTTCACCAATGTATGTACTACTACGTACAGAAAAACACAGACAATACAAAAGTTTTGTCAATGAAATAACAATACAGGCCTTGTTATTGATTCCTATGCTGCATACAAAATGATCTGTTTCCCAGGAAAAGTTCACACACTTTTTGTGCAATTTGTATCTGCAGTCAAGACATCTAAGTAACCTTGTACTTACAGATGAACCAAGCATCACTATGAAGTATAGTTGTTTTTATCTTGTGCCTTATCACTTTTGTAAATTCCCCTTTAGTTCTTGTAGTTCTTTTAATAAATTGATAAGGAAATAGCCATTTACGTAAAGTTATAGAAGCCTAATCCAAAGTGAACAGAACAGATAATAAATGCAAATGATTAAATCAGTCTCCTGCATCTAAAACTAGTGATGGTATGTAATGTCTCTGCCTGTTCAGGCCTCTGCATCGCCCTCCGCTCGCGTGTTGCGGTGCAGGAGGCGTGTTTGGTTATTATTCCTTGCTTTAGGTTCTTCTTGTATTGTCTGAACTCTGTCCTATTCCCTCACCTCTGTAATTGATTTTCCGCCACACCCATCTCCTTCACCTTGGTTTCCTTCTGTTTCTCTAATAGTTAATCTTAGCCTTACCTGTGTGATTGACAGCCTATCTGCCAATCAAGTCTGGGGCGGGTTCTGGACTTCCTATAAACAGGTCATCAGCCCACACAGGTTTGCTGGCTATTGTGACTTTGTCCTTGCTAAGCTTTCTTCTTGCTCTGATTGTATTGTACTTACTGACTTCTGAGCTTTGGCTTTACCTTTGACTATTCTCTCGTATTTTGATTCTGTACTGCACTGCTCGACTGTTACCGACCCTTGGCTAGCTGACCTCCCTTTTGTTGTTGTTTGTCCTGTCTGCATTCTGTGTTTTCACTTATATCAAGAAGGGACTGCAGCCCAGTTGTCGTCTGTTGCCTAGGGCAGTTCAGGCAGGTAGGAAGGGACAGGGGGGTTAAGCTTAGGGCTCACTGTCTTGTCGTGCCTCTCCCCCCAGGGTTACCAGCAGCTACTGGGGAATTGCTCTTCTAGCAATTCCCTTACATGGTAAAGGTGGTTGTCTAAACATGACAAAGCCAACTATACAATCAAATGATTATTATAGGCAGTACAATGTGCCTGCATCAGCTGCATCAGGTTTACTAGAGCTAAGGCTTCTCTTTGTCAGTGGCTTTTTGCCCTGGCTCCTAAAGGGGGATCCTAATTGATGGATTCTAATTGAAGGATTTACCTCTATGAGGACAGTATAAGGAGTGTGCTGACGCATGACAGGTTCCCTTTAAAGGGGTATCTCTACTTATAAAGCACATCCAAAGTTTAAAATTGACTATGTAAGGTTAGCTATGATCTCCAAGGGTTACCTGCACTACAGAATCTACTGACATCAATTTTACGTATTATGGGAGTTCATAAAGTTATGCTTTAATAATCAATGTGCACACTGGATGTGTACCATAGACCCTGACCTATAGGCCCTGTCTCACTTTAGCTTCCCATCTCCACAGTGAACAGAATACTGGTATACAAGGAAAATTATTAAGAATCTTGCCATAGATTCATATATTTCTCACTAGGTAACCCCTTTAAAATAAGGTTAAACAGATGGACTCCTGTACCATTATGTCCCTGTCTTTCAAACCACACTTCTAAGCTATTACTACTTCTTGCTGCCTACACCTCAAAAACATCTCTCGTATCCGCTCCTTCTTCGCCCTGGAGTCTAGAGAAATTCTAGTCCATGCCCTTATCATCTCCCATCTAATCTACAGCAACATCCTTCTCTGCAGCTTCCCAGCTAACTCTCTTAGGCTGGATTCACACCAGCGTTCAAACTCCGTTCGTTCCCTGCTTTTTCCACATTTTTCAGGCAGAAACCGGGCAAAAACCTAGCGGACCCCATTATAGTCTATGGGGTCTGCGGGTTTCTGCTGGTAACAACATTTTAATCTTATTCGCTTTCCATTATTCAGGTCCCCAAGCGGACCTGAAGAACGGAAAGCCAAACGTTAGTGTGAACCTAGCATAACTCCTCTCCATTTTGCCCTTAAGCTTTGCCCTCATCTCACATCTACCTCTCCCCTCTGCCAATGCCTTCACTGGCTACGTATAGCCCAATAAATTTAATTCAAGATATTAGTCATGACGTAGAAGGCCGTCCATAACCTGTCCCCTCCATACATCAAGGAGTTGAGTATCACTTGCTTTATTTGCTAACATTCTCCAAGGACTTATGTAGGTTGTTCCATTCATCTCTCATTATTTTCAATATGTCACTAAAGAGGCCCATCCTAGAAGGTAAATGTCATATATGTCAAAATACAGTCAAAGCAAGTTCAGATAGGTTTCTGAAAGTTCAAGTTAAATTTAAAGAGAACCCACCTGCTCTCCTGACATGTCTATTTTAGTAAATATAGTGAAACCTCTTTGAGAAGACCACTTTCTTATCTAGATTAGACTTCTTTTGACAGTATTATCATATATTATACATACTGGCCATTATCTTTGAGATGACTGAACCCCAAAAGACCACGTTTGAATGCAATTTTCCGATGGACATCTCAAAATGGATCCACTATAATTGCATTGCCCGTGAAATTACAACACTGGATACAGATAGTGTAAAAAAAATAGAGAACCCCATACCAAAGATTAAAATGAATCCTTGTTGGTTGAAGCCATCATCCTTTAAGGCAGGGAAACTTGCTTGTTTGCCCCCATATTTCTTTTTAATGGGCAATGGGCTGATTGATAACTTTGTAGGATCTCAGGGGAGGGGGTCGCTACATGGATTCTCACTATCCATTAAAATAAGGGATGAGCAGGTATGCTTACACAACATTTCATGCAAATATTTGGACCTACAGTAAGTGCAACCGACCCACTCAAAGTCACTCCTGGCACCAAGTGGCCTATATATATATATATATATATATATATATATATATATATATATATACACACGTGGACAAAATTGTTGGTACCCCTCGTTTAATGAAAGAAAAACCCACAATGGTCACAGAAATAACTTGAATCTGACAAAACTGGAATTTGCCAAACTACATGTTGACAAGCCACAAAGCTTCTGGGAGAATGTCCTATGGACAGATAAGACAAAAATCAAAATTTTTGGCAAGGCACATCAGCTCTGTGTTCACAGATGGAGAAAAGCATATCTTGAAAAGAACACTGTCCCTAGTGTGAAACATGGAGGAGCCTCTGTTATGTTCTGGGGCTGCTTTGCTACATTTGGCACAGGGTGTCTTGAATCTGTGCAGGGTACAATGAAATCTCAAGACTATCAAGGGATTCTAGAGAGAAATGTGATGCCCAGTGTCAGAAAGCTTGATCTCAGTCGCAGGTCATGGGTCTTGCGACAGGATAATAACCCAAAACACACGGCTAAAAACACCCAAGAATGGCTAAGAGGAAAACATTGGACTATTCTGAAGTGGCCTTCTATGAGCCCTGACCTAAATCCTATTGAGCATCTTTGGAAGGAACTGAAACATGCCATTTGGAAACGGCACCCTTCAAACCCGAGACAACTGGAGAAGTTTGCTCATGAGGAGTGGCCAAAATACCTGTTGAGAGGTGCAGAAGTCTCATTGACAGTTACAGGAATCGTTTGATTGCAGTGATTGCCTCAAAAGGTTGTGCAACAAAATATTAAGTTAAGGGAACCATCATTTCTGTCCAGGCCTGTTTCATGAGTTTTTTTTTTTTTTTTTAAATTCTGTTGAAGCATGGTTGAAAAGCAATGTCTGACTTTCATTTGTTCATTTTCATAGAATTTTTATATATTATTACTTTTGTCAGATTCAAGTTATTTCTGTGACCATTGTGGGTTTTTCTTTCATTAAACGAGGGGTACCAACAAATTTGTCCACATGTGTATGTATATATGTAAAACTAAAACTTATTGTTTAGGTTCTGCCTGTCAGCTCTCCAAAGGAAGACACTTAAAAGCAGATTAAGAAGAAACGTCCCTCCAGGAATGTCCATGAAAGTTGCAGACTAATGGTTGCTAAAAATGCTGAGCAAAGTGAAGTGTTTCAGTGGAGATGTGACTTGAGGTGTTTAGTGCTGTGACTGTTCATTTTGTTCAGTCAATTCCAAAGTTCAAGTTAAAAACCATGGTTAATGTTGTTAAACATTTCCTGAAAAGCAGAACTGAGTTCAACATGAGGGGTTTAGCTTCTGCACAAGCTCATGGGGGTCATATATTTTATTTTTGACATCTCCTTATAAACACATATAAATTAGATATATATGTTTGTCTAGGAGAAATACATTGCTAATATTAATGTGCATTTAGAAGACATATATCCTATATATCGCTCAAACCTTTCCTGGTGGAAATCTTACTGCAGATCTGAGATCACGTTGGCTGAACACGTTTCACATCACTTTGCCAAATTGATTGAGGGTTTTTGTTAGAACTAGGCAACCAATGGCAAGGTCCAAAAGCTCTCGTGAGAGGACTGTCTATAAACATGCCATTTAGGTTATCTGGATATCCATGTCCATGTAGCCATGATTGTGCCAAACTGTTGTATAACGACTTTATCTCAATATTTCTGTTAAAGGGGAATTCCACTTGCAATAAGTTAGCCCCTAACCACAAGATAGGAAGTAACTTGCTGATTGGTGGGGTCTGACTGTTGGGACCCTCACTGATCATGAGAATGGGCATTCTGTTCCACCATCAGAATGAAGCAGCATAG
Source organism: Leptodactylus fallax (assembly GCA_947044405.1). Taxonomy (NCBI): domain Eukaryota; kingdom Metazoa; phylum Chordata; class Amphibia; order Anura; family Leptodactylidae; genus Leptodactylus; species Leptodactylus fallax. Next base: position 726,179 of record CAMRHE010000412.1, read on the forward strand.
GATAGGTCTTCAGTTTCTGATTGGTGGTGTCTGATACTCAGGACCCCAATAGTTCAGCTACTCAAAGCAAAAGCAAAGCTTCAATGAATACTGCTTTTGCTTCACTGGCTGCTGACATCACATTTACTCATCACATGGCTTGTTTTCAGCTCAGCCGCATTCAAGTGAATGGAGCTGAGCTACAATACTAAGAATACCTGTACGCAATGTATCGTGCTGTGCTTGGTATTCAGTGAAGAGGCGGCAGAGCTCACCCAAATGCTGCAGTCTCTTCAAACAGCTGATCTGCGAGGATCCTGGTATCCTAAACATAAAATTAATATTGTATATTAATATATAATACTGGTAAAAAACTGTAATAGGTCACTCATTCACTTTAACTTCATTTGTCTGAGAAGTCAAACACACTGTACATCCTTCGCTTAGCATCCCATTCCCCTCCCAGTGCTTAAATCAGCACAGTTTTTATAACAACCTTTGAATAAATCAATACAACAGCAGAATAACAGACACTTTGTGATATATCTTATTACGGAATAATGCTTCTTTTCCCACTCAGCCACTTCGCCTTCTCCCCATGATTCCTGCACTGATCATTCACTCTCAATCCACTGCCAAAGACAGACAGGAACCAGACAGATTTTCAAATTGTCTGAGGGATTAGATTACAGCTGCTGCCCATAGAAATCTATGGAAAATGGAGAGGGAAGAGAAGAAGAGAGCAGCTAGTTCCAGTAAGTGTTTTACTGTGTCATCCCAGTGCTGTATTCACAGCTATACTGCAAAGTACTGCTGTATAATGTCCCCATGCTGCTGCTGTGTGTATGTGAAGTAGAAATAGAGAAGCAGGGTCTCCTCTATGTGTGACATCATAGCAGCTAGTGTCTACCAACTATAGAGCTGAGCTCAGGGAAAACTGACATTTAGATCTTTAGTTGGCAGAATGTAGCATTAAAGCCCAGGTGGATGGGCATATAGAACAATAGAGGAAAGAGACCAGACATGTTTCCCACAGATCCATATGCACCAAATCTATTATGTTCATGATTCCTTACGCACTATATGACAGTAGACTGCCATTGTTGTTCCCATGTTGGTAGATACTTCTTCATGCTCTTAAAACACTCTTATAAACTTTATTTTACAAATTTTACATTTTAATTTGATATTACAAGATCCGACATCTCAGAACTTATCTATTAGCCATTATGTACACACAGTACACACTTGGTTCTAAAACTGAGACATTAACACAACTTGTTCATCCCTGAAGAAGACTACAGACAAGCACAATATGTTATAGCGATTGTCGAGAGAGTGTGAAATTCCTAGAAATTGAACTCGCATTTAGGTAAACATGATTTACTTGATGCTAGAGCATCCTTGAAACATACAGTTTCAAGACTGCTAACTTACAAAATACATATAATTATTATAATGTGTGTAATTTTTCATAAATATATCTTATTTTACACTGAATGATGTGTATGTTGTAGACTCCTAGGTATCCCTCCCCCTCCCTCTGAGGGTTTCAGTTGTGAAAGTGATAGAATTAGTGCAGGATGCATTAAATAATACAGCACAATACAATGTAAGGCTCATGCACTTTGCCATGCACATGTGTATGGGATTCTGTTTGCTTCTGTACATGGTCTGTGTACACAGCAATGTCACATCCATGGTACTTCAGATTCATTTTATTTTATTTTATTTTTATTAACCACTTCCCCGCCCCATGACGTATTATTATGTCTAGAGCGGGTGCCTATTCCCACAAATAGACATAATAGTACATCACGGGGATGGCATCCTTAATTATACAGGTGACACCCAGCGGTAACATCCATGGTCGGAGCTGAACTCTAATTGTGAGTGTTAACCCCTTAGATGCCATGCTCAATCATAACCACATGCGGCTATCTTCGGCCCAGAGTGTTGTAGTTATGAGTCGTTGCCCTAAAGAATTGGCGCCTACTTGGAAACCAATCATTTCCTACTAGGGTAGGAAATACTCTATAAGACCTTATTGAAAATACAGTATGTCTTGCATGTACAATAGAGATGAGCAAACCTATTTGTTACAAGGCGGGTTCGACCCAAATATTCCAAATTGTATGTTTTTTTAACTAAATCGAACAAATGAGGATTCATCTCAGATAAACTAAAATGGCCTCCCCCACATGTATTGCGCAATGAAAATACAGAAGAGACACATATCTTTTGAGTCACTGTGTGACTTTCTAACACCACCTAACATCAACTGACAGCCTCTCAGCCTATAGACAAATGTAGATGGACACCTTACAGTACTGATGTCATATGCACTATGCAATTGATGTAAACTTGAACATGAGGCAGTGCTGTATTGGTGGGTGTAGGGAAGGATCTGTGATTCATCTCACTGAATCATACAGAGCACTCAGTTCTGAAAAGCTTACAATTGCAAGCAATAGAGCTAGAGCATTTTAAGAATAAGAGAAAATAGTCAGATTTAATTAATTACAGGCAGATTAGTTATAGAAATTATAAATAGGACAGAGTGAGGGAAAAAACCTGTGCTGCTGTTGTGATCCTGACAGCTGTATTCCTGTATTGACAGTGACTATAGATGAGCGAGCTGGGTTCAACCTGAATATCCCAAATTGCTAGGTTTTTAACAAAACCGAACAATTGGGGATTTGTCTCAGACCAACTAAAATGGCCGCCATGATATGCAGACTTGCATTGTGGTAGATTATTCTCTCTTCAGACCCCAAAGTATAATAGGTGGAGACCCAGGAAAGGTGAAAAATAATTAAAAACATTTATACTCACCTTCCCTTACCTCTTTTGGGCCTCCTCGAGGCATCTGGTGCTCTCCTAGTGACTTCATTTGTGGTCACATGGACACACTGAGCATCATGACACTTGGTGTGCCCATGTGACTGCTGAGGCCCAAACACAGGCCTCATCGGTAACCCTGGGTGCATGACGTCATCAAGGAGACTGAGAGAGCAATTGATGCTTCAAGGAGGCACTTCTGGTTCTATCCAATATTGTTTAACCCGAAACGAATCAGGGACCCAATCCACCCAAACCAGAAACAAAATTTTTAACTTTTACTGACAGCCATTCCTGTTACTGAAAAATCTTTTGTTAAGGATTTTTTTGGGCAAAAGTTTAAATTTAATTTAAACACTGATTCCGCCTTCGCTAATCTGAAAAAAATCTCTGATATTTAAGCGTTTTTTTATTGTTCGTTTGTGCAGACTTACAACCTGCGCTAATCTAAAAAAGTATGTTATTTAAGTTTTTATTCTGCTCTACTCCCCCAATATAGTGTGTTAGAATGTGCTAATCTGAAAAAAAGTATTTGTTTCTTACACGCTTTTTTTGTAGCTCACATATATAGTCTCGCAGCCTGGGCTAATCTGAAAAAAATTTCCATAATTTAAGGGTTTTTTTTTTTTGCTCAGCCAATAAACAGTGTTCCACAGCCTGCCAATCTAAAATAATCTCCATTTGTTAAGGTTTTTTTTTTTTTTTTTGGTGACAGAGTTATGCCAATCAATTATAATTAAACAGTGCACAGTATAATTACTGGAAAGAAACAGGGCAGTGGACAGGCAAAAAGAGGAGGAGGAAACACCTGTGCAAGTACTAGACATATTTCCACCACTATGTGTAGTCATCTCCTGTATAGGATTTTTTTTGTACATTACCAAATGACAAATTGATGGCAAGGTGCAAGATCTACAAGCAGATAATTAACCATGGGCATACAGGCACACGTGTAGGAATTAGGTCTCTCCGTACTCACATGAAATGGCATCACCAGCTCATTTGGCAAAATTGGCAAAGGCACCAAGTGAACAAGACCATTCTATTCCTTCTCCCCGTGATCATCTTTGCAGGCAGGCCACATCCACACCTAGCACATGGTCATCAACATTATCATTATCATCTCCATCTGCTTCTCCTCCTCCATGCCAATGTCAGTCATCATCCATAAAGGAATGAGTGTCCAGTAAACAGCAATCTGCACCCAGTCATCCGGTTGGTCTGCAACTTTAACTCCCACGTGGTCAAGTTACTGGCTGTGCTGCCATGCCACTTAGTGGAATCCACAACATTTTGCCAACTGGCATGCACACAGTCTTAATGGAGATTACCTAGCCAACAATATTTCTTTAGGAAAGTTGTCCCTGCTTGATATTGTCATGTGTGCCTCTCCTTGTAAATGTCCATATTGGGAAAGGTGCACACCACAGTCAATACGTGGAGCAGCAAGTATTGACAGGGACAATACATAGCTTTCATGGCCCATTGGGTCAATGTTCCTCCACACTGGACCATCTCTGTCCTCCAACTTCACCAGGGCAAGCCATTGCTTATACTCCTCCTCGGTTTCAGTTTGAGCAACAGTATACGATGAATGAGAATTCACTGCATGCAGCAAACCACAGACACAATGAAGTGAGAGTGTCTGTGAGAGGAAGAACAACTTGTACCTCACGATCACTTTTAGAAGATAGTCCAGCTTTTTCAGCTGGCAAGCTAGGCAGTAGGCACACTGATAGGGTGCCCAAAATTTTTTTTGAAATTGTGTAAACTGTCACTACTTGGTGCTGCATGTGCACCAATAAAGGGGTCTTTTTTGGTAACTTTCCTTGAATTTCTGTAAGGCATTGCTTACACTCCCTCTCCCTTATTTCATGGGTGTAAGCTGAAGCACATATTGCATGGTACTGCGGCACATGCTAGAGTGTCAGTTTGAGTAGCAGTATACAATGAATGATTATGGCCTGCAGAAAACCAGACACAATGGAGTGGATAACTGTCTGCGAGAGGAAGAAGAACAACCTCTACCTCATGATCATTTTTGGAAGATAGTCCAGCTTTTTCAGATGGCAGGCTAAGCAATAGGCACACTGATAGTGTGCCTCAATTTTTCCTTGAAATTCTGTAAATTGTTACTCCATTAATATGTACCAATACAGGGATATCTGGCAGTAGTGCTGTTCTCACGGTCATAGAATTCGTTCCATTTCAGAAGATATTCTAGCTTTTTCAGCTGGCAGCCAAGCCAGGCATGCTGATGGTGTGCCCCAACTTTTTCTTCAAATCTCGCAATTGTCACTCATTGGTACTGCATCTGTTACCATAAAGGGACAATGTTTGGTGGCTTTTTTATGAAGTCAATTCTTTACCACTTCACATTTCAAGTGGCAGGCACACTGACAGTGTGCCACAAATTTGTCTTCAAATTCTATAGTTGCCAGTGCCACTTGCCACTGCCACTCTGTTGGCATAATAAGAACACAATGTTGGTGTGGCATGCTGCACCCATAAAGGGATAATTTTTGTTTTTTTTTTTTTTTTTTTTGAAAAGCCAGTTCTTTATCACTTTTCAACTAGGCTCACACATCCACTTTGTCTCCTAAACAACAAGTCTGTAGCACTTTTTCTGTGTCGGGGATCTTTTTAGCTGTATGCCTGCATGTATTTGCCTTGTATTTGCAGTCCACTCTCTGTGGATCTCCTATGCTATGTTCTTTTGGGATTTTCTTAGCTATTTGTTTACAGTTACTCCTGGCAGAATTACATGTAAAACCAGTAGTAATGTAGTAATGGATAGGGGAGGTGGAAGACTGTTCCTTATTGTACACACCAAAAGAGAAAGAAATGTAACATGTGCTACAGCCATAATGTGATTAATAGAAGCAGAAAACTGATAGGACATGTCATGTATGAAGGCTTATACAGTCATATCACAAACTGCCCAGCAATACCCTGCAGATATTTCAACTTTTTATGAAAACTCAGATACCCTTTAAAGAGAATGTGTCATCAGAAAATCACCTATTATTTAAATCAAGTTTTTATGGTAAACATATTTTTAAGACTTTTGATGATGATTGTTTTAACGTTCAATTTCATTATTTATATTTACAAAAAAAACCTTTCCAATCTTGCAGTTCTTACTCTGGCGCTGAGCCTTACAATAGGCCTTAACTTCCTGTTCTGTAGACATCACTTTTCAGTAATCACCTCATTATTATCACAGGCAGAATTGCAATGACACTTATATATAGATAATACAGGATCTACCATTTGCTATACGTTCCTTCTGCACCGGTCACAGAGCATGCCTGGAAAGCTCTTTCATAGAAGTCAGTTCCAGAGAGCAGGTTTCTATGGTCCATGTGACTGTTGTAAAGCATATATCACTTTTAGCAGGTTGTTCTTTTAACTGCTTGTAATTTAAGAGGTCCTAACATCAGATGTAAGAATACACATATTTTCTTGTCCACATTGCATCAGGAGAGATGGGCCGGCCGGCCTAGGTAGAGGCAGCCCAATGTCAGCAGACATGCCTACCCTTTTAATATGTTCCTCCTGTCTTCTCAATAGTTAATGCAAAAAACATTCTGACAAGATGCTTGGTCCTCTTTAATAAATAGTGCATGATGACAATAGCAATAAGAACTGGAAGGGTTTTTGTTGCTCCTTCTGTTTCTAAATTTTGGCTTGATTCATATAAGCTAAATCTGTTCTCAATGTACCATATCCCATCAACTATGCATTCACATGAAAAAAAACAAAATAAAACATATTTTGTCTTGGAGCCAGTCTGCGCTTTGGAGGTCATAATCTCCAAGTGTGATGAAATATCCTATATTTATCTTTTATTCTTGAAGCCATAAAAGTAAAATATGCTAGCAATGTGATATATTCTGGAAAGTTCAAAATTCATTATATCACATCTGTAGTTACATAAGAATTTTGGGGAGAATGCCACCCAAAAACACCTATAGAGAGTGCTAATATGTTTAGAGGTATGATCCTACATTTTCAACTAAAGGGCCAAAAATGGAACTGTGTAGCAGCATCTTTTACATAATGATTGATAGACTTTGCACCACAAGTGACTCCAAAGACGTGAACGTCTCAAGATGTCTAAATTGTAAACTTTCTAAATACGTATTCATTTCAAAATAACTCCAGACAGTCACGGTCCACGTAAGGGACAAGGCTATTTTTGCTAACTTGCAGTTGAATCATTGACTGTGGAATATAGACTTTGCAAGTTCATAAGCCTATTCATCCATGAGCTACACAGTGCAACTCTGGCTTTAAGGTCTGCTGTACTGAGAACGACTTGGTTAAGAATGTGTCCATATGTTGTATATTGGTTATATATTGGTTCTGTTGTTTTTACTTTTATTCGCTGTTATTGAGTCGTGTTCTTATCTTGTGTTCTGTTTTTTTCCTTAAGGGAGTTTTCCCACTAACACAAACATTAACATGGACCTTCTATCCACAGGATATGGTATACATGCCTGATCACTGGGGGGTTGGTATCTAAGACCACCAGCAATCTCAAGAGTAGGTGGCACCAAGACCTCTGTGTGAATAGAGTAGTAGTGTTCACGCATTACCAAATACTATAAAGAGCTGGTCATGTACACTATGTATACTACTGCTACATCCAAACAGGGGACTCGGGGACCCCCATTTTTGTAATCACTAGCAATCAGACTCTAAAAGTTGCTATAGGGAAAACCCTTTTAGGCCTCATGTTGCGGAAATGCAGTTTTTTTTGTTGCAGATTTTGCTGCAGTTTTTTTTAGCCAAAGCCAGGAGTGGATTTAGAAGCAGGTAGAAGTATAAGAACTTTCTATATATTTCCCATTCCTTTTGTAGCCATTCTTGGCTTTGGTTCAAAAAAAGCAGCAAAGTCTGCAACAAAAAAAGCTGCCTTTCCGTAGGCTGTGTGAGATATTGCAGCTCAGCTACATTGAAGTGAATAGTCCAAGGCTATATTTACTAACTTACCTATAAGAAAAACTTTTAATGTCCACCACTATTATCTTTGCCTACTCAAAGCTCATGGAATATTAGAGTATAGCCAAGTATACAGTATACAGAAATAAATGCAAAATGGATGGAAAAACAGACGCTCAGATTGAATCTAAAATTGAAACATTCGGCCTTATACAGCAATGTCTACTTACAAATACAAAAGATATGACAACTGGACCACAAAGAAGAAAATTTAAACATTTTCTGGTTCCTCAGTGTGTTACAGTTAACATTTTTATAATTTCTGGAATGTGCTTATACAGTATATTGACATATGTACATATAAAGTACTGTACAAATGTTTTAGGCAGGTGTGGAAAAATGCTGCAAAACTAGAAATATTACTAGTTTATTTCTGTCAATTAACAAAATGAAGTGAATGAACAAAAGAGAAATCTACATCACATCAATATTTGGTGTGACCTTTGCCCTTTGGAGGAGGAGTCCTGAAGTGATGATATGGCCCCCACAGATATAGCCCTTTTCTCTTCATCCAGTCTGTCTGGGATTGCATGAAGAGATAGAAGGATTGTAGCAAGCTTACGTCACAGAAGATCTGTGCTTAGTTCTCCAAGATATTTCGAACAACCTCCCTGCCGAGTTCCTCCAAAAACTGTTTGCAAGTGTACCGAGAAGAATTGATGTTGCTTTGAAGGCAAAGGGCAAAGGCCACACCAAATACTGATTTGATTTAGATTTCTCTTTTGGTCATTTAGTTCATTTTGTTAACTGATAAAAATAAACTATTAACACTTCTATTTTTTAAAGCATTCTTACGTTGCAGCATATTTTTCTACGCCTGCCTAAAACCTTTGCAACACACTGTGTATAAATTTATGGTACATTCCCAATCTAATCTGTAGCTTATTTTCAAAGCTGCTTGATCAGGATATGTAACGGAAAGATCAAGTGTCTGAGATATAATGTGTGTTTGAGGAAGTGAATAGGAAAATAGTCTCCATATTTTTGAGCAGAACTTCCGTCTCTGTTTCCTGCTATCTGTTTTTGGCTTTTATTTGGCATGCCTATCAGTGGACCCAGGGTTAGATTAATGTGCTCAGCCATGGGTACAAAAGGCTACTTCAACCTACTTACAATAAAGGAAGTTAATGTCTTACATTAAAAAGAAGTTAAATGGGTGAGCAGGGCAGGAAAACAAGCAGAGACATGTTAAAAACACATTTGTTGCTTGCAATAAATTGCATCTGTTTTCTTTCCTTTTTAATCCCTAAAACATGTAATGTTATGTAATTCCATAGCTGGCTTGGGTTACAAATAAGTATTGATGTAAATCTATTCAGACATGCCAATTTTCACTGTTGTTTTTCGAGGCTGGAGGATCTGTTACGTACGCTGGACTGTGGTTCCATGAATTAAAAATAAATCTTACTGATTCCCCTGGCGGAAATACAATCAGAATTTGGACACCACTGGAGGCATTTTTGGTGGCCAACTCCATTCTCACATTACGGTGCCTGTTGTATGGATTTCCCAGGTCTCCTGATGACTTAACTACCTTTAAGCTTCTTCTAATTCTTCCTTGTAAAAGTTACTCATATTTGTGCATTATAATAATTGGCATTTACTGCTCTCAGAGGCTCTTCCAGTTTCTTTTGGAAGTAAAGAAGGAATTTGGTTCTGCTCTAACAGTTCTCCAAGAAAGATAAGGTTCCTTTATTCTTTACATAGCCTCTTTACTATTACTGATGTTTGCTTTATGACTTTAGACCACAATTGCTATTTTTTTTTCTTTAGGAAGCTGGCCTGCTGTTGTGGATTGGCCAGTAGGAGATCTTTTATTTTAAATAAACCTCTTGGATTGAAAGACTTTCTGTCCAATCAAAAATTGGATCCTACCTATACCTTTCCACGACCTTCTTATTTTTTACTTTGTTAGATTGGCGATCAGGGGTCTGTTTTATAAGTAAGTTGGAAAAGTGAATCATAGCTTCTTCTAGCACTGTAATTATATGGGTTTATAGATGGCAAAGTCATTAGTTGGCCCACATAGTAGTTGTAGCAATTACGTTAATGAAGGATTTAAAGGCTTTGGATACCTTTGCACTGATTTTTTTTAATTTTCCGTTTTCTTTCTAAATGCAAAGTTAAGCAACTTTCTAAATAGTGTTCATTAAAAATTTCTTACTATTTTCCTTCTGTATAATCTGTGTAACTCCTTCCTAGCTGGTTGTCCTGTTGCTTCTGACATAGATTGGACACTACTCTGCTCCTGACTATGTCAGCTGTCTCTGCTCCCCTCTCACTATACTCGGTGTTAGAAGTGACAACAAGGAGGGGACTGGAGATGTACATGTCAGATAAGAGTGTGGAGATATGAGTTAGTATACAAACTTTCAGGGAGGATGGATCACACATGTTAGTATAGGTCAGGAGGAAAGCATGCACAAGGTAGCCATCAGAGGGAGAGTTACAAAGTTATCTGTGGCATAGAGTGGAAAAGAGAGCATCCAGGACAAACCCTGTGGGGAAGGGAGGGTTCTGTGAATCATACTCCTCAGCATCAGTGTCTGTCAGCACAACAGAAAGGAGATCCCTCTTAGTGGCTGAGCGGGCTCATGTGAGCACTCCTTACAATTTCTCATACTAATTTTTTATTTCTTTAAGGAGGTTGTCCGGGCAAATAAGTTATTTTTAAAATAGGCCAGGAGAGGTGAAAAAAAAACAAAACAAAAAATATACTCACTTGTTCCCGATGCTCCAGTGTCCTCCCAGTGCTGTCCGTTCCTGCAGCTCGGCTGCCTCTTGCTGTGGAATTTCTTGACAGCCGTGACGTCCCTGGTTCCCTTCCTGAAGCCACTGAGCTGCTGATTGGCCTCAGCAGTCACGTACGGTGGGTACTTCCGCCGGAACATAACAACGGAGCTTCAGGACCGGACCGCGCAGGGAGACCCTGGAGCACCAGGGAAAGGTGAATATGATTTTTTTTTTTAAATCTTTCACCCACCCCAGGCCTATTTAAAAAATAATTTGGGTGTCCATTTTTGCCTGGACATCCCCTTTAAGCCAGCTTGGCCAACTCATGTTATTTAATTTGCATGTGCACATGAAAACTTTCAGAGGTGGAGGAGCATCACCAGTCTCTCATTGCGTGTCATTTAGTAGGTGCTATGCACCATCTGACTACACTTTAGCATGGTATTTTTTAGATGCCCCTAAAGATGGAGCATTACTAGGTGACCGATGCTCTTTAAGGTGCTGAACTTTCTGAATAATGTTTTAGCTATATGAAAAGTCTCTGTTTGCTTTGGCACATGTGAACAAGACAGAGTCCATTAACATAATACTGTAATTAAATTCAATGTACTCATGAAGACTCACAAAAAAAAAAGATTTACTCAAAACATACACTTGATAAAATACATCCTAGCATTAGATTCTCTTTTGCCCTCTTGTTGATTCGAAGTTTTGCCTCTACCGGGCAATTTTTTTTCCACTTTCCAAAACCCTCCTTCATTCCTTTTTCTCCACTTGTTTCACTTTTTGTTTTTTCATTGAGGACGACAGTCTTTAACAAAGTAACAAATTAAAAACAGGGCAATAAAACAGTAGGAGTGTTCCAGTTTACAATACATACGGTCAATACGAGCAGACAGACTATTTGTGTCATGAAGAAATGGCTCAGAACACTGTGACACCATCAATTTCCAACATTTTCCAACAGACAAATAATTAGCTTTTCCTCAACACCTCCTAAACTACTTCCCACAGTAACAAAAACACTCAAGTGAAGATCAAAAGCATCAACATGGTCCATATGTAGATTTGGCACCGTGATGACTAGCCAGTTATTATGTAATAGCTTTATTTATTCATTTCATATGTTGTTGATCTCACTTTTTGAATTTTTTGTATAAGGTCTTACTCTCTGTAAAATGCTTACTGTAGACATCTAAGACTGAAAGAAGATACTGTGCAAATATCCTAATAAGTGGTTATATACCGTCACAATTTGCTACAGAGTAAGTAATATGGTCGAAGTAGATAAAATCCTACTAATCATTGATACTGCATCATTCCAGGTTAGGCTCGGTTGCAATCTATAACTTTATCCCATATCCATCCTTTTAAAAGATTAATCCAAATCCTAATCTATTTGTGAATAGAGCAGAGTAATTCATTAGTATCTGGTCTTCCATTAACTAGACTTTCTTTATTTTAACCTATCAATGAATGTAGCTACTAAGTTAACCTTCCTGTCTATTCCTTGAACCTCTGCTCTCTGTTTTTATTACATTGTCTACCCTAATTTTAAAATATACAGTAAAAGAAACTTGGGGATGGTGTAAATTAGTAATGGAACAAGCTACAAATAATAACCCTTTAAAAAATAGGACACGAGCGTCTGCCATCTTGCAAAACAATCTTTCTTTATTGATGAAAATTTCAATTTATTTATTATGCTTATTGATATAGCGACATCATATTCCGCAGCGCTTTACAGATATTGTCAACACTGTCCCATATGGGGCTCACAATCTAAATTCCCTATCAGTATGTCTTTGAAGTTTGGAACACGTTGTGGGGTCAACGCTTTCATCAGATTATGTCCTCTCTGTTGATGTCCTCTCGGTTGACCCCTGAACTCATTCTGATTGGATTTTTCATCAATAAACAAAGATTTTTTTGCAAATTGGCAACCACTCATGTCCCATTTTTGCAAGGGTTATAAACTGGAGCTTGTTCCATTACTATGTGCTTCAAAACGTCTGGATACTTCTAATGACGGCTTGGGAACATCTGCGGCTAACTGTGCCAACCTTCTTTACCTTAATTTCATACTGCATGTGTAGTTGTTGTAACTTTGCACCTTACCATTAACTGTTGTTTGTCTCTTTGAAATAGTCCATATGCTACGACCCTATGTAACACTCGGCACGCTCTTCTTTTTGTTCCATTTGAGAATGTGTAAACAATTAGTCTGGCTGTACACATAAGGCAGCTGTCAGTCAGGGAACAGCTACCTCTCCTGACATGCCCATACACATGCATGCTTGGCTGAGTGTGCATGTGTTCTGAATTGTTGAAAGATGCTTTCATACACATCTGCCCAAGAAAGAAAAAGATGGTCATGAAGGGGGCTTCCCAACTCTCTCCCAATGGCAGATGTTGAGTGAGAGTTGGGATCATCCCATAAACATTAGATGGTAATACAGGATTTAGAGAATAATTAATTTGCTGGTTATGGCCAATTTAAGAAGGAAGCTGTGGTCCTAGTTTGTCTAACTACCCAGCAATTTTCTGTTATTGGCAGGAAAACCTACAGTGGGTACGGAAAGTATTCAGACTCCTTTAAATTTTTCACTCTTTGTTTCATTGCAGCCATTTGCTAAAAGCAAAAAAGTTCATTTTATTCCTCATTAATGTACACTCAGCATCCCATCTTGACAGAAAAAAAAATCAGAAATGTAGATATTTTTGCAAATTTATTAAAAAAGAAAAACTGAAATATCACATGGTCATAAGTATTCAGACCCTTTGCTCAGTATTGAGTAGAAGCACCCTTTTGAGCTAGTACAGCCATAAGTCTTCTTGGGAGTGATTAAACTGATTGGACTTGATTAGGAAAGGCACACACCTGTCTATATAAGACCTCACAGCTCACAGTGCATGTCAGAGCAAATGAGAAACATGAGGTCAAAGGAACTGCCCAAGGAGCTCAGAGACAGAATTGTGGCAAGGCACAGATCTGGCCAAGGTTACAAAAGAATTTCTGCAACACTCAAGGTTCCTAAGAGCACAGTGGCCTCCATAAACCTTAAATGGAAGAATTTTGGGATGACCAGAACTCTTCCTAGACCTGGCCGTCCAGCCAAACTGAGCAATCGTGGGAGACGAGCCTTGGTGAGAGAGGTAAAGAAGAACCCAAAGATCACTGTGGCTGAGCTCCAGAGATGCTGTAGGGAGATGGTGGAAAGTTCCACAAAGTCAGCTATCACTGCAGCCCTCCACCAGTCGGGGCTTTATGGCAGAGTGGCCCAAAGGAAGCCTCTCCTCAGTTCAAGACATTTGAAAGCCCGCATAGAGTTTGCCAAAAAATACATGAAGGACTCCCAGACTATGAGAAATAAGATTCTCTGGTCTGATGAGACGAAGATTAAACTTCTTGGCGTCAATTCTAAGCGGTATGTGTGGAGAAAGCCAGGCACTGCTCATCACCTGCCCAATACAGTCCCAACAGTGAAACATGGTGGTGGCAGCATTATGCTATGGGGGTGTTTTTCAGCTGCAGGGACAGGACAACTGGTTGCTATTGAAGGAAAGATGAATGCGGCCTAGTACAGAGATATCCTGGAAGAAAACCTCTTCCAGAGTGCTCTGGACCTCAGACTGGGCCGAAAGTTCACCTTCCAACAAGACAATGACCCTAAGCACACAGTTAAAATAACAAAGGAGTGGCTTCGGAACAACTCTGCGACCATTCTTGACTGGCCCAGCCAGAGCCCTGACCTCAACCCAATTGAGCATCTCTGGAGAGCCCTGAAAATGGCTGTCCACCAATGTTCACCATCCAACCTGACGGAACTGGAGAGGATCTGCAAGGAAGAATGGCAGAGGATCCCCAAATTCCAGATGTGAAAAACTTGTTGCATCACTCCCAAGAAGACTTATGGCTGTACTAGCTCAAAAGGAAGGGGTTTCTACTCAATACTGAGCAAAGGGTCTAAATACTTATGACCATGTGATATTTCAGTTTTTCTTTTTTAATAAATTTGCAAAAATATCCACATTTCTGTTTTTTTCCTGCCAAGATGGGGTGCTGAGTGTACATTAATGAGAAATAAAATGAACTTTTTTGCTTTTAGCAAATGACTGCAATGAAACAGAGAGTGAAAAATTTAAAGCAGTCTGAATACTTTCCGTAGCCACTGTATCTGTCCAATTGAGCTTTAGCAGGTTTGGACCATCTAGGAGCTCTATGTGAAGATGGCACCTTATTAGTCTTTAACTCCTTGGTGAAGAAATCCACTCTAATACATAGCCTATTATCAGTATTTGCAAATCAGTACCTTCCTACCTGTATCATATCCCAGGTCCCAAAATTTTTTTCTGATATCCAAATTTCTTGTAAGGAAAAGAGGGATATGAGAAAGGGTTATCAATTGCATACCATCAGCTTAATTTCCCTTCCCCTCCTCAGAAATTAGCATATGTGCTCAAATGGGAAGCTAATCTGAATAATACATTCTCTATGTCCCAATGGCTTAGGACAATGGAATGGTCTACCCAATGTTCTCGCTGTATTGATCATTTAAAGCAAGTGAAAAAAAATTCCACATGCGGTGGTATTTAACCCCGGATAGACTCCTCCTTATTTACTCTTACTCTCTGCTGCCCTCTTGAAGGGGTTGTGGAGAAAGAGAACCTATTGGACATATTACGGGGTTTTGTTCTAAGCTTCAACCATTCTGGGAAGAGGTATTCCAATTAATTTTGACAATCTCTCAATATCACATACTCCCAAACCCGTGTCTAACCCTGCTAAATAACTGCATTCCCTCTACAATAACAATGGGTGATTTCACATATCCTTATTTCTGCCAGACAAATCATTGCTGGAAAGTAGAAATCAGACATCAGATCATCTATATCAGAATTATATATCAAAGTTAACTCACACAGGCAATATGAGCATCAGATATCAAGACATTACATAAATTTCTATCTCCTCCTAGTTTATTATATTTTCCTCTTATATAGATGTAGTTGACTTACTGTTGCATCAACCTATCCCTGTATTACTATATATAGCGTGCTTTGTTTATTATCTTAATATTTTTGTAGCCGCCTAATATTGTTTTAGTCGGTTTGATATTTTAAAACAACTTTTAAGGGTAAATTCACACTGAGTCTTTTGCAGGTGGATTTTTGAGGAGGAATCCGCCTCAAAGTTCGCCTCAAAAAATGTCCCGTTCATTTCAATGTGAGTCATAAAAATTATCTCCTCTAGCTGATTTTTTTTCAGTTAGAGGAAAGAAGAATCATCAGGACCTATCTTCAGGCGGATTCCTCCTTGCAAAGGGAGGCATAAAAAAAAAGCGAGTAGTTCTTTGCAGCATTTTTTGCAAAAAAATGCTCCAAAAACACTGGAAAAAATGCTACCAAATTTTTCTGCTTCCTGTGTGGGCAGGAAATCAGTTTCTCTATTGATTGCTATGGAAGCCTCAATGCAAGTCTGGAATAGAAACTGAATTCCTGTCCACACATGAGACACTGGATCAGTAGGAAAGTCAAAGTGTTGGTCACATGACACATCTGAGGAATAGAAGGGAATGGATAAACTCCCATATATGGCCAACAGTATGTCGATTACCTTCACAATTTACATCATGTACCTTTCTAACAGGTCAGAGAATAATGTTTTTTCTTCCTCTTTAAGGCCGGGGCCCCACATGGCATAAACGCCGCGATTTGTGCGCGGTGGAAACGCTGTGGAAAAAATTGCAACGTTTTACAGTCAGAGCAAAGTGGATGGGATTCTACTGAATCCCATGCCCACTTTGCAGCAAAAACCGTACTGCGGACACGTGGCGGCTTCCAAAACCAGCACGGTTTTAGAAATTGCAGCATGTCACTTATACCTACGGAAACGCCGGCGGTTTCCCCATAGGTATAATTGAAACAGAAAGTCTGCAGCGTTCCAGCCGCGGTTTTTCCCGCAGTGCTTTTTTGCTGCGGGACGCCACGTGGGGCCTTAGCCTGGAAGTAATTTCCAATATTATTATAGGATTTATTTCTGATGTTAAGCCTGTAGGTCCTTCAAAAATCTATTGTTATTCTAGCCCAATAGTTTCTTGTTTTTTCTGGTTCAGATGACAGAATTCTACTCCCTTTTACTGCATGTCTAGGCTAAGAAGGGGAAAAATTTCTAATTCAAGTCAACTTATGAAATTATTTACATGGCCCACGCTCATCATGTACAGAACAGCCACTGGTACCCCTCAGGCACCATGGCCCAAGTGCAGTTGCCACCTGTGTAAGCCCTTAGTTTCACTGAAGTTATGCTCAGTTCTATTACTTTAATTTTTGGCTAAAATTGTTCTTCCATTCTGGGAACAAAGATATCGTATATCAAGGCAGATTATTCCTAAATTAGAAATAATAATAATGAACACAAAAAAACAAAACAGTCTTCAAAATAAAAATAATATGTGTTTTTCTGCTATTTTTGTAGAGCTAGAAAGAAAAGTGAAGTAATATTCTGCACAGTGTGTTCTTGTAGTATAATCTCTTCTTTGCTGAAGGCAAGTTTTTATATTTCAGCTCAGAACATCAATTATGTCCAGTTTCTATTGTTTTCAACTAAAACTGGTAATCGTGTTCCATGAATTTTGTAATTATGTACAAATTGTGTGGAAATCACTTTTGTCTCATTAGTGTTCATCTACACGACTGGAAGGTAACCTGAAAATTATGTAACATCTTTATGACATTAAAGGGGTATTCCCATCTCACTAGTCATGGCTGACATGGGAATAGCTGCTGTAAGTGCTGACCACCAGGCCAGGAGTTAATAAATGGTCTGGTGAATTTTCTACACTTTGTAATTTCCATAGGAGTTGTGGAAACAGTGTAGCATAGCGAGCTATGCAGTTTTCACTACATGATAGTTATAGAAACTACGTAACTTGCTTAGCTACACTGTATCCATAACTGCTATTTGTGCTGCCCATGATAAATAGCAGTTATGGATACAAGGTGGCTAAGCAAGTTATAGCAGTACAGTGGCTCAGTGGTTAGCACTGATGTGTTGGAGTCCTGAGTTCAAATCCAGCCTATGACAACAAACAAGGGGTTTGTATGTACTCCCTGGTTTTGCTTGGATTCCTTCTAAACATATTGATAGGGAATTTAGATTGTGAGCACTTCTAGGCACAGAGTTGATAATATCTCTAAGGCCCCTTGTGGACCACCATGGCGTGGGTCAGTGTGCTATCTGGGTTTTTCTTGGATAGCACACTTACCCATTCATTTCTACTGGCTCACGCACACGACCGTGAGTTACGTGGTCCTGTGTGTGGGCCGACAGTCTGGGCAAAAGTCAGGACAAGTCCTATTCCTGAAGGTTTTGTGGCTGTGCTTCCGTAGCTCCTATTCATTGAATGAATGGGGCCGCAGAAGCACGGCTGGTGCACAGGTGGCACATGGGCCTAAAGGTACGTTCACACGTAGGAAACGAGGCAAATATCGCAGCAGGATGTGGAAAAAAATCAGCGTCCTGCTCGATCTTGCCACGGATTCTGTGGCTCGGAAGTCCCTGCTGATTAAACCCAGATGAATGGAGGAAAGCTGCGACAGGCAATGACATTCCATCTCAGCAATCCCACGTCCAAATACAGTGGCGGAAAATGAACGTACCCTAAAAGTGCTGTGTAATATAATGGTGCTATATTAGTAAGCAAAATAAACAATAAGTACTATGGGAGTAGTTTGGCTGTTTCTGTAACTCTCGACCAACTCATGTGGCCATAGACACAACTATTCTCATCTCAGTCATAAAATCGGGGATTCACATAGCTGGCCATATATCATTCCCCTATGGTGTCTTTTTATCTTTTTAAAGCCCTTCCTGTTGCTTTCATGGGTGGGATGGGTCTTAGATGGAGGGGCACGGCTTCCCATAAGCCAAAAAGTGAAGTATAATTTCTGCCTGGAATGGGGGAAAATGTAGTTCAAACCTACTCCAGTTCCTAGATGCTTTTGCAGCATCTTTTCAGGCTTTTTTTTACACAATTTTGTTTTAGCAAAAGCTGCCAGGTCAGGACATTACATGTTAGGAAATTACGAATCACCTGCCAAACATTGCTTTTTTTTTTTTTTTTTTCACTTTTATGATATTTTTTTTGTCCAAGGGCATTTTTTATTTCAATTGAGGCATGCTCTGGATCTGGGGAAAAAGTCATGTCAAAAACTCACCACAAAAAGCAATTGTAAAAAAACTACATAAAGGGTTTATTACAAGTCTAAAAACTGCCATAAAAAAGACTGCAGAGCAGACGTGTGAGAGTGTCTAACAGGAAAAATGTCTTTGTTGCCCATAGCAACCAATCACAGTACAACTTTCATTATCCAAGAACACCATGAAAAATGAAAGCTGCGCTGTGATTGGTTGCTATGGGCAAGAAAGAGTTTTTCTTATATGTAATTTCATACATGTGTGAAGGAGCCTTTTAGGGCTCATGCAGGCAGCCATATATATTAGGGTTCCATACAAGTTGTTAGGGCATACTTAGAAGTCAATGGGGTAATACTGTACAGAACCTCTCTAGGCCTCCAATTATAGGTAGAAGAATACGGAGGATTTTATGTTGAATTCATATAAAGTTTGACAGCAAAAAATTGTAGCATGTTCCATTAGATGCCATATTATGGTAGTGTATCTCTGTAATACACCACCATATCATAAGCTAAATATAAACTAAAGAGTCGTGGATATGGCACCAGGATTTGAACATTAGGTTGTAAAGCTTGAGACACCATATACATGAGGCTATAAGGTTTAAAACCCCATGTACATGAGGCCATAAGGCTTGTGACACCATATACATGAGGCTATAAGGCTTGAGACCCCATGTACATGAGGCCATAAGGCTTGTGACACCATATACATGAGGCTATAAGGCTTGAGACCCCATGTACATGAGGCCATAAGGCTTGTGACACAATATACATGAGGCTATAAGGCTTGAGACCCCATGTACATGAGGCCATAAGGCTTGTGACACAATATACATGAGGCTATAAGGCTTGAGACCCCATGTACATGAGGCCATAAGGCTTGTGACACCATATACATGAGGCTATAAGGCTTGAGACCCCATGTACATGAGGCCATAAGGCTTGTGATACAATATACATGAGGCTATAAGGCTTGAGACCCCATGTACATGAGGCCATAAGGCTTGTGACACCATATACATGAGGCTATAAGGCTTGAGACCCCATGTACATGAGGCCATAAGGCTTGTGACACCATATACTGTACATGAGGCTATAAGGCTTGAGACCCCATGTACATGAGGCCATAAAGCTTGTGACACCATATACATTAGGCTATAAGGTTTGAAACCTCATGTACATGAGGCCATAAGGTTTGTGACACCATATACATGAGGCTATAAGGCTTGAGACCCCATATACATGAGGCCATAAGGCTTGTGACACCATATACATGAGGCTGTATGGCTTGAGACACTGTGTACATGAGTCCATAATCCTTGTGATACCATGCACATGAGGCCGTAAGTCTTGTGACAACATGTGCATGAGGCCATAAGGCTGTGCATTTTCTGCAGGGGGGGGCTGTAGTGCAGGGAGGAGACCCATATTGTGGGGTGGAGATACCCCCACACAGTATAATGTCCACTAAGCGCCTCACATGCAATATAATACTCTCCTTAGGGAGCCCATACAGTTTATTGTCCCATAAGTGCCCACACACTATGATGTCCCCAGGTCCTGCACAGTATAATGTCCCCAGGTTACACACAGTATGATATCCCCAGGTACAACACTGTGGAATCACATTTCCCTGAGCCCACACAGTATGGGGCCCAGGAAGTGAGCTGTGAGTACGATTCTCATTACTCGCTTCTCTTAAGACTTTTCGCTACTTCTTTGGTCCTGATGTCTACTTCAGAGCGATGCTGGTGCATTGAAGGAGCAGGGAATTCTAGAACTAAGAATCGTACTCACCACTCCCCGGGCCCTGCCAGTATCCAAAGAGCACTTTCATTGCTAGTGATGGAAATTCTTATTACCAGACCTCCACTCTCCAGGGTCAGCACTGTGAAACTGCCCCTTGTGTTTGCCCCTGATTCTCCCCTAGAAGCCTTGATTAAATGATAGAATTCCTTTCTAATATGGTAGTGTATAAATGCACCATACAGTGCCTATTTTCTATAGTATGAAGCCACAGGGACTCCATGCGCCTCTGTATAGCCTCCATGTACACGGCTCTGCCATTGCAAGACATCTAACATTGATCAAAGTTCTTCAATAAAAGAATCTTTATTCCCATGTTGACAATTTAAAAAGACTTATGTTAGCATTGTATGACTATCATAGTTGTTTGCCAAGACAAATCTTTCATTGAAAACATGGAAATATTTTAACTGTGTAAATTCAAGAAAAATTGAAGTAACTTTACTCCATGCAAATAGGTAACCCACAAGTTACATTCTTAATGCTAGAGGTATAGAATATTCCATAGTTTGATTTCTGTCTT
The DNA here is from genome assembly GCA_947044405.1 of Leptodactylus fallax. Lineage (NCBI taxonomy): Eukaryota > Metazoa > Chordata > Amphibia > Anura > Leptodactylidae > Leptodactylus > Leptodactylus fallax. The sequence continues at coordinate 747,270 of CAMRHE010000412.1, forward strand.
TCGAATATCATTTTGGACTTTATGTATCATTCCTAGGTTTTTCAGGGACATATTTAAAGATTGTGTGAACAGCGGCCATACTTTATACCACACTACATTCAATTTATTGCCTCTTCATTATGTACAGCTAAGTGGGACAGGGGCTTTAATCCTGTCTCTCAGACTCCCAGTGCTCCCAATTGTCCTCTGTCTGAGCGTGTGGTCGATCATTCTGACCCCCGCTGCTGCAGGGGTCCCTCTCTGCTTTGTGTTAGCGAGCTGAGAGCTGACAGGATAATGTGCTTCCTGAATGCTCCATAATAAAGAGCACATAAAGGAATCTATTACAGAGGAAAAATCCGATATCCTAAAACCTTCAGCCTTATAAAGCAACAGCTCATGTTCTGGGGGGAGGGGGCAGAAGCAACATTTTGACCCCCTGAGAATGACATCAAGCAGTATGTAATGACACACAGGTTTTAACTTGCTCTTCTCTAGGTTTTTTCTCAGTAACACTTTGTGAACAATTGATGTCTTATGCCAAAAATTACCTAAATATCTGCAAAACAAACATTCACAAAGTTTGCATATTATTCCAAATTTAGTCATCTGACAATAACAATACTGTAGCCTCTATTATTTTTGAGTTGCTGTCAGTTATCTACCTTCTAAAAATTGATAGCCTATCCATAAGATAGGCCATCAAGTTTACAATCGTCAGAGGTCCAACTGTTGGGACCCCTGCAGATCAGCTGTTTCCAAGAGCAATCAGCTCTTGATATTGTTGACATGATGAGTGCTTTTAGTAGCGCCAGTAATGGGAAGACTTCTTGTAGACTTGAATGAGATACCTTGAATGAGGCAAAGTAGCAATAACCACTGCTACTAAATGTACAAATAGAGCAGTGCGGTACCCAGAATTTAAGAAATTCCAGGAGCTATGTGTTCTAGAAAAAAAAGCTGATCTAAAGGGGTCTTGACAGTCAAATCCCGACCCTGCTAAAATTGATGGCTAATCTTAAGAATAGGCCATTCTAGTGAATCTCATCCACACACTGCAGAAAAATACCCGCAGCAGAAATGCTGTGATTTCCAAAACCGCTGCATTTCAATTACACATATGGAAACGTTGGTGGTTTCCATATACACACATGGACAAAATTGTTGGTACCCCTCATTTAATGAAAGAAAAAACCCACAATGGTCACAGAAATAACTTGAATCTGACAAAAGTAATAATATATAAAAATTCTATGAAAATGAACAAATGAAAGTCAGACATTGCTTTCCAACCATGCTTCAACAGAATTTTTAAAAAAGAAAACTCATGAAACAGGCCTGGACAGAAATGATGGTTCCCTTAACTTAATATTTTGTTGCACAACCTTTTGAGGCAATCACTGCAATCAAACGATTCCTGTAACTGTCAATGAGACTTCTGCACCTCTCAGCAGGTATTTTGACCCACTCCTCATGAGCAAACTGCTCCAGTTGTCTCGGGTTTGAAGGGTGCCTTTTCCAGACGGCATGTTTCAGCTCCTTCCAAAGATGCTCAATAGGATTTAGGTCAGGGCTCATAGAAGGTCACTTCAGAATAGTCCAACGTTTTCCTCTTAGCCATTCTTGGATGTTTTTAGCTGTGTGTTTTGGGTCATTATCCTGTTGCAAGACCCATGACCTGCGACTGAGACCAAGCTTTCTGACACTGGGCAGCACATTTCTCTCTAGAATCCCTTGATAGTCTTGAGATTTCATTGTACCCTGCACAGATTCAAGACACCCTGTGCCAGATTCAGTAAAGCAGCCCCAGAACATAACAGAGGCTCCTCCATGTTTCACAGTAGGGACAGTGTTCTTTTCAAGATATGCTTCATTTTTCCATCTGTGAACATAGAGCTGATGTGCCTTGCCAAAAATTTTAATTTTTGTCCCATCTGTCTATAGGACATTCTCCCAGAATCTCTGTGGCTTGTAAACATGTAGTTTGGCAAATTACTTTTGTCAGATTCAAGTTATTTCTGTGACCATTGTGGGTTTTTCTTTCATTAAACGAGGGGTAACAACAATTTTGTCCACGTGTGTAGGTATAATTGAAGCAGAAAGTCTGCAGAGGAAAACTGTGGATTTTCTGTGAAAAGCGATGCAGGAAAAACCGCAATACGTTCCGCCACGGTCTTTCCTGCAGTGCTTTTTCGCTGCGACCCGCTCCCAGCATGAAGTTCAAGCTGGTAAATCTGGCTGACACACAGACCAAGTTTCATGGGTGAAACATGGTTGTGTGCTGCTACCCTTAGGCTAAGGAGGCACTTTGTAGAAACACAAAGTTTTTGGCTGTTGTGGAAATGCAGCAGAAAAAATTACAGCATTTTACTGTCCCAGCAAAGTGAATGAGATTTTTTTTTGTCTCATCTACACATTGCGTGAAAAAAACGGTGCAGAAATGCCATGTGTTAATTTTACCTGCCGAAATGCTGCACTTTTCCCATAAACTCATATGGGGTCAAGAAGGTAAAAATTAAAAAGACAGGAGTAAAGCATTTTTGCTTCTTTTTTTTTTTTTTTTTTGCTACATTTCACTTAATGTGTACTTAGCCTTAAGCTTATTCTACCTGTATGGTTTTTACTTTATATATAGATTTCATAAATTTTTTTCTTTCCTCAGATTTCACTTATTCTGTAATAATTAATTCCTTAAGCACTGATGCTTATTCTTAGAATGGCTCAATGAAAATAAGCTTATCAAAGAATTTTCTACTGCTGGAACCACCAAGAATCAGCTGTATTCAGCAAGGGAACCTGACAGCAAATGTTCCTTTTGCCTGCAGCACCCCAACAGGACAAATGAAGCATTACATGCAGTCCCCTGAAATCAATAGGCTGTCCATGTAATGCACAGATGTGGTGGGTCTTCCAGAGTGAACGACTTTCTTTGTAGCCACTTTTTGCTCTGTCTAATTTATGGGGGGACCTGATGAGACCCTCCCTTTTATTAATTGCTGTGGGGTATTCAAAACCCTTCAAAACCAGACAACTACTTTAAATGAGTCCAAGACACAAACAATTATAATCCATAGCAACTAAAAAGAAATGCTCAAATACAATGCAATCGGCCCTATAGGGTCTCCAAACCCAGCATGACATCAGATAATCAAAACATATACCTAAAAAGAGAGATCAATCCATGACTGACAGGACCTATACGGCGATTTAATTATCTCTCCTGGTTAATCTGATGTGGTCGGCAACCATGATCTTGGAATAAAAGTACTATCAACGAATGAGGCAGAAAACTGAATTTTAAAGGAATGTGATATGTTTTATAAGAATATATTTACACTTGTGCTTTTGAGCTGGTAAATATTTTTCTCATAAAAAATTTGCTAACTTATTACTGGTCTACTTGTTCTATATATAAAGAGAAAACAAACATAGACCTCTTGTTGAACTTAGTGCTGAGCAAAGATATGAACTAGATATGGGATCAAGGCAAATGCAGCCACCCAACTGAACTGCCAATGAGAAAGTGTCACAAGCCATATATTCCTATATAGGTTAGAGCCTCCATATTATCATATTAAATTGCTTCTGCTTCTCAGGTCATTGACATCGTGCTCATCATGTGGTCTGTTTGGGACTGAATTTCAATACCCTACACAATGTTCTTGAAATTCAGTGAAGAGGCTGCAGCACTCACCCAAACACTGTCACCTCTACAAACAGCTGTTTGGTGGGGTTCCTGGGTGCTGGACCCAAATCAGTCAGATATCAATGACCTTTCGTAGGTCATTAATATTTAACTCTAGAAAAACCTCTGTAACTTACTGTAGGAGCAATTATGCTATTGCGTGATTTTTGCTTTTCTAGCCCATTTCCATTGGTTTTGCACTGCACCTTTGTAATGGCCTCAGGAGAGGTTGTGCATTTATTCCATCAAGGGAACACTGGCAACTTTTTGGAAGACCACTTGGAAGAATGAGATTCAAGAATAGCCTGGATCTGCAAGACCAAGACCTTGACCTTGAGTGCTGCCTCTAACCAATTCTTCCAGTTGGTGAAGAGACAGAGCTGAGGGTCTCTTCTCAGGAACTTTAGGTGAAAGAAGTAGGTAATCCAGGTTTGTCCAATAACAATATAGTGATGCAATGAGTTATATATAGATCATCTTTATCACTTTATTACTTCATAATATTCAATGGCTATATAGTTTTATGAAGAATATCAGAAATATCAGATCCAGTCATGAACTTCCTTACTGATGATTGTCTTTCAGGAAAAGAAACTGTATCTCCATGCATTTTTGTGATTATTGGGGGTGTCAGTGATGGAACTCACAGTGATCAAACTTTTTCCCCTACAGATAGGGAGTAAGTATTGTTCGTGGGAAAACCCCTTAAGAGAAACATCTGAATAATCACATTAATGACTGAACAGATAATGGAACTTCTTGCTAACCTGTTTTTCCTCTTTAGTTTTTTTTTTTCTTTTTTACGGGACACTGTTACTGGGGGGCAGTGTTACTGCAAATATATTAACCAGTCTTCAAACATGGGGTTATCCGTCATTTGCTCTACAACAGAGAAGATATCATTTCATGGTGGTCTAGCTTCTACAGATGTCTCCTCTGGTAGTAGAGAATCATTCATCCTTATAGACTCAAAGTGGAGCAGCTGTTTAAGATTCCCCTGCCCACATTACAAGATGACAACCTTTCAGAAGATTTTCATCTAGAGCCCCAAGACGAATTAAACTTTTTGAATATACTGTATACCATATGATAAATTATGTTCTCAGGATCTCAACTTTAAAGAGGATTTCCACCCAAAATATACGGTTGGTCACATATGAATAAGTCAGACATGAGACTGGTACCCATTAGTATTTTTGTTTCTTTCATTGAGTAAGACAGAGGTGACAACCAATGAGATTGCATTTTCTTAATAAGCTTCTAATACTGATTTAGTGTGATAATATGACCCTGGATTTTGGCCATTTTTCATTGCAACTGGAACACCAAATTAGAACGAAGAGTCACTTAAAACTGCTCAGGGCCTGTTGGAATTTACCCAATACAGATTTTATGACTTTTTTTATTTACAGGTCATAAAAATCAACTAAAGATGGTTACACTGCAAGCATAGTTTCTGTGTATAACAAAAGCCATGACGTTGTGCCTGATCCACTGTAAAATAACAATGACGACTCAAAACTTTTATAATGAGGATTGTTAGGGTTCCAACAATCGTTTTGATGGCAAAAATAGTGCCCTATTCTGTGCTATATTTACCATAAAAAACAACAGAAGAGGTAGGCACCAGTAAATACCCTAAAAACGATTAGGGCGCTGCATGAAAAGGGAACATTAAATATCCAGGAGGAAAGAAACACAAATATGTGTACACCCAAAATAAGAAAAATAGAAAACACCACAACACAGAATAAAAACTGGCAAAACACATACAACAATTCTTGGGTTATCTAAAATAATAGATAACCTAATAAAGCACATACTGTTCAAAAGGTGTAACCAGTACCAAACCTAGCGCCCCAAGCATTGCCATGGTTGTGGAAAAAAATAAATCCAATTGTTAATAAGTCAACACAATAAATTTATAGTCACAAAATAATGATACATAAATGTCGATACCACAGTATAAAAGTGGCAGTAACAGTGAAAATCCATGTAACTATCCAATGCATATACCAACTGGGGTATCTGTATGGAAATGGGAGATAGCAGTGTTGTCTCTTATCCCCGTGCGTATTTGTTGCCTATTGCCTCTTCCCTGACAAAGCTGCATTAGGCAGAGATAAATTTGGTACTTGGATACAGGACTGCTATCTCCCCTTACCAAATAGATGCCCTGATGTATGCAATGTCCTCCAAAGAGCATCATGAATAAGAGACCTTCCTCTAGTAATCCAGAAATCCCTAATAGGGTATATGAAAATGGATTTTGTAACCCAGACAACCCATGTATTGGCATTTTTATAACCTATACAAAGTACCCAGTAAGCAGTATTACTTAGGTGATTGTATCAGGCATTTCATGACTGGTAAATCTATTAAATAACATTTATTTCTACTAGTTCTAAGAAGTGCTTTAGTACAAGCTGTTTCCTCGATGTCATATGTTATAAAAGGACTGATCACTTTTATGTTTTACTAACAAGCTTTTAGTAGGTCAAATTCCTTGGCTGCACTATGCCCTGAATCTCAGCAGGCTTTACAGACTACGTTTCCTTTGGTCATAATGTTATTTTTTTGTAAGCACCCAGTAGGTGGTGGTCTGTCTATTATTACTTTATTATTTTTCTAGGTATCAGGTAAATATAGCAACCTTTTAAAAAAAATTCAGATCCTAAACTTGTCTTTGGTGGCTCCTGTGGTGCTGATAAAAGAGACAGCTATGATAATCTGTCTATTCTTCCTACTACCTTATCTTGGAACCAAGTACCATCAATGAAGTGTCTAATTTGTGCCCTGGTTTTTTCCCTTTAAAACCCACTCAGGGTTCTCGTATTTGCAGGGAACCAACAGGTCACTACCTGATCTAGATGGGTCAGGACTAAAGATGGGCAAAACTCTAAATATTTGTTTCAGGTTCAGGTCCCAGATTTGTTTCGGGTCGAACAAGTTCAGTACAAACCACACCTTAAAATGGCTTAAAATGTAGTGTAGAACACTCTCAGGGCCCCTAAGAACCTATCTATCCAATTTATAGCTCTCTAAGGCTAGTTTCACATTTGCATTGGAGTCTCTGGAGAAGAGTGGAGTGGCAGTAGCACTGGCAACATGAGTGGCAGTACAGCATAGAGTGATATGATGGACCAGGCTGCAGGACATGTCTGGCTGAGAGGTTGCAGGGCAAAATGAGTGGCGGTACAGCATGGAATGATATGATAGACCAGGCCGCAGACCAGGCCTCTGATCCTTTTTTTGAAGCTGTCAGCTGTGACTGCTCTGACCAGCTCCTAGGATAGGCTATTCCACAGATTCACAGTCCTTACAGTGAAGAAGTCTTGTCGGCTCTTGAGATTAAACCTTTTTTTCTCCAGACAGAGGGAGTACCCACTTGTCTTTTGAGGGGATTTTACATGGAAAAGCTTTTCCCCATATTTCTTGCATTGGCTATTTATATATTTATCATGTCTCCCCTTGAATGTCTCTTCTCCAGACTATACTGATTTAACCCCTTTAATTTCTTCTCTTAACTGAGGTCCTCCATGCCCCTTATCAGTTTTGTGGCCCTCCATTGAACTTTTTCCAACTGTAGAACATCCTTTCTATGAACTGGTGCCCAGAACTGACCTGCATGTTCCAGATGGGGCCACACCAATGACTTGTAAAGTGATAATATTACATCCCTGTCCTGCGAGTCCATACCCCTTTTAACACATGACCATAGTATTGTATAGTAAGAGTATATAAAAATTTACCACAATGCATGTCGGCCATTTCAATTCATCCGAGATGAATACCAGATTGTTCGGTTTCATTAGAAACTGTAAAATTTGGGATGATCGGGTTGAAGCAGACTCATGCTAAAGTGGTTCACCCATCTGTATTCAAGACAATGCAAAACTGTTGCAGAAAAGAAGACTTGCTCTAGTTCTAGAAAAGCAGACTATGCTTGTTTTTGTAATCAACAAAGATGTAACCGTGCTCCAATGTAACTCACATAACAATGCACAGTCGGAGAGAACATAGGAGATGATCTCTGAATGCAGGGTTCCAATCTGTAGGTTCATAGGAACATTGGTATAAAGAACAGGTTCCTGGAAGGAGTTTCTAGAGTTTCTTGGCTTCAATGGGCAATCTCGAATATAATGTGCTATGCCATGATGATAGACAAACAAGTTTTTGCTGTACTTGAATTGATACTCACTTAAATTTGTCAAGCTGCATTGCTTCTTTTTGAGATGCAGGAACAACCTGCCAATTTGATTTGGCCTGCCATGCCAAGCCCTCCAAGAAAGGTACAACTAAGGCCTAGTTGTTATTTGAGGCTAGAGTGTGGAACTGAATGACTTAATGGCTAACAGTCATATTAATCTAGTAAGAGTACAGCAATGAGGAAGCAACTAAAGAGGTCTGACTAGTTTCCTCAAAGATTCTGCAAAATATAGACAAGAACTCCTGTAGGTTGGGCATCTCAGGATCATTTTGCCCCAGAGTGGAGTTGCCCAAGCAGCGTTTCTCTGGACAGTAGAGACATGATAAAGCCTACCTTGGCACAGTCAGTAGGAAACTGGTGAACTTGCATTCAAAGTAGATATACACTGGTTATGGACGTTTTAGGGTCTTCCTCATATAGAAACAGCAATAGAAGTTGCATTCCAGTACCACTGGTGTGTGAACTAACACTGACTGGGCAGAAGGAGCTGTCATTGTGTGAAATAAGTCAGAAATGGTATTCATACTGAAGCAATCAATCCTGGTGGTTTCTATGGCTAGTGATCTCCTTATACAGGTCTTGAATCCCAGATATGGGTACACTGGAACCACACATGCAGTTTTTGGTGAAATTTTGGCAAACACAGGATTGGATACAAAATCTCCAAAGGAGAAAGAAAAAAATATCCAGTTTTCTGTTGTGCTTGTCACTTTGTCGCCCATTGGCAGGCTGCAACATCCCCTCTCTGCTCATTTGACATGTCCAACTGGACCCAGAATTAAAATTCCCTGAAGCAGATCTTGTATATGTGCAGGGAAGAGAACTTCAGGGTACCATGACATTGGGTTCTAGCAGGACATGTCAAGCAGACAAGGAGGGGAACTGCATCAAGGTGGCCCTGGATGCATGACAGACCTGATTTGCATATGAATTAAAACTTCAAAGTTCAATTTTACACAACAATTTATTACTGTATCATATATTTTTAGTTGGCATGGTTGAAAAAAGATATATGTTCATCAAGTTCAACCAATGTCTGGGGTGAACTAAAATGGCCGCCGCATCACATTCTGAGGTTTCTTCAGAGCATAATAGGTGGATGCCCAGGGAAAGTGACAAAAATAAAAAAAATAAATCATACTCTTCTTCTGTTGCCTCTTCTGGTCTCCTTGCAGTGTCCAGCGTTCTCCTGGTAATGTTATGACGCTCTGTGTGCCCATGTCACCGCTGAGGCCTGTGAATGTGACCCCAGGCACATGACGTCACTGAGGAGGTGGAGAGAGAGTGGCAGATGCTGCTAGGAAGCCCAAAAGAGGTAGCGGAAGGTGAGTATGAATGTTTTCTTTATTTTTTACACCTCCCCTGGGCCTCCACCTATAATACTCTGGGTTTTTGCCCATCTCTAGAGCTGATTTTTTGTAATAAGGTATCTAAGCCCTTTTTTTAAGCTCTCAGCTATTGCTGGTGTAACTATCTCCTGGGGTACTGTATTCTACAGATAGATTTACAGTCTTTATAGTGAAGACCCCAGAGTATAATAATTGGAGGCCCAAGGGAGGTGACAAAAATAAAAAAATATTTACAGTTGTTCTAAAAAGTTTACATACTCTGGCAGATTTTTTGGTTTTTGGCCTTTTTTCAGAGAATATGAATGATACCACAAAAACATTTTCTCCACTCATGGTTAGTAGTTGGTTGAAGCCATTTATTGTCAAACTTCTGTGTTTTTTCTTTTTAAATCTTAATGACAACAAAAACATTAAAATGACCCTGTTCAAAAGTTCACATACCCTGGTGATTTTGGCCTGATAACATGCCCAGAAACCAAACCACGGTCAGGTAGACCAACCAAAATTTCGGCCACAACTGCCCGGAAAATTGTTTGGGATGCAAAGAAAAACCCACACATAACATCAGCTGAAATACAGGACTCTCTGAAAACTATCGGTGTGGCTGTTTCAAGATGCACAATAAGGAGGCACTTGAAGAAAAATGGGCTGCATGGTCAAGTTGCCAGAAGAAAGGCATTACTGCGCAAATGTCACAAAGAGTCTCACCTTCAATACCCCAAACAGCACAGAGACAAAACTTCTGGAACAAGGTAATTTGGAGTGATGAGACAAAAATCAAACTTTTTGGCCACAACCATAAACGTTACATTTGGAGAGGTGTCAACAAGGCCTATGATGAAAGGAACACCATTTCTACTAAAAAGCACGGAGGTGATGATGTGGGGATGTGTGAGCTTCAAAGGTACAGGAAACTTGGTCAAAGTTGAAAGAAAGATGAATGCAGCACATTATCAGCAAATACTGGAGGCAAATTTGCACTCATCAGCCAGAAAGCTGCGCATGGGACGTACTTGGACGTTCCAACATGACAATGATCCAAGACACAAGGCCAAGTTGACCCGTCATTGGCTACAGCAGAAGAAAGTGAAGGTTCTGGAGTGGCCATCACAGTCTCTTGACCTCAATATCATTGAGCCACTCTGGGGAGATCTCAAGCGCGCAGTACATGTAAGGCAGCCCAGGAATTTACAGGAACTGGAGACTTTTTGCCAAGAAGAATGGGCAGTTTTACGATCTGAGAAAATAAAGAGCCTCATCCACAACTACCACAAAAGACTTCAAGTTGTTATTGAAGTTAGAGGGGGCAATACATGGTATTAAGAACTGGGGTATGTGAACTTTTGAACAAGGTCATTTTGTTGTTTTTGGTTGTCATTATTATTTAAAAAGAGAAAACAGAAGTTTGACAATAAATGGCTTCAACCAACCACTAACCATGAGTGGAGAAAAAGTTTTTTGTGTTATCATTCATATTCATATAAAAAAAACAAAACATTTGCCGGGGTATATAAACTTTCTAACACAACTGTATACTCACCTTTCCTTACCTCTTTTGGGCCTTCTCGCCTTCTTCGGCGTATGGTGCTCTTCTGTGACGTCATGCGCCCAGGGTCACCGCTGAGGCCTGTGAGGTCATGACACTCTCTGATGTCACTGCTGAGGCCCAATCACAGGAAGCAGAGACTGAGTGGTAGGTGCCGTGAGGAAGCCCAAAACAGGTAACAGAAGGTGAGTATGAATGTTTATTATTTTTTACACCTCCCTTATTATACTCTGGGGTTTGCCCATCTCTAGAGCCAATGTAAATTTTTTTGTAAGAAGGCATTTAAGCCTTAAATGACAAGACAAATCCCAAATTGTTCAGTTTTGCTAAAAATTTGGAATATTCTGGTCGTTGCGAACCGATTTGCCCATTTCTAACATTCCACTGAATTCTAGTTGGCATGACCTCCACCAGGACTGCTAATTTTTAAGACTGGCATCCTGACATGATCACCTAACGTAGCAATTTGACTAGGAAGAACAGAAACAGGAGTGGTCTTCTTTTTCTTGGAATCTCTTTCTACCCACTCTAACTACATTGCCAACTACTTGCCTGGTCCATCTGCCTTATTTCTCCCACTTCAATATCTACCCAACTAACTGCTTGCTCATTGAGGCAGTCACACTCAGATTTGCATTTTGCTCTTCCACATCTATAACATGAGCTATACACTACTGCTCTATACGTGATACATATGGCAGAAAGTGCACTTAAGCAACCTCCAATCTTGCTAATATTATCCCAGTTCCAGTGATCAGTAAAAAATAAGAAAGTAAAGTACTTAAAGGGGTATTCCCATGAACATAATCATATCTATTATTGTAGATAATTAAAAGTTAAACATTTTTGCAAATATAAGTAGTTACAAATTCTGCAGAGTTTTAAAGATTTTCTCTAACTATCTTAGTGGTGACAGTCTGTTGTCTTGATCGGTTGCCAATGGATACGACCATAAATGCAGAAACTTTCTTTGGTCTGGGTCTTGTTAGGAACCCAGCCATGATTTTTTTATTGTAACTGGGTTATCAGGCAGGGACTATACATGTATCAGAAGATATCCCGGCCATAATAAGGAAATCTTGGCTGATTTTCTGACCTTAGAAAGGTCCTGCATACATGGTCGTATCCACTGGCAACCGATCAAGACAAGACTGTGACTACAAGATATTTAGAGAAAATCTTTAACACTTTGCAAAATATTAAATTACTTATATTTGTAAAAATGTTTAACTTTTAATTATCTACAAATTTAAAAATTGTTATGTTTGTGGGAATACCCCTTTAAAGGGATGTGAACTGCTGCTTTTAACTCCATTTATTCACAAGCCACTTAGCACAGCAAGACTAGTGAACAAGCAAGTGATTTAGGGGGCATAATTGTAGTGGTAGAATCCCTTTAACACTGACCACTTATCAATTACAGTTCTCTTACCACCTCAAAGTTTTAAAAGAGGTTGCCTGGGCAAAAAATTTTTTTAAATATGCTGGGGGATTTGAAAAAAAAATCATACTCACCTATCCCTGATTCTCCCACTGCGGTTCGGCCCTGCTGCTCTGGTGTTCTCTCAAAGTGAAACTCCTCACTGGCTGTGACATCCTGGATCCCTTCCGCTGAAGCTGCTGATAAGCCTCAGCGGTCACATGTGGCAGGAACTTCTGCCAAAAGACAACAACGGACAGCCACCAGACGATTTAACAATAATTTTTTTTGCCTGGACAACCCCTTTAAGGCTGAGGTCCCACATTGCGGAAATGCAACTTTTTTTGAGCCAAAGCCAAGAATGGCTACAAAAGGAATGGGATATATAGGAAGCTCTTGTACTTCTACCTTCACCTTATGTTCACCTGCAGACTTCCCCCACTTTAAATTTATGCTTAAAGCCTATAATTCTGCCCTTCACCTAGCCAAACAAGCCTATTTCACCGCTCTCATCTCTTCTCTCTCCTGTAACCCTAAAAGGCTATTTGAAACTTTTCACTCCTTACTCATCCCTAAGGTGCAGGTGCCATTCACAGACCTTAGCGCAGATGACTTGGCCACTTATTTCCATGATAAAATTGATAAGATCCGTCAGGAAATAACTGCCCAATCCCCAGGTAGCACTGACCCCCTCACCAGTCGCACTTCAGACTGTTCATTCTCATCTTTTGAACCTGTTACAGAGGAGGAAGTATCTCAGCTACTTTCTTCTTCTCACCCTACGACCTGCAGTAGTGACCCTTTCCCCTCACACCTTCTCCAGGCTCTGCCGCCTGCCATCACGACTTACCTTACTAAAATATTTAACCTCTCTCTCTCTTCTGGAATTTTCCCATCCTCTTTCAAACATGCTGTCATAACTCCACTACTGAATAAATCCTCCCTTGACCTGTCCTGTGCTGCTAACTATCGACCTGTCTCTAACCTCCCCTTCATCTCCAAAATCTTGGAATGCTTGGTCTATTCTCGTTTAATCCGCTATCTTTCTGCTAACTCTCTTCTTGACCCCTTACAATCTGGCTTCCTCTTGTGAGCAGGGCCCTCAGTCCCAGTGTGTGAATTGACTATTTATTTGTAATGTATCTTTTTTGTCAGTACTTGAACCCTACAAGTTGTACAGTGCTGCGGAATATGTTGACGCTATATCAATAAAATTTATTATTATTATTATTATTACCTCCTTCTTGATCCACTCTTGACTTTGGCTGAAAAAAAAAAAAAAAAAAACACGCAACAAAAAAGGTGCGGTTCCACAACGTGGGACCTCAGCCTTAAGGGGTTTTCCCATTAAAGACACTTATCCCCTCCCTATTCACAAAAAAAAACTGCTAAAAAAAAACTTCTCTAAAGTAAGTCATGCAAGAGGTTGCATAAAGACAAAAGTGTCTAAAGATGTACCAATCTATCATCCAGCATGAGCCACTTATGCCTCTAAAATAGTTCTCAGACAGTATAGATAAATGTGGCCCTTTGTGTTTATTCATAGACATTCATTTTCTAAATTGTCATTCGATTTATGGCTTATCTCGGTCATTGATATTTCCCTTTGTATATGATCTTTGTTTTAAAAAATGTATTGCTAAGCAGTTTTTGTAAAGTGTGTTTTTGCTGGTTTTGTTGCTGTTCAGCACATTTTTCTGATGCATGAGTTGCAGATCATTGTTCTCCTGTTTTTATCCTAGCTTTTGAATAACTGAATATATAATTTTATGAAGTCCTATCACACTCAAGTTCCCATCCTCAGAAATAGAGGGCATAAAGTATAGAGACTCCTGGTTTCTTCTTTCTGCAGGGCATTAAGAACAGAGACGTCTCTCATCTTCTTGCTACAGGTTAGCATTGCCTTTGGGAACTTGTAGCACTGAAGAATATTTTAATATCTACAACTATGGAAAAATGAGCAGCAACCCATTTGATACCAGTCCATTTTATAGATAGAAATCTTAACATACATGAAAATGCAATTGGATTATTCTAGTGCTGAGGCGCATAGGGCATAACACTCACTACTGATTTAATAACTACCAAGTTCCAAACCTCCTGCGTCAGGGGTTTCTTGGCATGAGCTTCCATAGCCGAGCATCTTTGTGCAAGTCTTGTCTTACATCACCAGGCATAATACAAAGTATCGGATAGAGTGGTGAAAAGCACTTGGCCACTGGATTCTGAGGCAGTGGTGGTGTGTTTGGAGTGAAGAATCATCCTTCTCTATCTGGTAGTGTAGTGGTTTGGCAAATGCCAGGAGAACGTTACCTCAATGACTGTGACTGCATTGTGCCAAGTGTAAAATTTGGTGGAGGAGGGATGATACAGTTGTTTTTCTGGTGTAGCTCTGGCCTCTTAGTTCCTGTAAAAGGAAATCATAATGTATGCTTCCATCATTGTAAGAACAGTTTACGGAAAAGCCTCTTACATGACTGTGGCCCAGTGTACAAAGCAAGGTCCATAAAGGCATGGTTGTTGAGTTTGGTGTAGAAGAACTTGATAGGTCCACACAGAGCCCTGAACCCCATTGAACACCTATGAGAAGAACTAGAATGAAAATTTTGATCCAGGTTTTCTTATACAGCAAGTGTCTGATCTCAGAAATGATATTCCCATAGACACACGCCAAAATCTTGTTAAAGTCTTGTCAAAGAGTATTTAGCTGCAAAGGAGGCCGACTCCATTTTTATGCCTATGGATTTAGAATAGTATGTCATTAGAGATGAGCAAACCAGGTTTGTTATGAATTTTCCAAAAAAATTTGGGTTTGCTACTCACTAATCATTATTATACTCTGGGGACTCTTCAGACAAGCAGAGGCGTGTGTAAAAATAAAAAAATTAAAAAAAACACTTATACTCACCTTTCATGGGCTCCGCTGCTGTGTCTGGTTTTCTTCCCTGTGTGTCCTCGGTGTATTCTGGCTCTCTCCCTAACACAGGGGCGTAACTACCGGGGTAGCCACAGTGGCTACCACAGGGCCTGGGACATTCGGGCCCCCGATTTTTTTTTTTTTTTTTTTTTTTTAATAGACCGTTACCTGCTGGAGTATCCCCTATTTACTTAACAATCCCCACTCCTGCCCATGGCCGTCTGCGCTTCCCCTTCTGCAGAGGTGGCTATGAGAAGGATCGGGGATCGGTAAGTGAGGCCGCGAACCCCACAAACACTGCTATCATTATGATCGGAGGGGCAGAGGAGGTGAGGGAACATAAAAAACACTGTAACTTACCTCTCCTACGCATCGCAGGCTTCGGGCCTGTTTGGTGACGTCATGTGGGCCAGACCTGCGTCATTATGTGTTGTGACGTTGGCCCGGCTCACGCGAGATCTGGACCAATATTGAAGATGGCCGAAGTAGCAGGGAGTGCACCGAAGCCAGGGAGAGGTAGGTAACATTGTTTTTTTTGTTTGTATCATCCCCTGGGTCTCCGATCATTATACTCTGGGGTCTGAAAAGACCCTAGAGTATAATAATTGTTCAAGGGTGGTCCACAATGGGGCATAATACTGTGTGCAGGAGCCACTATGAGGCATAATAGTGTGTGCAGGGGCCACTGTGGGACATAATACTGTGTGCAGGGGCCACTATGGGACATAATACTGTGTGCAGGGGCCACTATGGGGCATAATAATGTGTGTAGAGGTCACTATGGTGCATAATAGTGTGAACAGGAATGCGGTTTGTGCGGGGGGGGGTTGGAGGGGGCGGTCCGGGGGAAGGGCCATGTCAAATGTTCGCCTTGGGGCGTAGCCATTCCTAGTTATGCCACTGCTCTAACGTCATCGGTTTCCAGATCACTGCTGAAACCTGTGATGGGTGATGCCATGATTCTTTAATGCTATATTGGTTATTATTTGGCATCTACCCACATCTTCAAGTGGCTACCACCACTGCAAGGAGTCAGATGGATTGTATATACCATATATAAGCTATAGAGGGTAGGAAGTGGTCAAATGATCTTTTTACTGGGAGAGACATTGGCAGAATACAGGTAGGATAATAAGCGCATATCAAATGGATTAAGATTAGAACAGCTTCACTACTACAATTCTATGACGGTCAGTGTTCATGAATAAGCATTTCAATATCCCTTTTATTTTTATTTTTTTTATGCATAGCACTTATCTGAAGTAAAAGGGGCATACACAAAAATATAATTTTCACATTTCAAGTATACAAATATACTATGCTTTTTCCCAAGCAAAATCATTCCTATGAGAATTGTTGTACATTTTCCCTGCCTCACAAGCATTTTTCTTGAACAATAATAAGCTAAACCGTATAACTGGCATTCATCAAGGTCACAAATTTTTGTGCAAGGTTGTTTTATTTCTGCAAAAAGTCGTAACTTTTTATGCCACCCTCCAAGGTGGGGCTATCCAAATGGGGTGTGGCCTCTGCTGGCCCATAAAATAATCATTTACACCCAAAATTGGTGTATATTATAGTTCAATTTATGCCAGCTCATAGCAGGTAAATGTTTGACTTGCACCTAATTCATTCAGAGCCATATGCAGTCCAGTGTAAGTACATCAAGTCTGGCCAGGGCCGATTTAAGGCAAATGGTGTACTAGCACTGGACCCTATGGTAGCGGGGGGTCCTTGGGACAGCGGTACAGTCATACAGCATCTGCCATGAGGCCTCAGGCAGCAGAAACTGTTGGGGGAAACAAGGAGGGTAACATTATACTGTAGGCACAGCAGGAGAGGGATTTTATACTGTGGGGGCAAGGGGAGTGTGACATTATAATATAATGTCTGAGGGGACACTAGTAGTGGGACAAGTTAGTGTCTGATGAGCCACTGGGGGAAAAGGTTAATGTGTGATGTAACTGCAGTGACATTATACTCTGTGAGGGGCACTAAGGGGCATTATACTATGTAGGGCATTATAATTTGTGTGGGTCAGCGCACTTATGAAACCTTTGCACTGGGACCACCAATGTATTAAAACGGCCCTGAGTCTGGCTTTACATATGAATTTCCTCCTATCACGATTGTAGTGTTTACCAAAAACAACAGGAATTGACTGTTTTTAATATCATAGATGGAACAATTATCAATAACAAGTGTAAAGCCAATTGGCACATAATGATTAGAATTCTGGATATATTACTGCCATGCAGTGTCTAGACAAAAAGTGTTTATCAGAAAGCCAAAAGAAAACATACTGGCTTCAGACAATGTGGTTTCAGTAAAAATTCTCTAAAATACTTCTTTTTTTAACTTGTTTTATTGATCACAGAATGTAATAAAATGGGGCATATTTATCAATACTTATATCTTTGCACTTGAATCCCATTTGTCGTTTTAGACATATTTATGATTCTGTTGAATGGACCTTTATAGATTAGAAATTTTGGATGCACCACAAAATCTGTCTCACATTTGGATGTGCTAAAAATCTCACGTTCTGAATTAGCAGGTCCTTTTGTGAATAAGTTTTATTCCATATACCTTAAAAAAAAAAAAAAAAGAAACAGTGGTTTTGCAAAGATCACATTGTCACACACTGTACAAAGATCAGACTATAAAAATATGCAATCTTCGGGGAATCTTAATCCCAGATATTAATGTGTTGATGTAATATACAAGGTTGTCAAACAACACATTCCTTGAATACAAGACTTTGACCATATGGGTTAAAGATGTAATTTCTGAATTTTGTCCTAAACTCTTTCTAGTAGGTTTTCTAACAAGAGATAGATCTGGCCAGATCATCCAAGTTCTTTCAAACGGGTTGTTAAAATAATAGCTGGTTCAGGAAACCAGAGAGAAGCGGCACCTCGACCTGATACCTCCTTAGGACATGGATATGGCTGGTTAGTCAAGCTCTGGGCAGTGCAATGTAGCTTTCCTATTCAGTTTCTGCATGTGTCATTCTGCATTAAACAGGTCAGAAGACGCCTGATCTCCATACAAGTGCAGGAACTGGGACAGGTACATATTTGAGGGGACACAGTAGCCCATTTAGCAGTAATGGTTTGCTTCAGGTGGTACAAGTGGACATTGTTATTATTTATGTCTGGGGCACAATAGTAGTTATTTCAGGGGCACAGAGAACATTAGTATTCATTTCAGGGGTTGCAGTGTATATTATTGATTTCAGGGGAACAGTAGACATGATTTATTTCAGGGGCACTGTGAACAATATTATTTATTTCAAGGGCACAATACATTATTATGCATTTCAGGGAACACCGTGTACGGGATCATTTTTAAGGGTGCATAGGAATAACATTATTTTTAAAGGTACAACTTATAACATTATATTAAGAGACATTATATTCAGTGTGTCACCGTGGACATTATTTTCATTTGAGTACACAGTGGCAGTTATTTTTTTCTGGGGCACAGAGAACATTAGTATTAATTTCAGGGGATACAGCATATACTATTCATTTCAGAGTTACAGTAGAGATTTATTTCAGGGCACAATCCATTATTCATTTCAGGGGAAACAGTGAGTGGGACCATTTTTAGGAGGCATAGTGAGTAACACTATTTTTAAGGGCACAATCTGTGACATTATTTTCAGGGTCCAAGTATATCTCAATTCAGCTGCTATTCCTTTAAGGTTACCGTGTCAACCTGAGAAGCTTCTCCATTTTCAGAAGTTCTCTGGGCCTGTCCAATTAGAAGCTGAGGAGGCCTATACACACGTGGACAAAATTGTTGGTACCCCTTGTTTAATGAAAGAAAAACTCACAATGGTCACATAAATAACTTGAATCTAACAAAAGTAATAATATATAAAAATTCTATGAAAATGAACAAATGAAAGTCAGACATTGCTTTTCAACCATGCTTCAACAGAATTTTTAAAAAAAGAAAACTCATGAAACAGGTCTGGACAGAAATGATGGTTCCCTTAACTTAATATTTTGTTGCACAACCTTTTGAGGCAATCCCTGCAATCAAACGATTCCTGTAACTGTCAATGAGATTTCTGCACCTCTCAACAGGTATTTTGGCCACTCCTCATGAGCAAACTGCTCCAGTTGTCTCGGGTTTGAAGGGTGCCTTTTCCAGACGGCATGTTTCAGCTGCTTCCAAAGATGGAAATAGGATTTAGGTCAGGGCTCATTATCCTGTTGCAAGACCCATGACCTGCGACTGAGACCAAGCTTTCTGACACTGGGCAGCACATTTCTCTCTAGAATCCCTTGATAGTCTTGAGATTTCATTGTACCCTGCACAGATTCAAGACACCCTGTTCCAGATGCAGCAAAGCAGCCCCAGAACATAACAGAGCCTCCTCCATGTTTCACTGTAGAGACAGTGTTCTTTTCAAGATATGCTTCATTTTTCCATCTGAGCTGATGTGCCTTGCCAAAAATTTAGATTTTTGTCTCATCTGTCCATAGGACATTCTCCCAGAAGCTTTGTGGCTTGTCAACATGTAGTTTGGCAAATTACTTTTGTCAGATTCAAGTTATTTCTGTGACCATTGTGGGTTTTTCTTTCATTAAACAAGGGGTACCAACAATTTTGTCCATGAGTGTATAAAACCTTCTCCTCTTGAACCAGGTTGCCTGCTAATTTATTACTCTAGTTTGGCTCTGTGCCCTAGCACTGGATTGCTTAATTCTGACTCTCAGCTTGTTATTAAAGGGAGTCTATCATTTGATTAACACATTTTTCACTAAGCATATGTTGGACTAGCCTTTAGAAAGGCTATTCTAGTCTTACCTTTGTTGAAAGCTGTTTTTGAATAAAACTCTTTTTTTTGATATGCAAATTCTGTGCTCCAAGCACAGCACCATCATCAGCAGCATTCCTCCTCCTCCTGCTTTCAGAGACACCCCCTTCTTTCCAAACAAGTATCTTATGTGGAGAAGGCGCAGTACGCTCCTGTAGTTTTAAGTAGTACTGAACTCCTTAGAACTACAGGAGCGTACTGTGCCTGCGCAGGATTTGGATCTCCGCAGAAGATACTTGCTGCTGGTGATTCAGCAAAAAGGATGAAGAGGAGGACTCGTTTTGAAAGAAGGGGGCATCTCTGTAAGCAGGAGGATGCGGAATGCTGTCGATGACGGTGCTGTGTACATAGAGAAAATCTTTATAATGGAATAGATATAGATAACATAATGCCTAGTTCTATCACAGTAAATATTACAACAAATAAAGGAAAAGGTAAAAAGTCAGTCATTCCCCTTTTTGATTGTTTTGTGAATAACTTTCAATATATATAACTGTAAAAAAAACTGGTTTTGCGGAGATCCAAATCTCACACACTCTACATAGATTAGACTATAAAAACATGTCTTTTGTGGGGAATACTTAGCCCAGATATTCATGTGTTGATGTAAATGACTAATATACAAGGTTGTCAAACAACACATTCCTTGAAGACAAAAAGTTGCTGAAGAAATGGCACGAGATGGATCCTTTGACCTCATGGGTTAAATATGTCATTTCTGAATTTTCTCCTAAACTCTTTCTAGTAGGGTTTCTAGCAGGGGAGGGATCTGAAAAGATCATCCAGGTTCTTTTAAACTGGTTGTAAAAATAACATTTGGTTCAAGGAAACAGAGAGAAGCGGCATCTTGACCTGATACCTCCGTAGGACATGGAAATAACTGGTTAGTCCAGTACTGGGCAAAGCAAGTAATTTCAGTAATTTCTCTGCTATTCAGTAATTTCTCTGCTATGTCAGTGGCACGATAACATAATCACACTGCTCATTTCGTTCTGCATTTGCTAGGTTAGAAGACGCTAGATCTCCACAGCACTGGTGTTAGGGTCTTGCCAGACGTAGCAATACCCTCACACTACTGCAGGGGTCTGGGAGGAAGGACAGAGACAAGTGAGCCATAATCCCACGCCAGCCACTGTCCCTTCCTATTGCCTCAGTTACCCTAAACGGTAAAAGGACAACCTGAAGACGAGCCCTATACTGAGTAAGTGACACACAGAACACAGACAGAACAAACGACAAAAAGAGAGGTCAGGAAGCCAAGGGTTCGGTAACAGACGAGCAATGCAGTACAGAATCAAAATTCAAGAGAATAGTCAAAAGTCAAGGAGAGGGGTCAGGAATACGAATACAAGCAACAAAACAGCAAGGAATAATAGCCAGAACGCACAAAGCAATAACCAGTGACCATGTGAGGGCTGACAACCTGTTTATAGAAAGTCTGGGCCAGCCCCAGACTGGATTGGTAGACAGGCTGTCAATCACACAGTCAAGGCTGAGATTAACTATATGCGGTCCAGAGAGAAATGCTCAGAACACGGGTGTGGCTGGAAATCCATTACATTGTCTAGGACAGTGTTCAGACTGAGCAACAAGAAACCTACGCAAGGAACCAAACTGAACACGCCTCCTTCGCCGCAGCGTGCGAGCGGAGGGTGGTGCAGAGACCCGAACAGGCAAAGACGTTACAACTGGGGAAGGTTTTATGTGGCACGTTGGCAATTAATTTCAGGGACACATATTTGACAGTAATGGTTTTCTTCAGGGGACACAGTGGACATCACTGTTTTCATATTGTTATTCCTTGATGGGGACAGAGTGTGCGGGATGATTTTTAGGGGGCACAGCTTATGACTTTATATCCTGGACTTAGAGTGTATTCAGCACACAGTCTCTCTGTAGTGACGAGGCATGATGGAAAAAGTCTTCATGGTGGCCTGGGTCAAAATGGAGAAGAAAAGGAAAGAAATTATTTTCAATCAGGGTAGACGTCACCTGGAAGTCAATGAATGTAAATGTTTATTCTCCCTCTGACTAGTCCTATAGTCACTCGTAAGGTCTGCAGTGAGATAATGTCTGGTACTAGAGATTAATGAACTGATTCAGACCAAATCAGATTTGATCAAAATTTTCCAAAAATTTCAGTCTTACTCTCAACCCAAACCTGATACATTTGCGGTTTCATACACTGGAGTCTCTTTAGACTCCAGAGCATAATAAGTGTAGGCCGAAGGGGAGGTATGGCAATATAGCAAACAGTTATACTCACATTGCCTCACTTCTGGACATCCTCTCAATACCCAGTAGCATCCGACGATGTCTGGGTGTCCGCCAGAATCCTCTTTTGGCCTCTGGCTGATGTCATGGACCCTGGGGTCACCACTGAGGCTCAATTAGAGGCCAGTGGTCATGTGGGGTGCACAGACATCATGATGCTTTGACCCAGCAGTGATCCCAGGGTGCGTGACTTCAATCAGAAGCCAGAAGAGACCCCAAAGTATAATAATAGCACTTCCGGTTCATGCCTAACAAATTTAGCCTGAAATGAACAGGTCAAAGCTCACGAATATTCGTCAAAATGAATCTCGTGAAGTTGCCAATCTCTATCTGGCACCTTTCAAGTTTGTGAAACAACAACAATCTCACTGCATCTTTGCCATTGCTCAGGTCATACTGGGAGCCATAGCTTCACATACTATAAACCTCCATAGCATGTTTCCACCTGATTTGTCAATTGGATCATTTGATTATTAGGTTAAGAATCATTTTTGACTACACCATAGACATCCATCACACGAAGTAGGGAATCATCTGACAATCCCTGGTTCCTACCATATAAATATCTTTTTCAATAGTTCAGTTGTTGTTTTTTGGAGAAGGCTCATTGCAAGCAGTTGTTGTATTGTGTGGAAGAGAATGGGAATGGGTGTGTTTGGCATAGGAGAGTGAAACACATTCCAATCTACCTTTCCAACTACCCTTTTCCTGAAAGACATACCCATTGAAACGGAAGACTTTAGAGATAAGAGCCCATAATATGCTTTTTGGTTCGAGAACACATAGTAGGAAATCAAGATAAGTCAAAACTGTGAATATTGTTCTATTGTCGTTAATATTGTTCTGTAATGCTATTTTTTTTTTAAATAAATAGCAATTTTTTTTAAATATTGTTCTGAATGGACTATATGTATTTGTATATGTGTATTTGTATATGTAAATTTGTATTTGTTATCTAAATTCTATATTCAACTGTTAAACAAAGAGAAGCTAAAAGTGGTATTAACAGGTCCTATCTATAAAGGGGTACTTGGGGACTTAACCTCATGACAGTTTTCCCTGTCTCCTGCTTGGGCTTTGAGCCAAATAGCTAAGAGTTTAGCCTGAGCAGGTGACAGGCTGAGAAACTACAGAGGTTGCAGTTACTCAAACCTATATTGAGTCTCTAGAACCCGCAGTTCTGAAAATAGAGCCGCAATATTGGTCTTTCTTTAAAATAAGACCATGATCATGCCTGTAACCCCAGTAGAACTAGTGGCAGCACTGGTTGAAGTGAGAGCTGCATATTGCAGCTCTCATTTCAGCCAGTGTGTCGCTGAGCATGTGTAGTTATTAACCCAGCTGCATTTTGGACTGACTGAAGGTGGTGTATTTCTTTATCTGGGAGGCCTATGTGTAGGGCATTACAGCAGTGCGGCCATGAAGGTGAATACCATTGTTGATAGATCATCTGGTGGAATAAGATGGTTAATTCTTACAATGCTCCTCATGTGATAGTATAAATATTTAATAATGGCGGATATCTGGTTCCTAAGATACAGTTTCCCAGCAGTAACTGCACATTTCATACCTGGTCTGAGCTTTGAAGTGTTGTGTTTCTCAGGCACAGAGGTGTTGGCCATGCTAAGTGTCATCAGTTCTGTAAGGCACTGTATTATCTTGTGCATGCCTAGCTGTAGATGAATAGGTAATCTGGTTTAGTGTATCATAGTGTGGCTA
The DNA here is from genome assembly GCA_947044405.1 of Leptodactylus fallax. NCBI lineage: Eukaryota > Metazoa > Chordata > Amphibia > Anura > Leptodactylidae > Leptodactylus > Leptodactylus fallax. Next base: position 771,203 of record CAMRHE010000412.1, read on the forward strand.
TAGTTAAAGCTATGGGTTACTGTGGATTCTCTAAGATAAGTCAGCCACTCATTCACAATTGGGCAAATAATAGGCTAATGCTGATTATAGACACAAGATAATCTCATCTGGTTGATCCTGTTTGGATAACCTGATTGATCTTGTCATTTGGTGGATACAGGTGTGTGGAGGCAAATTATCTCAATGGAATCAAATGAGTTGAAATCCAACTTGTCCATCTCTGTTTTCCCAGTTGCAGTAGACAGTGTACCATTTATCAAAGACATGAGTTTGACAGCCAAATGAAACAAATTCATTGGGATCCACCAACAACAATCCCATGTCTATGGCCATCTTAAAGGGTTTTTCCACAATTACCATTCATCATCTGTTCCCAGTCATTAGTATTAGGCTCCTTTGACACCTGTTCCCCCTCTCCAATATTACTGTGGTGAGGACGAGTGTATTGGGGTTATAGACAGGTTTTATAACATACTAACATTTCAAAGGTAAAGGCACTAGTGACAAATAGTGTAACCACTGAAACTTGTGGATAGAGATAGGCAAGCCTCCAAAGATTCATTTTGTTTTGGGTTCAGCGCAAAGATTTATTTTGGGTTGAACTTGTTCGGAGGGAACTGGAACTGAAATTATTATAATCCGGGGTCTCTTCAGACCCTGGATTATATTAAATGGAGACACGGGGATGTTTGAAAAAATGACAGTTTGACTCTTCTTCTGGGCCTCCTTGTACCATCCAGCACTCCCTCTCCTGGGTCCTCTTCAGGCCTTTTCCAGCCTCTTGGGTGATGTCATGTGCCCCGGGTTTACAACGTCATGACATGACAGTGAGGCTCCAGTCAACAAAGCTTCAGTATCCCTGCATTCGAAAAAGCCCGAACTATAAACAAATATCTATAAATTGTGTAATAATATTCATCCCACACATATCAGAATGGTTAAACTGCTATTTTTTTGGCATTTCTTCTCCCCACGCTTTGCGGATGGGTGATGCCTGTGATAATCACGGTCAACACAGTCAACTCTGCTTATTTTCGGGTTGCGTGCTGTCTATTGTTGGTCTGCGTCTCAAAGAATTGTTATTTTTCAAATCGTTTATTTTTCAAAGTTTTGGATTTTGGAACAAGGTATTAAAACATAATAAAAATTATATAAATTTGATATCATACCAACCCGCAGAATGTAATTAACATCATTTACTTCCCAATTCTGAATTTTTTTTTCCAGCATTCCAGTACATCGTAAAGAATATTAAATGGTACCATTACGAAATACATTTCGCCCTGCAAAAAATAAGCCTTCATATGTCTCTGTGAATGCTGCCAGACCCCTCATATTTCCTCAGATATGCTCAGCCTCTCTTTCCTCCATTAACTGCTGTCAGTGAATAATCCACTGATCCTTATGCACATGAAATAATGGGACGATCCTATTGATGTCGGCATGCTAGGCCAACTTTTCTACATTTTGTACAGAAATTTGCAGCTGTCATCTCCTTTCATGGGTTAAAATATAATAGAATTTTCCACACACTTTGGCTTTTATTAGGTATATATAGATACTTTTTCTAAAAAAAAAAAAAAAAAAAATCCATTTTTCCTTTTAGAAACCAAATCGAGATGGATTGTGTAGATGGCAAGTGTTTGATCCGTTTGTGCCACTTTACAATGAATGACATCTGTCACCCTTTGCCGGGCTTTCTCTGCTACTTGTTTAAGTCAGGGCGATTATTCTCTAGATGACACAAGGAATTCGAAGCATGTGGGTCCCAACTCGATGAAACAAAACTGATCAATAGAACATCTGTGTACCGAGCTACTAATCAGAGGATTATCCGGGGAGAAAGGAAGGGCCAATTGTAAGGTGATAAAAGTCCCAGCAAGAGGAGGGACAGGTGAGGTCCAGATTACTAGGGTTTATTTTTCACAAGAGAGCCATCAAATTTCACATATTATCCAGCAGGTACAATTCTGGTGGACACACTCTGGGAGGTTCAACAGAAGCAAAAACAACATCTTTGGCACAGGTTTCGAAACATAAGAATCCAAGGAATCTAATGGAGTTCTACTAAATCCCTCACTGGCTTTATATGGTATATGAGCTCAGTATTCTGCATTAGGTATATTACATCCCACGTTGGACTGTCATGAGGATAGTTGGGTGGGGCTATAGCCTCAATCTCATGTATTCTGTTCTCTGCAAGTTCAATAGTACAACATTTGTGTCTGTTAAAGCAGAAAACTGCTGTAACCAGGGCAGTATAATGAGGGGCCACACAGGCAGATATCCTGCTGTAGAGACCTACACCAAGAGAAAAGCTCAGGAATGCTTCCAACATGTGAATAGCATCATTCCTAGGCATGGTTGGAAATTAATGGTTGACGATTGTTATCCATTTTTTTGGTGTTTTTAAAACACATTCAATGAGGTTGTCCAGGAATAGAAAAACTCTTCTGTTTTATTTACAAATGCAGCGCCACTGTTATTCATTGGTTGTTTCTGGTATTGCAGCTTTAGAAGACATCAGAGTCACTTGAATCAAATGGTGTTTTCCCCTTGTGAATCGGTGCCTTCATTGCCATTGGGGAGAGTTTGCAGAATACAGAGTGCTGTAAATCAGTGTAAGTTTGTCCACCCACTTTTTGAAGATTGTTCTTGATGAGATCTGGGGAGTTTCCAGGTTATGGACCCAAAATTTCATTGTTTTGTTTACTGAATCACTTAGTTATCACTCTTTCCTTGTGACATGGCGCTACATTAAATAATTGCTCACCAAATTGTTCTTGGATGGTTGGGAGATGTTGCTATTAGAGAATATTTAGATATCACTTTATTCATGGCGGTGTTCTTAGGTAAAATTGTGAGTGAGCCCACACCATTGGATAAAAAGCCACTCCGCACATGAATGGTCTCAGGATGTTTTACTGTTGGCATGACACAGGACTCTTGGTAGTGCTCACCTTTTCTTCTCCACACATTCATTCTTCCAGATGTCCCAAACATCGAAGGGGGCTTCATCAGAGAACATAACTTTACCCCAGTCCTCTGTAGTGCAATCCCTGTACTTCCTGCAGTATTTTAGCCTGTCCTTGATGTTTTCTTGGAGAGAAGTGACTTCTGGAAGAATGATTGTCCAGGTGCCTTATTAGGATATGTTCACACAGCGGAAAATGTAGAGAAATTGCACCAGCATTTTTGCCGCGGTCTAGCCATGACAGGATGCCAATGCAGTGCATCAGCATTCCGTCGCGGTAACCTGATTAGGCCCACGGAATCCGCGGCAAGATGGAGCAGCAAATTCCTCCGCGTGAACACAGACTTAGGGTTCCATACTAAACAAAGAAGTAATACAAACATGTGCAGAAGGCCTTAAAATGGTTGTCCCATAATAACAATTTACCTACCCAGCACTAGGACCCCATCAATCATGAGAATGGGTGTCTTGTTTCCCCCATTTGAATAGTGAAGCTTATGTGCTGCCACAACATTCAGTCTGTTTTCGACATTATGCAAATGAGCTCTTTGGAGCAACGAGGGCATTGCTACTGCTCCAGAGAGGTAAGTGGCAACACCTTTATGGCTCCAAAGATCTCAGTTGCATACTGACAAAAATGGCGGTATCTGAACAACGGAGGCACCGAATGATATGCTTGGTTCCGGTGACCCCATTTAAAAGCTTTGATGAAACCTTAACACTAGCCTTAAATCTGTGAAGATTGGACATTTTATTTTATGCATCTGTCTATACAATTGATATCTTATGGGTAGCATGTTTTATTTTCTCTTAGTAGATTCGTTTCCATATAACATTCCCAATCTTTTTCTTTCCATAGGAAATCTGAGAATGCTTATGTTCCTAGAATTCCAATGTCTGTCCAATAGCTGATGTACACAGACAGGGCAGGCATTAGGTTGAAAAAACTTCCTGTTCACATTATGTCATCGATCTCTGATTTCACAAATTACTGGACGGACTATACATAGCTGAAACAAGCAAAAAATGAATTAAATTAAAAGATATGTAAAATATATCAAAATAGATGTGAAAAAGCCTGAAACCATAGGAATATATATGTAGATCTTTTTACAAAATATTTTGCTACATTTTGCTGTTTTTGTAGCATCTACAAAGTTGCTAAGACAAACTTACTACATTTGACAATATGTTAATTTGAAGCCAAAGTTGGGTGCAGATTTTGCACTCATTCCAAGAGCTTCTGATGTTTAAATGTACTTTGTGTAAATCAATAGTACACAGGATAGGACTGGCCCACAGGCAAACAGGTGAATGCCCTTAGGGGGCCCCTGAGTCAGGTGGGCCCACCGGCTCATCGTGGCATGAGTACACTCATTCTACTTCATACAGATACTCATCATAAGATTATGTATCATTATGATATACTGGGTAGATTATTTAAGAGACTACCCAGTTTATTTTTATATACTGTAGACACTCTGGGTGGCTGAGATGACATCTAGGTGCAGAGTCAGTCCAACCAGTATCCTTCCTCCCTGAGCCCCATAGCACAGATAACTACCTATGAGATCAGAGGAGAAGGGAGGGGGTGGAAAACCCCATTGTTCGGGAGTTGGTTCTGATCATGTGACCTGGAGATCGGAATCCAGAGTCCATCAAAAAGAATCCTCAGCATTAAGGTAAATGTAACTCCCTGGACAACCCCTTTAATAATTACATAAAAAGTAAAATGATGCTAAAGATTTAGTGGAAAGACCATGTGGTGTTTTTATGTTCTGTACTATTCTATGTTTGTATGGGTTTAGATGGAGAGAGAATGACGTTAACATGGGTTAACCCGGCCATACAATGGTTATTGCAGATGGCTGTTTTCTGAACAACTTGCCTTTCATGGTTAGGACATGAAGGTTATCTATCTGGACGACAACACTATGAGTAAAAACAACAAATTGATGAATTTTTTCTTTAAACGTTTCCCCTCTGTTGGTAGATGTTAGAAGAAAGGTTAATGTTCGGAAAAAATTGCCTTTATATGTGACTGACAGAGTTGCTTTGATCAAAATGACATTTCTGCCACAAGTATTTCTGTACATGTCCTGTCAAATGTTCTGCTTTGGATTGGAAATAATACATAGAAACTTATTGATACAATTATGGGGGAATGTATAAACCCCACCAGAATGAACCTCAAAAGTCCTACAATAAAATTTGCATTATTCTTCATAAAATATGGGGAAAATTTGTGGTTCTATAAACAGTATTCCCACTTGGGACAATCTATTTTTCCAATATGGGTTGTGAAAGATTTTGGAAAAAGAAAAGTGTGTTTGAGCTTATGGAGGGTTCTTTTTGTGTCATTTGAATATATCTGTATGCACTATGATATTTGTCCGCTATTTTTTTAATATTGTATTCAAATGTATTCCGCTTTTAATAAAACTAAAAATAAGGGTAAACTCCAGGTTAACTAGAACCTTTACAGTATTTTCTGTATCACTTAAAGGTTTTATTTCCAAACATATGACAAAAAAATAAAATATATCATAGTCTCCGGTCCCCGATGCTCCGGTGTCCTTCCGGCGCATTCCTGTACATTCCTGCTCCAGGGTCTTCTCAAAGTGAAACTGTTCATTGGCTGTGATGTCACGGATCCCTTCCACTGAAGCTGCTGATTGGCCTCAACGGTCTCTCAGGAAGAGACCCATGATGTCACAGGTAGTGACATGGCATGCCTTCAATGAGGCCACTGATTGGCCTCTGCGATCACACGTGGCTGGGACTTCCGCCACATGTCAGCACGGGACCGAGAAGACCAGACTGCGCACCGGAAAGGTGAGTATGAATTTTATTTATTTTTTTCACTGCCCCCGGCCTATTTAAAACTTAAAGGTATTGTCCATTTTTGCTTGGACAACCCCTTTAACCCTCGTCCGGCTGAGTAGGTACAATTGTACCTATTCCTATGGAGCCTGTAATGTTGTAAAATTATGCAGCCTGACAAGGGTTAAGACTGGTACACGTTCAGTTACATGTTGTCCTTGAGGACTTTATAACTAATGAAAACTAGAGTCAGATATTCTCCTACCCACGTAGGTTTTTATTAACCTGCTGTCACATTAAAATTGCAAAAACCCTCCTGAAAATGTCACTTTTTTTATTGCAGATTTTGAATTTATGACTCAAGTAAATATTCCTGGCCCATAACTCCGATGCCTTATGTGTATTTTAGCCCTTTAGCGATTTAAACTATTTTAGCCTAAAACCAGTAACATTGTATCCCTCTCTGCATTCCCGTGTTCATAACTTTTTCAATTTTATTTTAATGTAGCTTTACAAGACCTTGTATTTTGTGGGCATATAAGACTTTTTGATTAGTTTTTACTGATTACTTTTTGTTAGGTGAGATTAACAGAAAACATCAATTCTGCCATCTAAATTTTAAGGTATTTATCATGTGAAATAAATAATTAGCTAATTTTAATTTAGGGGTTGTTATGGATGTGGCAATACCAATTGTGTGTTTTTTATTTTTTTTATTAACAAGAGGAGAAAAATTATCTATTTTTAATTTTCTGTAAAACCACTTAGGCGCTGTGGCCAACATCGACTGCAGCATCTAAGGGGATAAATGGCAAGTAGGCTATCTGATTGATAATGAGGTGGGGTGATATCATGAACAAAAATCCATGATACCCCTCCGCCTCCCAAGGATAGGTCATCCTTGATCATCTGTTCTTAACAGATGATACACAGAGAATGGAGCAGGAAGCAAACAGTCATGTGTAGTGGCCAGACCAGGGCATTGCAGATAGGCTCCTATTTACTTGAATGGGAACTAAGCTGCAGTACCTCAGTTTGGCCACTGCACAGATTACAGAGCTGTCTGCTTCCCGCTCCATTCTCTTTATATCAACTGCTGAGAACAGCTAATTGATGGGGATGCCAGATGTCAGACCCCACCAATCTGATTTTGATGACCTATCCTTGGGTTAGGTCAAAATAATTTTAGCTTGGAAAACGGTGTCAAGTAATTTGCAGAGGATGATCCAATATATGACAACTCATAGGCTATATATGACACCAAAATTTCTGTAAACAATCAGCAGGATGGAGTCAGTGTCGGGGTGTTTTTTCGGTACTGGGAGGAAGCATTGGGATATACATCAAATCTATTCTCTATTATGACAGAACACAGTTTGTTAATTTGTATCTTAAGTGATTTATCTAATTTAACTTTAACCCTTTGTGAATTGGGCATGTGTGGATAATTTATTTATGGCCCACCAACAAATAGTAGGGCTATGGATGCCCCATCCCCACACACATCCCTGAGAAGAGATATTTCAAGAACACTATTTTACAAAGTCATTACTCACAGACCTAGTGGAAGGGGTAGAGAAGGGAACGACAGTGGAGAATGGGGTTAAAAAAAGCACAAATCGGCACAATTTGTGGTGCAAAACTGCTGTGCTCATGGCATATATTCCCCCAAAATAAGTTTATCTGTATGGATGGAGTTAGTGTAAATACGTAAATACTTAGTATAGATCTGGCAACAAAAAGAAGGGTTCCACAAAATAGGCACAGCAGGAATCTTCCAGAAAACAAAGAGTATCGTGAGAGGATGTGGTTATAGAGCCAGAGATAAGATAGACATGTGTAGAATAGAGTTTCTGACAAGGGAAATACTTGGAAATTAAGTAATATATAATGTAAGAATGTGTGAGATTCCTGGGATTTTAAGTCTTTCCAGCAAATTCTGTGTGCGATGAGAAACAAGAGTAGAGACCTATAGAAACAATTAACATGAGAACAATGAAGAGAAGTATAGGAAGTGAATAATTCACCAAAACTAGTAAAGATAAAAAATACACTGGAAATTTACCTAAATGCATTAGGAATTTGACACATAAAAGCACGTATTTCACAAAAAGTAGACGTGTAAATATCTGTGTCCACATGATAAAATGGAGACTCAGCAGATAAACTTAGAATTCTCTTTAAAAACGTGGCAGAAATAGTTGACAGACATCGGATTCCTCTCAACTATAACCTCTTTAAAATCACGTAGAGTCACTCATTCTTGGAGAAATCTAATGTAAGGTCAAAGGCTATTGTAACTGTGCTTGGCTCTGCTGAACTTTCCAGGGATATAGATCAATAGATCACTGACCCTGGAGGATGATGAACATTTTCATACGATTCCACTCGCTGTCCAGCACATTACTTAGACAGAAGAAACCAAAAGTCAAATGTATTCTGCAATAAAGAATACAGCCGCTACCGTATTACCGACAAGTAATCCTTATGTCTGTAATATAAAAGATGGGTTGTATCTAGAGATGGAAACCTTCACACGTCATTGTTTGCCCTAATAAAGTAACACTCCCACAACAATTTTAATCTCTAGGCTGTTAGCAAGGTACATGATGAAAGTTGAAGTGAAGGTAATTTTCTCACTAGTGGCTGTATTTATGAGCTATCTACTACTTCTTGGTCCTCAGCTGTGTCATGTGACCAGCAATAAGACTCTACAATATACACATCACAGGAATTCAGTTTTTCTATTTACATTAGACTCATTTTGAGGCTCTTGTAAAAACATACAGAGAAACTGACTTCCTGTCCACATACACACGTGGACAAAATTGTTGGTACCCCTCGTTTAATGAAAGAAAAACCCACAATGGTCACAGAAATAACTTGAATCTGACAAAAGTAATTTACCAAACTACATGTTGACAAGCCACAAAGTTTCTGAGAGAATGTCCTATGGACAGATGAGACAAAAATCGAATTTTTTGGCAAGGCACATCAACTCTATGTTCACAGATGGAAAAATGAAGCATATCTTGAAAAGAACACTGTCCCTACTGTGAAACATGGAGGAGGCTCTGTTATGTTCTGGGACTGCTTTGCTGCATCTGGCACATGGTGTCTTGAATCTGTGCAGGGTACAATGAAATCTCAAGACTATCAAGGGATTCTAGAGAGAAATGTGCTGCCCAGTGTCAGAAAGCTTGGTCTCAGTCGCAGGTCATGGGTCTTGCAACAGGATAATGACCCAAAACACACAGCTAAAAGCACCCAAGAATGGCTAAGAGGAAAACATTGGACTATTCTGAAGTGGCCTTCTATGAGCCCTGACCTAAATCCTATTGAGCATCTTTGGAAGGCGCTAAAACATGCCGTCTGGAGAAGGCACCCTTCACACCTGAGACAACTGGAGCAGTTTGCTCATGAGGAGTGGCCAAAATACCTGCTGAGAGGTGCAGAAGTCTCATTGACAGTTACAGGAATCGTTTGATTGCAGTGATTGCCTCAAAAGGTTGTGCAACAAAATATTAAGTCAAGGGAACCATCATTTCTGTCCAGACCTGTTTCATGAGTTTTCTTTTTTTAAAAATTCTGTTGAAGCATGGTCGAAAAGCAATGTCTGACTTTCATTTGTTCATTTTCATAGAATTTTTATATATTATTACTTTTGTCAGATTAAAGTTATTTCTGTGACCATTGTGGGTTTTTCTTTCATTGAACGAAGGGTACCAACAATTTTGTCCACGTGTGTATACGGTGATGTGTCAGTTGGATAGTCTTATTGCTGGTCACATGACACAGATGAGGACCAGAAAGAAATGAATATATCACAATTACAACCGCCAATACAGCAATTTACATCATGTACCTTGCTAAGGGGCAGAGAATAAAAAAAATGTTGTGGAAGTGCTACTTTAGGCTGAAGTCCCACATTGCGGAAACACAGCTTTTTTTGTTGCAGATTATGCAGAGGATTTTTGAGCCAAAGCCAGGAGTGGATTGGGGGCAAGGTAGAAGTATAAGAACTTCCTATATATTTCCCATTCCTTTTGTAGCCATTCTTGACTTTGGCTCAAAAAACCGCAGCAAAATCTGAAACAAAAAAAGCAGCATTTCCACAGCCTGGGGCATCAGCCTTAAGCCTCTTGCAGACGACCGTGGCCGAGATCAGTGTGCTATCCGTGTTTTTCCCGGATAGCACACTGACCCATTCATTTCTATGGGCCCGTACACATGACAGGCCCTATTCCTGTCCTATTTGGAGGCCCTATTCATTTAATGCACGGGCGACACATGGGTGACATCCTCGTGTCCGCCGTGTGCCGCCTGTGCCTGTAATTCATGGCCGGGTGCAAGCACACAGTCTTCTGCAACCAGCCTTATAGAGATTTCTAGTGTAGAAACACACCATTAATGAGTTCTGGTTTACTAAAGGGGTTTCTTCTTTCTTGACCCTCTCTTAGAGCCTATTCACATGACCGACTTCCTTGGTAGTCGTGCTGACTCTATTTTTTCAGACTATCAAGTTAATTTTCATTGACCTAATTCACCCATTGAGGTGAAGGGGTCTATAAAAAAAAAAAATCCTACACAGATCTGTTAAAGACATGGCCAGAGTCGTATGAGCAGAGAGAAAGTCAGAGAGGAAAAGGACTACAAAGGCCAACTTAAAAGTGATGATAAAATTATATAACAGTGAATAGGCAATGCAATTTTTGGTGGAAATTTATATTTTCTGATAAAATAAAATTTGACATATGCATGCTGTTTTACAAAAATATTGTTCTGGAGTGTTCTGAGGATCAGTGCATTTATATGCAGCTATGGTCACTTCCAGAACTACATCAGAACATAAGAAAGAGAGCGAGATACTGTGTGAAGCAGTATGAATTTAGTGGATGCTGGTGCCATTTGGAATGTGTCAGTCACACATTGAGAGTGCATGTAGGGCCAGCAGTACTTTCTGCAAACTGCAATCTCTGCCAAATTACACAATATGTAAACAGTGCATGAAAATCTCCAAAGCAAATGAATATAGTGAAATCATCAGAATTCATCTGTCAAAAACTCCTCCGAGGTTTAGCTGCCATCCTCATCACTTCATGAATATTTAGTGCAACTTTGTACGGCTCTTTTAAATGATTTATTAGATAAGAAAGGTCATAAAACTAACAGTAGTACTGAGCCCAGAAGCGCGCTAAAATCAGAAATCATCTAATAAAACAGATAAGCGTACAATGGCCAAAGCTGGAATGACATGTCAATCACTTTAATAGATGCCTCCCCTACAACTGCTGCTTAAAGGGATATTCTACAACAAATCCTATTTCATACTTAAATACTCTGCAAAATATCAAAATGTCACCCAATCAGAATAAAAAGGCAAATTCTCAGAAAAAGCCCAATGGATTTCATTTTTCCCTGCCGCAGTTTGAGCACCATTGCCACTAGATGCATCCTGTAGTTTTCATCCAGGATGAGCATGCTCGGTTTCTCTTTTTCTTCCCCATAGCGATTTATTAGATCAGGGCTACCTAACCATGCATGTGTCTTTCTAACAGATGGAACATGTACAGTGTATAAATGATTTATGTTGTTTGTTGGGAAAACCCCTTTAAGGCTAAGGCCCCACATTGCAGAAACGCAGTATTTTTGTTGCAGATTTTTCTGCGTTTTTTGAGTCAAAGTCAGGAGTGGATTTAACAAGGGAATAACTATAAGTGTTTCCTTTATACTTCTCTTTCCTTTTCAAGCCACTCTTGACTTTGGCTCAAAAAAGTGCAGCAAAATCTGCAACAAAAAAAAGCAGCTTTTCCGCAACTCCTTGAATTAAAGCTGGCCCAGCTAAAGTATGTAGTAATTCTCCCAACATAGGAAAGTCCCAAGCAGCGGATCTCCCCTTTATGGTATCCATATACCCTAATAAGGCATATGCAATAGGGGCTATGCTGGTGAGAAGGGCCCTTGCAATGCTTAGACAGATGCTTATCTGGGTAACTTTGTTAGGAAGAGTTCCTATTAGAAATGGGCAAATCAGTTCGTAACAAACCAGATTCGACCCGATTATATTCCAATTTGTTTGGTTTTTATCGTCACCGCTGAGGCCTCGATTACAGTGCATGGAGTTCGGTGGACATGCTCTGCGCTACAACCCTGTGCTGGCTACAACCTTATGCTGAGTTTATGCAGTGGCAGGGCCATTCTACAGACAGGTGCCTGCATAACACTTCACCAGTTACATACATAGTCTATATGGTGCTGCTGAGGATGTGTATCGGAATGAATACATGAATACAAGTAAATATCTGCTTTTCTGTCTCTGTAAATATGTGAGATTGTAATTTCCTGGCTAACAATTGCAGAACTACAGCACTTTGGCACCCCAGCTATGACTACATTGCTGGGAGTGGGTCTGGGTGATTGAGGGGCTCCTATGCATCTAAAATAGCTAATAATACTATTCTGGAGACAAGAAATGCTTCAGATCACTGTAAGTGATCATACACACCACCATTTTCTGTCCCATTCATAGCATTGATGTATGGAAGTGCAAACAATAATAACTATACCTTAGGGCCTCAGCTAAATGACAGATGGATATATGAGCATACATAGTACTATTTGTAAGCTGTCCTGGATGCTTGCTTTAATGTTTTGCACACAAGTGGACTGCATTGCCCATCATGATATACAGGATGGGCCATAAGTATGGATACACCCGGGTGGGCCATAAGTATGGATACACCCAGATAAAATGGAAGTGGTTGCTGATATCACCTTACCGTTTGTGGCATATGAGTACATGGGAGGGGGGAAACATTTGAGGCAGGGTGATGCCCATGGCGGCCATCTGCATTGTGGATTCAACTTTACTTTTTTCAATGGGAGGGGGGTCATGTGACACATGGAGAATTGCACAAGAAAAACAATGGTATCTGGGTGTATTCATACTTATGGCCCACCCGAGTGTATCCAACTTATCGCCCACCCTGTATATGGCACGGATGAGCACTTTACAGTAAGGCTGCACATGGTCATGAGGGATTTTAGTGTGTCGTTTAATATGCTTTATTTATATCTCTATTTATTGTATATTTTATGTATAGTTTATACTGTCTATGTATTATATTGTTATTATTGTTCATGTGGGAGCTGTTGTAATACGCCATTTCTCTTTAAGGATCAATAATGTTTTCTACTTTACTACTATTTTCTATTCTATTTTATCCTATTCTATTCTATTCCATATTATTCCATTCTGTCCTACTCTATTCTATTCTATTCTCTGTTCCGATATTCCTAGAAGTTAAGAAGGTGCTTCTAGTATAGCAGTTAGCGATACAGACATTATGGCTCAGTGGTCCTTCATGTCACTTTGTCAGGCTCTAATGGGATTAAGAGAAGTTTTAAGACATGAGGGGGGTAGGGGCTGTTTTGCTCTTAGAGTCAGACTTCTGAGAGTTTAGATGAGCTGGACATTCTAGAAGACTTATTGACCTGTTTTGCCACAGTATCATTGCTTTCTGTCCTCTTCCCCTTTTCGCACATACCACTCTCAAAAGTTTCATGTAGTAAAAGCCCTGAACACATCATGTTCCTAAAGAGAGATTAGGATGCCTGCTGGCACCCCTTATCACCAACTTGTGTTCTCGTGGTCTACTGCAAATCAAACTTTAACCCCTTCACAAGGGCAAATTCTCTGAACTGAATGGAGCAATCGCTGCTATGTAAGACATTACACAAGCTGCACTTTAGTCAAACCATCATGGCTTATCGAATTAACTCTTAGTAAGGTTAAGAACCATTCATACATCTGTTAGAAAATTCCTAGGCTTACAGAGCTAATATACACTCATAAGTAAAGAATTAAACTGAAAGTAATATTATCAGGAACATATACCTGCCTTTCCAGGAACATTCAGAACCATGGGCTATATATACTGGGCATTGACTAAAGTGTCTGCACTGTGTTCCCAACTTATATGTAATGCCATCAGGTTTAGGATCAAAGGCAATTTGTCCCTTTAAAGTGGTTGTGCTATTAAGGACATTTATCTCCTATACACAGGACAGGGGATAAGTGTGGATCGCTGGGGGTCCAACTGCCTGGTCCCCCAGTGATGATGACAATGAGGAGCCAAAAGTGTCCCTTAAGCCTCCTTGTGAATGGAGAGCCAGTGCGTTTGTGTGATCGGCTCTCCATTCACTTCTATGGGACTTTGGGTGCTGCTGGAAATTACAGTCCCGGCAGCCCCATAGCAGTGATTGGAGTGAACTGGTGCTCCATTCACAAGAAGGCTTTAGTGGGACAGTCCTCTGTTCTCCTCATCACTGGGGGACCTCCGGCGATCAGACACTAATCCCCTGTCCTGTGAAAAGGAGAAATCCTTAACGGAGCAATCCTTAATGGCACAACCCCTTTAAGGCTGAGACCTCACATTGCAAAAAAGCTGCTTTTTTTGTTGCAGATTTTGCTGCATTTTTTTGAACCATAGTCAGTAGTGGATTTAAGAGAAGGGAGAAGTATAAGAGCATCCTTTATATTTCTCTTTCCTTGTCAAGCCACTCCTGACTTAGGCTCAAAAACTGCAGCAAAATCTGCAACAAAAAGCACCTTTTCTGCAATGTGGGGCCTTAGCCTAAGTCTTCTTACTATTGTACTCCCACTAATGGGAACAGACACAGAGGAAGAAAGACAGAAAAAAGTCCATTAAATCTGTAAACTCTTTTCGACTGAAGCCCCATGTTGCGAAAACACAGCGTTTTCCTGGCCAATCCTATCCACACATTGCAAAATCCGCAGCAGAAAGGCTGCGATTTCAAAAGCACTTGTGTTGATTAATATGAAGAATTACAGAATATCTATTTTATATTGCTTGAGATAAAGGTAGTCGGCAATGAAAAGAGAGAATTCTTTGTTAGACTGACAGACCTATGGGCGATTTGGGTATTGTTAGAGTGACAGACCTAAGGGCGGTTTGGATATTGTTAGACCGACAGACCTAAGGGCGGTTTGGATATTGTTAGACCGACAGACCTAAGGGCGGTTTGGATATTGTTAGACCGACAGACCTAAGGGCGGTTTGGATATTGTTAGACCGACAGACCTAAGGGCGGTTTGGATATTGTTAGACCGACAGACCTATGGGCGGTTTGGGTATTGTTAGAGTGACAGACCTATCGGCAATTTGTGTATTGTTAGACTGACAGACCTATGGGTGATTTGGGTATTGTTAGAGTGACAGACCTAAGGGCGATTTGGGTACTGTTAGAGTGACAGACCTAAGGGCGGTTTGGATATTGTTAGAGTGACAGACCATAAGGGCGGTTTGGATATTGTTAGAGTGACAGACCATAAGGGCGGTTTGGATATTGTTAGACAGACAGACCTATCGGCAATTTGTGTATTGTTAGACTGACAGACCTATGGGCAATTTGGGTATCGTTAGACTGACAGACCTATCGGCGATTTGGGTATTGTTAGACTGACAGAACTATGGGCGATTTGGGTATTGTTGGCATATTTGTGGATTTTTTTAAAATGTAGGGCAAACCTTTGTGTCACAAGAGTTTATTTTGTATGATGAACCTCCATCAGAGCGTTCATTGTTGTTTGTGTGTTTGGAACACTAGTCCATAATAACTATCGATGAACGTTTTTCAGATGAAGGATAGCAATCTAAAATCTTTAGTCTTGACTATGATACATACAGCCGCTTAAAGGGAGTCTACCACCACTAAAATTGCTTGTAAACCACTTATATGCTGTTATAGGAGGGCTTAGTGGCATAGTGAACATACTTTTTCTGTGTCAAAGTGCAGAAAATAAACTTTTAGTATACATGTAAATGAGCTGTTCTGTGCGCCCAGGCCATGGAGGCATCCACTAGAGCATGTGTTTTCACCTTTGGCTGCCACACATCAGGATTTGTCAATTTCTATATTAGGTGGCGAAAATGGGTGCTCCAACAGGCACGGTCAGGTGAGGAAAACTGTCTGTAAGGCCCCACGTAGCGAGCCACAGCCAAAAAATGTTTTGGAAAAGACCGCGGAGTTTCCTCTGCAGACTTTCTGCCTCTATTATACTATTATGGAAAACGCCAGCATTTCTGTAGGTATAATTGACATGCTGCTATTTACAAAAACACGATGGTTTTTGGAATCGCAGCATTTCTGCTGCAGATTTTTTTCTGCAGTGTGTGGATGGGATTAGCCAGAATCCCATCCACTTTGCAGGGACTGTAAAACGCTGTGGTTTTTGCCAAACTGCGGCATTTATGCCACATGGGGCTTCAGCCTTAAATGTGGAGGACCTGGCATGTCATGCATTATATGGATAGCTCATAAATTTCAATCGCTCTGTGCAATGCTATAGCTTTCCTCTAACCTTTGATTGGCCTTAATATCTGACAAAAGGATTATGTGTGTATCTATGTACAGTATATACCTATTTGTTGCCTCAAAACAACATTTTACATAAAATGTGGACTATAAACAGAGGCATCTACAAAATTCCTTTTGTAGATACAGGCACTCAAAACACCCATTCACAGTCCACATGCTCCCCAAACTAGTCTAGTGCACATATTTTGGAAGCTGCTGATCATAAATGTATCAGCCCAGCTGTAAGTGGTCTCAGTACACAATATAGATGTACTTTAACATTAGAGGGTTATCAGACTTGGACAGTTCCATAAAGGTTGGGTTTACACTGTGCTTTTTTTTTTTTTACTGAAGAACTGTATGCAATTTTTAAATACAGCTATGAATAGCACATCCAGAAACTTCCAATGTAATAGCCATTAGCTTATAGGTAAAATACAGAGTAACACATGACCACTGAAGCCATGTAGGAATCTGCCGCGGATTATTTCAAGAATTCATGGATCCTGCTGATAAGACCCATTCATCTGGGCTTAATCAGCAGTGGAAAGCTGGAATGGAGTGCCGATTCCCTGCCTGAACATGGCGGAAGGAAGAGAAGAGGAATTTTCTTCATTTTCCTCCGTGTGAATATACCCTAAGGAAAGAAACTGGGATGTTACAAGTAATGTACGTAAGTGACATTCTGGATCCTTTCCTTAGGCCACTGAGGCTGCTGATTGACCTCAGAGATGAAGTGCGGTGGGGACTTCTACCGGAACAAGCCCCCAGGCACCGCCGGACCAAACATCGGTGGGAGACACCAGGGCACTGGGGACAGGTCAGTATGTTTTTTTTTTTTTTGTCACTTTCCCTGGCCTCCTTACAGAGACCTGTAATTCCTGGACAACCCCTTTAACATCCAGCATCACCCACTGTGATAATTGTGATGCATTTTTAGACTGCCTGTCTAAGGTTACATTGTATATAAGTAAATCTGGGCACCTGTTTGCAGTTGCATTATTTTTGCTTTATAATGTTACTATATATATACAGTATAGATATATATATATATCCAGGGTCTGTGTGTGAAGAAGAGATAAAATCGATTAAAAAAGAGCAGGACTGTGTACGGATATGCAATAAAAGTTAACTTGTACAAAGTCCAAAAACACACCTTGTTATAGGACCTTCATCCAACTAGAATATACGTGTGTATATAAAATCCCTCTGGGTGAGCCAAGAATTTGAGGCAGATTTTTGACATCAGCTGCTAATGTGGTGCTGAACAGCTGAAATAAACTGGAGGCAGATCAAACAGAGATACGTATGAGATAATGCGCTGATGATAAAGAGACATGACTTTCTGTGCACTGGGCTCTTGATTATAAGGCCGTTCCATAAAGATTCCATGATTTCACAGTTCTAAATTGTACAGCATAAGAATTATACATTATCTTGGATTGGTCACAGTTGAAATAGTCAAAATCAAAAAGTCAAAAAAAAAGTTTGCTACACATGATTTTCCGATTCATACTTAAAGAGAACCTGTCACCACTATTGACATATCTGTTTTAGTAAATCCTTGTATTCCAAATGAAATAAAAATTCTGCAGCATCTTTTCTTAAAGGGAATCTGTCAGGTCCAAAATGCTTCCCAAACCAATCATAGTGCTGAGTAGGGGCCTTTAATATGATTAAAAAGCATACCTTTTCACCACTTTTACCTTATTTTAGATTTGCAAATCAAGCTAGAAGTGCAGTGAGGGCGGGGCCTGGTTGGGGAGATTCGCCTACCGACAGCTGTAACAGAGGCTGCAGCTGGAAGTGTCCTTCAAAGCTATGGAGGGGAGTTGACTGCTATTCCAGAGGAGAGCCAAAGTAGTTGGACATGTCTGTAGGTAAATATGGCTACTCGGGTCCATCCCCCTTTGCACTTGTAGGCTGCTTATCCATAAATGATGATTTTCTCTGCATTGCTTCTGCATTAGTTTGTGGAATGTTTCTGGTACTATTAAAGGTCCCTAAATAGCATTATTACTGGCTTTGGAGACATTTTAAAACTCATTGTGCAGTTCCTCTCCTAGTCCTCCTACAAATGTATGACTAATTTGACAACTGGGTGTTACCATTGCTCTTGTCAAATGGGTGTGTCCCTACACAGTCTGGCATTCTCATCACTGATTGGACAGTGTCAGACTGCATTAAAACACACCCTGAACTGGCAACATCAAGTTTTCATTTTATGGGATAGGTGATAAATGTCGGATTGGTTGGGTCCAACTGCTGGGACCTTCACCAATGTGAGATGGGTGAACCTCACAAGATTCGTTTTGACTTATATTGGTGGAAATCGACCCTCCAATTCATTTCCATGAACCAGAAGTGCTATTATTATACTCTGGGGTCTGAGGAGACCGCAGAGTATAATAGTGTTTTGTGGATGACAAACACCAAAAGTTTTGGGTTCGTCAAACTCAAAACTTTTGGAAAATTAAGGTCCTACTGGTTCGATCCAAAACTGTTGAATGGAGCGGTGGTCAAGCGTACACACAGCCACTCTATTTCCAAAGAGAAGCCAAGTATCAACTGGCAGTCTCAAACAACTTAAAGGAGTAGCAGAGCATGCTTGTCAATGTGGGGGTTTACACAGGTAGACAGACACATCTGTTTTTGGGATCAGTAGGGTCCCAATTCTGTGGATAGCGGATAAGTTTAAACCTTGGGAAACATATTCCGATGTCACGGTGCCAAATTGAAAACTTACATTTCATTTTAAATGGGAACTTTTGTTTAGACTGTGTTCACACTTGTGTGCCATGGTCAGTCTATTTGGCATTTTTAATGGCAATAATAATGCAATCTGCAGCAATGATCATGTTGTCAAAATTACCAGAAACTCTGCCAGACCTCCTAATATTCATTGGGGCCTTTCGGAACTCACTGCTATACTTTTGAAACCAGACTCATCCCAGTATCTGCCCAACTCATGGGTTGGTATTCTTTGTTCTTATTCCTGTTTACTTCTATTGTTTAAGATTGTAAAATAGACAAAGATGTGAAATAAAATTTATAAGCTCATCATATTTCTGTGTTTATTCTAAGGTGACAAAGTCTATCCCTTAGACTTAAAGGGAGTCGGTCACTGGAATGCTAGAACCTGGCATACCATCCCGACAAGCATAGATAGGGTAGAGTCACCTGAATCAAACTGTGCTTTTCCCTTGTGCCTTCATTGCTGAGATATTGCTGTTTTTGTCAATATGCAAATAAGCTCTTTGGAGCAATGGCAACACCCTCATTAGTTCAATGAATAATATGTGTATAACTTATCTGTAGGGCTGGATTGATATGCCTCGGTTATGGTGACAGATCTTTAAATGTAATACAGCCTCCTGCTGCACCATCACAAGAGAAGTAAAGCATTGCATGGTGCCCACTGAAATTAAAGTGCTGCCAGTATAATGCATAGATTTCCCAGGTCCCCCGGAGAGCGATTCCATTTATATCTGACTTCTGATCCAGCTAACTGATGGAGCCTCAATCTAGACAGTTAAAGGGGTTGTCCAGGCAAAAATGGACAACCCCTTTAACTTTAAAATCAGCCAGGGGCAGTGAAAGAAAATAAAAAAAAATCATACTCGCCTATCCCTGATGCTCTGGTGTCCTCCTGGTGGGCTCCGTTTCTTCTGCTCAACAGGTCTCTTCTGGCGTTCCGCTGAAGCTGCTGATTGGCCTCAGTGGTCATGTGCCGGGAAGACACTGGAGCATCAGGGACAGGTGAGTATGAATTTTTTAAATTTTTTTTTCACGGCCCCTGGCTGATTTAAAAGTTAAAGGAGTTGTCCATTTTTACCTGGACAACCCCTTTAAGCAATGAGCACCTACTACACGGGAAGTCCTTAGGAATGGAGATCAATATCAGATTAGTGGGGTCCGACACCTGTCACCTCTACCACGACCTGTTGTTTTCAGCACAATGTATGGAGTTTGAAATTGATGGCTCTGTACACTGTGTAGTGCAGGACTGTGATAGCTTAGCTACCTTTCACTCGAATTCACAGAGAATGAAGTACTATAAGAATCAGCAGCACATTCAAATCCAAAGCGAGGTCACGTGAAACGGTATCCTGCAGATAAGTTGTGTGGGTTGGGTTATTTCTTCCTCTGTATATTCTATGTATCATATGCTCCAGCATGGAAATAAATAATCCCAACTTTTTCAAAAAATGCTATTTATTACAAAATAATGGGGGAGACTTATGAAGACTGGCATAACGCCAGTCTTGATAGCCCTGTAGCCGGCGGAGGGTGCTCCACATATATGATGAAGCGTATATCTCCTCATAAATGAGGCGCACCCTCTGCTGAGCGCCTAGGGAGAAATGTACACCAGCTGCAGATTTCTGGTGTAAATGATGGTGAAACTGGCGGAACCCCCGCACACCAAAGTTGTGACCTTTTATGCCTTGTAGCTCAGAAAACAGGCGTAGTAAGACATAGTAAATCTGAGCCATAGTCTTAAAATGATCTAATAAGACTTTACTTGCACTTATACTGGTTACCCAGATATTGATGTGCTCTGGATATCTAATCAGACATACTAGCATTGAATACTTTGCAGAGAAAAATAGTCGGACACTGAAAATACAGTATCTGTTGCTGCACAGGGAAGTGAAACCAGACAAGGTGAGGAAACACATGGAAGACCCCTTATTGAAAGTAGGGAAGGAAAAGACATGAAAAGAGCATCTGCTGCCCCCTGACCTCCTCACTCACTATCGAATATTCACAATCACTCAGATATGTGTCAATCACAGCAAACGTGCAAGCCTCAACATGGGCAAACCAAACCTTCTGATAAGACTTCAGAAACCCAGCACAGTCAAGAGCTGTTCCAGAGAAAGAATTCTCTACTGGGTGATGTCACTCATCAAAAATGTTGTCATTTCATATTCTGGGCACAGTTTATCTGACAAAAATGATTCTGTTGTTTTGAACCCATCTGTCACGTACGTCGAGAAGGTGCAAACATCTGGATGATAGTTGATAGGGTATTGATTCCTAGCACGTTGTTGCCCACACGTCTACACTACCCTGGAGTATACAGGAGCTGAGTGAGTAGGACACAATACCAGGAGCACTAATCAAAGGCAATCTGGACCGGCACTCATGGACTGCCAAGTCATGTCAACTGGAGCATCAGGGCCAAGCTGGGTCCATAACAGGTAAAGTGGTTGTCCAAGACTGACAATTAATGATCCATCCTTAGGACAGGTTAATATGAGATCGATGTGGGTCTGACACCAATACCCTGCAACAATCAGTTATTTCAGCCCAGTACATGGAGCAGAAATCAGATGCTTCCATATGCTATGTAGTGACCCGATTGTATTGTAACAGCTCAGCTCCATTGAAAAAAAATCCGCAAATGGCATAGGACTTGCAGAACGCTCAAGGAACACTTAAATCTTCCACATCTTGCGGGTTCTTGTGAT
This sequence comes from Leptodactylus fallax, assembly GCA_947044405.1. NCBI lineage: Eukaryota > Metazoa > Chordata > Amphibia > Anura > Leptodactylidae > Leptodactylus > Leptodactylus fallax. The sequence continues at coordinate 792,857 of CAMRHE010000412.1, forward strand.
GTCATTTGAAATCTCACAAAACACTGTCTGGCTCTAAACCATATTGTGACGTGAGAAAGCTGTAGGTCACACTTTTTTTACAGAAATGTATCTATAGTGGTAGCATGCAATGAAGATTTCAACATAAAAATCAGAAACCCCTGTAACCAGTCAATGGTCTAACAATAGCAATATATTACTAGGAAATATTTGACATTCGTGGTGTAGATATACTGAGTACAGAGGTAACAGTTGCACATTGGCCCAGGTGTCTAAGACAGCCAAAATGTCCCTCTACTACATAAGATATCAAGTTATACCTTGGATTCTTTCTAATAGAGAACTTGGGAGTGATTTTGGCATCTTAATATTAATAACCAATGTGTGTAAGCCAAAGTATATGTAAATTACTGGTAGTCCTAATATTTTATAGTTTACTTATACTATATTTTAGTATGTTTTTTGTAGAACATTTTGTATTTTGCAAATGCTGTACAGCCCCCATCATATACCATTGGCTGCATCCACTAATGCTTTACCTTGTATCAGATACTGTATGTACAGTAAGTACAGTATCAGGTACCGTAGGTATAGCCTGTTTTTAGTGACCTTTTTTATATATGTTTCAGATTTATGCAAAAGAAAATAAATACATTGTAAAAAGTTTTAAGAGTTGCAAAAATTTTTAGTCACTTTTTAAAGCAAGTAGGACTTGCATTATAAATTCCCTATGTGCCTTTCATGCTCTAGTTCCACGGAACTTGGTGGCCTCCTCAAAGAGCCTCAGGAGGCAACACACTTATGATTTTCCAATGGTCAGCTGCATGCAGTAATCTTTCACCACTTTTTGCTGCTCACACAGGTACTCCATGTGCAATGTGAAATTCCAGGGAGTTTGAATGTTGCAGATGAGGCCATTTTGTCACTGCAAGTCCAACAGAGTGTTCTTAGCCACAGAAGAGCGGCTGAGATGTGCAGACACTTTTCTGGCCATGAACAGCCGCTCTATATATAAGGAGTGGGCCACATTCTCGTGGCAATATAAGGCAGTGACTGCACCGTCAGCAACTTGGCCAGATGCAAGTTAATTTGATGAACCATCGATGACTGGGCACATACAGTGTGCTTAAAATAGTTTTCTATATTTCTCCATTAATTTGTACTAAAACTTCATCAGATACATCTAGTCCTAAAAGTAGATAAAGAAAACAAAATATAAAGACTCCCTAAGAAAGAAACTTGGATTTCTATTTTGCCTATGCCATGCCATTTTTGATTATGATGTTAAACTTATGAGTAGACATGGGCAAACCTCACAAGAATCGATTTTACGAATGTTTGTGAGGTTCAGCCCTCTAATTCCATTTGGATAGAACCAAGAGTATAATAAGTGGAGGCCAAGAGGAGGTGAGGAATAATAACAAACATTTATATTCACTTTGCCTCACCTCTCTGGGGCATCTTAGCGGCATCTGACTGCCCCAGCGATCACGTCAATGTCACAACACTAAGAGCCAACGTTGTGAAGTCCACACATCCCAAGTGACCCATAGACCTCAGCAGTGACCCCAGGGCACGTGACATCAACCAGAGGTTGAAAGAGGCCTGAAGAGGACGTAGAGGGAGTGCCAGACATTCAGGAGGCAAGGTGAGTATAAGTGTCTGTTATTTTCACTCACCTTCCCTGTGCCTCCACTTAATATACTCTAGGGTCTGAGGAGACCCCAGAGTATTATAATGTTTCATGGGTGACAAACCCCAAAACTTTCATGTAGGGGCGAACCCTGAACTCTTGGAAATTTGGGTTGAATATGGTTCTAAACGAATGTTTGTTCATCACTGCTTATGAGGAGCTAGACCTCATAGTTGCATGGATTAGCTTACAGCTTACACTTGGTTTAGCTTACAGTTGGAAAGTCCATGACAGGATTGCAAGGAGAAAGTTGCTGCTTTCCAATAAGCTGTCCATTTTCAGTTTGCTAAAGATCACCAGGACAATTGGACCGATGTTTTGTAAATGGATGAGACCAAAATATAACTTCTCGGTTTGAATGACAACCATGTTTGCAGATGGGAAAACACTGCATTCCAGCATAAAAACCTCATAACATCTGTGAAAAAAAGTGGTGGTAGTATCATAGTTTGGGCCTGTTTTGCTGTATCTGGGTCAGAACAGCTTGACATCATTGATGAAATTCTGAATTATACCAGCAAATTCTCAAGGAAAATGTCAAGACATCTGTATTTGAGCAGAATTTTAAAAGAACTTGGGTCATGCAGCAAGACAACAACTCTAAGCACACAAGTTGTTCTATCAATGAAGAATAAAGTTAAAATAAAGTCCTGACAAATGTTGTGGACTGACCTGAAGCGAGCAGTTCATGGGAGGAAATTCACCAACATAACAGAGTGGAGTCTTTTTGTACCGAAGAATGGGCTAAAATTCCTCCAAAGCTGATGTGTAGGACTTCAGCTAGTTTCACATCTGTGCCAGGCTCTCCATCATTTGGGTCCACCGACAGCCGAACCCTAATACTGTGGTTACCCGCAGACATCGGAGAACCCCATAGATTATAATTGGGTCTGCAGGGTGTCTGCTGTTTTCATACTGAAAGCGGCATAGAGAAAAGTCCTCTGTGCAGGATTGTTCTCTCTGCCTATTTCTGCGGCGGAGTCTTTTACGCAGAAAAATAGAAAATACTTTCAAAGACCTTTGTTTTTCTGCTCCGTAGATACACGTTCTCATATGGATGTTTGATGTTGAGGGATCAAGGTGTAGTTAGGCCACAGATTGACCACCACATAAGGAAAAAAGAGAATCCTTTATTTAGGTGCATAAAAACATGTTTCGAGGTAACAGCACCCCTTTCTCAAGTGTGAGGCATGGATACACTACAACATTTGACGTTGTAATGGAAGAGGAGAAAGAGAAGTAGATGGTGATGATGATGACAACAATCTTGTACTAGTTGTGGATGTCGCTTGGCTACAAGAAAGATTATGGAAATGAGGAATAGGAAGGTCTTGGTTACTTTGCTTGTCACTGCCAATTCTATTTTGCCAAATAAACTGGTAATGTCTTTCCATGTGAGTACATGCTGTTCCTACATTTGTGCCTGCATGGCCATGGCTTATTTTATGCTTTCAAATCCTGCACAGAGCTATGAATTTGCCCTTTGGTAATGTTCAGAAAAATTCCCACACTGGAGATGACCACACATAGTGGCCTCCACTAGCAGCGTTGGAAATTCCCACACTGGCGATGACTGCACTGACGCCTATACACCGGAATGGAGATCTACGCCAAAAGGGGGCCTTGTGTTATAGATACAACACATTTTCACCCCTCTGCGACAGCTTTCTAATAAATTCCCCCATAGTACTGCATGGACAGTGCCCTTAGAAATGGTGCCATAGACATGGTGCCCATGGAACACAAATAGTACACACTGATGTTGCCCCAAAACATAACACAACATCCCCCTCAATAGTGCTACACAGAAAGTGCTGCAGGGATGAGGTCATTGCTGACCAATCCTTGTTCTTGAGCCTAGCAGTGCAGACGGCAGGCCTCTTCCACCCTATAGGCACATTAATGTAACTCCTACAGCCAACATGGCGAATACTGGGGAATATGCACCTGCTAAAGGAACCGGTGTGGGATTTGTAGACAACTGTTTCTGGAGAACCCGACAGAACCAACCAAATCCCACCCTTATCTATCTTTGACAGTCATCAGTATGAAATAGTTTTTTCACCCAAAAACTTTTATCTGTATGGTCATCCTAAAGTAACCAAAATGCCAGATTACATTGTAGCTGAATATGTATATGCATGTATATATAGTATAGATTGATGCACTGTTAAAGCCTTATAACTTTTTTGTTTTTTTCACCATTTATGCTGTTTTTTTCCCTTTTTCAGATACGTAGAATGGTTCTCATCTGTGATTTATTGACAGCAGACTGGAAGTCTGGACGACAGTAACACAGAGTAACCTCTCATCATCTCTGGACAGTACTGTAAGGAAAATCACTGTAAAAGTATGTACATAGGAACCAGACATAGAGGATCTGGGTTGTTTTGTAAGGGATGAGGTTTCGCTCGCACGTCAATTTAGTTATACTTTTTTTTTTCGTCCCAAAGTTTGTTTTTCTCAGTTGTTGTTGTAAAACCAATGACATTCTCCTGACTTGTACCCTATTTCTGTGTACTATATCTGGACATTGCGTCTGTATAATATTGCGAAGATTGGTTCTATATAAATAAAAACATACGTTACCAAAAGAATAACCTTGTCCCCTCCTGATTACTTCACGCAGTAAAGAAACACACTTAGAGAGACACCTACTGGTCAGGGCAGGGAATACACCATAACCGCGGATACTGCACTGGAGCTGACAAAGACAAGGACAAATATGCCCTTTTTTCACACAAGGGACTTAAAGCTCTGGGAGATAAGAAGATGAAATTTTAGTCTTGCTCATTTAAAGGAGTTTCCGAGCTTATAGGATGGTCACCAATCAAACATTGTCGCAGGTCAGACTGCAGTGTTCAGACACATGCTGCACAGCGTTCACTGAAAACTAAAAGAGAGTCCCCTTGACGTCGACTGGGCCTCTATATGTTGGTATACCTTCATAGGCATCTTGAAGAAAACATACATTATTTTATAGGTGCCTGTAGGTGACGTAGATGACATGTCAAGGAAAGCATGCCAATTGTATACCTCCGCTCAAAGTAATAGTATAATGTTGTACCGTGTTAGCCATTGAAGGTAGTGGAAGAGTGAAGAAATCAGGCGATACCTTTTAGAGGCTAACTGAGTATATTTGATGTTAAGCTTTCAGAAGTACTAGCTCCCTTCATCAGACATGATGTTATACAAGAAACTGAAAATTCACAGATTTTTTATACCCTATAGACATGGGCCTTCAAAGGATTTTAGAGTCCTTAAAAAAAAATAAGTAAGGCTATATTCAGATGACCATGGATAAAAACGGTTATGAAAAACAAAAGGGTCTGCTTTTTCACATCTGTCTTCCATTCGTCGTGAGACTATTGATGGATCCCTGAAAACGTATCGATCCATTACAACAGACAGTCAAAAAAAAAAAAACAGACACGTGAATAGCCACATTGAAACCAATGGAGGGAATTTATTAAGACTGGAGTTTCTTACATCAGTCTTAATCAAATCCCCAATTAGTGCGAATTGTGTCTTAATTGCATCTCCAGTCTCTTAATAATTCAGGTCTATGCCATGTAGGAATTGGTGTAGATTTCAGGTATAACTCGTGCCAGTTTTCAGACATGAGCTATTTGTCAGGCCAAGGTGGGTGTCCACTTTCATAACAGTTGATGAATGAACTGCAGAGCCAACAATGTGGCACATCTTTGGCACAGAAAAGGCCACTACGTCAAAGATGTCCACAATTACACCCATCTATGCTAGAAAACTGGTGAAGATAGGTTAGTAAATTCCCCCATAGCATTCTAATAAATGGCCGTGTGACGGCAGTTACAAAAATGTTATCACACAACTGTTTGACGTTCATGTGAACAAGGCCTTTGTCTATCACTTTCAGTGAAAGCAGAGTAATGCTTTACCTTTCCTACATAGCACTTATGCCCAGGACCCCCGACAGACGAACAGACTTGCCAACTGTCCAGGAATTTCAGAAACAATCCCAATTGGCCCCAAAAAGGGCAGGGTTTATGCAAACCCCAATTTTACCAAGTAAAATATTGGTAGCGATGATAAAACATCACTGGGACCCTGCAGCAGGACACCCTGTGACCCTTGTCCCACATGGGCCATTGTAGGAGTTGGATACTTGAAGTATCTTGGTTGTGTTCCCCACATCTCATAGCTCTTCATGACAAGTCTATTTTTACAACCGTTCTTGCATTTTTCCCTCCCACGTTTCCTAGAAACAGGGACATATCCTAGCAGATAAAACAGAATTATTTCGTCATCGGATTATGTGTTTTATAAGAATAGGCAGGGATTATAATCTTCTGTATACAGTGTCACACCTTCAAAACCATATAGTTGTAATATGATGCATGATGTAGCTATGGAATATACAGCTGTGTGTCCTAGTGATAAGTACTGTAGATGCCGCCTATGTCATGCTTCGTATTGAGACAGCCCGACTCGGTAAATAGCAAAGGTCATCTGATGTATGATCATATGGTAAAGACAAAGAACTGGAGCCTTCAACATTTTAATAAATGTCTCTTCTAGTAGCTATGGGCAGGGAATGAAAATAACAGGGACAAACATATATTGTACGTCAGGCGTAGCTATGGCTGTGTGCACGCGACTGTGTGCTACAATGGGTCTGTGGAAAAACAGCACGGATGGCCCATGTGCCATCCATGTCTCCACAGGCCCAGAGATTACCTGCACAATGGCCAGGAATAGGACCTATCCTGAGTTTTGCTCCAGGCTCTCAGCCCCATACATGGACCCTTGATAATACACGGGCGTGTGTATGGACTATAGGAAATAATGGGTCATGGCGGTCAAGAAAGTCATGGCCAAGATTTATCACCTCTTCTCCCTAGATTGGAGATTTACCTCTTCATTGGAGTTTAAGCTACCCTCTTCGGAGTTCTTTCACTACCCTCAAATAAGACATCTTCTTTCTCTACCGTCAGATACATAATTTTATCTACACTTTCCTTAAGAACCTATCCCTTAAAGCTAACTGCTTTTGAGGACTAGCGCTTGGAATACTGCCATGGCAGGGGTCTATTTATACAGATCTATACTAATTTGTCCTTAAATTTCCAGTGCCCCAATTTAGGTTTTACCCCCACTGAGAGTGGTCCAAGATCTGGGAGGCAACTGAAGAAGGGCTCAGAAGACCCTTATGCTAGAAATATCCTTTAGGCCAGGGGTAGGCAACCTTCAGCTCTTCCGCTGTTGTAAAACTACAATTCCCAGCATGCATACTTGCTCTGCTGTTCTTGGAACTCCCATGGAAGTGAATGGAGCATGTTGGGAGTTGTAGTTTCACAGCAGCTGGAGCGCCGAAGGTTGCTGACCCCTGCTTTAGGCTACCACCCCACGTAGCGAAACGCAGCAAAAAAAAAAAAAGCTGCAGAAAAAAACGTGGTGGAAATGCATAAAACATATGTAGTTGGTGAACCGATTCTTACTTACCTCTCGCCCACTGCTAGATGCTATACAATACAGTACTCTCTGACTGCTCCAAAAAAACCTATTTAATTTCTGCAACACAATCCGTCACATATGAACACACCCTAAGTTTGCCACCACATTTGGTGCACACACTGCATAGTTTCACACAGAGTCCCTATAGGTCCATACTATGGATGTGTACATAAAATACATAGTATGTCCATCAAGTCCAGTCAAGGAAATGCCATCTTACAGCATCTCCATGAAGCACCTTATTTTCTCCTTGACAGGGTCTTACAGGGAATTTTATTTATTTTTTACTTACTTTCCAGACGGGGTTCTTTTTCATTCTAACTTTGAATCTCTGGGTTGATTCCGACTAAGGGTCACGATCTGAACTAGTACCCGTCACCTGAGTCCTCCCTGTGTTTAGTGCTATTACCTATACTATAGGAGCTGATCATTGTAATAGTAACACCGCTAAACACGGGAGAGGTGGGAGGACGTGGATTGACTCGGGTACCAGGTTCTGGTTCTGATCACATGATCCTAAGCTGGAACCTGCTTGGAAACCCAAGGTGCGATTGAAAAAGAATCAGGGCAGAAAGCATGTTAAAAAAAAAGTCCTCATATAACCCTCTTAAAACAAAATACCTACATAATATATTAGGCGACAGAGCATGCAAATAATAAAATCTGAGCTACATAGAGTTATATGGCAGTGTGCATGAGCACTAGTCTGAGTGGCACACTATATGTGTAAGAACAGCAGTGTGTATATATACACACGTGGACAAAATTGTTGGTACCCCTCGTTTAATGAAAGAAAAAACCACAATGGTCACAGAAATAACTTGAATCTGACAAAAGTAATAATATATAAAAATTCTATGAAAATGAACAAATGAATGTCAGACATTGCTTTCCAACCATGCTTCAACAGAATTTAAAAAAAAAAAGAAAACTCATGAAACAGGCCTGGACAGAAATGATGGTTCCCTTAACTTAATATTTTGTTGCACAACCTTTTGAGGCAATCCCTGCAATCAAACGATTCCTGTAACTGTCAATGAGACTTCTGCACCTCTCAGCAGGTATTTTGACCACTCCTCATGAGCAAACTGCTCCAGCTGTCTCGGGTTTGAAGGGTGCCTTTTCCAGACGGCATGTTTCAGCTCCTTCCAAAGATGCTCAATAGGATTTAGGTCAGGGCTCATAGAAGGCCACTTCAGAATAGTCCAATGTTTTCCTCTTTGCCATTCTTGGGTGTTTTTAGCTGTGTGTTTTGGGTCATTATCCTGTTGCAAGACCCATGACCTGCGACTGAGACCAAGCTTTCTGACACTGGGCAGCACATTTCTCTCTAGAATCCCTTGATAGTCTTGAGATTTCATTGTACCCTGCACAGATTCAAGACACCCTGTGCCAGATGCAGCAAAGCAGCCCCAGAACATAACAGAGCCTCCTCCATATTTCACAGTAGGGACAGTGTTCTTTTCAAGATATGCTTCATTTTTCCCACTGTGAACATAGAGCTGATGTGCCTTGCTAAAAATTATGATTTTTGTCTCATCTTTCCATAAGACATTCTCCCAAAAGCTTTGTGGCTTGTCAACATGTAGTTTTATATCTTATTACTTTTGTCAGATTCAAGTTATTTCTGTGACCATTGTGGGTTTTTCTTTCATTAAACAAGGGGTACCAACAATTTTGTCCGTGTGTGTGTGTGTGTGTGTATATATATATATATATATATATATATATATACAGTACAGACCAAAAGTTTGGACACACCTTCTCATTCCAAGAGTTTTCTGTATTTTCATGACTATAAAAATTGTAGATTCACACTGAAGGCATCAAAACTATGAATTAACACATGTGGAATTATATACTTAACAAAAAAGTGTGAAACAACTGAAAATATGTCTTATATTCTAGGTTCTTCAAAGTAGCCACCTTTTGCTTTGATTACTGCTTTGCACACTCTTGGCATTCTCTTGATGAGCTTCATACATTATATATATATAATGTAAATTTTTTTTGATAAGGTATACACTGTAGGCTCGTATCCCGCTTGCTTTCTCAAGTTAATGTTTTTAGTACATTGTGTATAGTTCATACTGCCTGGTGTCAATGGAGCCAAAAAACACAATGCCAGGGTCAAGCTTCAAGATCTAATATGCAGTACAGCGCCATATGTAAAACCATATTTATTAGGATATAGCACTGTCCCTTTAACTGAATAACAAGCTCATGGAATCAATCAATTCCTTAGCAGCTTCACCTTTAAAAGATAAGGACACTGAAGCCCACTCCCCACCCGCTTATAAAGATTTCCTCCTTGAACTATTTTTCTTGTCTTCCCCTCTGGCTGGTTTCTGTTACCGGTCCTGTAAAAATAATAATAAAAATGTCAAATTGAATCCATATGGTTTAATACTAGGCAACAGGATCTGCATTGGGCTGCGTGCCCCCACCTCTCCCTCAAACCGCACATATAATCGCTGCCAACCCCCCAGCACACACGCAGTGTCACCAGAAAATTAAGGGCAGCCCTTCTTATTACTTCAGTTTAGGGCAGAGGGGGGACGTAAAAAATACAGTAGTGATTTCCTTGCTGTAATCTCCAGATTCATGGGCAGACATGTTGCCTGTGGAACCTGTGCAGATGTACCGAGACCTACTTGAGTAGGGGCTTATAGAGATTTTCATTCAATTAAATGCATTCCCTGTTTAGGCTTTCAGTCAGGAGTAGGTCAGGCATATGGGGGTTATATTGGGATAAATGGGCTGTTATATATACTTTCATATATTTTATATAACTGTATCATAAAAAAGAGGGGGCTAACCCACTACAAATCTCATCCATATACTGAGGCTAAAACCCGCAGCACAACATAATGCAAAGAGCAACACAAAGGTTGAAAATTGTAGCTTTTGTCTTACATTTTAAGTCAGAACTTATGTAATGTATAATAAATATATCCTAATATGTTTTATATGCGCTGTGGCATATCCCTCTGCAAGAAAGCTGCTGCAGCAAAAACGACCTAAAATTGTATTTTTTTGCTGTGGCTCACCTGCGAGTTTCAATGTAGTTCCCCCCTCACCTGCAACATTCAACTTTTTGTGTTGCACTTTACACTGCAAGTTTTAGTCATAGTATATGGATGAGATTTATTTGTTTTAGGCTTGGGCCTCACGCTGCGAGAACGCAGCGTTTTACATTACCTGCAAAGTGGATAGGTTTCTGGCTAATCCCATCCACACATTGCAGAAAAAAATCCACAGCGGAAAAGCTGTGTTTTTGTAAATCACAGTATGTCAATTATACCTATGGAAAAGCTGGCATTTTCCAAGCAAGTCCGCAGAGGAAAGCTGACTTTCTGTGAAAAACGTTGTGGGAAAAATCGTAATGCATTTCCACTGCGGATTTTTACGCAGTGTTTTTTGGCTGTGGCTCGCTACATGGGGTCTCAGCCTCGAGGGGTGTTCGGAGAGTTACATATTGATGACCTGTCCTTAGGATTCAATACTCAGGTGTGCTCTGCTTCCTATTCACGGGGCCGCCACGTTACATTCATTTGTCACGTGGCCTGTGCGCGGATCAGTCCCATTCAAGTGAAAGGGTTGAGCTGCAATACCAAACATAGCCCCTACGCAATATGTGGCACTGTGCTTGGTGTTCAGTGAAGAAGCCTCTCACCCAAACGCCGCAGCCTCTTCAATGAACTGTGGAGGTCTCAGGTATACTAAAGATAGGTCATCAATATTTGATTACTGAAAAACCCATGACAATGACTTTCACTGCAAATTGCCAAATCCACAGCATTTCCTCAACAAAACCCACACTACTTTTTGCGGTATTTCAATCCCCTCAGAAGGTCCGTGTGTTTGCCAGATTTACCGGCCTGAACTTCATATTGTCCAATTATAGTACAGGACAGTACTGTTCGGGGTCCCACTCCTGGCATGAAGTTCAGGCCTTTAAATCCAACCAACACACGGACCAAGTTCACGGATGAAACTCGATCGTGTGAATCTAGCCTTTCTGCAGCTGAAAATCTGTTTCATACATATGAATTAGGTGACTTTTACATGAATTGTTTTCTGGCCGTGCAGTCAAAACCACACAATCAGAAACTGCACTTAAATACGCATACAGGTTTTTAGGCGCCATTTTGTGCCAGTTTCTGAATTAGATTTCGGTATTTTCTCTTCTGAAATGCATTTAGAAACTCCAGTAGCGTGAAAACAGAGCCCGCATGCATTTTTCAGAATTGTTTTTGGTTTTTACCATGTAGTCAGTAGCTGCTTATGTAAATGTCCCATTCAAAGGCATTGTCAGCTGTAGAAATTTCTGCAACAAATCTGCCGGGTATGAATATAACCTTATTTTTCTAAACCACTGGCCCAAGTGCTTTAGTAGCAGGAGCGAAGAACATGGGGCAAATTCATCAATCTACACAGAAAGCTGGCCTAGAGGGATGACATTAAGGTGCATGTTTGGTGCAAGCCACTTTCGTGAGCCTCAATCCCCATTGTGCGAGTGTCAGGTGTTCATGGTTCAGTCCATCAGATTTATTTCAACTCATGCCATGAATTATAATAAATATATTATGCCGAGATGTCCTTGTCCTGTACACTTTTATGGAAAGTGGAGACCAAGGCACAAAACGGGGAATGTCGCACAATTTTGGGACAAGAAAGGGCCTTGCACCGAAGATGCAATACCAGAGACTGGTAACTAAGTATATTGAGGCCTGATGTACGAAATTATTTAGTCTGGTCTGAGGGCTTATTATTAAGAGGACTGAGTCTGGGGTCTGGTGACTTTATGGGTCTTAATTTTTCTTTAGCCTTAACATTTATACAGAACGGCTGGAACGGTTAAATGGTCATGCTATGTGCCATTTGGGCTAATAGTGTAGTGGACCTGTCCCCATATTACGTTGCCCGTAAATAGCTTGGAGACTACATCTTGTAATGCAATTCCAGAACACAAAATCACTTTGGGAGGTTCAGAAGTCTGGATGGGCGTGAAGACCCGAGAGACTGGTAAGTATATTGAGGCCTAGGGTATGAATTTTTGTAAAGGGGTTACCCACCTTTTTAATATTGATGTCTAATTCTTAGAGAAGGCTAGAAATGCGCCCTGTCCCTGAATGTGATTTTGGGCACGGGGACTGCATTATATGACAGTCTCCCAGCTGCTTAACGGCAACATAATATGGGTAGAGGTCCAATAAACTATTAGCTCAGATGGCCCAAAAAAATGTGTTATTTGGCCAATCAGGAGCGGGATGCCGCGACGGAATGCTGATGCACTGCATCGACATCCCGTCGCGGCAGACCGCGGCGAAAATTCCGGCGGTTCATATTCCGCCGTGTGAACACACCTTTTATGGGTCATTTCCAGGTATAGGGTGCCTCTTAATTCTTATATATGGGACTGCTCTGCGTGGTTTCTTCTACTCCACCAGTAGTGATGTGGACGCTCCTCAGATGTGAGCTTCAATCTCCTGACAGGTAAGTGAATACACGGCTGACTTATTTTATTACTGAGTGGTGTCACTAAGAGGCCTCGATATTGAGTATGGGTGACACAATGTGTGGCAGCTTCCCCAGCAGCCAGGGGGTTAACCATTTAGGACACATCTCTACAGCTGTAAACATGTATTACATAGGTAGGGGGCCCACTTAGATCTCAGATGTGCTTCCCTTCCCCTGTTCTGAACCCCCAGCTATGCCTATTGGACCTCCATATCAGTCATGCTTATAAATCACCGATAATGACTAAATCTACTGCAGATTTGGTTGACCGCGGCCAGGAAGATGAAACCTACTGCATGAATAGTACAGATACCAAAGCATCAGGAAACTCATATTAGGAAATTGAAGGGATTGTATGACATTAGAAAAAAAGTTGTTTTGTTTTCCCAGAAAGCCCCTTTCTTTAACCGGTTCCCTCCACTGCATTGCCATTTGGAATTGAAACATGAAAGTGCAGTGTAATGGCCCCCACGACTGTGGTGTGTTGGGTTTCTCTCTCCAACTCTCAGACTGGGTTCACATCTGCGTCAGAGTCTCCATTGGAGACTCCAATGAAAATCTGCACAGAGGACCTTTGTCTCCACCACTTTTAGTTTTGAAACGGCAGACACCATTATAGCCAATGGGGTCTCCATATGTAAGCCCCGATGGAGAATCTGGCACTAGTGTGAACCTCACTTCACTATTCACCATATGTGCAGAGCCTGTGGCGGACGGCGAGCGAGGAGAGGGGAATAATTGGTGGCCTTAACCTCTTACATGTCATGGTCTGTAGAGATTTGACAGTTGTACTTTGACCTCCAGTGACAATCTTGGGGTGCCAATGAGTTATTAGGGCAGCCGTTGGCCATTGTCAAGCTATCTATGGAAGCCTATGAGACGTAGCTAGAGACTGGGTCTAATAGATGGAACGTGAAGTTAAAGGGAGTCTGTCAGGTGTGAAATGCCTCCCAAACCATCAATAGTGTAGTAAACAGGCCTTTAATAGGCGCAGAAATATACCTTTATGGTCAGAAACGGATGAAGCAATGCCAAGATAATCCTCTTTTTATGGATATGCATCGGGGATGGGGCCTGATTTACCATATTTGCCTACAGATAGCCACAAGTCTGACTGTCCTCTAATATCGCTCTTTTCAACCTCTGCCAGCATCAACACTGTCTATATGCAAATGAAGCAGACTGGGTCCATCCTCCTGGCTGATTTGCATATCCATAAAACGATTATTATCTCGGCATTACTTCATTGGTTTGTGGCCACGCAGATAAGTTTCTGCCCCATTAAAGGTCCCTACACTTCACTACTATTGGTGTGATAGGCATTTTGGACTTTACAGATTTAACCTAAAAATATTGAATAAAATGCAATTAAAAGAACTTGTGAGTCGCAGCAACCCATAAAAGGATTGCCTGCACTACATTGTACATCATGTACCTTTCTACCAGGTCAGTGAATACATTTTTTTGCGGTGTGTGGCTTTAGTTAATGGTCAACTATTTAGTTATTCGCCAATAGAAGATGTAACCAAACACAATATACAGTGCTGGCCAAAAGTATTGGCACCCCTGCAATTCTGTCAGATAATACTCAATTTCTTCCAGAAAATGATTGCAATCACAAATGCTTTGGTAATAATATCTTCATTTAATTTGTCTTCAATGGAAAACCACAAAAAGAATTGTCAAAAAGCCAAATTGGATATAATTCCACACCAAACATAAAAAGGGGGTGGACAAAAGTATTGGCACCCTTTGAAAAATCATGTGATACTTCTCTAATTTGTGTAATTAACAGCACCTGTTACTTACCTGTGGCACATAACAGGCGGTGGCAATAACTAAATCACACTTGCAGCCAGTTGAAATGGATTAAAGTTGACTCAACCTCTGTCCTGTGTCCTTGTGTGTACCACATTGAGCATGGAGAAAAGAAAGAAGACCAAAGAACTGTCTGACGACTTGAGAAGCAAAATTGTGAGGAAGCATGAGCAATCTCAAGGCTACAAGTCCATCTCCAAAGACCTGAATGTTCCTGTGTCTACCGTGCGCAGTGTCATCAAGAAGTTTAAAGCCCATGGCACTGTGTCTAACCTCCCTAGATGTGGACGGAAAAGAAAAATTGACGAGAGATTTCAACAAAAGATTGTGCGGATGGTGGCTAAAGAACCTCGACTAACATCCAAACAAGTTCTAGCTGCCCTGCAGTCCGAGGGTACAACAGTGTCAACCCGTACTATCCGTCGGCGTCTGAATGAAAAGGGACTCTATGGTAGGATACCCAGGAAGACCCCACTTCTGACCCAGAGACATAAAAAAGCCAGGCTGGAGTTTGCCAAAACTTACCTGAGAAAGCCAAAAACTTTTTGGAAGAATGTTCTCTGGTCAGATGAGACAAAAGAAGAGCTTTTTGGGAAAAGGCATCAACATAGAGTTTACAGGGAAAAAAAAAGAGGCCTTCAAAGAAAAGAACACGGTCCCTACAGTCAAACATGGTGGAGGTTCCCTGATGTTTTGGGGTTGCTTTGCTGCCTCTGGCACTGGACTGCTTGACTGTCTGCATGGCATTATGAAGTCTGAAGACTACCAACAAATTTTGCAGCATAATGTAGGGCCCAGTGTGAGAAAGCTGGGTCTCCCTCAGAGGTCATGGGTCTTCCAGCAGGACAATGACCCAAAACACACTTCAAAAAGCACTAGAAAATGGTTTGAGAGAAAGCACTGGAGACTTCTAAAGTGGCCAGCAATGAGTCCAGACCTGAATCCCATAGAACACCTGTGGAGAGATCTCAAAATGGCAGTTTGGAGAAGGCGCCCTTCAAATCTCAGGGACCTGGAGAAATTTGCCAAAGAAGAATGGTCTAAAATTCCAGAAGAGCATTGTAAGAAACTCATTGATGGTTACCGGAAGCGGTTGTTCGCAGTTATTTTGTCTAAAGGTTGTGCTACCAAGTATTAGGCTGAGGGTGCCAATACTTTTGTCCGACCCATTTTTGGAGTTTTGTGTAAAATGATCAATGATTTGACTTTTTTTTTTCATTCTCTTTTGTGTTTTTTCATTGCAAGCAAAATAAATGAAGATATTATTACCAAAGCATTTGTGATTGCAATCATTTTCTGGAAGAAATTGAGTATTATCTGATAGAATTGCAGGGGTGCCAATACTTTTGGCCAGCACTGTATATTGTTGACAGCAAAGACTACATGCACACAGCCATCATGCGCATGCGGCTGGTCTGTGGTTGTATGGCACATGGACAACATCAGTGTGCCACCCGTGCCTCCATAGACCCATTCACTTCATCCAGTCAGCCCAAACTGCAAAACAGACAAGTTTAGGACCTTTCCTGAGTATTGCCCGAGGCTCATTGCCGCATACATGGGCCAGTGATAATGTGCATGGGGCCAAAGAGAAGAATGGGTCAGTGTGCTAGCTGTGAAAAACATTAAAGAACACAGTAGTGCACATAAATCTTTACCACTTCCACATTTTGCAGATGTGAAAAGCCTTTACGTTTCATGGGCAGTAACCCAGCAATGTATTTTTTCACGGATCCTTAGACTTTCATTGATGTAAGGCATCAGTGACGTGCCCACATCAGCAAAAACAATCAAACCTTCAAAAAGCTTCTGCTTTTTTTTGTGCATCACATAAAAGACACTGCATTTTTCATGGATGGAGTGCGTATCCATTCATTGCAGACAGCTTAGGTACATGAAATGTGGATCTGTGAATAGAGCCTTATACAACATAAAAAAATGGCAGGGGTCGACACCTGGGTCTCCTGCCACTCGGCTGTTGAAGAGACTTCAGGTGAGCGCTGCGGCTTCTTCACAGAAAGCCAAGCACAGTTTCATGCATTTGTATAGTGGTTGTGGTTGGTATCACTTGAATGGGACTGAGCTGTGAACAGGCTCTGTGATTGATGAACATGATGCCACAAGGCCTGTGAAGTAAATTGGCACTAAGGGAGGCACCGGGTGTCACATTTCCTCTGATCTTAACTGATGACCTATCCTAAGAATAGGTCATCCATTATTATGTTCTGGAATCCCCTTTAAGGCTAAGGCCCCAAGTAGCGGGCTAAAGCGAAGAAGCGGTGCAGGAAAAACGGTGGCGGAAATGCATCGCAGTTTTACCCCCAGCACTTTTCACATAAAGTCCATAGCGTTTTGCTCTGTGGACTTTCTTCTTCAATTATACCTATAGGGAAACTGTCGGCGTTTCCATAAGTATAGTTGACATGATGCGATTTCCGAAAATGTGATGGTTTTGGAATTTTCAGCATTTCCGCTGCGCATATTTTTCTGCAATGTGTAGATGGAATTCGCTAGAATCCCTTCCACTTTGCAAGAACTGTAAAATGCTGTGGTCTTTTCTGCTGCGTGTACGCCATGTCGTGTACCACATTTATTAGGTGTTAGATTTTCCCCGTAGGATGCTTTTGATAAATGGCAGAAAAAAAAAAAAATTATACTTTAAATCACAAATCTAAATATGCTTAAAATTTATGGCATTTTTTTTTTTCACTAAGCATTTAAAAACACTAAACAAATTGTGTGTGAAGGAGACCTTTTGGTTCCCACTGTACTCGCTACTCCGGCAATTGTCTCTACACTAGCACCACCTATTGGAATTAAGATGCTACTGTTAAAAGCCATTTTTGCTTTATACCAGTGTTTCTTACCCATTTCAGACTCTAGGCACCTCTGAAAAAAAAAAAAAATTACCAAGAAAGTAGAAAAATAAAATAACAAAAAAAAAACCCCACAACAGTAGATTTGAAGCAGTTCAGTTTTTGAATTTATAGGTGAAACATGTTTAATATATTTGTTTTACTTGCAAAAAAAAAAAAAAAAAAACACACCCCCAAAAACTGCATCGATGCTGCACCATCTGATTGTATCTACAAAGCTACACCATAATATACCGGTACTTCTCATCCAACCCAGCACATAACAGAAAATTCATATTTCACCATCAACACGTTTCCTCACATACTCTGCAACTCTTTCACCTTGATGAAGCACACCGCAGCACTAGTCACAGGCTGAATGGTGGAGCAGAAAGCTGAAGACTTCCTGCTTCACCACTGTATTCAACTCTATCTGCATCCTCAGAACACAGAGTTGACATCGAGACATGCTGCCATCTTTGCGATAGATCTATCTATATATATATAAACATACATACATATATGTGGATAGATGCTGTTTCAAAACCCCCATGAAAAAACCTGACCATAGAAACCAAGCTTATTCAGACAACCAGTATTCATGGCTGTGGTGGAGTCAGAGTCTGGAGGAATATATTCAGCCTGCATATAGACACACTGCAGCCAATGGGGCTATATACATACTTCAATTGTTTTGTGCTGTGCAGACCGTAAAACTCACCGAGCGCGTCCTATTCTGGCCTAAGACAATATTCATACGGCTGGTTCAAGTGTGCTCAATGTGCAATGTTCAATGAAGTTTGGTCACAGGGACCAATGGCCTGCATTTAAGAAACTGAAATGTATATGGCCCCATTCACTATAATGGGTTCACATGCAGCAGAAGTCTAGTCTGTCAGACTTGGACACTAAACAAAGGTTGAAATGTAATTGCAATCTGAGATCCTCGCAACACAGAGGATTTATAAAACAGTCATGTGTATAAAGCCTTAGGGCACATTCACATAACCGAGTTTCACCCATGTTGGCCGGATATGTTGGTACGGGACAGTATGTCGCTGGGAGGCAGGGACTCCTAGATATCTATAAATTGTACAGTGCTGCAGAATATGTTGGCGCTATATAAATAAAAATTATTATTATTACTGCTAGGAGTAGCATAAAGTGCAGACTGGTAAATCCGGCCAACACACGGACTGAGTTTCAGGGCTATGAAGGTGCCCTAACTCACCATAGAACATCATCCCAACCATCTTGTCAATCTGTCAGGTGGTTTGTATATTTGTCAATTCAAGACCAGCCTTAAAGTTACTTGTCCAAAATGACGTTTATAGGAACCACAGATTTTTTTTGTTTATGGAGTGGCCATGGACCTTCGTATGTTCTACAGAGATTTTTGGGAACTTCCTAGGTCAGTTGTTGTCAAAGTATTTCTGGCAGGTCAGAGAGAAAAGCTCAGAACCTCAGATGCCAGCAACGCACAAGCTTATGGTTGGCCAAACACTTTCACAAACTTGACGTTGGTACATTGTACTGGTAAAATTGTGTATATTTAAGGGTGCATCCATACATGAACAAAACATGGTCACATGTCAACAATACCACAATTACACAGAGGTTTACCTGTATAATAATGTGATCATTGGCGGTCACATATAGTCATATAGTAGGTGCAATGCTAGAACGCAGCCTACACTGTGCCATATTTTCAATTTAAAGTCTGCTTAAGGTTGAGGCCCCACGTTGTGGAAATGCAGCTTTTTTTTTTTATTTCAGATTTTGCTGCAGTTTTTTGAGCTAAAGCCAAGAATGGCTACAAAAGGAATGGGAAATATATAGGGAGTTCTTATACTTCTCCCTCCTGCTCAATCCACTCCTGGCTTTGGCTAAAAAAAAAAAACGTAGCAAAATCTGCAACAAAAAAAGCTGCATTTCCACAACGTGAGGCTTTAGTTTACATTTCACTCCATAAAGAGAGACTCTAGTTCATGTATGACATTACATCTTCTCAAGAAGGCAACCCTCGTAAGATGATGGTTTAAAAAATAAAATAAACAAATAAATAAAAAATAATAATCTGGTTAAAGGCATGAAAAACTTGAACATGAAATAATAATCCTGTGTGCCATTAAAACCGTCATAATTTTCATAAAATCACAGGACAATAATAAAATCATAAATTTGGTTTATTTATAGACTGTTCAGTCCTAAATTTTTAGTCCTAAATATCAATGCAATACTTATAAACTCTGCTTACAAAATTGAATAATAATTATAATAATAAACAAGTGATAGCGCCCTCTGTAGTTGTCAGACTGACAGTCTGTTTGTCCATGATGGGAAACTCAAAAGTACATGATAACCTGGCCTTGAAAATTCATTTTTCGGAGCGGTCGAATGAAGAACTGGATCAAGTAAAGGTAAATGGAATCTGAAAACAGAGGCATCAAAGTCCAAACCAGTCGTTGAGCCCACCCCCTACGCGGGTCATTCATCTGGCGCTGCTTTTCATTCTCCATAAATTCTTCTTGTACTTCTTCAAACGATCCAGATTCCACAGAGGTTTCCTTCCCTGGAAAGAGATCTGGGAACTGGAAGGTTTGACCTTGGCTCTGTGCGAAAGAAGGAGATTAGTTGTCAGTGCAACCTCATGGAGGCAATGTCCTATAGAGATGGTCTCCTAACTGAAGATGGAGAAAAATGGCCTTCAAGTAGAAAACTCCATAGGGGAGGGAACAGGGATAAGTGGGGGAGGAAGAGCCCAGTGTAAAGTTTTCTTTGCACGAATGAGGTGCAGACAACAAAGCGAGAAGACAGCCTGAGATGGTTAAAGCGCTATCGATATCACAGGCACATCACAGGAAATATTAAAGCTCTGAATCAGAGACACTTGTAACTCAATCCAGCAATGATGTCTGCTGTAAACACACATTGCATTACAATACAACCCTCATTTTCAAAGCTCAGAACATTTGAGTCACCAAACATGTGTTGTTGACTTCTGGGAGCAGACAGGCAGCATTACAAGGCCTGGCACCACAAAAGAAAAAAAGACACACAACGGCCTCATTGTACACATCCAGGAGGATCAGTATAATGAAGTTAACAAGGGCACAATGCATATGGCCATCAACTATGTGAAAACTATGAGCAAGCCCTAGTTCAGACTAGGAAGCGATACTCACCAGCTGTATGTAGGCTACCTTGTAGTCGGGGACCTTCACTCTTTGGTGCAGATGGTTTCTTTTCCGGTTGTTACCTAAAGTGATGAGAAAACCATTTAGTGCAGTCAGACTTAACCCCCTAACAGTCACAATAAAACGGCAAAAACCCTCCCGAAAATGTCTTGGTATTGCAGATTTTGAATTTATGGCTCAGGTAAATATTCCTGGCACATAATTCTGATGTGCGTTTTAACCCTTTAGTGATCTATCACATTTTATCCCTCTCTGCATTTCCACGATCACTTTTACATTTTATTTCAATGCAGCTTTATGAGACCTTGTATTTTCTGGGTACATATGACAGAAAAAAAAATCAGTTCTGGCATCTGAATTTTCAGGTTTATGGCATTTGTTGTGTAGAATAAATAATGTATAAATTAAATTTTAAGGGTTGTTATGAATGTGGTGATAACAATTGTTCTTCATTTTTTCCCTTCTGTAAAACAACGTAGGTGCTGCATTCAACGCAGCATCCAAGGCAATAACTGGCCAGTATGCTTCTGGTTGATATCATGAACATGATACCATGGTACCCCCTTCCCCAGGGGTTATCTGAAATCACAGGAACAGGAGAATAATAAAATAATCCTTCTCCTGTCCCTGCACACTGTCAGCTGTTCGTTTTCTCCTGCACACTGGTTGAAGTGAAGCTGCGAGTATATACACCTGCACTTTAACCAGTGATATCTCTAAATCTATGTGGGCTACAGACATGATGGTATTATTTTAAAGCAAAGACCTTGTCTCCTTCTGCAGTCTCCATGAACATATCCTGCTTGAGGTAACCTGTAATGCACTTTGTTCAAACCCCCAGCAGGATTTGTTCAGAACCGTGGGGCGGTTAAAGGGAACCACTCTGGAGGTTTTGGGACACTAAACCACCTTGGTTTCCTTATGGACTGGTGATTTAGTGTCCCAAACCTGCCCATTGTAAGCCTGTGTTATATAGCCTTCCTTTAATGTTTTTGTTTATCTGCAGTACTACATAGTTGAATGAAGTAGCATTGGGCATGGGCAACCGGTGGACCAAACTGAAGAAAGGGGGTCCCAGTTCTCGTGAATTCCCACAGCAATCAGACACTTATCACCAATGCACAGGATGCAAGATAAGTGTGGATTGTGGTAAAAGTCATTTCAAGTGTGCAATTTCTACCTTCTGGCAAGTCAAAGACATGCATAAGTGCTCCATTCAGGTTACATAAGAGGCCTGACATCCTACACCACCTCTCACTCATCTACTGGGACATGTCTATATGAGCCCTCTACCGCAGGTCCAAATGTTGTAGGCGAGGAGCAGAGATAGCACTCCAAGGATTTTAGATGCAATTTGTGGTACTTTTATTTGATACAAGACACTGCAGGCGTACAAGGTGTACAGTTCTTAAGAAATGTTTCGGATGTATTGTAATCCGTCTTCAGGCAGTTGTAGTTTATCCCAACTGCAATCCAAATAACAAACCACAATCATCTTAAGAAGGGAAATCATACACCCAAGACGTTAGTCAAGTGCTGTAAACATTGTACACTTTAAGTGAAAAAATCTCTGTCTCTGCATCTCAAATAAGGGGCCAGATACATGGCACAGAGGATCAAAAATGCTCAAGCTATGATCCAATGATACACAGCCCATGTATGGGCCCTTCCTACAATCATTTGGGTTCTGGGTGGCCCCTGTAAGAAAAAAAAAACAAAAAAGTGGAAGGCTCTAGAACGTTCCCTTAGGTCAGGGCTACATGTTGCGAGTTAGCAACAGGTTAGCTGTCTCCAGATTTGGCTACAGAACCTGCTGAGAATTACTGTAGCCGTGAAGTGGATGGGATTTCACACTGCGGAAGAAATCCACAGAGCAAAGTGGTTTAGAACCTGCAGCAAGGCAACTATTGCTGTGGATTCCAACCTTTACAACTGCTCTAACCACAGAGGTCAGGCTTTTTTAGCCATAGGCAGGTCTTCTGCGGGATATCCGGTGTGGCCGTATCCTTTAAAGGTGCATTGTGCCCATCTGTAAACCAGTGCCATAAAGAAACCAATAGGGCTGCTGTGGATTATAGGGTGCCGACTATATCAAAGCCTGGAGAATCCCAATACACATTAGCAGCAGCACGGACATCCACTATAGGAGTAAGAGGCGACCAGCTTTGCAGTGTGACTTTACTCACCATACTGGATGCGGGTACGCACAGTAGTGACAGGCACATTGTATATCTTCTGCAGATAGTTCTGTACATCAAACTTTGTCATCCTGCATTGTAGAGAAATGTACATTGCGGTTAATGAGAAGCAATGAGGTGGTGATGGAAATATTATATAGCAGCAAGTAAGTGCCAGCTACATGTATGAGCTGCTTGGGGCGTCCAGGGTATACCCATATCTGCCAGGGCACCCATTTTTGCCGTTGCCAGACTGAAAACGGGTGTTCTGGTAGGTGCAGCCTCACTACACAACAGCTATTTCACATACGGCTTAAAAGCGGATTCTTGGCAGCCCCTACAGCAACATATGAGGGGTTCCAAAATACCTGGCAAACCAATAAGAGTACCATGTAGGGGCCTTTAGTAAGAGTAGACGCCATGTTTATGGCCACAAAGCAATGAAGAGATAATATTTTTATATTTTATAATAAAAAAAATTAATATAATTTTATAGATATGTAAATCACCGTGCAAGTGCACTGGGGGGGGGGGGCGCAGGGCTCGATCTGACAGATCTGCCTACAGACAGCTGTGAAGCAGGCAAAGGCTGGAAATGTCATTCACAGCTGCAGAAGCATTTTTTGCTGCGATTCCAGAAGAAGGCCGAAGCACTTGCAACTGTCTGTAGGTAAATATGGTAAGCAAAGCCCCGCCCCCAGTGCACTTGCAGGCTGATTTGCATATCTATAAAAGGTGATTATATCTTGCTTCATGTATTTGTGGCCACAAAAATATGTTTCTGCTCCAATTAAAGGGGTTGTCCAAGGATTTTTATTCTACTTACTTCCTCTGGGGTTTGTTTGATGCTGTACCAGGGGCTGAACAACCCCTTTAAATGCCTTTACACAGCCCTATTTTTTTTTTTTTTTTTTTTTAGGAGTTTTTGACTTGACAGATTCCCTTTAAGCTTGATCAGATTGCAAAGTTACAATACAGTTTCTTGAGCAAGCTGTTCCAATGCATTTTTCCATATTTTGCCCTATTTTATGCAGCTCTATACTGAGCCATTGTGTATTGAATGTACATTGTAGATATACAGATAGATGAGAAGAGATAAGTAGACACTTACTCTATTGGTATACGGAACTGTACTGTGTCTGGGGGTTGCAGTTTACCAGGTCTCACCAGGGTCATAAAAAAGTTGGTCCTGAAGACACGTAGCTGTGGATTTCCCAATTGGTAAAGGGGATATCTAGAACAGAAAAATATCGTATTGTAAGAATAATTCATTTATTTGAGGTGTTCAGATGTGGACTATTCACGGCACACAATTCAGTTAATACAAATGAAAAGAGAACTTCACATTTATATTGTATACAGGATTGGTCAGCCATCATAACCTAGACCACAACATGAGCGGATACACATTAGACTGCCCCATTGTTCTATGGGATGTCCATCACTACGCTAGGATGGATGCTGTATGATGAGTTATGCCTACAGAAGATGTCACATCAATTCCAGCATGAAGTCTACAAGTCGCAACGATGTACATTGCAAAAAGTCTATTCCATTATGGCACTTTGCAGGAAGCTTAGAGAGACCGATTAAGAACCTCCAAAAATTATTTAGAGTGTAGAAAGTGACACTTTTTGTAGCCAACCTCTCTCCGGGGGACTCAAGTATATCCTTGCTTTACACATACAACCCATTGACTTCAATGGGCACTGTGTAATGCTTCACTTCTGTGGTGGCATTGCCAGAGGAGCTGAACATTATTGGCAAATTCATCAACAGATTGTCGCTGACTGCCATGAATACTGGCATAGAGACACTTTTTCAGGGGACTCTTCTAACAAAAAGGTACACATAATGTTGCGCTGTAGCTGTACTTGGTCACATCAAGCACAGCGCCATACATTATAGTGGCTGTGTTCAATATTGCAGTTCAGCACCATTTATTTAAATGGGACTGAGCTGCAGCATGGCCATAAGACCAATGGACGTGACATCATTGGCCTGAGAAAAGGAAGTCAAGCATGTTATCATAGTTTCAGAAAACTCCTTAGATGCCTATGGGCAGAAAAGGGATTCAGTCTCTCTAGTCTTAAAAAGGGTTGCTCAGAGTACAACATTTTCAGCAAAGGGGAGAAGAGGTTAAGAAATAAAAAAATAAGCATTACTCAAGTCTCTGCTTCCTGATCCAGTCTCGAAACACAGTAAATGTCTGAAAGTGTCTACATAGCCCATCAATGGCCACAAAGGTGACCCTGCTCAGCCAGCGACTGTCTCAGCAGGCATTTCCTGTGTGCTGAGATGGCACCAGGAAGTGGAGACCAGCAGGAACCTGGTAAGTGCGGAATCTGCAGCAGCATGGTGGAGGCTGGGGATCTGTGAGTCGAGTATTGCTTCTTTTATTTTTGTAACCCATTCTGAGCCTGAAGGACTTTAACCCGCAAGAAAACCTCTTTAAAATGTGTTTAAAGGGGTTGAGCAGGACAAGAACATGGCTTCTTTCTCTCTCAAATCTCACCACACCTGTCCGTGTCTTGTATTGCAGTTCTGCTCCATTTAAGGGGTCATCCAGCCTTTAGATATTGCCAGGTGTCAGCTGCCACTGGGCAGACTGCTCTGTACACTGTGTAGTGCCTGTGTCAGGTTACTGCAACTTAGATCCCATTCAAGTGAATGGGAAATAAACTGTAGTACCCAACCATGACCACTACACAGTGTATGGAGTTGTTTAATTTAGGCTCTGTACACTGTGTAGTTCAGATGCTTGTGGCAGCTCATATTAGTGGATGAGTGACTGTGTAAAGTTACTTCAGGTCAGCTCCCATTCAATGGAGCTGGCTATGGCCATTACACAGTGTAGAGAGCACAATCTGCTTCCATCTCCATACAGTGGGTAGTTCTGGAACTGGCAGTAGCTGATCAGTGGGGTACCAGATGTCAGACTCCCATCAATATAATATCGATGACTACCCTGAGGATATAAATATCTAAAGACTGAATAACCCTTTAAAGTGAAGGTGCAATACAACACACAACCTACACAAACAGATGTGGAACTGGAAGAAAGCAGCCATGTTTTTATAATACTGAAATTTACAATTTAAACCACTTTGTAAAGCAAATCTACTTTTCTGAGCATTAAAGTAGCAGTGCTGGATCAGGATTGACGTGGTTTGTGTGAACACTTCAGATTATTAAAGGGGTTATCCAATTTTCAAAAACCATCTGCAAATACATCCACAGCAGTGCTAAATACTCACTATTCCCTTGTGCACACTTTGCTCAGCTTTATTTTACTTGCTGCTCTTTGCATCACTGTTATTAACATGCAGTATATCTGTGGACAAACTACATTTCCCATGATTCATTTGCCTCCTCTCCCTCTGTGTACCCCACTCTCCTCCACTCTCCCCTGGAATGAATTCACAGGACACACACACTGCCTTTGTACAAACTCCCTCCTTGGGGTTTGTGCTGTGTCACATTTCTTCTTCGGTCCGTGCAGCACCGCTTATCTGACCAGGTAATAAATCACTCCCACATCCGAGGTCAGTATGAGTGGCTTCAAGCAGCAAGGAGGTCACATGCTGCTGTGACGTTTCGTTTGCTGGCTGAACTGCTCATAGGGAGGGGTAATGAGCTTGTAAACGAAACGTCAGAGATGTGGTCAATGACCTGAAAATAAAGCAGATAAACGGTGCTGAATAAATAGGATATATTAGGAAGTGTTCTGTATTGATGCATCCTGTTATTCGGCCCACATTTTTTGAAAAACTGGATAACCCCTTTAATGTTTGACTTGGAGCTTAACTCTAACCCTAATAAGCTTGGCTGACAGTAACTGGCATTAATTTACATCATAGTAAAATTCCTTCAATCTGGCACCCAAAGGACCATACGGGTGCCGGATTACTGAATAGTCTGGATTCCGGACTGAACATTAAGAGTTAAGAAAACAAGTTGAAAGAATACCTTTAAGGGCCGATATCCTCAGGAAGACGTGTAGCTCAAAGGAGATTAGTGTGCAGTCCAAAGTAAAATGAAACAAAATATGCTACTATCACTTTATTATTATTTTGATAAAAAAGTTGAATTACAGTAACTTTTCAAGTAAAAAAATAAGGTCAGTAAACCTAAAACTCTAGTACAAAATTAAATAAAACGTAACATACATTTAAATAGTAATGTCGCCCAAATCTGAAGATTCAGTTTTGAAGACACCTTAGCCCAGGAACCCCACAACGAAGCTTCACCTACTCTAGGGTCCAGGTTGCATAGGTATGTGAGATTTGGTTATGGGGTTCCTGGGCCAATTAACTTGAGAAGTTACTGTAAACAAGGAAGGACCCTAGAAAATATTTGGGCTGCACAGTTAATCAGAGGAGTCTTCTAATTTGATATCTTCTACAGCATCATCCGATACATCAAGCTCCACCACTTTATATTCTATGGACACAGGTGAGATGGATCGTTCGGGAGAATGGGGCTCAATAGTCTTCACAATGATGGAGGTAGTTGGAGTAGAATTTCGTTTCGACGCTCTCTTGGAGCGTTTTTTGCATCTGCTCTTGTGGTGGAACTGTTGTGTCATGACTGAAGCTTTTTTCTGGTAAAAATTATCGAGGATGATACGAAGGTTCATGATTTCTTGTGGAGTGTAATGACTATTGGTTTCGGCAAACTCGACAAACTTTGTAATAAATTCTGACGCTTGATTCCAGGTGTATTTCTTTTTAGGTTCTTCCACAACCTCCTCCTCTTCTTCATCAGTCGGGCCTGGCACTTCTAGAATTTTAACATTTGGAAAGTCATCTTCACTGTACTGAACAACAGGTGTGTCCTTATCAACTACCATCCACTCTTCTACAAATCCTTCACCATTATAGATCTGGGTTGGTAGCAATTTTTGCTCTTTTAGGAGTGCACTTAAAAGTTCATTATATCCTTCTGTGGTCTCTGGATCTTCTGTACACAGTTCCCCCGTGCTAGACATCTTCCTTATTCCATGGCGTTCTTTGAAGTTTCTTAACCAGCCATCAGAAAATATGCACTTCTCAGTTATTTCCATTTCCGCATAGAAGGCTTTCGCTTTCTCGATGATCATGGGCCCAGTCACTGTTATTCCTTGAGATCTCATTTCGGAAAACCACTTGTACACTACCTTATCCAATTGAGCTAATTTGGGTTGTTTCAATGTTTGTCGCTTCATAAGGCCTCGCATGGTTTCACTGGATGCTACAAAGGAACATAGTTGGTCCTTTCGTTTCTTAATGTCATAGATGGTTGAGGAACCAATGTTAAATTCCTCCATAATGGAGGTACGGCTTTCACCGCTTTCGAGCCTCCTGATTATTTCTAACTTCTGAGGAATTGTAAGTGTAACATGTTTCCGTTTGACAGAAGGACCTTGAATGGAGTTGGACTCCATTTTGGATGCTTGTCGTGTGCTTTTCACAATTCTCCTGGGTCTCTCCCCTTTTTTGCAACCTTCAGACTTTTTCTGGTCTTGGTCCTCTTTTCCGTTGTTCAATCTTCCTCCTCCTCTCTCGTGAGAGTCTGAATTATTAGTTGCCACTGGATTAAAGTCCGATTCACAACCATTTTGAGTAGATGCCAGATTATCAGGATTTCCGGAGCAATGGGTTCCAGATTAAAGGAATTTTACCGTAAATTATTGTTGTATGTCCAAATAAAAGCATTTACCCACACCTGCAGAGGATGGATCAACACGTAAGACGGGCGGCAATAAAGTACAATAACAATAGTCCTGAGATTTACTGACCAGAGTACAATTTATTCTAATTTTACATGGTAACAAAAATGTTTCTCTGTTCAGTCTACTCCATCATACAGTCCTACAAAAGTAGGGGAACATTTTAGATATACGTTAGTGGTGTGAACAATTCAAAAGACATAAGTTATCTGTCGCAAAACTAATCTGACAACAAATTAATGGAATTGTCCGAGTAGGAGAAAAATAGTGTTCAACATTGATGTTGGCACTGGAAAGGAAAATTACCACTCAAAGCTTCAAAAAGGTATGTATCTTTAATAACACAGATGACAATGCGTTTCGAGCTCGAATGGAGCTCTTTTTGAAATCAGAATACGGAATCTTTGAAAGGAAGACTCACTTCCCAATGGTGTATTCCACTCCAGCGAAAATTCCGGCACCAGTATGCATGCCATCTTGAAAAAGAGCTCAGTTCGAGCTCAAAACGCGTTGTCCGCGTTATTAAAGATACATACCTTTGAATCCTTTCCAGTGCAGACATCGATCTCTAACACCATTTCTCAAAAACTCAAACAATTACCAAATTGGGTGACATTCATACCAAGGGAGATCTGTGTTGTAGGAGGACCTACCAAAAACCAACTCACATAGGAGCAGGCAAGGGGGCAAGGCTCAAAGCTCCAATGAGAGGCGGACAGTGTCAGAGATCTGAGGCGAGTCACGCCCCCTCGCTTGCTCCTGCCTCGAAATTAGAGAGTCTAGTTAGCACATTGGACACCAGAACTGCACAGATTGCTCAGGAAGGGTGAGGGCTAGAGAAAAAATTCTAACTGCAGCAGAATCAGTGGAAGAACGCCTATCAAAGTGGCCATTCCCTACTCAATTTCCATGGCAACCATAATCTTTTATTCACATACATACATCTCTGTCTGAGGCTACACGCAAAAGTTATGTAAAAGTTTATGCTGCATCTTTTCTGCACTAAAATTCACACCAAAATGAACAGGCAGATTTTGTCTTGGATTTGCTAATTTCACCTCATATATGAAATCTACACAAAGAATTTGACATGTTGCAGATTTTAAAATCCACAGCATATGTCAATTTCTGTGCAGAAAAAAAAATCTGCATCTTCTATAGGAGTTAAAAAAAAACTCATTTAGTGGGTGTTCACATGTAGGAATTTAACACTGAATTTGAGGAAACCACGTCAAATTCTGCCTGAAATCTGCCACATTTCAATGGGAGGCAGTGCTGATTTTATCTAGTAAAAAAAATAAGCATCCAGCTAGTCCTCTGGGTGGATTCCACCTGAGAACTCCCATTGAAATAAACGGGAGGCAGAAAATACACCAGTTCCATCGGCGCAAAACTTGACGCAGAATTTGGCCATTCCCAAAGGAAACATGGGCAAAATACAGTGGCATCATTCTCCAAATTCTGCGTCGCTTTTTTGTCAAGCAGAAAAAAAAAATCTGCTTTAAATTCCCATGTGCGAACATTCCCTGACTTAAATGCTACAGATTTCCTGCATGCAAACCTGCACAGAAAATCTGCACCATGTGTATGAGCACTTAAGATTCTTACCCAGCTAACCGTGTATCATTGTTAACCCCATACAAGAATGTTCTGTAGAAATGGAACTACATTTAATATGGCATTGTAACTCTGCTCTCTAAAAGATCTCACACTAGGTGTGAACAGACACTAGTGCGCACCTCTCAGGCTTGTACTTGTCAATCAATAGACACATCCCAGTCACCTATTCTAAGGACCTGTGTCCATAACCCCTAGAGTACCATGCTGCTAGTATAGCAATCGTACTAGTCTCTCTCTATGCCCAAGGTAGGATAGAGGGAACAGAGAAATAAGCGTGGGTATGGTTATGGTGGGTCACAGCTGCGTATTTCTGAGGTGGATTTTGCCATAAACATCGCAAGGATTTTCCCCATTAAACAGGTTATTTTATTCCCCCCAGTGATTGTGTAATTTGTGTTTATGCTGATGGTGGGATCGATTGATTTGCTGCAACGCGCCTGATCCTCAGCTAGTGTGTACGGCTAACCTAAGGCATGTCCACATGAGACAGATACAGCACAGATTTTCTGCTGTGGAATTCCAGGAGGAAAATCCGCAGTGTTTATAGTGTCAAAGTGTTAACAAATCTCATCCACATTCTGCATAAAAAAAAAAAAAAAAATATCCAGTCTATGCTGTGGATTTAACCCTTTGCAATGCACAGGGTGAAAACTGAAGAAAATCTGCAGCTATTACGCACAAAATCAACAGTAAAACATCCTTAATTTGGTGTGGTTTTTGTCGCTGTGGATATCGGCCCAATGTTCAGTGTCTTTTCTGCGACTTAAAATCTGCAATGTATCTGTTTTGTGTGGTGTCTATGCTAGTTATCCTACACTTTCTCAGTGACAGATACAAGGGTATAGGATAATAACAGAAGAAAACTCACAAACTATAGGTAGAATCTCTCAGATTGCATTTTCTACACAATAAAAAAGCAGTTTCCCAAAAAATAGGGATCATTCTAAGAGCTAAGTGAGGAACTTCAATATAACCAATTTATTAGAGACTGTGGGGCAGATTTCATACGTCAGTCTCAATAAAGGCCCCACATGCGCATTTATCACAAGGCCCCGGCCTACTCATAGACACCAGGTGCTAGAATGGAGACGATGGCATAGATTTCCATTATAACTCACACCAGAAGACAGGAGTGGATTATAAGACGTCAGACACAGGTGTCCTCGCCCCAATTCGCTCATATTCGCACAAGAAAGGGCCTTGCTCCAAATCTGCGCCACAATTTCATCCCTCTACGTCAGAAAACTGCCACAGACGGATTGATAAATTCCCCCGTGTGTATAAGCAAAGTAGCGACAGAGTGAAGTGATGAGAAGACGTCCATAACAGGTAAGGGGCCGCATTATAAGACTAGCACATCACTGTCTGTATGGACAGGGTTTCCTACTGTCTGTGCTGCCTTCTTATCTGCACAGGAAATCCTGCGACTACCCCGTATTGTATGATATGGCAGTGCCGGAGCAGGATACCATTACATCATAAAAAGAAAATCCTTTACCTTTCTTACATAATAAAGACAACTCTTTGGTCTTATTCACACATCAGTGTTTATAAGCCCAAAAAGGAGGAGCGAGTCAAAAACTTGCCTTACAACCACTGATGGAAAAAATTGACTAAGGCGACCTGCACACGATCGTGTGCGTTTCGCTGGGCCGTGATTGAACAGCACATGGATGACATCCGTGTGCCACCAGTGCCTCCACGGCCCCATTCACAGGCCACAAAACCAACAGCAATAGGACCTGACCTGAGTTTTGCTCACGGCCTCATACACTGGACTGTGAGAATACACAGTTGTGTGTATGGGGCCACAGAAACGAATGGGCCAGTGTGTTAGCTGACAAACACACGGCTAGCACACAGATTGTGAACACTGTCATATGAATGGAGCCTTAAGCCACCAACTGTGTATAATTTGCAGTCCGCAAAATACGTCTCAGTGTTCAGTTTTTGTGGTCTGCGTGTCCTCAGTATCAGTGTCGTATGTCCGCAAAAACGGTCAGTATTGCATCAGTGTGTCATCCGTATTTGCAGATCTGCAAAAAAAACCTCTGGGTAGCCCGGTAACTGTTGCACAAATACAGACGTCACACAGACATCCATTGTTTTCCGTGTCCCATAGGCATCTATGGCTATGGCTTCTATGGACTTGCGGCCTGCACATGGACCTGTGGAAAACACGTTAGAGTGCATGAGCCATTTTTAAAAAGATTTAAACAGTTAAAAACGGTAACAAAATGCAGATAAACTAATAAAAATGAACAGAATTCTGGTGGAATATGTACCACAAATTTAGACCAAACAGTCTAATAGCACGCCCGTTCCCCGAGATTTTCACTCGGATTGGCAGTGGATGGACTCAAACGCAGGTGTGAACCCACCCTAATACTGTCCAGTGTAACTTTGCAATGTCTAAAAGTTAGATAGTATTAGCTTATCAGCCCCTGGGCGTAAAACCGGCCTTACTGCGTTCTTAAACTTTCGGGCAAATTATGATTTTCTGGCAGCGTGTGTCATTCGTATATTTTGTAATATACTTAATTAAAAGCATTATCCAGTTTCTGCTATTGATAGTCTATCCTTAGGATAGGTCAGTCACTGTTACTCCTGGCAGAATTACATGCAAAACCAGTAATAGTAGTAATGGATAGGGAAGGGGTCTGACTGCTCCTTACTGTACACGCCCCCTGTCTGAGGGAGAAATGTTAAATTTGTGCAGCAGCCATAATGGGGAAATTAGAAGCAGAAAAACTGATAGGACACCACCTATGAGAACAGACTGCCCGGCAAGTCCCTGCTCAAAACTGCACTTGCACCATTTTCTTACGGGTTTTCTTTTTATGACATTTACTGTGTCGTAAAATGACAGGTTTCTTATATTCTGGGGAGGCGAATTTGGTGAAAAAATGTTGACTCACTGATGGTGATATCAGCATCAATATCTCTAGCACTGGGGCACATAACGTCAAAGCTGTCAGCTTTCTAGAGGAATATAATAGAGGACATGAAAGGTCCTCTTAAGTCATAATAATTCTATTCCTATGACAGGCCTGGGACCCTTCAGAAGGCTCCTGGCTTTTATAGGATGTGGACGGCTCCCATGATCTCATTGCACGGGAGAATTCTATGAAGATGAAATGTACCAGAGGGGTGGGGAACAGCATGGAGGGGGGGAATCGGGGGGGCCCCCTGTATATACCCTGGGCAAATCCGAGACTTGTAAAAATACCCTTAGGCCACAGCCACACAAGCAGTAACTGCAGCAGGTTAGCAGCCAGCGAGTTCATGGCGGCTAACCCAATGCAATGCACATTAGCTGCATAGTGGACGAGATTTAAAGAAACCTGGATAGACATTCTGGGACTTGTAGTTGCAATAAAGTTCCCCAGGGCACATATAGACAGACCATACGAGCACCAGATCACACGGTCTATAGATTACTAGGTCATACACACCCTGCTAGCTCCATCATACCCACTGGCAGCTCAGCACTGATCTAACCACAGCAGATGGCACTGGGATCTGTAGTTCAATGAAAGCCAGATAAATGACAGGCTGCTCATCCCTACTGTACAGACCGTATTCACACACTGTGGTAGAGTCAGCGCTGCGGTACCACGGCCTACCCTGCGGGATGTCATGCAAACCAATCTAAATGCAATGTATGAACAATCCCTAAGGAGGAAATCTGCAGCATTCTTACCAATCTTGTGCATAACTGTTGTATGTCTGCCAAAGATTTCACCCTAAACCACAGGTGTCAAACACAAGGCCCGCGGGCCGAATCCGGCCCGCTGCCTTCTGTTATCCGGCCCGGCACTTATCTGGCCCGCGGCATTTTTTATTGTCTATGTAATGTAAACCAGCCCAGGACAGGCCGCTTAAAAAAAAAAAACAAAGCTGCGCGATACCTGTCCTGGGCTGGTTTACAAGACCTCTGCATGTCAGCGCAGGCGGCGATACAATTACGTCATCGCGCCTCCTACGCTGACACGCAGACGTCGGGGACAAGAAGAGGAGGAGGCCGCGGCTGCATGAAGACATCGCAGGTAGGTGAAATAAGTTTTTATATATATATATATATATATATATATATATATATATATATATAAATAGGCTGTTGCCTGCTGGAGTATCCCCGGCACGTAACGGCCTATTTACTTACCGATCCCCGCTGCTGGTCGTGGCCGCCCCCCGCTTCCCCTTCTGCTATGGGACGCAGAAGCGGCTGTGTGCAGGAGCGGGGATGGTAAGTGAGGCCGCGGCCGGCGAACCCCATCAAATACTACTATTATTATACTCCGGGCTCTTTTCAGACCCCGGAGTATAATAATCGGAGACCCCGGGGAGGTGATAAACATAAAAACCTGTGTTACTCACCTCTCCGGCGATCCGATGTTACTCCCAGCCGGCTTCGGCCTTCTTTGGTGACGTCCCAGGCGTCACGTGAGCCAGGCCGACGTCATTATGTCGCGACGCCGGTCTGTGTGACATTGAAGAAGGCCGAACGCAGGGAGCGCAACGGAGCCCAGGTAAGTAACACTGGTTTTATGTTTGTCACCACCTGGGTCTCCGATCATTATACTCTGGGGTCTGAAAAGACCCCAGAGTATAATAATAGTTCATGGGTGGGGGGTCACTATGGGACATAATACCGTGTGCAGGGGCCACTATGGGGCATAATACGGATTGCACGGGCCACTATGGAGCATAATACGGATTGCAGGGGCCACTATGGAGCATAATAACATGTGCAGGGGCCACTATGGAGCATAATACAGTGTGCAGGGGCCACTATGGAGCATAATACCGTGTGCAGGGGAAACTATTGAGCATAATACCGTGTGCAGGGGAAACTATGGAGCATAATACCGTGTGCAGGGGCCGCTGTGGGGCATAATACCGTGTGCAGGGGCAACTATAGAGCATAATACCATTTGCAGGGGTAAACAGTATTTGTATAGTGCTTAATTTTTGATATATTCAGAAAAGGATGAGGATAGTATGTAACATGCCAATGTCTTAGGTTTTAACAATACATTATGGTCTTCCTGGTTGCCCTCAAAGGGCCGATTGTAACAGTAGTAATGTACAAATGTAACTACTCCTTAATAGCTCGCTTATCTGTTAAGGAGAAGTTACTTTTATACACGTGTAAAATAATCTTGGCCCTTCAAGGTACCCCGTGAGGCTGAAGTGGCCCCCGGAGAAAATGAGTTTGACACCCCTGCCCTAGACATTGTGAAGAATAAAAAATTGGCAAGCAGCGGGCGTGAAGTCAGAATTACGGCACTGAACTTTTTTACGCAGTACATAAATGAGATTTATTGAAAGGGATTTTCCAAAAGTTACATATACAGTGGGGAAAACAAGTATTTAGTCAGCCACCGATTGTGCAAGTTCTCCCACATAAAAAGATGAGACCGGCCTGTAATTGTCATCATAGGTAGACCTCAACTATGAGAGACAAAATGAGAAAACAAATCCAGAAAATCACATTGTCTGATTTTTAAAGAATTTATTTGCAAATTATGGTGGAAAATAAGTATTTGGTCAATAACAAAAGTTCATTTCAATACTTTGTTATATATCCTTTGTTGGCAATGACAGAGGTCAAACGTTTTCTGTAAGTCTTCACAAGTTTGGCACACACTGTTGCTGGTATGTTGGCCCATTCCTCCATGCAAATCTCCTCTAGGGGCTGTCGCTGGGCAACACAGACTTTCAACTCCCTCCAGAGGTTTTCTATGGGGTTGAGATCTGGAGACTGGCTAGGCCACTCCAGGACCTTGAAATGCTTCTTACGAAGCCACTCCTTCGTTGCCCTGGTGGTGTGCTTGGGATCATTGTCATGCTGAAATCTTGCTTGTTTGTAGGTGACCAAATACTTATTTTCCACCATAATTTGCAAATAAATTCTTAAAAAATCAGACAATGTGATTTTCTGGATTTGTTTTCTCATTTTGTCTCTCATAGTTGAGGTCTACCTATGATGACAATTACAGGCCGGCCTCATCTTTTTAAGTGGGAGAACTTGCACAATTGGTGGCTGACTAAATACTTTTTTCCCCACTATAGATGAATTATCCTTAGGAGAGGTCAATCATATCTGGTCGGTGGCGGTCCGATACATGAAACCCCCACAGATCAGCTGTAGTGCTCGGGTGAGCACCTCTTCCTCTTCACACGCCAGTGACACCATGTTCATATATCACATGACCTGTTTGCAGCTTAGTCTGTTAAAGTGAGTGGGGATGAACTGCAATACCAAGCACAACCCCTGTGTAATGTACAGCACTGTGCCTCGTATTCAGTGAGGAGAGTCCAATGGTCATCAGAATATTGTATTCGCTGTCACACAGCTGTTTGCTGGGGGTTCCAGTACACAGAGAACAGCGCGTTTAGCTTCCTGCTCCATTCCCTGTGGATCTGTTGTTTAGAACAGCTGATTGGTGGGGGTGCCAGGTGTCAAACTCCACCAGTCTGATATTAGCCCGTTTAAGGCTAAGGCCACACACAGTGGGTGCACTGCAGGGTATCATCCCACGCCCATGGCAAAAAGCAGCCAAATTCAACTTGTTTTCACCGTGCGTTTTGCCCCTGCTGCTGGGTTGGTTTTCAAGCAAAGGTCGAGAACTGTGCTGAACCCACAGCAAGACATTGACCTGCAGCAGGTTCACAACCCAAGGTGCAAGACGCTTAAATTATTGCATTAGTGCAGGGGTCGGCAACCCCCAGCACGTGTGCCAAGAGTGGCAGGCGAGGCTTATTTCCCTGGCACGGGCAACGGAGTCCTCACCCAGATATGTGCCTGATCCAATTAAAATTTCATTAGCGCCGGGTGCTGCCTGAAGATGGATGTGGCAGCACCCTGCGTCTGCACAGTCTATGTATAGTAGTGAAGCCGGTAATTGCCGGCTTCACTACTGTACCTGAGTGAACTGCTCAGGATTGGTTAAAGCTATAAAGAAACACTTGGATTCATTTTAAAGATGAGAATTTCATCTTTAAAATGATACCAAGATCACCATGATCGTCCTTACACATCCTGAGCGATTAGCTGGTGAAAACGATGTTCGGCATTGAAATCCCAATGCCGATCTCAATTCCCGACATCGTTTTAACAGTGAATCGCTCTGAAACTGTAACGTCTATCATGGCGACCTTGGTATCTTTTTAAAGATGTGATTCTCATCTTTAAAATGAATCCAGTTGCATCTTTGTGGCCCTAATAGCTCCTTAGAAATGGGGCTCTAAAGTGTCGTCCCCCCTCCTGCCTCAGGCAGCATCTTAGAGCTAAGGAAGGAGGGGGAGGAGGAGCTGCAGAGACAATGATAACTCATCACTGTCTGTGCATAAGCTGCAGATGACCAGGGGGGGTAGCGAGGACTTCTGTCAGTGTTATCCCCTCTCCTCTCCTATCAGGGATCATACTATACTTCTGCTCTCTGATTGTCACATACAGGTATAATGTAATACCCCTCTGAGCCTAATCACAGGGGTATTCTTATATAATACCCATCTGAACATAACCAGGAAGTTTATTGGCGCTGTGACCCAGATGTTTACCATCGTCCAGGTCGCAGCGCCAAAAGTGTCGCACCAAACACCTACACAACACATGCACAAAGTCACTAATAAAATTTACATTTTTTCACTGTCCCTGTCCTGTCCATACCTGATCTTTATAGAGTAAATTACGCCGCCCGCCTCTCTAGTGATATCGGTTACACGCTAAAATAATAGCAATAACAATTATCACTAGCAATGAATGTATAAAACGTTTCTGACAAACAGAAGTTCCGTCAGTCAGATAATAAATTTTTACCCATTAAATGTGTATAAAATACTAGTTTTTGGCAGTTTTCAGATACTGTGTGCAGGGGCCGCTATGGGGCATAATACCATGTGCAGGGGCCGCTATGGGGCATAATATCATGTGCAGGGGTCATTAAACTTACAATTATTGACCGGCACTCCGAGTACCTCAACTTTGATTTCTTTAATCGAAATCGGCACGCCGAACAAAAAAGGTTGCCTACCCCTGCATTAGTGTGTAGATGAGATTTTTTTTCTTGTTTAAATCCCATCCACTACACTGCTACTGCATATTGGTGCGGGGCCTGGGTCTCAGAATCTCACAGACTAAAAATACTGATGATCTATCCTAAACAAAGGTCACTAATATCAGATCTGTGGGGGTCTGACACCCAAGACCACCATCAATTAACTGTTCTCAGCGGTTGATATACAGAGAATATGGCAGGAAGCAGACAGTGCTGTTCTGTGTGTAGTGGCAGAATTGTGTCACTGCAGCTTAGCTCCCATTCAAATGAACAACTGAAGAACTGCAGTACCTGGTCTGACCACTATACTGAGAGCTGAGCTGTCTGCATCCTGGTCTGTTATCACCAGCTGACTGATGGAAGTGCTGGCTGTCAGTATAGTGACATCCCCCACCCACTCTGCATATACATCCCTAAGGAAATATTCACACATGGCAGATTTGATCAGAAATCTCTGGGTCTGTCCTACTCATCTAAATGATGTTTTCAGAAATCCATGTCTTTTTTCAACTGCACTATGTAAATTGCAGAAATTTCTGCAACAAAACTGCCATGTGTGAACATACCCTAACAGACATTGTCAATGGCCAGGACCGATCCTAAATGTCCTGGGGCACACACCATAACTAGTATTCTGGGATAAAACACATATTTCATGATGGAGCTTGCAGAACTGTAGTAAACACACAGTGGCAGAGCATGCTGAGACTTGTAGTTCTGCCAGGGCTTGCTAATCATGGGCTGACTATATGCTGTGACTTGTGGTGCTGTGCCATAGCCTCCTGAGATGTGACATTAGGGCAGCAGATGGCCCCGGGGTCTGTGGCCCCAGTACAGATGAAGAGCCGATCACTCTTTGTTCTAAGGTCACCCCCGGCAGGAAGCAGATTAAGTTTGATCCCCGCTAACAGATGTGACACGTCGGAGAAAACCGCACAGTAAGGAAGAAGAAGCCGCATATCTTTACATGGGTGTTCACACTGCACTGCCTGCTATAACCGAGTCCCGGTACTTACAT
The DNA here is from genome assembly GCA_947044405.1 of Leptodactylus fallax. Taxonomy (NCBI): domain Eukaryota; kingdom Metazoa; phylum Chordata; class Amphibia; order Anura; family Leptodactylidae; genus Leptodactylus; species Leptodactylus fallax. The sequence continues at coordinate 832,006 of CAMRHE010000412.1, forward strand.
CACTTTGCTGGCCATCTCCTCGCCGTGTCCTGCTTTCCAGCACTTACACACCGCTGGGGGACACTTCCTGATACAGATGTGCAGCGCCACCTACAGACTCGGAGGTCCAAGCGGTCCAGGCCAGTCCAGTGGGCACAAAGTAAAGCTAATAGCGGCTATATTTCCCATACGGTGTGCGCTTAGGAACACACTTTGATACGGACACAACAGCGCCATCTATGGACGTGGAGGTCCGAACAGATCATAGCCCGGACCTGCGGAAACCTTTCCTACCACTGAGTGGTTGTCCTTGCAAGCACTGACAGCAAACAACAGCGACATCTGTGGGCGAGGAGGTCCCAGCAGACTGTACACTAAGTGGACCTGGTGAAGCAGCCACTGGCGTAGTGGCCATACTTCCTGCACAGTGTCGGGGTCGGAGGTGGAGGAGGGCGCAGCATCCATGGAGCCTTCCCGCGCTGTTGATCCTGCAGCCATGGAGGGCAGTGTGGTAAGTGGTTCCTGGACCTGGGGGGGTAGAAGGGGCACAATTGGGGTCTCATTAATATACATGCACTGTTTGGGAGAAGTGTTCATGCATATGTTAATGTCAGCTTTATCCAGTTCTATAGGGAATGGGCTTTGTGTTTCTAACCCATGTCTGCTCCAGAGTAAGGATCTCTGCTTGCTGTCAGTGAATGGCTGCGGTTTCTTTACAGCCAGAGCCTGACGCTGGCCATACACATAAGATTAACCGATCGATGGATGGAGAGATCATCTGTACGAACAATTCCATCATAACCAACTAAACTGCACCATCTGGGGGCAAAAAAAAAAATCACAGGAGCAGATACACTAAGAGGGGGAGTATATCAACCCAGTTTTCAGGGGTATATGGTTGTATTTGTGGCGTGTCTTTGGCACGCAGCTCTTTTTTGCAGTATGCGCCACTCCATTCAATCACTCACCACTTTTTGCGAAAATGAACATGACGGGATGTCTTGGCTCGAAACATTTATTATAACTCATAACAGAAAACTTGTAGACTTCAATTTTGGCTCAGATGTGCCCCTGACTTCATCCATACGAAGAATACCACTGTAACCAATTAAACTGCCCGATCTGGGGAACGCCACTAAAAAATCTGCAGGGGTAGATAAACTAAGAGGAGGAATTTGTCAGCCCACATCAGGTTGCCCTAGTTTTCTGGCATAGATGGTGGTACTCCCATCATTCTGAATATCTCTTGCAACTTTTTGCGAAAATAAACGGGATGGGATGTCTTAGCCTGACAAATTTATTATAACTCACTCACTCCAGAAAACTGTCGTGAGTTATACATGAAATGTACACTAGTTCCTAACTGGCGTAAACTTCAATTGATCAGGCACGTCTTACACCTGTCAGGGTGCAGATCTTAAAGGGAGTCCATCACCTTTCCCAAGCATATTCTGCTACAATCTCATTAGAGTGCACATTCCAGTGATAGACATACATAAAAGAATGTTGTTTGTCACTTTTGTATATTCAGAGAAAAACAACTTTGTCTTACGCATATTAGGTAGTTGGTGCACGGGGGGCGGATCTTCAGCCCTGCCAGCACTGCTCCTGCTGCTCAAGTAGGATAGGTGACATCATAGGCGTTGGGAGGATGAACTCTCACAGCACAAGGTGGCACAGGCAGCAGATTCTATAGGTCTGATTGGCAAAAGCAGTGCTCCAGGAAGCTGAAGGCCCCGCCCCCAGTGCACCAACTGCCTCATTTGCATAAGACTTCAAAGATGTTTTTCTCCAAATCTACAAAAGTGACACATAACACAGGTATGTTGTCAGCCGTTTCCATGGATATTTATTTCAAGTGTTTCCCCAGCTTAAAGGGGTTGTTCCAAGTTTTAATGGATAGGGGATAACAATGGGGTACCCATCACAAGAACAGGGTCTCCTTTCCCTGTCTGTACTCTGCTGTCTTTGACAGTCTCACTGAGTACACACAAGGGTGAATGGAGCAGCAGTTCACATGCTCCATTCTATGCCAAAATTCACATCAGGAAACTCCTCTACTTGTGTCCGTTTGTTTTCACTGGGAGTCGGTGACAGACACAGATTGTTTTTGTAGCATTTCATTGTTAAAGAAACAGTGCTAAAAAAAAAACCTTGTTGAGTGTCCTTAACCTGATCACACCATGTGGTTAAGAATTACACAGGAAAAAACACATAAAAAATCCATATGGTTTTAAGAAAAACTCTCCAAAAAGTTTCTGACAAGTTTTTTTCTGCTTCCAAAATACTCCAAAAGGCTGGATTCACACTTGCATTGGAAAAAAAAAAAAAAAGACCTTTAAGATGCTGAGGAGTTAGAGCTGGACGATTTTGACCAAAAAAAAAAAAAATTGACTTTTTTTTTTTTCATCCCTATGGACAATTTTCTTAATTTTTGTTAAATATAATGAAAAAATACCAAGACTTTATGTTTTTACTGTCCAAGGGGTCTCTTTTTTCATCTCAAGATATAGTTTTAATTTGTACTTTTTTGGTAAATGTCTGTTGTTTTGATCACCATCTAATTTTTTTTATCGTTTTTAATCGTTTGGGTTCTTTTGGACATGGGACGCCTAAAGTTTTTATTTTTATATGCATTTTATGAAAAGGGAGCTATTTGATTTTTTTTTTTTTTTCATGGGGGTTATGGTTATGCCACAAAAAAAAAAAAAAAAATTACTGATTATTGGGGGTTCGTTTGCTAAGACCCCTACTGATCCTGAGAATGAGGAAGGGGGGGGTTTGCCCCTGCTGGAGAAGTGCTGTACTTCAGCCATTTCCAGTGATTCCCATTGAACTGAATGGGGGCAGGATTTCACTTGCGTTCACCGTAGCCGCATTCATAATGGGGGGGTAAGACACCCCCGCTCCCAGAATTGGTAGTGTTCTCGCTCCAAACTAACATCAATTTATTCTCTAGGATAGAGGATCATATTTTTAATGCTTTAGAAAAGCGAGGCAGACGGGCAACTGGCGTGGTATATTCTTGATTAGATTAGTGACCATTTTGGTTGCCATCTGTGAAGCCCCGCACAGGTTGTGTCTGGTACTACAACTCTACCAGTCTTGGTTCAGTCAGACACAACTATGAACAGCCGTAGTTCTGGTTTTTGGAGAAAGCAGAATAGAACGTTACTTCACTCGCTTATGGTGCTTGAGTAGGTTTCCTCCACATTGTCAATAGTCCATATAACCTCCAATCTCAGACAGGTATATCGCAAACATGTAGATTTTATTGGTAAAGAGGTAGCAATCCAGATTATGTGTAATTTTTCAGTCTTGAACAAAGTAGACCTTCTTCAGACACGTATTGCACCAGAAATAGAAGAATGTTGAATGAACGCCATGAAATGTCCATAACGTGGTCTGATAAATGGCATGTGTTTGGTTCTATATCTTTTTTGTATGAGATATATAGATAGGTAGGTAGATAAATTACTGAAACCTGTTTGAAGCAACCACCAAGAATTGGTCTTCTAGGGGGATGGTCTTCTCCAAGAAGACGTTTAATAGGGAAAACTGAAAGTCTGGGCCAGAAAATGTGGTCTTCTCAAAGAGGTGGTCTTCAGGAGATGTTTCACTATACATTATATATATTTATATATATATATATATATCTCCCATTATGGATGAGATGTAACTTCAGGCAGTATACCTTCCTTGACAATGGACACAGAACATTGTACATGTGGTTATACTGATAGTGATTCTACTTTTGTTGTCCTCTTCCGATTCCGTTTGGTAAGTGGTAACTTTACTCGCTGCCTTATTACTTTTTTTTTTTTTTTTTTTTTTTTCAGGTTTGCCCTACTAACCTCTCTCCAAAATTGAGCAGCGCCAGGCAGAGGAAGGTCGACAGTGAGAATCGTTCATTCAAGCAACGTTGGGAAATGGATTACTTGTTTGTGAAGACCAAAAATAAGCCTCAGTGCTTAGTGTGTTTCCAGATATTAGCAGTATGCAAGGAATACAATGTAAAAAGGCATTACGTCTCTCAGCATGAATTCCAGTACTCCAAATATACTGGCGACTTAAGACTAGCTGTGATCAATGACTTGAAAAGCAAACTGAATAGCCAGACTCCGGTATCTATGCCATGCCTGAATACGGAAAAGGCTGCAGTAAAGGCTTCGTTCCTCATTTGCGAGGAAATTGTGAAAAGGAAAAAAAGCCTTCAGCGACGGAGCATTTATTAAAGAGTGTGCTATCAAAATGGCTCGTGCGTTTGGCAGTGAGGAAATGGCCAAATGCTTTGAGTCTGTGTCTCTTTCCCATCAGACTGTTGCACGACGAATTTCAGTCATGGATCAGTATGTTAGTCAAAAAGTTCATGAGGCTGTTAAGAACTGCACCTATTTCTCAATAGCGGTAGATGAGAACACTGATATCACTGGTACCAACCAGCTTATAGTCTGTATCCGTACAGTAGATGAAGACTTCAACATCTCAGAAGAATTATTACATCTGACCCCACTGCAAGGTGCCTCGAAAGATGAAGATGTTTATGAGGAAATAAAAATATCCTTGGCTGAACATGGTGGTTTTGATAGATGTGTAAGTATTATCATTGATGGTGCCAAGTCCACCGTCATGAAGAATTCTGGCCTTTCTGGCTTGTTGAAAAGAGATGGTATTGGATGTTTGACGTTACATTGCATTGTTCATGAGGAAGGTTTGGTGGGAACCTTGTTAAAAATGTCCGATATTATGGAGGTTGTAATAAAAATTACTAATATGATAAGAGATAAGAAATGTGGTGTAACCCGCAGGAGGTTTAAAGCTCTTTTGGAGGAGCTCGAAGCCGCTAGCTGCGATTTACCTCAGAACAGAAATGTCCGATGGTTAAATGAAGGAAATTATCTCTGTAAATTTTTCAGACTTCGAAAAGAAATTTACCTATTTCTAACAGAGTTAAAATGTGACCCTTTCTTGGAGGAACGTCTATGCGATATTGACTTCCTCTGTTCTCTTGCCTTCTTAACAGACGTTATACGGACTTTAAACTCCTTGAATAAAAGTTTGAAGGAGAAGGAGCAGAACATCAGTCAGCTCTATAAGCACATCTCTGCCTTCAGGACCAAACTCATGCTGCTCAAATTAAACTTATTACAGAATGAGTTGACGAATTTAGAGTGCTGTAATGAGCTCTTCCATGAAGTCAAAGACGGTGGAACTATCTTGGACTTTAACAGATTTATCCCAAAGATTGAGACTCTTATTGAGAACTTTAATGGAAGATATCAAGAGTTCAATGAGCTAAACTCAAGTTTCCAATTGTTCAATAACCCGCTCTCTGTTGACATTAGTAATGCCGACATACGTTACCAGGTGGAGTTATCTGAATTACAGACAGACCTTTACCTTGCCTCTAGAGCAGAGGTAGGGGTGCCCTTCTTTAAGCTTCTTGATAAGGAGCGCTTCCCTAATTTACGAGATCTGGGATTGAAAATTGCCTCTATGTTTGGCAGCATCTATATCTGTGAAAAGTCTTTTTCTGACTTAAATCATATAAAATCTAAATATAGGAATAATATTTCAAACAGAACGCTGCTACAAGCGTTGCGCCTGTCGACGACAAACCTTAAGGTGGACATTGATGAACTGCTGTCTCAGCCATCACAATGAAAGACTCAAGTCCTTAAAGTTCAAAACTTTATTTAAAAAGCTGATTTGTATGGTTTACTATGCTGTATTATTTGTAAATATATTAGTAGCTGGTATACGTTTTTGTAAATTTTGTCCATTCATTATGTAGTTGAAACTATGGGTTTAAATTTGGACACTATAGCCATTTGGAGGCAAAATCTAGGAAAGAGCTCCAGTTGAATAAAACAAAGAGATTATGATGGTCCCTTAATTTATTAGCATATTCTTTAGTTTATTTTCAAAAACTATTTTGCTTACGATTGATGAAATACATTAAAAATGTGGGAAGTGTCAGATTAGATCTTGCTTAAAGGGACAGTGTCACCAGGAAATGGCCTATTGTTTAAATCACATTTTTTATGTTAAGCATATTTCTTAAGAATTTTTCATGATATTTTTAATTTTCCAAAACAAAAATCCTAAAAAACATGGAATTCCAAGTCTTGCCGCTATATATTTCTTAGAACTTTTTTAAAACTCACCAAAAAATTTAACATAACACTTGATTTAAGAAAATCATTCTCTTAAAGTCTGAAGGACTACCTTATTTTAAGGTTAGATGTGGATTTAGAAAGCTTTCTATTATTCTAGTGTATATAAATCCAAAAATGAAGCAAATTGTCTTGATTAAAAAATCTTCTAACACTCTCTGTCTACAGATCTGCGAGAGTCCTATGTATCTCCATGACGACAGACAACAAACTCTGTGTAGTCTGATCCTGCAGTCATTCTCCTATCTGTATCTGTGGGTTAGAAGGAAAGAACTGCAGAGCACAGTACACATGGTGTGTTTGTTGCAAGCCTAGATCTGCATTGGAAATTCTGAATCAAGACTGTTTGCAAAATTGTGTCTTAGGTACAGGGTGTGGACATGGCCTTCAATCTCTACTTTTCAGGAGTAGTCAGTGATGTCAACCCATAAGGTCCAGAAATAGAAGAACTTGGTCACTGCATTGTCAGAATACTTAATTCAGGGAGGATCTTGTTAGTCATGTTCCATCTTCTTAGCACTTCTATTTTTGAAACTTATTTCACAGGTAGTGACATCACGTGCCCTTCGCTGATTGGCCTCAGTGGTCATGTGACTGCTGAGACCAATCAACGGCTTCAGCGGAACTCCGGAAGAGAGATGTTGAGCAGGAGAACCGGAGCGTTCCGGGAGGACACTGGAGCATCAGGGACAGGAGAAAAAAAAACAGGCTCAACAGACTGAATTATCGCAGGGGTGTCAAATTAATTTTTTTTCAGAATTATGGTTGTCTTCAAAGGGTTGTTAGTAATATGCTAACATATTGTTAAATAACACAAAACAGGTTTGTAAAAATGCTTACCTATTTTGTGTTCTGGCTGGATGTCTGACACCGTTTTCCTGTGGCCAGTGCGTCTATATCTGGTTGCAGATCTTGTACTGGTGCAATCTGTAAGACCTCAATGAGGTTATCATCGATAATGCATGATCTTAGTCTTGTTAAGATTAATTAGCAAAAACGTGTTCACTCGGTACGCCAAAGCCCCGACTCCGACTCCTCAATTTCCCCTGACTCCAACTCCGACTCAACCAAAATAGGCACCGACTCCACGACTCCGACTCCACAGCCCTGGCACTGCTAAACCTTATAGGTTCACTCAGAACTCAGTCCCATCATTATATGAGGAATAGAACAGACCTTTACAGGACATTTCATCATTTTCAACATTTCATCATTTTCCCAAATTCTTATGAAAATATATTCAGCACATACTGCATTGTACTACTAACTGTACCAATTTATTATATATTTTGGGAGTCGGAGTCGGTCCATTTTATACTGACTCCGACTCCACCAAAATAGGCACCGACTCCGACTCCACAGCCCTGGCAGCATGAAGTTGGAGCTGTGGCATCAAAGCAGGGGGAGTAGACAGTAAAAGTCTTAGCATTCTAGGACTGCCATTATTATTTTGAGCATCAACAATACATCCCATCATCTTCAGATGAAGTCTGAATTGAAAGGATTGGCTATGATGGCAATGTTTGATTTCTGTGTTCTAAGGTCAGAAGTACCGATCAAACTCCTTCATTAACTGTCCCAATGTGGTAGTCAAACAAGCAGTTGAAAAAACTATAGGAAATGAGGCTGACAAACAGGAATGTGAACAAGATTGTCCTCGTCCACTTAGGACTTTCATATGTGAAGTTTAAGCTGGAAAGACATGTGCTTGATGGGTTGTTTGAGTCCCTGTAGCTTCTGATTCAGTTGGGCGAGATGATCTGTTATGTCTTGTGTCACACAACACAGAAAAATCACAATTTAGATCCGACACTTCAGGCTAGGGTTTTCCCTTACTTTGCATGAAAAGTGCAATTTCTTCTTTAAGCTCAAAAAATCAGCCACCTTACTTCTGTATGGTAGGACATGTCTCCATACTCTGAATCAATCTACTGTAAAAAAAAATGGAACTGTCGGTGATTCAAGCTATGCGCCCAAATGACGTTTAAGGGCATTAAAAGAGATTCACAGCCCAGCGCCGTATCAGTGCTTTTCATGAAGAGATAAGTATGAAATTCACTACACCTGGAGACAATAGTGTTGTGAGGGGGCCTATGAGGCCCCCTGGCTTAGGGCCCAGTCATAAGGGCAACCACTGTGACCCCTACAGCTGTTTATGTCTTTGACCAGAAGGTCCATAGTACTCTCCAGCAAGTGCTGTGGACCTTCTGGCCAAAGACATAACAAACTGATTGATACGGATTAGGGGGACCCAGTGCAGCTACATCACTAAAGTGACCCTGTCTGCTGGTGTATTTTCTGCATCAGTCTAGCATTTATAAAGGGCTGTGTACCTCCTTTCAGTCTCTTTATCCAAGTTACAATTTGCCAAATAAATGTAAACTTAATGCAGTTTGTTAACCTGTACCGATGTAACATGGAACAGTATTTTTATCCACAGTGTCAAAATATTGTCCCATACTCTGATCACTATGGAACATACTCCTCTATAGGATAAGAGAGAATTATATCGCTCTGGCCGATATATGGACCAAGTCTCACGTTTGAGACTTGAGTAGTGTGAAATCAGTCTTGGGGACATTTTTATTTAGTGATTATTCTACCAACAGTCAAGTATTGGTCAAAAATTAAAAGGTTTTTATTTCATTTGAAATGTATCCTGCTAAAATAAATGTTAGCTTATGCCCAAATATTGAGGTTTATGCACTGTGTCACTGTTCCTATCTGTGCCTCCTACAATGATGTGTCCCTATGGTGGAGGATGCGGGTACACTAAAAGATATTATCATCCAACAGTAGGTTCTGAATTTGTGTTTCATAATAAAGTGGGACTTAGTATTCTTTCTCATAGAAGTCACAATTTCTTGACTGTATCAGCATAACTATGATGTTCACTAAAAATTTGGCTTTATCAGTGGTTTTTCAATCTCCCCTTCTATCTGTAAATGTAAGAACCACTCCTCCTTACCTCATTTGTGAACCCTGAAACCTTAGGACTTGATTAAATTTTCTTACAATGTTTGATTTGTATAGAGCCATGACACAATGCCCCAGCAATCTATGGGGCCATCCCATATCTTCATGTGTGTTTAGATTTCATATCAAGTCATGATCCATGAGTAGAGTTCTACTTACGCTAGGTTCGCACTAGCACTGTTGTTCGGGTATTGAGGGGAATTGAACAACGGAGACGAACCGCAAAATCATAATCTTTGTGTAGTTACTGAAAATGCAATAATTTTCAATAGATACTAGTGTTGCATGACTGAGGGGTAACCACAGTAGTCATGCAGTGTTAGCTAACAGTTACACAACTGTGCATGAGGTCCACGTCTCCTGTATTTCCTTGCAAACTTTGAAACAGATCACAGCAGGGCAACGTAAGGAAATCTCTACTATAAGGAATAAGATGCATACACCTTCATGGCCGCCTTTTGTCTCATTCAACAGTCAAATTAATTTAACGAAAGCTTGGCAAGTCAAGTGGCACATCAAAAGTGTATGCCCAAGGTGCAGTGATGCCAAGTATTCTGTAAATATAACCAGCCCCATGTAGAAAGTACCATATTTAGAGCCATGTCATTTGACGTGACCTTCTCATATGTCTTCAAGACCAGGTATGTGACAAGTACACAGAAGTTTGTAAGGGTAAGAAGCGTCACACTTTATTTACAAAAGAGAAGAGATAATACAGAGCAGTCCACAGAGAGATAACGGTGGCCCATGGGCTAAGATAGGACAACTGTCTTGTAGGGCACTCAGTGTAGCCAGCTTCCTGCAGGATTGGGTTTGTTGAGAGAAGGGTGGAGAAGGGCTGCTCTCTGTCAGGAGGAGATGTTGATTATTGGGGAGCTTACTTCCAGCGGCCCCCAACCTTTCCTTTGCCACCACCAGCTGCTTTCTTGCTGCTGTTAACGAGAAGAAATAAATATGGTCAGGAGACCCATAAAAAGAATCCCAAGTGAAATATGAAAGGAAAGCTAGAGGCAGAATAGAGGAGTGAGGGAGGGAAAAAGTGCAGTATGAGAAGTAGAAGAAAGTAGGTGACAGTGAGAAATATATAGTAAAGAAGTACTCTGTTTATACACACAATCGGCACACCCAGGCAATGTCACTTACCATGTCCTCATGTTAGTTTGGGTAAGACTGAGTGTATTCTCCCACATGCCATACTCCCCATTTGACGTGCATGCTTTTCACAGATTTACATTGCTATCACTCTGTCAACACTATGCCATAGGCCCCAAAGTAAGGACTATAGTAATAGCTCCAGAAAACTGGGCACAGATTTATATCATGCCACAACCTATGGGCCTTAATTGTATGAGACCATGTCTGGTGACCGAGCCATAGCAAGTTTCTCAGATTCTTATACTGTACCTTACATACCAGGGTCAGAGAAGATGGTTAGCAAGATTCAGTTTACTTACTTGTTAAAACTGAGGGTTAGAACTTTAGATATCACAAACTAAAGATCTCCAGCCAAGCAGTCAACAGTGACTCGTAATCTCTCTTAAGACCAGTAATACCTTGTGTATCTAGTGAGACTTTACTGCAGCATCTCATGAGTATACTGGAAAGATATCGTTTGTGATACCTTCTTTATAAAGAAAGCTCAAGTATTCCAGGTGTAATATTCCAGTGTACCAAGGTAGGGGATTAAAGATGGCACAATGGATGGTAGTTTAATGGATGTTTTAGGAAGTTGATTAGTTCATGCATATACTTGTATAATTCCATTCCATTGCATTCATCTTGGGAATGATTTTTAGAGAGTGGTACTCATAGGGGTCATGTTATATTGCATTCATGTATGTATGGGTATATTATGGTTATTTATGATTGCCTATACCAATTATATGAAGGGCGAACAGACAAAATCTAGCCAAGGTGGGGAAATGCCATAAAAAGACCTATTACTTACCTGGTAAATCCTGCATCATTCTAGCTTCAGCCCTCCATGCTGGTCTGTGTTTACTTGGCTGCCATAATTATGACACGTCTCCTGCTGCAGCCAATGGCTGATCACATGCAGCAGGGGATATACCAGGTAACTAATAGGCCCTTTGGGGTTGTTTTAGGCATGCCCCTTAACCCCCCACCCACCTTGTCTAGATTTTGCTTGGCTAGATTTTATCCGATCTTGGACAAACTCTTAACTTTATTGATGTCCAAGGGCACTTTGGTTCTAGTGAACTAATATACGGTGGTTAATGGTCTCTTTACCACAAAATGTTTATTCTGCAGCCATGTCTAGGCAACAGGTGTATTTTTTGTAAGATACATAGAGGTAGATATGAGTGATGTTTCTAAACTGAGAGAAACATACACGTCGTGGTAGTAATGGTTCTTAGAACAGTGTTGTCTACTTTAGTATATATGGTCAGATCTAAAACCATGCATACATTTAGAGGGCTCGGGGTAGTTTACAACCTAATGTCACTGCAGTTATTATAAAGCCATCTGTGATTTAGAACCGAACAAAGGAGACATTAGAGGACATGTTCTAAGTGCAGATGTTTTGGTCTATGGTTTAGAGGGAAGTTTCGGATGCAGGTTGGGATTGGAAGTAGGTTTGGGGCTACTCACTGTTTCTGCAGCTGATCAATACGGTTCCTGAGAGTTGTAACCTGTTAAAACAACACACATCCCATTTATGCTTGGGTGTTCTGTACAGATCCTTACCTGCAGCTCGTTCATATCCTGAGCTGTCGTAGGGTTCATGTAGGAATCCTATTACCTCAATTACCAGTGTAGAAATCCACATGTGAAAGTAAAGTGTTGCCAACTGGTCCAGCCTATGTCTGGTAACATTACACACAACTATACCTGGGAGCTGATGAAACACACAACTTACCTTTCCATTACACCAGGGCTTGGGCATTTAGCAGAGGCATTTACCATCCATTGTCCAAAATTCTTTAAAAATTGAGAACACTGAGACTGCAAGCCACTACAATGCTATGTAAGAGCATTATGTACAAATCTACACCTTTGTTATGATGTACTATCTTGACTTCACCTGCTTATCGAATGTGTACTTATCCAGATCTTAAGGCATAATAAGGGGCATGTACCAGAATTCTGTCTGATTCCACCCAAACACTGGCGTACATGTCTTGCACCACATTTATTATGTTTTAAACTTTTTTTGTGGCTTGTTCGACAAAGGGATACGTGGCTTAAATGCTTCGAAGTAATTATTACTGTATATGAATGTCTACCGCTTGCAGTCCCAATGTCCTTCTGAAGATATTCTATGATGTCCTTTATGCCAGTGCTTCAACACCAAACCCTGTCGTACCAATAATGCCCTGACACATGCCTGAACATACAGCCCTGAGTTTATGCCTTAGAAGGCATCTCTACTTACAACTTAGAGAGTTCTTCCACTCTCCTGTGCAGGGTCGTAATCTAAGAAAGACCAAGATAATCATGTGAATAATGGGAATAGTTGTGACTTGGTGTAGGTGAGCCCTAATACTGCCCCTCTTGTATCCAGTGGTCCTTAGATTTGTGAGGCTCCTTTGGCCTTAATGATGGTACTTCACCTCTTCGGGAACAGGTAAGCTTCATACTGAGTCTTCTTACAAAAGGCTATCTCTCTATAAGTCTATATATTAATCTATCTTGTGTGTAGGAATATACACCAATGTATATCCAAGTATTGTCTTTGTAGTCTTCCATGTGTTGGTGTGAAATATAGACTTTTCTCTTGTGTCTATGAGAGCCTCAAAGTATTCCTTTTTGATCTATGAAGGGAGGTTCATTTTCTCTCTCTCTCTCTCTCTCTCTCTCTCTCTCTCTCTCTCTCTCTCTCTCGATATATATATATATATATATATATATATATATAAAATATAAATCCAATATATCTATATATTCTGGAAAATCTCTTTCTGATAAAACATTGTTTTTCAGGCATGTTATATTGGTTTCCAATAGCTTTGTAGGGTATGCACCGCTTACACAGACAATCTGAACACTTGGAGGGTTATAGAGTACCATTCTTAGGATGGTTTCACATGAACCGAGTTGCAGATGTGAGATAGCTATAATGATAGGAGTCCGTGTCCCAGCGTAGTGTACAGATTGATAAATCCGGTTCACACATGGACTCCATTTTACATCCAATACTTGGTTAGTGTGAAACCGACCTTAAACAGGAGCTTCATGGGCTCTAAAATTTCTTGAGCCAAGAGAAATCTATATAACTTCTATTATTCCCTTAGGGGCCAAGTAACATACCCACAACACTCCTGACAACTAGTAATGCAACTTTTAGCTGCCCCCAGCATCTAGTTTGTGGGAGTTGTTCAGGGTTAGAAAAAAGGTTCCACTTTTCTCGGTGTCAGCTCTATTCACTTGTACAGTTGACTGAGCTGCAATACCAGAAACAGCCTTTGGACAGGAGCAGCGCTGTTTCTGGAGAAAATCAATACCAGTCTTTTTTTCTAATATTGAACAACCCTTAAAAACTTTCATTTTTATTCTGTTGAAAAAGCAGATTAGTTTAGTACAAGTCAATGTAAATTATTAGGAAATTCACATCACAGATGTGAATCAATGAGTTGAATATCATACATAGTAATCTCGTTTTTTCTAGTTTTGTGTCACATTTGACACGGAAGCTGCCATCCATATATACATTATGAATGAAAAATCATTGTATAGCTATCTCACACTACTCCCCCATATACACGCTCCGGCTCAGCCCGTTCATTGGTGCATATGTTCTAAAATGGGAGAACATAGTATTCAATGGCAGTGATGTATCTACCCAAGAACAAAAAGGATCTGGCAGCTGAAATCCAACATCTTGATCCTTATGTTTCCTGACTCTGGGTGGAGAGTCACGAAGTCCTCATATATATTACATGGCTTGCCAGTCTTTCTGAATCAGCGGACTTGGCTGACCTACTCTAAAGTATTTGGGCAGTTTTAATGTAAATCCACCTAGAAAAATTAAGGTGTAGTAGCTGTACATGATAACCATGTGATGTCACCTCTGTATATTATATTATATTATATTATATTATATTATGTCTATTATATTACTGCGGAACTCCCTGACTATACATTTTCATAAAATTCCAGTCCATTAAAAGCAATGACTCTTATAATGTGTATCAGCTAATAAGAGGTATTACTAAAAGGAGCGCCTACATGTACTTACAAGAACTTTCTGAAAATCAAGTTTATTCAACTGATATTCCCGATTAAAGTTTGTACACATATAAGTATATATAGTTAACTCACCTCGTATTTCTGTTTCTTGAGCTTCTCTCCCATCTCAAACTTCTCAGACTCCAATTGGTACAGCCAGTCCCACAGCTCCTTAGCCTTGTCCCTATTATACACCAACAGGTAAATCTTATACATTCCATAAACCATACATATTCTTCTATTTAAGGGGTTTTTCACTTTGGACAATCCCTACTCATTAGCCAAAAAAAAAAACAAAACACAAAGTGACCCCCTGCTTGGACCACCAGCGATCAGGTGTAATCTTTGTGGAAACTTGGCAGTAAGAGTTTAGTTTTTCTGCAGCGCCACCACAGGGGAAATTAAAGATTGCACAGCTCTCATTGACATCACTGGCCTGCCTGTGTAAGAGCTTATTCACATCTTCTTTTATTTAATGGATTGGTCATATGGAAAAAAAAAGTGTCTTGTGAATAGATCCATTATTTTATACAGGCCTCTTACTGTCCATTAAAAAAAGACTATGAATAAAGAATGACTGTGTTTAATCCAGGACAGGTCAGGTCCTCCAGAGCGAGATCGCTCTTAGTAACCATTTTCCACTCTGGCCATGAGGCGATGATCCTGATCAGTGGACCCCTTCTATTATCTCAGAATTTCCTAATACAGTGTATGGGTTTTCTGAGTAGGAGACTTGACTACTAAGGATAGTCCTAGTCAGAGTTATAACTAGAAGGCATTCGGCCTCAATGAAAAATCTTTAAAAAGGGCCGGGCCTACTATGTGCCATTTATAATGCTGGTGTGTGTTTATGTAGGAAATGGGCCTTTGGGCTGCCTCACGGCCTGGGTGTGACTTTTACCTCTGCACTTAATTCTAAAAACATTAGGAGAGCTTTCGATAAACATGGAGGCCACAAGAAATAGTAAAATTCACATCTAGTCTACACTTGTATTGCCTACTACATTATGAATAAAAATCCATTGTATACCTGAGTTTGTCCTCATTCATATGGTCAACATTCAGGGGCTTGCGACGGTCAGCCAGAATCTTCTTCTTCTGCTCACGGGCTGTTTGTTTCTTGCCTCTCTTCTGGTCAGCCTAAGGAGAAAACATGTTAAGGGGGTGAACATTTTGCTTAACTGCACAACATAGCAATGTGTCTGTGTGACCTGTAAGGCAAATCCTGTCCCAAACGCCAGTCTAATGACATGAGCTTACAACATCAGAAATGCCATCAGGATAAGATTTGCTCGCATAATGTGGTTGCTAAAGTGCAGCACATCTGAAGAAAGTCTATAACTGTATGTGGGTTTATGGCCAGGCCATTTTCTGCAATAGGTCCTACAACAGGCTCTGAGAAAATGCGATGTTGACATTTGATATCAACATTGTATTTTTCTTACTAGTCCCTCTTACCTTAGCCAGATAGCTGCTGTATGAGGCACCCATGGAGGACAGAGCCTTCTTCTTCTTCATGTCATCCTCAGCACGTCTCAGGGCATCTTGTTCCTCTCTTCTTGCTTTCTCTTCCTGCACAAAGCATGGATTGTAAGGATAAGTTGATAGCATTACAGGGCCCATATTCCAGCCTGATGGACACAGTAGTGTTTTGCAGGAGGAACAGAGGATGAGATGGTACTTACAGCAAGTCTGTTCTGACGCTCCTTCTCTTTCTCTGCTCTGATCCTCTGCTGTTCAGATCTCTCAGCCCTACGTTTCTCCTGAGGACAGCAATAAGATGACGTCATCAGAATATGCTGAACGTCATTTGGGAATATTCTCAAAATGACAATATATTGCATAATGTTTTGGACATAAGTCATAAGCTTACTCATTATGTTTATTACAAGCATATATAAGGAACATAGGATCTCCCCAAAGCAATTTGCGCCCTCCAGTGTCATACATGAATACTTTGTAATAGTTCTTTAACGTGAACCTGTCAACTCCTGACATGTCTGTTTTAGTACATGTATTCCCCATAAAATAATTGTGGAGCATCTTTTCTTGAGACTTTGCGTTGTGCCGTTTTTCTGTTATCCCTCATAGAAATATACCAATAAGTGTTACCATTGGGTGTTACCATTTGTGGGGGTTTCACACACACTCTTAGTGTCCAATCACTGCTGACAGTGGTCGACCATACACTGTGTAGTGGTCGAGAAAGATACTGCACGTTCTGTCCCATTCAATTACAGGTCATCCACTACAGTTCAATCTGAAGGACCTGTATTGTACAACATTACCAACTAGTGGACAAATATGGGTACTACCTGAGCTCTGTATATGACAATGCATGAAAAAACTGACTACAATATTGGAACACGATATAAGACTAATAAGATTTTTTCTTTTATAATAATGCAAAATACCAAATGATGGCTCAAACATGGTAACTATACAAAATGACTATGGTCACAAACTCCTATAATAATAAGTACCAAACAACATTGATGAGATGTTATAACACCCTGTAACTACACTACTAGTGGGGTGTACCTGGTATTGCATACTCCATACACAGCCCAATGGGGCATATCATGTAGTACGATTATAATATACAGCTCAGTTGGTAGCATAACTTACAATTCTTTCTTTCAATCCAATAAGTTCCTCTTCTTCCTTCTTACGGCCCTCAAAATGCTGATCAATGAGAGACTGCAACTCAATCAAGTCCTTGTTCTGTCTTTTCTTCTGGATATCCTGTAGATGAAATGTTCAAAAATATCTTATAAGACCTTCAATAGAAATGTCACAATGAATACATATATAGAAGTACTACAGGGACCCGTAGACTGCTATGGGTCCCATATTCCAGCTCTATAGAACTCCAGTTCTAAGACATCATAATATGCCTGTGTTCTTGAGCACTTCCATATTGTCTGTGGATACTAGCTATCCTATATCGTACATCCATGTCTACTTATCCTTTCTCCATCTTCCTTTATGAACATACTTACATCAAAGTCTACTTTCTCTCCTTCTGGGATTTTAGGTGCAGTGAGCCTGAAAGAAAATTATATTGTATTACTGGTGGTCCTTCACATTGAGCCCCGAGACTTTTAGAATAACCTTTGTGTCTAATTGGTTTCAGGGAATAAGTATCTGAATTCAATGATTTCCAAAAGCAAATATTCATATTTGTGTATAGTAGTCAGTATTTTTATTCATACATACAGTATGTGTGTGTATATAGATAGATAAAATAAGTATATGTATCAATTACCTAACAATAATCAATGGTGACATAATTAATAAAATGACTAGAAAACCAGACAAGTTTCACACAATAGTAATTCGGGCCCAGTATTATGGCCACAAGTTCCAGCTTATTCCATGAGTCTAATGACCTTATAGCATCATATGGGTCAGTTTGGGTCATTTAGCCAGCAGTCGGACCATGACTTATACCTGTTGCTACACTTTTTATGACCCAAAGTGACTTCAAATGGAATGGAGTATAAATGCAAATGGCCACCAAGCCAATTGTGAACCCCCAGTGATCAGACACTTATCTCCTATCCTGTGGATTGTTATGATTCTGGGAAAGCTCCTTTAATAGGAAAGAATGGGAACCGAGGCATAACTTGAAGCTCCTGGACCCAAGTGCAAAATCTGTAATGGGGCCACTACATACTTTTTGCCATTTGGAATAGTGGTGTATTTTATGTGGCATAGGGACCTTTGGTGTCCCCTAAGGATCCAGGGCCTGGTAGCAATTACTACCTTTGTATCCTTTTATAGCTAACTCCCCTGACTGGGATTTGCTCATTTATAGAGTATTTTGAAGCAAAACCCATTGTTAGATGTAAAGAGATCTAACCTACATGGCATCTGTAAACCCAAAATCCATAAACCCAAAGGGTTTCCTGCTATGGATACCTATCATTAGTTTGGTAACCCATTCTGTGCCTGAAAGACTAAATGCCCCTACAATGCACATTTCTGAAAACTATGGATGGTTGATATTTGCAGAATGTGTACCATTGTGTATACTGGTGCTTTTACTTACTTGGGTTTTGGCTTCTCCTCTTTAGTTAGAAGTAGTAGAGGGAGAAAGGAGAACAATGTGAATTCAATAGGAAAATGACTATGAATATAAAAGCAGGATTACATGATACATATATGTGGAAAGGATGGAAGGGAGGAAATGCATGACAAAACAATCAGACTGGAGACATTCTATAGAACACAAGAGTATGTGCCGGAGACCCATTTGATGTACTCAAGCTGGTGGCATCTAAGTGTCATTGTATTGTTCCTAAACTGCTCTATCTATGTGCGAGTAAGAGTGTAAAGTAAAACCCATAACCTTCTTCATAACAGTTATCCACTGATAGTTCATTACTACCAGGACACATGTAGTACTGACTGTGAATGCTTAAATGGGTTTTCCAACACTAATCCCTATCCTGTAGACCACTACTCCATTCACTTCTATGGGACTGATGGAAATAGTAGAGAACAGTGCTCCGTGAGTCCTGTATAGACGTAGAAGTGAGTAAACTGCTAGTTACACATACACACTAACACCCCAGTCACACAGAGGACTTCAGGACCCCTATTCTCCTAAATCTCTGGGCGTCCCAGTGGTTGGAGGTAAAATGGGATAAAGTACAGACTTAGATCATTTTCTATAAACTGATTAGTAAGCAATATATGCTACTCTGTTTTACTGATACACATATACTGGACTCTTGATCAACAGAAATCACCATTTTATGACTATATCACTAATGTTCTAGAAGTATCTCCTGTCCAAAAAGTTAACTAAAAATCTTAGATCAATGGTGTATAAAATGTAGAGTGGAGAAAAGGCTCAATCCACAAACAATGAAACGTTAATGGAAAGAAACACAGGTTACTTCTGGATCTAGAGACAAAAATGGAATGTAAAAGGGAGATAAAGTGCAAATTACTGTAGGTGAAGAGAAAAAAAAGAAATAATGTAGGTAAAAAGAGAGAAGAGAGGAACACAATGGATAAGTCTTGAAAAGAGGAAATGTAGAGAAGAAGGGAACAACATTTAGTAAAGGAGAAGGGAAGAGTAAGTGTAAGCCAGGAAACATGGAGATAAGGGTAAAATTAGAGAAGAAAAGAGAAAATAAAGAAAAGAGACAGAAGTTATGATATAAAGAGGAGAAGAAAGAAAGGAAAAACTGTAAAGGAAATGTAGAGATGAGAAGAGAGGAACTTTAGTGAAGGAAAAAAGAAGAGGAAATGTAGGGAGGAATCATGGAGAATTAGGAAAAAAGGGATGAAAGGGAATAAAGAAAAGAACTAGAAGTAAGGAATACAGAGGAGAGGAACGAAAGTAAATGTGGAGAAAATGGAATAAAGGCAAGGTGAAGGGAAGAGGAAATGTAATGAAAGAAATGGAGAGAATTAAGAGAACAGAATAGAGGAGGTGAAGAAAGAAAATGAAAAAGAGAAGGAAATACAGAGGAAAGAAAGGAAATGTGCAGGAGGGGAAATATGGAGATGAAGAAGGATAGAGAGGAAGTTTAATCAAGGAGAGAGAAATAGGAATTACAGAAATGGAAGAAAGGAATTATAGAGAAAAAAAAACAGAGGAGAGAAAAGAAGGGAAAGGAAATGAAGAAGGAAATAAGTAATATAAAGAAATGTAAAGAATTAGAAACGAAGAACAGAAATGGAGAGAGTGAAAATTGAGAGAAGGAGAATGGAAGAATGAGGGAAGTTAGAAAAGATGGAGGAAAGGAGAGGGTAAGAAAGTAAATAGTAAGTAAGAGAAGGGAGAAAGGAAAGGCGGGGAAGGAGAAAATTAAAAACATAGACAAGGAATGGTAAAAAAAAAAAGGAGAATGGAAAAAGGAACTAGAGAGAAGTTAGAAAAAGATGGAGGAAAGGAGAAGGTAAGAAAACAAAGCAAGAGAAGGAAAAAAGGAAAGGCGGAGAAGGAGAAAGAGAAAAAAAACATATAGACAATGGTAAAAAAAGGAAGCCAGTATATAGAAAAAGGAAAGGAGGAATATAGTCAGGAGACTGTTTAATTTCTAGAGACGTATCATGTAAGAAGAAGGTTGAGAATGTAGATATAAAGAAGAAATGAGTTCTGGATTGATAAGACTAAAGAGTGATGAACTAAGTTGTGAGCGGAGTAAAGTTACCTAAAGTAGTTGCAATTATTAATATATAATATACTGTAGAATCACTGTCACGCCTTAGTCAGATAAATAGGAGAGTGGAGCTATACACAGATAGCAGAATGGAGCTACAGACAGATAGCAGAGCACATAAATTGGAAAGTGGAGCCACAGGCATATAGGTGAATGGAGCTACAGGCAAATAGGAGAGTTAAGCTTCAGTCAGAAAAGTAAGAAATGCTGAAGGCAGATAGTAGAGTGACATTACTAGTAAATGGATTGAAGAGTGGAGCTACAGACCGATAAAAGAGTAATGTTACAGGTAGACTAGAGATTAGAGCTACAGGCAGATAGGAGAGGGATGCTACGAGTAGGTAGATTGGAGAGTGGAGCTACAAGCAAATAGGAGAATAGGGCTATAGTCAGATAGAAAAGTGAGTAATACTACAGGCAGATAGTAGAGTCACACTACCAGTAGGTAGATTGGAGAGTGGCACTAAAGGCAGATAGGTGAATGGAGCTACAGGCAAATTGGAGAGTTAAGCTACAGTCAGAAAAGTAAGCAATGCTGCAGGCAGATAGTAGAGTGACATTACTAGTAAATAGATTGAAGAGTGGAGCTACAGACAGATAAGAGAGTAATGTTACAGGTAGACTAGAGATTAGAGCTACAGGCAGATAGTGGAGTCACACTATGAGTAGGTAGATTGGAGAGTGGCGCTACAGGCAGATAGGAGAGTAATGTTACAGGTAGACTAGAGATTAGAGCTACAGGTAGATAGGAGAGGGATACCACGGCAGATATATTGGGAAGAGAAGCTACGGGTAGATAGATAAGAGAGCAGGAGAATTGAGCTAAGCCTAGATGAATTGCAAACTCTAGTCCTACACATAAAAATAAGTGGAGCTACACACAGATAAATTAGAAAGTACAACCACACCATGTAGGTGAGTGGAGTTATAAGCAGATAGGTGGAAGGGTGAAGCTAGGGGCAGACAGATAAGAAAGTGGTACTATAGGCAGATAGGAGAGTGGAGCTATAGGTAGATAGGAGAGAGAAGCTACACACAGATAAATTAGAAAGTGGAGCCACACCATATAGGAGAATGGACTAGAAGCAGATAGAGTGGAACTATAGGTAGAAATATAGGAGAGTGAAGGCACAAACAGATAGCTGAATGAGGCAAAAGAAAGATAGTAGAATGGAACTACAGACAGACAGTAGAGTGGAGCTACAGGCAGATACATTGGAGAATGGTGCTACATGTAGATAATGAAAAGTGGAAATAGAGGCAGATCTATATAGGAGAGTGAACCTACAGGAAGCTAGTAGAGTGGAGCAGAAGATAGGAGAGTGGTGCTACATGCATACAAAATGGAAAGTGGAGCTATAGGCATATGGCAGAGTGTGCTACATGCAGAGAGATAGGAGAGGAGCTACAGGCAGATAGTAAAGTGTGGCAGCACACACACAGGAGACTAGAGCTTCAGGTAGATATATATCAGAGTAGCGCTGCAGACATATATATTGGAAAACTGAGCCACATGAAGATAGATAGGAGAATGGAGCTGCAGGCAGATATGTAGGAACATGGAGCTACATGCAGATACATTGGAAAGAGAAGTCACACCACACAGATGAGTGGAGCCACAAATAGATTATAGTAAAGTGCTACATGCACATAGTAGAGTATAGCTAGGGGCAGATAGATTGGAGAGTAGAGCTATAGGCGGATGTATAGGCGAGTGGAGCAAAAGGGAGAGAGAGTGGATTTACATGCCTATAAATGAGAAAGTGGAGCCATAGCATAGAGTAGAGCTGCAGACACACAGATCGGACAGTAGAACTACAGGCAAATAGATACCAAAGTGGAGCTATAGGCTTATAGATAGAGTGGAGCTACAGGCAGATAGCTAGGAAAGTGGAGCTATAGGCAGATAGTAGAGTGGAGCTATAAGCCAATACATAGGAGAGTGGAGCTAAAGTACAGTGAAGCTATAGACACGTAGATAGTAAGAGTGAAGCTACAGGTAGATAGTAGAATGGAGCTACAGGCAGATACATAGGAAAATTGAGATACAGACAGATGGCAGAGTAGAGATATAGCTAGGTAGTAGAGTAGAGCTATAGGCAGATAGTGGAGCTACAGGCTGGTAGATAGAAGAGTGGAGCTACAGGTAGATAAGAGAGTGGAACTACAGGCAGATACATAGAAAAGTAGAGCTACAGACAGATGGTAGAGAAGAGCTATAGGCATCTAGATAGTAGAGTGGAGCTACAGGCAGTAGGATAGTAGAGTTGAGCTACAGGTTGGTAGATAGGAAAGTAGAGCTATACACAGATGGTAAAGTAGAGCTTTAGGCAGCTAGATAGTAGAGTGGAGCTATAAGTAGATATATAGATAGTAGAGTGGAGCTACAGGCAGATACACAGGAAAGTGGAGCTATAGGCAGATTGTACAGCAGAGCTATAGGCAGCTAGATAGTAGAATGAAGCTACAGGCAGATAGCTAGGAAAGTGGAGCTATAGGCAGATAGTAAAGTAGAGCTACAGGCAAGTAGATACATAGGAAAGTAGAACTACAGACAGATGGTAGAGTAAAGCTATAGACAGCTAGATAGTAGAGTGGAGCTACAGACAGCAATGAAAGTGGAGCTATAGACAGTAGAGTACAGCTACAAGCAGGTAGATAGGAGAGTGGAGCTATAGGTAGATAGTAGACTGGAGCTACAGGCAGATACATAAAAAAGTGGAGCTACAGACAGATGGTAAAGTAGAGCTATAGCTAGGTAGTAGAGTGGATACAAGCGGATACATAAAAAAAAAAAGTGGAGCTAGGAAATTGGAGCTACAGGCAGATAGTACAATAGAGCTACAGGCAGATAGATAGTAGAGAGGAGCAACAAGCAGATAGCTAGGAAAGTGGAGCTATAGGCAGATAGTAGAGTGGAGCTACAAGCCAGTACATAGGAGAGTGGAGCTAAAGTACAGTGGAGCTAAAGTACAGTGGAGCTATAGACAGGTAGATAGTGAGAGGTGGAGCTACATGCAGATACATAGGAAAATTTAGCTACAGACAGATGGTAGAGTAGCGCTATAGCTAGGTAATAGAATGGAACTACAGGCAGATAGCTAGGAAAATGGAGCTGTAGGCAGATAGTAGAGTAGAGCTACACACTGGTAGATAGAGTGGAGCTACAGGCAGATAGTAGAAGGGAGCTACAGGCAGATACATAGGAAAGTAGAGCGACGTACAGATGGTAGAGTAGAGCTATAATCATCTAGATAGTAGAGTAGGGCTACAGGCAGATAACTAGTAGAGTGGAGCTGCAGGCAGTAAGATAGTAAAGTGGAGCTACAGGTAGGTAAGAGAGTGGCGCTACAGACAGTTACATAGGAAAGTAGAGCTACATACAGATGGTAGAATAGAGCTATACGCAGCTAAACAGTAGAGTGTAGCTGCAGGTAGGTATATAGTAGAGTGTAGCTACAGGCAGATACATAGTTAAGTGGAGTTATAGACAGATGGCAGAGTAGCACAATAATCATCTAGATAGTAGAGTAGAGCTACAGGCAGATAAGAAAGTGAAGCTACAAGCAGATGGTAGACTAGAGCTATAGGTAGATATATAGATAGATAGGAGAGTGGAGCTACAGGCAGATAGGAGAGTCGAGCTACAGGCAGATTCCTTGGAAAATATAGTGATAGACAGATAGTAGAGTAAAGCTACAAGCAGATAGGTGAGTGGAGCTACAGGCAGATACAAAGTTAAGTGGAGTTATAGACAGATGGCAGAGTAGCACAATAATCATCTAGATAGTAGAGTAGAGCTACAGGCAGATACATAGGAAAGTATAGTTACAGACAGATGGTAGAGTAGAGCTATAATCATCTAGATAGTAGAGAGGAGCTACAGGCAGATGGTAGAGTAGAGCTAAATAGTAGAGTGGAGCTACAGACAGTAAGATAGTAAAGTGGAGCTACAGATAGATAAGAGAGTGGAGCTATAGGCAGTTACATAGCAAAGTAGAGTTATACACAAATGGTAGAGTAGAGCTATAGGCAGGTAGATAATAGAGTGGAGTTACAGGCAGATACATAGGAAAGTGGAGCTCTAGGAAGATAAGAGAGTGGAGCTACAAGCAGATGGTAGACTACAGCTATAGGTAAATATATAGATAGGAGAGGGTAGCTACAGGCAGGTATATAGGAAAGTGGAGCTACAGACAGATAGTAGAGCAGAGCTATAGGGAGATAAATAGATAGTAGAGTAGAGCTACAGGATGGCTGAAAGATAATAGAGTAGAGCTACAGGCAGATGCAGAGGAAAATGGAGCCACAGATAGATGGTAGAGAAGAGCTATAGGCAGCTAGAGAGTAGAATGGAGCTGCAGGCAGATAGCTATGAAAGTGGAGCTAAAGGCAGATAGTAGCGTAGAGCTACAGGCAGGTAGATAGGAGAGTGGAACTACAGGCAGATAGTAGAGTGGAGCTATAGGCAGATACATAGGAAAGTGGAGCTACAGGCAAATATATAGTGGAGTGAAGCTACAGGCAGATAGATAGGAAATTGGAGCTACAGGCAAAGATATTGGAGAGTGATGCTACATGCAACTATATAGGAGAAAGGAACTAAAGGCAGATAGGAGAGTAGAGCTATAGGTAGATAAGAGGGTGGTGTTGTAAGTAGACAACTTGGGAGGTAGAGCTATAGGCAAATATATAGAACAGGGGAGCTAGAGGCCATAGATAGTAAAGTAGAGCTGCAGGAAAATATATGGGAGAGAAGAGCTACAGACAGATGGGAGAAGTGAGTGAAAGGGAGATTGATAGAGTGGAGCTATAGGCAGATAGCTAGAAAAGTGGAGCTACAGGTAGGAGAATGGAGCTAAAGACAGACAGATAGGAGATTGTAGCTACAAGCACATAAGAGAGTGAAGATACAGACAGATAAAAGAGTGGAGCTATAGGCTCCTAAAGGCATATAGATAGTAGAGTAGGAGGGCTTTGACCCCCAAATGGATAGACAAGTGGAAATGCCTCATAAATAATAGTATAGTAAAGCCGAGAAAGTCAGGTGGAGCTGTGCTTAATGGATCAAAAAAATAGCTGCAAGAGGATGGACAGATTAGATTGTGGTGTTCTATGGATAAAAGAATGGAGATGCACATGGACAGAAAGAGAGAGAAAGATATGGAGAATGATGGAGAGACGTCTTATCCAGAAAACACAGGAAATTAGGCTGTTGGAGATGGGGAAAAAGAAAAACGTGCCACATCTGCAGATCTTTCCATCAATTCAGTCACAAGGAGGAAGGGAAAAGGGGAAAATGTATTTAGTTAATAAGGGGATGACGAAAACTAAATGAGGCTGAGCCAACCCTTCTGGAACAGACATACAGCTGTGTTAGTGGATGTGGTTTAATAATAATGAAGTTGCTGATAAAGCTTTATATATGGTCGCACCTACTGATACAATCTTAAAATGCTACTGCCATGAGGGGCTGTCAGCTGAGCCTGCATTTATCTGGAAAGGATCTGAAGAAGGTTTATTGTGAGGAGAACCCTGTTATAGTCCAGTCAGGACCCCCAGGAGTGTCCTCAGTACAAATGACTGGATGACCACCACTGATTGACCGGATTCTCTTCCCAAGACCTTTCTCTGGTGTCCTTTTCAGATAGACACCTTGCACAGTATATGGCCTCTCATGGAAGTGGTGTTTCAAGTTGTATAACTGAGTCCATATACTTCAAATCCTTTCCTACAGACGGATTTGAAATTACTGAGTAACTTTTATGTTTGTTCCAGCTTCATGGCAGAGGTAGGCAATGCAGGATGAGGGATCAAAAAATCCCATAGTAGCTTCATGTGTAGATCACAATAATTTAGCTTCTTAAGTAGCCATTAATAGTTTAGCTTAGACTGGTCTTTATGAATAATATATACTGGAGCTTTGTTTTAGCTAACGTCTGAAGCCTTTGAAAAATAATTTTGCCCACCAATGACCAGCAGTCTTGGCCCAGCCTACAAACATACATGGAAAGGGAGAGACTGAACATCCATTGGGAAGAAATAAAATAAAATAGTGGAAATGAAATACCATCATATTCTTCTCCGTGTTCTGTAAGTGAAAAGAAATTGTTAGCTCGCTTATCTCCTGTTCACCTATATGAGAAAGCAATTTATGTCATCAATCCGTTATTTACTGTACGCCAGACCACAGGCTCTTCATGCATGACCTCTTGACTGGATCACACCTTTGCCAGGGAGGTTGAGGGTTCTTTGTCATGACCTACAATAACTTTTCTGACTTTTGGGCAAAACTTGGATAAACCTCTACTAACTTCTCATCATTGAAGAGCAAACATATGTTGTCATCTGGTCGCTCATAATGATGATGGTAGATCTAATCTGACAAATGCAGTAGCCATGCAACACCAGCATTCAAACAGGCAGAGGCAGAGCACATTACACGCCATTGTGCAGATTACCAACCATTCCTGCATTCAGAATTACTAGACAAGTAGGAGCCAGACATATTGACTAGTTGAATTTCATACATCCTCCGGAAGAGAATAGTATTTTCTTGTCCGAGAAACAAAAAGTCTGCGATGCCTCTTAGGCATAGATTTGTGTACAATGCTGATGTACATAAATGGATGAAATGGGACAAAGAGACATCGTAGGAGGCAGCGGGTGAACAATGTACCAATGAGGAAGGTCAGTTAATAAGTCTTACCTTCCTCCTCAGCCTCCCCATAACCTTCCTCTTCTTGAGCTTCTTCCTCATCTTCTTAAGGTTGCAAGGCAACATAGTTCAAGCAGTAACGCAAAAGCGATATTTGGGTACGTGTAGTCAAAGGTTAGAAAGCAAGGCAGATAGAAGAAAGGAGAGAGTGCAACATGAAAGCCAAGGCATAATAACAGGTAGCATCGTAAGACTCGGCAGACCATCACTGGTGCCATAAACAAAAAAAAAAAAGTGCATTGACTGAGCTTTAGATTTTCATGCTGATGTCGTAGTCATTTCTGACTGGGATCACACTACATTTGTTTGCAGTATGTTTGGCCCTGTTCACATCTACGTTGGAGCCTCCGTCACTGATTCTGCACCATTTACAGTAAAAATGGAACAGCAGGAAAACACAGTGACGGAACAAAGCAGACCTCATTATAAGACAATGGGGTCTATCTGACGCCACTCGTGTTGTGAGGAATCTGTCACAGCTTAAAGCAATGGAATTTCTAATGCAGATGTGAATGCTTTGTAACTGAACTGACATGAACATCAGTTTTTCAATCCCGTACCCATTTAGCTCAATGGTAAAAAAAAAAAAAAAAAATCACATCTGATCATGACAGAACTGATGATGACGGGCGCTTTGGCAATGTGATTTATCACCATATTCATTACACTATTTTTTAAAACTAAAATCATACTGCAAAAAGATGCACATGTGAATGCACCCTAAGAGTATATTCCCACAAGGCTAGAATGTTGCAGATTCTTTGCCGCAAAAAATTAGCAGCATTTCTACTGGAACGCCGCATTAGAAAAGACACACCAAATGGCACCTTATTTTGTTGCAGGAATGCTGCAGATTTTACCCTTTTCATTGCAAAGGCTGAAATCCACCCTGAAAATCTGCAACCTACAATTGACACGCTACAGATGTCATTTCGGTGCAGATTCTATGTGTTTTTCTTCTGCAGGGTGTGAATGAGGTTTCTTAAAAGTCTCATCCACATTGCTGCTTCTCTAAATTTTTCTTCATGGATATTGCGGACTAAAATTCTGCAGCATTTCAGTCCTGTAGGAAGGTACTCTAAGGCTTAGGCCCTATGTTGCAGAAATGCAGCTTTTTTTGTTGCAGATTTTGCTGCGTTTTTTTGTACCAAATCTAGTAGTGGCTGCAGAAGGAATTGTAAATATATAGGAAGTTCTTATACTTCACCCTTCTGCTCAATCCACTCCTGGCTTTGACTCAAAAAAATGCAGCAAAATCTGCAAAAAAAGCAGCTTTTCCGCAACGTGGGGCCTCAGCCTTAGTCATCATTCAGATAGGCATATTGCACATGTATTTAACTGTCCACATTCTTTATATCAGAATTTTCCTTTCTGGTTCTACCAAGCTGAACATAGAGCACTATATTAATCTATAGGGCTGTAAGTCCATTTCATTAGAACTGCGGGGTCGGTCAGTGTGTTATACCTAGAACAGTTAAACATAGGTGCCAAATGCCCATCTGAATGAGGCCTAAGGCTGGCACAGTCTTCACTTCTGTTATCAATGCTAAACAACACCAAGCCATTCTCCCATTATCTGTACTAGCATTTGCTTCATGATGAGAGTATTTTGCACACAAAGAAAAGCAAATGTTACCATCTTATTCCAGCATTGGCTACAAGATGCAGATATCATGTCTATCACATGATCTCAAGGCCACAGCGTGCCCCATGCAGCACAGATGCCAGCAAGCACATCCCATCCCAGTGCAGGAAATACAGTGTCTATGGCAGCCAGCGGAGCTCTCCTGACTGCATTAAAATGGATATAGAGTATATATGGTTTATGAGTTCCAGGTCACCCTATATTCAATGTTTAGAAACTTGAAAAAAATTAGATCTGGGGTCATCTCAGATTTGTTGGTAGGGAGGATGAACAGATCACATACCTTCTCCATGGTGTTCTTCTACTTGTTCTTAAGGAGGAGAGGAATAAAAGTTAGACAGGAGGAAAAAAGGGCAAAAAAGCTATCAAGACACTAAGCTGCAACACTAACACAGTAGGACGCAGGCCTCTGCCACATTGCACATAGTAACTTCAATACCTGATGTCGCTAAGAATCTCGTATTTATTATGCATTATGACACTAAGCTTAGGGCACTTTTTAAAGCTAAAGATCTAAAAGGTAAAAAAAAATTTGAGTTTATAAAAATGTGCCCACTTTTTCTTTTTTTCCCCCCCAGAAAAAGTGCCATTCTTATCCTGTGGTTGCATCTTGTATTGCAATTCAGCCTCATTTACTGGAACGCAATACCAGACACAGTCCATGGACAAGGGTGGTGCTATTTCTTGGGTTAAAAAAAACAATGTCCTTTTGCAGACACAAGATGTTGAAACCCCCCAACAATTCAATAAGCCGTCTTTCCTCCCTATCTAGAACTAGGACACATGCAGCACTGAGCATCCATGTGTAGGAGGATAACGGAAGGGATAGCTGTCTGCTATACAACTATCTAAAGTGTGTGGCCAGTTAGTTTAAGGGGGTTGGACCAAGAGAGCAAGTTATTACCTATTCACAGGATAGGTTGCTTGTTGGGTGTCCAAACATTGGGACCCCATAATCCCAAGAACACGGTCCCATTTTCCCCATATGAATGAATCAGTTTGCCACTCCATTAATCTATGTTGGGAGTGAGGAGTATGGTACTTGACTATCTCCAGCAGACCCAATGGGACCCGATTCTTTGGATTGGTGGGGTCCCATTGTTTGGATCCCCACTGATCAGCAAGATAAGACATAATCCTACTTCCTATCTCAGTCCAACCCCTGGGTCCCATGCCAAAATCTGTAACAAGATCCCCCACCTACCATGTGCCATTTATAATAATAGTGTCTATCTATGTGACCGAGGAGTCTTTAGGCCCCCTCAGGCACCAGGACATTGCTGCTACTGTTACGTCCGGACCCTTTATAGCTATGATAGTCTACAGAATATAATTCGCCCACCCATTACCCCATAGATTGACTAGTTCAGGAGACTAACACATACCTTCTTCGACTTCTTCTGCCAGACAAAGAACAACGAGGGAGGCAAGAAAACAGACAAAGCAAAACATGTTAGCACAAACCAAGAACCTATGGAGCACAGAAGTAGTCACAGCGGCAATGCACCTCAGAATGGAAATACTATAGCAATATGTAATGTAACGCACTACAAGCAAAATAACATCAACATGAACGTATTTTCTTCCAGCACATCCATACTTGTAGTGAATGTACAGAGCGAAGAATCCATATAGACAGGTACATGGACATATAAAACTAACCATATGGACAGGTTACCATGCACTATGATCAGAAGTTTTTACATTGACCTTGATCGTTGTAAATCTCTTGTTATCAAATAGAAAAGTAAATGTAGGAGTTATGGGAAATATCACTGGAAGTAAAACATCATGCTGCAAAAATCGTCAATTACACCCAATGTCATAATTCTTTTTTAGGAAACCCAAAGAACCCCATAATAAGCAGTGCGGTTTATCGTGGGTTGTAGATGACTGTCCCTGACTTGCTTTCCAACGATGGACCAAAAAAACGGAAAAGTCCGACACAGGTGTGAACCCAGCCTAAGAATGGTCACCTTTAAAAAATGATGGCGGTGCTGTGATTGGTTGCTATGGGCAACAAAGCCAGTTTTTCTTTTAGAAATGATGGTAAATCTGCCCCGGTGAGTTCAGACACCACCAATTTACTAAATTATGGGACACTGAATTGCATTCACCAGCACAAGTATTCTCAGACAACTGGAATTCCCGGCAGAGATCTGTCCATGATCCGTGAAAAAGTAGACTTTTACAGATCGGAAACACAACCCCAATTCTTCCATTGACAATCAATGAATCCGTGAAAAAAAGTGGATGCTACATAGGATGCCAACTCGGCCGTGAAAAACACTGGTGGAGACTGACATGGTTGTGTGAATATAGCCTAACAAGAACAGACCATTCAAGTCAATGGAACATTGCTGAAAATACCGGGGCGGATTTATAAAAACTGTCTGTTGCCCATAGCAACCAAATACAAAATGAAAGCTGTGCTGTGATTGGTTGGTGTGAACTCTTTTCTCCTAAGTAGTCGCTAAATTATGCGTAACTGCTGTAAAATGACATCTGCCACTATGACACTTGTCAGGGCATTGCTGGGAGTTGTAGTTTTACAGTAGCTGAACAGCCACAGGTTTGGGGTGACTGCTGTAAAGCATGTAGTCCCCTTTTCCACATTTGGTTTAGCTGAACATGCTGAATGGCAAATATCTTATGGCTAAGGTCGTTCTATCAGTTCCTTAAGTGACCCTGGAGGAGAGCGCTGCATCCATATATTGCTATCTCCACCATGTCATACAGTGAATGCCAGCCTTATCTTATCTACTACATTAGGACTTATAAGGCTTTGTTCATGTCTGTGATGGAGTCTCCGTAACAGACTCCACCACAGATTCCACTTAAAATCGTCACAGAGTACAGTCCTGCAAGGAGGGGGTTGGAGTTAAGAGGGGTTTCAGTTTAAAACCGGCGGAAACCAAGCAGACCCCATTATACTCTATGAGGTTTGTGGGTTTCCGCAGGTAACTGCTTTTTAAGCGGACAGGGTCTCTGTCTTTTAGGTCCCCACGCGGACCCGAACGACGGAGAACGGAACGCTAGTGCAAACCTAGCATAACATAGGTCTGAGTATTCTCTTTCTACTCATTTCATTCTATTTAGATGCTGACTATATGCACTTTAACCCTAGATTCACGCTAAAATCAGCCATGAGATAGACTTTTTTTAATGGCTGATATTTTTATGGTCTGTTGTAGCGGACTCTCAAGATTTCGTTCTTGATCTATTTTTGTCTGCTTTCACGGATCCCTCTATACACTGCAATGTATGAAGGATCTGTGAAAACGGGCACCCCTCAGGTGTAAAACGGACATTTTTCACAGCCATTTTCACTGACGTGTGAATTACAATTCATATACAATATATACAACTATCATCATCCCAGCTAACAATTCACTATACTGTGGAGTGAAAACCAAAAATACCCAATAAAAGCCATTATGACAAGATTTGAGTGGGATTGAGGATTTCATGGGATGAAATACACTACACACTCACAAATGTGACTAAAATCCATGTGTGAAATGGTAGTCACTGCTATTGGGTGTACAGTTATATGTTAATAGCCTCAGTCACCGGCACTATGTAACCCCTTCACCAAGAGCCAGTGTACAATATAAACCATATATTACCATATAGTACCAGGGGCCATATTGTGACGTGAAGGGGTAAGTAACATTAGTGCCATTGTAGAGAACCAGTGTTACAGGGTTAGGGCTTAGTGGTCAGGGATGTGAGGAAGAGTTCACCGATTTACCTTCTTCGTATTCTTCTGTTTGTGTGTGGATATAAAAGGAAAATAAAAAGACGCGTAAACAAGGACAAAAGCAACAAGCGACGTAAACTGCAACCCACTAGCTGAGTCACATAACATGGAGACACATGGCCACGTAAGAAACTAATAGAAAGAACAAGAAGAGGAACCTAGAATAACTCTGACTGCAGAAGAGGAATTAAACTAATGTGCATAATTCACAATGAATATATTAAGGTCACGCTCCAGAGCTGGCTGTATTATCAAAGGGTAGTCCAATATGGAAAACCCAACGTCGAGTATCCTATTAGAGGTTTCTGAGTTAAAAGAGTGGAGCCCCAATTCAAGACCCTCATCTATTACCCAGAGGGTAAAGCGGATATAGAGACATCCGATCCTCTCCATCTGGAGGAGCCATTATGTCTGTGCCTTACACAGACACCCCATTGATTTTATTGGGAACTATGTGTAATACTTAATTTCTCCTGTGGGGGTGTGGCAGGAAAACTGCACACTAGCTGCAGGGCTCCTCCACATATTAGATAGCTCACATGGTCACATTATTGAGCATTCAGTACAGTATTTATAGAAGAAGAGGCTGGCGTATAGGTATTAACCCTTACAGCACCACTGATCACTCCATTCTTAGTAGAGGAGTAGGCTGCTTGACCGTAGGCTATGTATAACTAATAGGTATAGGTTAATTCCTCTTACAGATTAACACGGAACATAAATATTCAATTCCAAGGAACATTTATTTGGCGGCATTTTCTGCATCTTCTGCTGTATTTGAAACCTATGCAATGGTTAACAATGGTCATTTCAACACAGGCCAGCAGGTGGCAGTAGAGACCCTGTTAGTAAGAGTGAGTTATAGTGCACATCACTGAATCTATATGCTGCAAGTTTACATTAAGGCCTTATTCACACTTCCATTCTTCACATACGGATATTTTGACTTTATGGTCGCGTTGTGTCAGTGGTTCTTCTGTTTTTCATGTCCGTTAAACAGACCAATATACAGTGTGTCTCCATTTTTATTTTTATGGATTTATGGTCCTTAAATAAATACGGACAGGTGAATAATTCGCTTGAAATCAATGGGTCTGTATATAAGTACAGACAGAACATTTATGTGAAAAAAGTGCTGTGTGAATGAGGCCTAAGTGACGGCAGACATCTTTATACCGGAGTACAGTGATGACCTTGTAGAAAAAAAAGTTATTGGTGATCAGTAGGCAAAAGTACATATATTAAATAGACAATAAGAGAAGGGATGAGCGACCATTAGTCAATGGTGGAATGAATCTGGTTAACTTAGACTGGAAGTAAGACAATGAGAATGTATAAAGGATAAGTTATGATAGCAAGACCAAAATTATAGATATCCTTTCAGCAAAGAAGATCACGGTACACTGATGAGAAAATACAGATGTAGCAGAGTTGTGATTGTCATTGTCATTGACAGGTTTATTGGAAAACAGCAGCTAATTGATATCATATTCAGTTGTGCCACATGACATATTCAGCTCTGCTTCATCTGCCTTAACTACAACTCGATGTTAACAGCAAATGATAGTATGGAAGGTAAATGCCTAGTGCAAAAAAAGTAGAGAGATTACCTACAGTAACCAATGAGATTCCTCCATAACAGAGACCTGATTGTCACGGAACGCTAATCTTCCAATTTTTTTGCAATAGTTTTTGTAAATGAACAATTCACAGACATTTGAGCACGGTATTGCTTATAACTTGGTAGTCAGAATTTCATATTTCATATGGCTGTTCATGTATGGAACATGTCTGAGAATTTTTCATATCTGCACACACAGTATAACAATACTGTCACCCAAAATGGTTGACTGAGTTACATAAAAAACAAATAGTCAGCAATGTTCCCTCAACCAATAAGCCAGAAGTGATTTGAGGCTGAGCTGCAATACCACATACAGCCTGTAGACTAAAGTGGCACTGTTTCTGGTATTAAAAAAAAAAAAAAAAAAATTGAAAATGCATATTTCTAACCCAACACAACCCCCTGATTTAGTTATACCCTTACTAATGTTATCATCCATTTTGGCTGCAGCAAGAAGTTAGAATATTATATAAGAGGTCAATGGGTTCAGTGTTGTACTCACCCTCCACCTGTTCACTGATAGATGACAGAGGAAAGGAGAAAAATAGAAAAAAAAGAAGAAAAAATATGTTATTTCATATGCAAAATCTTGTCTGTGTGTAGCTTTTATATCAGTCTCACCCATATCCCCCAATAATACAAACTAAGTCTCCTAAGTTCTCATGACAGATACTTTAATGTTTGAGGTTTCTATGTATAGAAATGGAACCTATTACAAAAGGGCTAGAGGCTAAACTATCAGGATTATACAATGAATTCTACATAGCTTAATACCTAGTTATGTCAACTAAGTATCCTAAAGCTATGAGATAGATAGATAGATAGATAGATATGCAAATTGCAGGTATTATACATGGGATAGGGATCATCCTAATCTTAGGTGACTTCTACAGTATAGTATTAGAATTATATACAAATTCCTTATTTACATAAGAAAACCTGAACCGGCAATAGACTCATCATAGGACTAGAACACCTGTTCTCTGGATACTTACACTTCCTCTGTGTCAGACATGGTGGCTTTTGGTCGGCTGAAAAACAAACAGAATAAATTAGGACTGTGAGAACTTGGAAATTCTAACCATAACCTAGCCAGTGTCTGTACTAAGATTACAATGCTAAATACTTATTAGATAGAATGAAACAACAGATAGATAGAATGAATGAAACGATAGATAGATAGATGATAGATAGATAGATAGATAGATAGATGATAGATAGATAGATAGATAGATAGATAGCTAAAAAATTATTTATCCATGTGTCCATATTTCTACCCTTTGCCTTGGAAAAAGCCCCAATGAGTGGTCAAAAATGTTGCTATATGGGAAATACAGTTTTCCACTTGAATTGTACATCTTTAATCAGAGTTTTGATTCTGTAGGATAGATAGATAGATAGATAGATAGATAGATAGATAGATAGATAGATAGATTACCCATGGAAACAATTATATTCTGTAAAGATGATAGATAATAACCTGGGTAATGTCTACTCCATGTAATTTTGTTTGCATAAAAACTGTACATATGCATATACATGTCTCCCAGTGGAAGAAGAACTTGTTGTCCTGTTGGACATGAGATCTTTCTTCTGTTTCGCACTGTATTATACATATGACCCACAATATCTCAAAAATTAAAAAAATGTCTCCACCTGCTTTCATTCACAAGGATCAGTCATCTGACTTTTTTACCTTGACACTTTTTCTATATGATCCTCACAATGACTATAAAACAGTATAATGGTGATATATAGTTATATAATTCCAGATAGAAGACTATCCACCACCATTTATCGATCCTTGCATTGGCCATAGCCAACACTACTTGTAGCATTGACTAATGTCATAGCTTCATGTTTGTCTGGTCCCTAAAGAAGCCATTCACCATATTCCATGGAGAGATTTGTTATAGGGCAAGATGGTAATGTCACTCTATAGCTTAATTTAGGCTTCCACCCTGTAAGGAAAACTTGGGTAGCCGGCACTGCTGCCTGCATGACTCAGATGTTACATGATATGGTAAAGAGAGGCGGGCTGGGACTAGGCTGGAGACAACTGGGCATTCTTGTCTATTTTAGGACCCCTAGGAATGTCCTTTAAAGGTGATGTGGACCAGAGAGGAGAGCCATTTCTGAGACTTTACAGCCAGGCGATTGTTTATCTTACAGTTAGCCAAGATTAGAAGCATTTGCTTCAAGATAAAATCCATGAATAGAGAAGTTCCATGTTCCTGCTCTACAGAAATTTCCATTTACTAAAGTGCACATTTTATGATTATTTCTCATATTATTGTGTATGATCATATTTCTTCTTATACCTTCCAGATAAGGAAGAGCCATGAAGACATGAAAACTTCTGAAGGCCAGAAGATCCCTTCTGTCAGTGGGACACCTACCAACACCAATGACAGCTGGTACCAATTACTTTCAATCAACCTGTGCCCCATACATCATCCTCTTAGGCATCCAGGTCACATAAAACAACCAGCTGTACAATTCCTAACCAATAAATATAGCATGCAATGACAAACAATGGCACCTGTCCTGTGTAGTCTAGCCGACACATGCCACCACCAGCATTCCCTACTGTATAGCATACTGTATATCCAGTACATGTGTAACCGGGGAGCTATTTTTGTAAATGACACACATACTCAGCCCATGACCTTTGAAGTAACCAGACGTGTGTCCTTCCCTCCTGAGCATGGTGCAGAAGACCAGTGCATAGCTAGTCGAAACCAGTTCAGTAAAGATATTGAACTAGATACAATTCTAAAACAGATTATGGCTTCAAGGTCTAGAAATCTTTCCAGATCATTAAAATATTAGTTATGATAAATTCCTTGCAAACCTAAAAACCTGGGACCTTTCCAGGGCCTGCACAATCGACACAATGGACAAAGGGATATAGTGATAGATAGATAGATAGATAGATAGATAGATAGATAGATAGATAGAAGTACATGCAACGGAGGATTTAACTCCAAGAAATGCAACACTCCAATTTAAGTAAAAAAACATGAATTTTATTCATCCATGTAGCAACATTTTGCCTTGAAAAGAATCCCAATGAATGGGCAGAAATGTTGCAACATGGGAAATACAATGTTTCAATGGATTTGCTGCGCTTTAGTTTGTAGATAGAATGATAGATAAAGAGAGAGATAGAGGACATTTTCTAACATGGATATAACATATAGATTAAAGGACTAACTGCTCAAATGAGAATGAATAGATCGATAGACTATTCACACAAGGCGCTCTCAGGTGGCACACAGCACAATGCTGGACTAGTGCCAGGGCCACATTTATTACATCAGTCATGCCATTCTCTGGCTTAGCCTGGATTTCTGCTCTCTACAGTTCTGTGCAGAACTTCGCCAGGGGATTATAAGTAGGATCTTACTAATATAGTAAAGCATTACAGGAGCATTCCCCTAAGTCTTTTGTTTCCTATATAGCCAGTGGTGATATCCAGTCTATGACCTTGGCTATTGCAGCTTTCTACGTCACTTCTATATTTACTCAAAATACAATATAATGCTATATCTGACTATAACTCATAATAACCATTACAAGACACAATATTGCTTTGAGTATTGTCTTCCCATTCTTTACGCTAGTGATGCTTTCCCATGGTTGAGGGGTATCTTTCCAGCCCCCCCGACCCTTCTCTTACCTGAGGCAGGAGAGCAGAGAGCAGCACTGGGGGTCGGAGCAGTTGTGAGACTTTTCAATCACCCCCCGGCCTGGTTATGTCTTGCAATTATACCGAAATGTGATCTGCACCCCAACGGGATTGGACACTCTTTAGGGGGGTGAGGAGTGGCATGCACAAGGGGCAGGACAAGTGTAGCAACAGCTGCTTAACACAGGTTATAGGGGAGGGGGCACACTTGGGTCTTAGCTCAACTTACTGACTAATTATAGACCAAGCAGAACAGCAGAATTTGGAGATGTTCCCTTGTGTGCGTATGTGAGTGTGTGTATGTGTGGCTGCTGTTAAATTAGGAAGACCACCTTCATGGTGGGGGTGCACAGGCCTTCATTTTTAGCTACATTCCACCATTAGAATGTCTTGAAAGTACACAAAATCCAAGATAATAGTAAAGGAAATGTCTTACAATTGTCTCAGAAATTTTTTTTTTTTCTATATATATTGTGAGTACAAATCAAACATATCAGTAATTTGGAATTTCTGTTTTACTCCTTAAAAATTTACCATGTCCCAATATGTATCAGTGCTAAGCGCAATATATTTGTACCATTCACTTCAATGTATATATTATACTGGGTAAATACCAAATGTCTTTCCATACATTCACATAATGTAACATAGTATTGAAAATTCCACTTGTAATACAATATTTATTATATTACTATATATATATATATATATATTGTATAATTGACCTGTATCACTCCATTATTTTAATTCCATGATAATATTGTACAGTTCAGGTATTACATTGATAACTGCTCTTAAGGATTAATATTATGTACATCCATTTATTATAAATCGATTTAGAGTGCTAGCTCTATGGTGCTGATTTCTAAGAAAAATATTTTTGCCATTGTCACATATCTGAAGCAACCAGTGAAGTTTCTGGACAGTAGGGGGGGCCAGAGTTCCACTTAAAACAGTGGGTGTTCCCCTCCCCTTGACCTTTCTTGAGCCCCCCTTCTTCCCCCCAGGTTCTGAGTTTTGCTGCCCCAGGTATGGGGGTCGTTTTCTTCCAGTCGCAGACGGAAGAAGGGAGCTGGTCACAGCTGCTGGACACCTGCTAACGTCTTTGAACAGGTAAATAAATAAAAAGGGTGTGCAGCCCGCTGTGTAAAAATGGGGATGAACAAACTGAGAAGTTAGAGCTCAAAAATCGGGAGATTGTTGTAAGAACATAATTAAATTATTACACTTTCAGAATAGGACTGTGAAAGGGTTAATAGTTCACACACTGATATATGTATGCATATTATATATACACATACAGATAGATAGATAGATAGATAGATAGATAGATAGATAGATAGATAGATAATGTGTGTATGTGCAAAACTGTTGTCATCCATTGCAATATGTTACCTGGGATCTTACATGGGACTTCAGGTAAATCTATTGCATTATATTAATTCTGAATTTGTAGTCCCATAAAGTTAAATTGCAAATTCATCTCTGCTACATTTTGTTAAACTATTCAATGTATACACTTAAAATGGCATTTTGGACCTAAACCTAACAGGATTCTTGTTGGTCTGCATCTGTGTTTGGCATTGGAGTGTTAGTATGAAGATAATCCCGCAGATTATCAACCCTTGCTACACTGATATAATACATTCCTGCCCTATATAAACTGCAGAATGATTGACATTATAGATATGACTGGACTCTAAAATCCTAAATATCCCATATTTATCCTCCTAAGGGCCTAATCCGCATTAGCTCTTTGGATTTAGATATCACCTAATAGCTCTGACTGGGAACTGATCCATATCACAAGAGGCCATACAAGTCAGGTCCAATCAGGGGCCCCGATGGTCACGTGGCCTTAGGTCTAGGTACTATTTTCATGTCTCTTAACATAGAAGACTGGGATAGAGTTACATTGTGCTAATCTATTTAATGCCCCATGGGATGTACCTACTTACGTTTCACTGTGTCGCTAGATATTTATATATATATATATATATATATATTTTATATACAGTATGTGTGTGTATATATATATATATATATATATATACACATGTATAAAATTTAGTAGTAAAAATTTTTATATTTATATAAAATTTAGTAGTAAAAAATTGTATGTAGACATGATAAGCGTCAACCTATATAGCTGTAGTTGTCCATGCATGCCGCCCATACTGCTGCAGATTTGTCATTCTGCATTCTAGGAAAGATGGCGGCCATAATAATTGTTACATCTGTAACTAAGAAATAGAAGATTTGGTCTCTTGCCAGGAGAGGACAATTCCAGGCATCCTGTCCTTTCCTGACACCTGACTAAATTTCTCAGACAGGTCTGCAGATTGCTGTGACAACTTAAATACTTTGCATTGTTCACTGGAAGGGATTTGTGCATTGGGTATTACAATATGGTTTCTACAAAGTAGCAACTGCAGACTGTTATCTCTGTTATATGTTATTAATATGTTATTACGTGTTACAGTGTCTGTGTAAATAATGAAGTGGACAGGATGCATGGCCAGCCCTTTTTTTGTGTTGACCAGCAGGGGTCCCAGAAGTTGCTCCCACTCCCCCTTTTTGTTGGAGACTGGGATCATTCATATGAACTATTCCACTATCGATCGATCGGCATCATAAATAATGTGTATGGCCAGCTTTAGTCATAGGAATCTGTCAGATCAATTCAATCAACTACAATTAAAAAAAAAAAAAAAAAAAATCTACTTAAAGCAGTATTCCCATGAACATAATCTTATCGATACTTGTAGATAATTAAAAGTTGAACATTTTTGCAAACATTAGTAGTAGAGATGAGCTAATTTCTCAAAAATTCGATTCGGCAGCTTCGCCGAATTTCCCAAAACAATTAGCTTCGATCCGAATTACTTTGTGGCGAAACATGTTAAAAAGAGCTATTTTCCTGGCTGCAGAGAGCCTGGGGACACGTCGGAATAGCCTTTAGAAAGGCTATTCTACTCCTACCTTTGCCATTGCATCACGCCCCCTGCGAAGTCCTGGTCCGCCGGGCATGCGCAGAGCCGCTCGGAATAGAATCAAGATTGGCCGCCGGACATGCGCAAAGCCGCTCGGAATAGAATCAAGATGGCCACCAGACATGCGCAGAGAAGCTCGTGTAAGAATAGGATAAAGATGGCTGCCACGAGCAGCTCTGCGGCCATCTTGATTCCTTCAGAGCGGCACTGCGCATGTCCAGCGACCATCTTGATTCTATTCCGAGCGGCTCTGCGCATGCCTGCCAGCCATTTTGATTCTTTTACTACACAAGCTAGGGGGCGTGATGCAACGGCAAAGGTAGGAGTAGAATAGTCTTTCTAAAGGCTATTCCGATGTGTCCTTAGTTTAAAATGTGATTTGATACAACAAAGTGTGAGGAAATCCGGATTCGATGCGAATCTAAGATTTCCTGAATTTCAGATCAAATTCCTCTTCGTTAGCTGCGATTCGCTCATCTGTAATTAGTAGTTAAAAATTATGCAGGGTTTTAAAGATTTTCTCTATGTTAGTGGTGTCAGTGTTTTGATCGGTTGCCAATGGATACGACCATGAATACAAGAACTTTCTATGGTCTGGCACTTGTCAAAAACCCAGCGATAACATCCTTATTGTAGACAGGTTATCTCGCAGGGACACTACATGTATCAGAAAATATCCCAGCCACAATAAGGAAATTATGGCTGATTTTCTGACCTTAGAAAGATCCTGCATTCATGGTCGTGTCCACTGGCAACCGATCAAGACAACAAGACTGTGACCACAAGCTATTTAGAGAAAATCTTTAAAACTCTACAAAATGTTTATTTATATTTGCAAAAAATGTTTAACTTTTAACGATCTACAAATTTAAAAACGGCTATGTTCATGGGAATATCGCTTTAAAGTGTGACTTTTTTGGCTATTGTGTCAGGAGTTGTTTGCTGAAACATTTTTGTAATATACATTAAAAACTATTTAACTTCATTTTAATAGAAAGCAGCCTGTAATGTTGCCACTTTAAGCATTAAAGCATTGCCAGTGACAGTCTGTCCTTTACATTTGTACTCCTTGCACTATGTAGAGCTGTAGAATTTGCCAAAGAATGATGGTGACTTCAAATGGCTGCATCTCCGGTTTTATACAGCTGACCAAGATTGCAGCTCTACCTATAACAAAAACAGAGAGCTGCTGTATATATTGCTCAAGTTCCTAACTAGGTTTTTTTAACTAGTGTTATCTAAGGTTATTTTATAGCTAATCTCAGCTTTCATGTTATACCAGAACCAGTTTCCTAGGTTGTATAAAACCAGAGAAGTGACCCTCCCCCTTTGGCAAATGCTATAACTCTACATAGCTCAGTTAGAGGGTTGCTAGGGAGAGTTTTCGAGTCTGCTTTCTATTAAAAGAAAGTTAGTTAGGTTACTTAAATATATTACAAAAATGCTCACTAAACAACCCCTGACACAATAGCAAAAAAATAAAAATGGGAGTTACACTATTTAAAAAAAAAAAAAAAAAAGCAGCCAATAAGACTTAGGCTAAGGCCCCAAGTTACGGAAACGCAGCTTTTTTTGTTGCAGATTTTGTTGCGTTTTTTGAGCCAAAGCCAGTAGTGGATTGAACAGAAGGTAAAAGCATAAGAACTTCCAATATATTTTCCATTCCTTTTGCATCCACTCTTGGCTTTGGCTCAAAAAACCGCAACAAAAAAAAGCTGCTTTCCGCAACTAGCCTAAAGTTCTCTTTTGGCTGCTAGGCGCAATTTGCACCACTTTTCCATTACTCTTCTTTTGATAAATCTCTTCTGTGCTCATCTTTTAGATAAGTGCTTCCCAAACTGTGGGTCATGACCCCCTGATGGGTCGTGAGCCATCAGTGATAAATAGGCTGTGCAGCTCTGCGCAACAGTCCCAATATGGCGGCTAATAAAGATCAGCTGCCGTATCGGTAGCACAGCACTGCACAGCCTATAATGGTGGGCCCAGGGGAGGTGAGTAAAAATAAACACTTATGCTTATCGCTCCTGGGCTTCCAGCAATGCTCAGGCCTCTTGTGACGTCACACACACCAGGAGTCAGCCCTAAGGCTTGTGTTTGGGTCTCAGCGTTTACATGGGGAAAAACTGATGTCATAATGCTGGTTCAGGACGTCATGGCATCAACTTGCCACATGTGATCCCCAGGGCCCATGACATCACAAGAGGCCTGAAGATGACATGAGGTGCCAGCAGAACACTGAGAAGATGCCCAAGAGATGTGAGACATGGTGAGTATTAATGTCTGTTATTTTACCGGTACACAAATTTTGCCAGCATGGGACCCTAAAATAGAATAAAAGGAAGATTACAGTGGAATAAGAGACAGAATACAGGTAGAGACATTTATTTTTCAAATGCGACTAAGTACTGTAGAGGAAGGTCTCAGCAAAATTCTCATCCAAAAGTGGGTCCCCGTCAGTGGTGTAACTACCTTTCTGACCTTAAAGGGGCCGGTGGGCTCCTGCTGCTCTTTTTTTTTTTTTTTTTTTTTTAAATAGGCAGTTTCTTACCGATCCCCATTCCTGCTCATGACCACCTCCGCTTCCACTTGTGCCCTCTAGGTATACCCATGCGTTTCATATCACGTGATCAGGATCGGGGAGCTACAAGTAAGGCCGCGGTCCCGCATCAAGAGTATTTGTTGGGTGAACCCCACGAGATACGTCTCACGAGGTTCAACTGGCAGTTCCGTTCGGACCGAATATGTCCGAATTGAAACTGCTATTAAGAACCCAGAGTATAACGATCGGAGGCCCAGGGGAGGTGAGGAAACAAAAAACAGGTGTTACTTACCTGTCCTGTGTGCCTGACTCATGTAACGTCTGTGACATCACCAAAGAGGCCCGAAGACAGCAGGAGGTCATGCAGGAGCCCAGGAGAGGTAAGTAACACTGGTTTTTATGTTTCCTAACCTCCCCTGGTGGTCCGATCATTATACCCTGGGGTCTGAAAAGACCCTAAAGTATAAATAGTTTGTGGGTGGTGTACCCCAAAAAACTATTGGGGTACCCCAAGTCAACCGTTTGCTATGGGGCCCCAGTCTTTGCTAGTTACGCCCCTGGGTCCTGCCCAGTTTGGGAACCAGTGTTTT
This sequence comes from Leptodactylus fallax, assembly GCA_947044405.1. Taxonomy (NCBI): domain Eukaryota; kingdom Metazoa; phylum Chordata; class Amphibia; order Anura; family Leptodactylidae; genus Leptodactylus; species Leptodactylus fallax. The sequence goes on from CAMRHE010000412.1 coordinate 876,072, forward strand.
AGATGATAAACATTTTTCTTCTTAAAACACAATAAATAAAGACAGACAATATTACATATACTTCTGTATTTTATTTATAAAGCATAAAAAAAGTTGTTAAAAAAGACCCACTGTGATTGGGAAATTTGGACATCATGTGACTTGCTGTTTTTTTTAGTTGCTGAGTCGGTAGGAGGACTGTATACTGATGTGTGCTATATATTGTTGATGTTGTGCCTAAGTCCAGTTTGTACCAGCAAATATGGACCCAATTATCACTTTGTTTTTTTTTTTTTTTACACGGTTGCAATAAATCATAGGACAAGAATTTCAAATACCGCTGAAAGCTTAAGCAGCACATAAAAAAGTGAATTAAAAAAAAAAAAAAAAAAAAAAAAATTTTGACATCTGAAGCTAGTAGATCAAAGATTAACTATCTGCTGGCCAGGAGCGCACACAGCACAGATCCTTGCAGAGGCTGTGTGAATTATGTCTCAGCAGTAACAAATTGTGTCTTTAGATAGGTCTTTAGTACTAAGTTCAGTACTTAGGCACAATGGTTTGTGGAACTGTCTTGTGTCTTGTAGCACATTAAAGGGGTTTTCCCCATGAACAATACTCATTCCCTATCCAAAGTAATAGGGATAAGTGTCTGCTGGCTGTGGGACCCATTACCCATCACAAGAAAGTGGGTCTCCAAGCCGTATGTGTGAACTGAGTACAATGGATATAACTGAGTACAGTGCTCTGCAGGGGCGTAGCTATAGCGTGTGCAGCAGTTGCTACCAGGCTCGGGTGCCTGAGGGGTCCCACTGACACACAAAATACACCACTATTCTAAATAGCACAAGGTGGGGTCCAATGTTTGCAATGGGGCCCAAGAGATTCAAGTTACATGGGACTTAGGACCCCTGCTCTTGTGAACAGTAAGTGGTCCAGCAGAATGATTCAGAGAAATCGGACGCTTATTCAATCCTAAGGATAGGTAACAAGTGTTGTCAGAGTAAACCCCTTTAATACAAAGCTCCAAAAGAACAAAAGGGCAAAAGCTCAAAAAGGGTGGAGATGCTGCATCCAGGTTGAGAGAAGGCAGGAGGGCTCCATATTTCAGCATTAGAAAGGAGGAAGACACCATGTTTCAGCATTAGAAAGATGGTTTTTTATTCCTTTTTATGATATTAATCCAGGGTTCTAGAAAAGAAAGAGAAAAAAAAAAAAAAAAAAAAAAAGTCATTCAAAAGTACACATCTACATATTACTGATCCATGTAATTCCATCATCATAGGGAACTTGTTACTACAAACATGTAATCTGGTCTACCATTTAATAATGCAGGAGGAGCTGAGCAGATTGATAGTTTTATTGAAATCCCTGCTCTTTCTATATATAGGAGTCCAGTGGGCAGTCCTATGCAGTTACTGGAACCTCCCACTGGACTCCTAAGCATAGAAAGAGCTGGTTTTTAAATAAAAGGAGAGTGTTCTTTCCTACAAAACTGTATATATTGGTCTGCACAATTCCTCCTGCCGTATAACATTACCTGGCACCACATGTAGAATACTAAGTGTTGACCTGTTCCACTTTTATTCAGTAAAATCTGTGACTAAATTGACATCTGGGTGCTACTGATAGGGTGTGTTCCTAAACACTATAATAGTCCAAACAGTTTAGGTACATCTGGTAACATCCAGATGCCCATTTATTCACACACATTTCCATATAAAATAATTACATTGCTTCCGAATTGCCATTTTATGGCAAATACAATAGTGACATGTCAGAAGAGGAGAGAGGTCCTCTTTAAAAGGAACCCCCCAAGCCACACTGACAGGCACTATGCCTTCTGCAGACCCAAGGGGGCAGTGTGACACAGGGGGTTTCTCTTTGGTTTATATACCTATCATATTGTCCCTTTAGTTACAGTAGGCATAACAAAATGTGTTTTGTTTAGAGTGTTCATTTTATGCTATAAATATACTGTGACATTAACCAAAGACCTGTTCTATTGTCCAAGATAGGTTTATCGCACTTCAAACCACTAGTGTCAAATTGAGTCTCTCACACACAGATTATATATTATGTGTATATGATTTGGGTGCAACGTGCTTCAGGGATCAAACAAGGTCAAGTCTAAGGCCTCTAGCACATGGGGTGCGGAGGAACACGAAGTGTAATTTAGGCCTGCAATACAATCCTATATTACAATGTGTGTGGCTCAGCGTTGCCTCTACAGCACTCTTCTGGTGAAGAATGTGAAACGGCATGTTAAGGATGAAGATCAAAAGACTCAAAAGGTTTGGAGAAATCTACAGTGAAAAAAAAAAAAAAAGGTCTGCCATGTGTGGACTTAGCCTAAATGTTTCTTGTCTAGTGCATGGTCACTGGTTATATAATAATAGGCCAACCTTTAGCTCAAGCTAGTAGTCATTCAGAGTTATGGTAGACCTATACAATTGCCACTGATGTGGCCAGAGCTAAAAGAAACAGAAACTCTTTGTTTTTTTATCCCACCAGGTTCCATCATGCTGCTTACAGTGACCCCACTAGAAAATCCTGGCCCTCCTACCCCTGTTCCTCCACCAACCCCTCCAAAGCCACGTAAAGACAATGCAAAGCTTCAACGCCTTCTACGGAAAGCTGCCAAGAAAAGTGCCACACAAGCCTCTCCCACGCTGACCACTAAAACCTTCCGGTCAACTCTCTCTCCTGTCAGTGAAGCAGATTTGGAAAGTATTGAATCTGCAGCTCCCCAAAAACACAAAAAACCTCTTTCCATTACCCTGCCTCCACGATTTCAGATCAAGGGAGTAACCCACCGTGTGCCTTCCCCTTACCCCAAACAGAAGTTCACCTTCACCGTAAGTGAGCAACAAAGTCTGAGCCAGTACCTGAGTCCTAGCCCAGTTCCTGATTCATCATCACCTCTCCCTTTTACACCCACCTCTCCCAATACTCTGTTCTTATATCCACAAGGAGGCAACACCCCTGATCGTTTGTCGCCAAGGGTCATTGCTAATAGCAGTCCAAGACCTTGCACACCAAAAGCTATAGAAACGTCTCAAAAACAAACTGTACATCACGTCCAGAATTTAACTACTCCCACTATAATCGTACAGGAGACAAGTGAAAACAATGCAGGACCTCTTACACCCAAAAAAGAGGAGTCTGTAAATGAAACAAAGGTTGATGGATTTTCCACACCAAAATGTGAGGACACAAAACTATCGAAGGGTTCTAGCTGCCCCAGATCAATACCTGATCAACAGGACTCTACAAACAAAACCAGTGCTCGTAGTCTTGGTTCAGAAAATGAACCAATAAAGCCAGATTCTACATCCACAACTTCAGAGATGGCACATAAAGATATTGTAGATGTTTCCAAGGGTGTTGAAATTTCACACAGTAAGTCAACTCATGATACTAGGACAAGTGTGAGTCAGACCTCAACTACAGTCAACTCCACAGATAATCCTGATGGACAGTCAAAAGTCACTGTTAAAACTGTTCACATTGATGTCACAATTTCTTCAAAGACAACTGGAACTACCCATGTAACTCCAAGTTCAGACAAAGTAACCATTTTAGAAACCGCTCCCAAGACAGAGGAGTTAACTATCTTGAAGTCACCTGAAAAACCTAAGCCACCAAGAAAGAAGCCAGGTGGAGGATGGGCAAGACTTGTCAAGCACCTTGTGGTTGAGCCAGAAGAGCCAAAGTTTCCTGAACAACAAAAAGCAGAGGACAAAACTGGGAAATCTGTAGGGGAGCAAAAGGCAACTACTGAAGGGACTCAAGAGAGCAAATCAAATCGTGCTAACAAGATGTGGGATGCTTTACTCTACCGTATGGCTACAACAAGCAAGGAGCCAGAGAAGCCAGGGCAAACAGCTCCCCCACCACTTCCTTTTTTCCGCTCCCGTCTGCCGCTTCTATTGCATCGACCTCGGTTTGATGCTAGAAAGCTAAGAGAAGCTGCAGCCCGGCCCCTGCGTAGAGTGACCGCTTTCTTCCACAGGAGAGTCGCAGATAAAGCAACGCCGAGCACTTTCAACAGGACCGCATCCGGGTGGAGCATTCGAGATGAGAATGCCGAGGATGAGAAGAAAGCCGTCGAGGGTGATACAAAGCAGTGAGGGAAAACCATCCTTAAAACTACCCCAGACCCTCTGCATGCGCAATGTCCTCTACATAAATAATGCTCTACCCAAGCTCTTTTGTATTTCTGTACTATTTTATGTGTTATTGCTGTGGCTGTGTATTGTTTCCCACATAACTCATGTGCATATTAACTGTTCACTTTATCTGGCATGGTAGGTTCTACTAAAAATATTAATGACAGGTACAATACATAAAGATAACTGTAAGGTGGTGTTAAAGTGCAGTCAGTCAGTAGGGGCAACATCCCGCACTTCAGTCCATTTTATTTTCTGCATGAAAGGCCAAATTAGAAAGAAGAAGAGTGCCTGGAGCCTGTATAGCAGTAAGTGGAGGCCATATAGCATCCTAGTACAGGGATGTGCTGCTGTAGAGGTTCCATCAGGTACTGTATGTACGGCACTACATACAACATCTGAGAATTTTTCTTCTTGTTGGATTTGTGCAGAATTAGACAGAGGATTAAAAAAAAAAAAAAAAGTCTGTATGAGATTGAAGGCAAGGGTCCATGTACATGTATGGTAAAGGCTCTGTACACTACATTGGGTCCCCACAAAATGGAAACATAATATGGCCATGTACATGAAGCCCAAGATTACTATGCAGGCTGATATATTATGACTAATGGTGGTGCAGCTGGACCCATGTAAGTTAAGGAGATGGTCCATGATCAGCTATTGTTGTGGTCATCTTCCATTGTTAGACAATTATTCTACATGTGACTTATGTAAATCAAGGTCTAAAGTCATATTCACGGCAACAATTTGAACCTCACACCTTAAAGGGAACGTGTCAGTAGGTTTTTCTTCTCTAAAACCCCGACACTGCTTTCTAAAGGTGTCCCTATATGTAATATTAATAGCTGCATGAGATCAAATAAGAAGTCATGGTAGCCAAGACCTAGACATGGCCAAATCTGGCTTTATGTTCCTGAGGACAGGAGACGTCATCTCTAGCCCCTTCCCATTCCAGTGCATGACCCACTATCCTATAGTCACACAGTAAAGCCGGAAATACTTTTGCATTGGAAATCTCATTTTGACAAGCTGGCAGTTTTTGGCACATGCACAGTCAATGACACTGACCCAAGTACACCCAATTTCACTGCACCAGAACTAGAAGACAATGACACAGTTGTGGGATTTAGAACAGGCTTGAGATTGTGTACCCAGTCCTCAGAGTCATCGATCAAGCCAGGTCAGACATGTTTAGGTACTGGCCACTAAGACTCTCTGGCAAGCAGCTCCACTTCCATGACTCCAAGGGAACTTGCAACCAGTGCATGCAGCGATTAAATTTTATATTTCATTTAGTGAAATATTATATTTAAGGAGGGATACCTTTAGAAAACCAAAGAGAAAAGACTACAGTCAGGTTCCCTTTGAATACAACAAACCATGCTTCAGTTGCACCACTGCTTCCATAGGAGGCCACAACCTTCCTGTAGATACTTGTAGCCTCCTTGTACATGCTTACTCTTATCAAACCAATGAACGTACAGGGAACACGGTTTCTGTCCTTTCCAAACTAAACCATGGTGCTCAACCATTAAATTTTAGCTGTGTCCGATCAGCTGCTAAAACACTCAAGGTTGCCCATTTTTGGCAATGGGTTAGAAGGATGAATTATTAGATTGACAAGAGGAACGAGAGATAAGAAAATGAGTGAGGGATAGATAGATAGATAGATAGATAGATAGATAGATAGATAGATAGATAGATAGATAGATAGATAGAAAGAATGAAAAGAAAGATGCAGAGAGGGATTTTTAGATTACCTCATCAAGGCTCATCCACCCTGACCTTCTCATATTTTCCATGTCCAGTTGGAACAAATTTGTATTTCGGTGTCGCACTCTGTGGGAAAGACCAGGTCAAAGGTCAGTCTGGGAGTGAATGTTTTGTTCTCCATGATGTATTGTGTTGCAGTTACCCAACATTTACATATATTATCCACCAGTGGCCACATAATCAGTCTTAATAACAGAGTTTACTTATTTTTTTGTAAAATTATACAATACAAGGCGATTCCAAAGTCTCCATAGGTGATGGTAAAACTGGATTGGTCATTATGGTTTTGTAAAGCACCCTTGACCATGCTACTGCTTTGGGACCCTAAGGGAGAGAAAGCGGGTCCAATCGTTGTTGCTACCATCCTCTTTGCTGTACAGGATTCTATTCTCCATAGAAAATGCATTGTAAGCAATGGGTGGAAAATAGGCCCGAGTGGTGAAAAGGGACCCAAACACTAGGCTCGTCCACCCTGGGTAGCAAACACCCAGCAGCATTATTGGGGAACCACCTTAACATCTACTATGGGACCCCCTCTATTCTATATATGTCATTGCTTTGAGGTCCCAAGACCTCAGCCCACATGATTTCTACATCTGGGTATGCTTAAAAGGCCTTGTTGTAGTGGCAAAAGATATAGTATGAAACTATTAACACAGACTAGATGCATCCCAAGGATTTTTTGAAAGAGGTATCAGCCATTTACAACTTACATTTTGTAAGTGAAGTCTCAATTTGTGCATAAATTTACCTTTCCTGGTAAATGGAGACTTTTGAACCCACTCCATAATAATTCTAATACATTATTTATATTAAATATGTTATGAATATTTGCTAAGTTAATAAAAATCTAAAATACAACTTTCTGCTTATACTCTAAATATCATGGATACAATTCTGATGTACAATGAACCAGAGTAAAGACATTTAATGGTCTATTACTGGCATAAATGTTCACAATCTCTGCTGAATATGTTGGCGCTATATAAGCAACCTAACCAAAATGAATTTCTAGAAACTGGTGCAAAAAAAAAAAAAAATTATATATATATGTGTGTGTGTGTGTGTGTGTGTGTGTGTGTGTGTGTGTGTGTGTGTGTGTGTGTGTGTGTGTGTGTGTGTGTGTGTGTGTGTGTGTGTGTGTGTGTGTGTGTGTGTGTGTGTCGCATTTAGCAGTAAACTAAATTCCAGTAGTGTTCCCCCCCCCCCCCAATTTGTGGCAACGCAGTAGCAGGATTGTAATTGGTTACTTTTACATCCACTCTCCATTGTGTCTGCCTGTTGGGGCCTCAAGTATAAATATTAATGCAGACAAAAAAATATGAACCAGGTGACAGAAGACCCAAAAGTCATAAATATTAATAAGTCATAATATAGAGCTCACTTCAATGATCCCCTGCTGGTCCTGCCTGGGTCCCCTATTGGGCAAAACTTCCTGGTGCCTATTGGCAAACAGATATGCTACTCAGCTAATCATTGGCTGTGGTCAATGTTTGGTTGAGCAGTCACTTTCGGTGTGACGAGGACCATGAAGTAGAGACTAGGAAACCCAAGCAATGTCAGAACTGGAGCAGTCGGGGATCAGACAGGTGATGAGGAGTATTCCTTACTCCTCTATGTATTTTAACTGTTTATTTCTGCTCACAACATTTTTGATGTAACAGTAAGTTATTTTAAATTTTTGCAATATACCATTTTATTCCAATGAGGAAAGACGTTACCCCTTAATTGATGTGTATAATGACAATTTTGTAAGTTATATCCTTTGTGTCATTCAAATTAATTTCTGATATTATATGCAAGTTGCACCATGGACATTACAATGGGACCCAAAGTGACACCAGGGCACAAGGAGTGGAGACAAGTAAACACTTCTGTTCAATAATAACACAACTTTAATTTCACATAGGGCATCAATCTGAAACTTTGCCCTAACAAAGCTCCAGCACCAGGTACAGTACTGAAAGCACATGCCCCACTAGTCTTTGTCTAGCTACTCCTCTGCTTAAAGTGTTTTGTCCAGCAATTTAATTTTTTCACGTCAGCAAGTTACAGAATACTAAAAATCATCATACTCTAATCGCTTCACTCCCCCCTGATCCACTGCCAGTCTCTGTATCTCCCATTTCAAGACATCTTGACATGGGCATGTGACCACAGCAGTGGGCTACCTAATAACGGGCTGCAGCAGTGACATCAGTAGTATCTACAAGTCACATGTCCATATCGTAACGTCATTGCTGAAGCAGCAAGACCAGAGGCCAACGGGAAATCTAGAAGCCTCAGAATTAAGTGGGTGGATTATCCGTAAACTATGACTTATTATATTACACTACCCTGGTGGTTTTTGAAAAATTGTAAACTGCTGGACAACTTCTTAAAAACTAAAGGCCCCAGGTTACTGAAAAGCTGCTTTTTTTGTGTTGCACATTTTGCTGAGTTTTTTTTTTTTTTACCCAAAGCTAGAAATAGAAGTATAAGAGCTTCCTAGATATTTCCCATTCCTTCTGTAGCCACTACTAGGTTTGGCTCAAAAAACACACGTCGATCTTTCTATGGAGTCCATGTTTGTATCAGCCACAGAACCCATAACGCAAGCCACAGAAGTCCACCTGAAAATCATCTCCCATTTCCTCTGTGTGAACGTACCCAAAGGAGTACCCTCAGCAGAACAAAAAGGGCCATTAGCATAGGAGCATAGTTTCATTGGCACAAGACAATGGGATATATAACATAAAAATAATATAGCCGTCACCATAAAACAGGTTACATATATGAAAAACACAAATTGTGATCCAGGTCACCAGCAGGTCTATATGGAAAGTTTACCTTATTACTCTGTACTGACTTGGAGTTCTGCTCCCATAAGCTCTTTTTGCTGAGAACTTCTCCTGGTCTTACCTCCTACAATACAAGCATAAAGGTAACAAGTGGTCACCAATAATTCAGAGTTTATATGTATAATTATATATATATATATATATATATATATATATATATATATATATATATATATACACACACACACACACACACACACACACACACACTTAAAAACCTAACTTACTGTGACTTTTGGACATGCGGTTTGACCATCTGCTTCAGATTTCCCTTTACCCCACTGGTTGATCATCTCCGATACGCCAATGTTTATACCTTCTGTGTCCTGTATAATATAATGGATTAACAGTTGCTGTTATCAGTACCAATATCATTATGGTAGACCTTACCACCTATAGACCTAATGTCAGTATAGCTCCTACAACATGGAAAGCTTGTGACGCTGCAAATATACCGGACAGCTGAGTTGCAATGTAGACAAATATCGACCACATGGTTGATGTCAGAGACTGCGGGTAACATGATAAATTCTGTGTATTACTTGCCTTAAGCTAACCATGGACAAAAACTTTCCAAACACTGAAAACCCTACATTCAGACTGACCAAACCAGAATATTTATGCAAGTGATGGGGCAGAGGGCTGAGAGGTCTCCAACTATAATAATCAGACGTAACACCCAAGTCACCTCATCTATATTTACCATGAAGTTAATCGCCAAGGTTTTCTGATGGTTCCCATCATAAAGGGATTGTCACCTGATCCTATGAGGCTGGCATTGAGCAGGAGTCTCATAATAAACATATCAGTAGCTAATGCTCAAAAAAAGCTAAGGTAAGTTTCCTTGGGAATGGGAAGACCTACATGACATTCTGCCAAGATATTTGGGTAAAATCATTTTGTGTCAGGGTGGCCATATACCTTCAATAACAGATGACCCGAACTAGCTTTTCCTCCCAAACCCCTAAACACATGAAGCGTAGTACAGATGAGCATGCCTGTATTCTGAATGAGTAAAGGAAGAGGTACGAGAACAAAGCATCAGCATCGAAAATTCAACATACTTTATCTGACAGATGATGGGGATAGAGTTGGGACACTACCATATAGTGTACAGCAGTTAGTTGGCCAGTTCTGCCAAAATTGGTGGCTTTGGCTAAAGTATATACATCTAGACATATATAGGTACCTGCACTTTACTGATAAAATATATGTCCTTATATAACGGTTACCTTGGAAGGGGATGGCTTGGATGCTGTGGTGACCTCCCCCGACTCCCACAGATTCTTCTTGTTTGACACTGCATCTGCAGGACTCAGCAGTTCTAAAGATGGCGTCCGAACCAAGCGGCCTGTTTTAGAGGAGGTCTATGGAGGAAATATAATGAAATATTAGCTTTCCTAAATAAAAGACACAAATGCAATAACATCCCTGGGTTATAATCTATACCTCTATAGCATGAGTGTACAGTTCCAGGCGATCATCAATCTTGTTTATTGGGAGAGGTGGCTCACTTCTCTTAATACTGTTGCTGTAGGCAAGAAAGAAAGGTACATATCAAAAGAAGGTACATAGTGGAAGGATAAGATTGCAGGTGGGGTGAAGAAGGAAAAACAGGAACACAAGTGTGACATTTAGGGAGTGTTCACACGTAGGAATTTGAAGCAGATTTTTTTTCTGCTTGTCAAACAAAACGAGGATTTTGACGCTGAATTTGAAGGGTGCAAGTGTATTTTGCCTTTATTGGGCAGGGTCCATATGACACTTCATGGCACGATCATGTAGCCACTGTATGGTTATGTTTTGGAAGTTTTGATATGATATATAGTGCCTAAATAACAGGGCTGCGGAGTCGGGGTATTGTATAACTATAGTTTGTTTGCATATTTACATACTTTCTTAGGAAGTCAATGACTACAATGCGTCTGTCTTACAATGACTGTCAGCCATTTATGAAGGGGCTGGAGATGGAGTCAGTGGTTTGGCCCATTGACTCCACAGACCTGCTATATAATGACAGATACAGTGCCTAAGAAACATCATAACCTGTGCTATGAGAAAGCAAGTGGAGACTGTGTGTGCTGCACGTGGTATGGACAAAGTGGTGCAGCAGAATTATTGTCTACTTGGTGCCTATGGTTATATTTTATCCCAATATCTCTACAGCCAAAAATATTCCTCTATAGTAAAAATACTATAAGTGATTACTAATAAATAGACCTTGCATTAAGAGAATAAAAGAAAAAAAGTTATATATATATATATATATATATATATATATATATATATATATATATATATATATATATTTTTTTTTTTTTTTTAATTAAATATAAACACCCTTTAAAAAGGGAGTCTGCCACCTCCCAAGTATAGTCAGCTGCTACCACCATGTTACACAGGCAGGACTTTAGCTGGGGCACTGCTCAAGTAGGATGGGTCATAGAAGAGAAAAGATCAACTCCCATTGCATGGGGTGAAGCAGACAGGAGATGGTTGGGGTGTAAGTAGCAAAAGCAGCTAAACCCCCCAGTGCACATCCTGCCTCATTTGCATAAGACTTCAAAGTTTTTTTTCTCCAAATCTACAAAAGTGACATCCATAACAAAAGGTATAATGTTTATCTGTGTCATGTCTCTTTAACATGGTGGGGGCAGGTGAATATGCTTGGGGGAGGCGATAACCTATATTATTAACTTCAAAAGAGTCTATCTTTTTGTATATAGAACAGACTACACTTTATGCACCCCAAATTTATCACTGATCTCTTCAATGCCCTATAACGGGGTGGTTGATCCCTTCAACCACCCCATTATAGTCATTAAGGTACCTGCAGAGTCTGTGGGCAACCACTGTTTTAGAAGTCCAGCTCTCCACCGGGGACTGAACGACGGCGAGCCTAGTGCTAGTGTTAATCTAGTGTATCCACTGCTACGTTCATATAGAAGGAACACGCGATTCCCATTCTCATGGCCTGTGGTGGTCTCAACTATGAACCAGGACTATAAAACTAGCCCTGTTAAGTAGATCATACTGTCTGTGCTGTTTACGCTAGAAAATATTTTGCTGTAAGAAAGTGATCCACTGTGACCAATGGCCAAATATACAATTAACGCTAAAGTCAGTATTCGCATGGCATTCGTAAGTCATGGAAACATCACAATATAGTTATCTTCTGTGGCAGACCTTACCTCTTCTGGATGGAGCGGTTCAGAACCTCAGCTCTTTCAGTAACCTAGTAATTCAGAAGACAGAAAAGTTAGGTTGGGCCTGTTTAGAAATAACTATACCTATAGAATACAGACGTCAGATACAGAATGTTATGCGTATATTTCTACCCTGAGATTCCCATCATACATTTTCATTTGTGTGTCCTTTACACTTCCTAATGAATACACACCACAATGACGCTAGATTTACAGTAGCATTTGGTTTTTTGTTCTTCGGTTCCGCAAAACGGAAACACTATACAAGTATAGATCCAGGGCGGTCAGTCTTCTAGTCAGATAAAGCAACCAGGCTGATTCCACTTCTCAAAAGCCTTTGAGCTACTCAAGTACAAGTGATACCTCCACAGCTATGCCCCTGATGGGACCCTTGTCCATGTGTGGCCAGAGTAAGGTAACAGTACTCACTGTAATATTGGTGTCATCGTCCTCGCCATCGCTGATCACTAACTGCCTTTTCACTTCTTCAGGCTCCCATCTCTCACTGTGTGACTCTCTCTGTATAAGTCAAAGAATACAACCAACATATCAGTACATGAAGCCATTACAGAAATATCATGGGTTATACTTATGTTTAACATGAATACTTATACATAGTCTGGTGTGGGATGTGCGAACTATAACTATTCCAAATAATAATGCATACTGTATCAGATGTATTAACATAGTCTAAAAAGTGACTTGATGCACATCCCTTGGAGCTGAAAAATTCATCCAAATGCAGAAAACGCCATTTTGGCTGGTGTCTCAAGGATCTCCATGACCAGTGAAGACAACCAACAGCTTGGGCATTCCTAACTGCAGTGACAGCAATGCTGATGGTACTGTATAGCCAGACTAGTTATATAGGTGAGGACTGGACTGTTCTGATGAGTGTATAAGATTATACACAGAGGTGTTTGGGCTAACCTGGTCATGGTAAGGCTCAAATGTATATTCCTCTCTCCTTCCTTGCTCAAGGTTTTGAGCATCTTCTCTTGGATATGGACTTGGTGATCTGTTCTCTTCTGCATTATCATTAGACTCTCTAAAGGTGAGAAACAAAAGAGTAAAAAGGAAAAGAAGAATAAAGAGATATTGCACGGTGCCAAAACCAAATGTCATAACTGTATATTAAGGCCAAGCCCCCACATAGCGGGCCGCAGTGAAAGAGTGCTGTGGTAAAGTATTGCAGTTTTTTACCACAGCACTTTTCACAGAAAATCCAAAGAGTTTTCCTCTGCAGACTTTCTGCTTCCATTATATCTATAGGGAAACCACCAGCATTTCCATAGGTATAACTGACATGCTGCGATTTCCAAAAACGCAACTGTTTCGGAAAGTGCAGCATTTCTGCTTCATGTATTTTTCTGCAAAGTGTGAATGGGATTCACTAGAATCCACCCTGCAGGGACTGTAAAATGCCGCAGTCAAACCATGCGTTTACGCCACTTGGGACCCGGCCTAAAGGAATTTTGCAGGATTAAAACATAGGCTAGATCACCAATATTAAATCAACAAGGGTCCAACATCGTGGTAGGGCCCATTGCCATTGCCATACAATGTTATAGTCATTGATCACCTAGCCTGTTACCAGCTCAGTCTCATTCAAGGGAGCACCAAGCACAGCCACTATAAAATGTACAGCACTGTGCTTGTTAAGTACTGAAGGCGAGTAGGGGTCCTGGCTGTCAGGCCCCCAATGGTCTAATATTTATGACCTATCCTAAGGCTGCAAAAACAAAAAGTTGCAACAACACTCTTCTAGCACCAATAGCATTACTGCAAATAAAACACATAAAAATGCATCTTAGTTAACATTTTGATCAAATCACATAAGCCCATTTGCCAGCGACAAGGCGCCCGCTGTTAGTTGGGACCCCACATTATAGTGGCTCACCTCTCTCTTAGTGTTGGCAAGTGTATTTCAGCCATATTACATTTAGCATACACCACAAACGGTCTCCTCTCTCTGAGCCTGAGCCTCTAAATGAATGAAGGGGGAGTGTAGTTCACCCATATCATGCTCTAATTAAAATCAGCCTTGGTTAGGTGGGTGGTGTGCACAACCAAAATGGAGTCAACCCCACACCCAAAGGCACAATGCAACAAACACACAGAAATGGTCAGCACTGCCAGCTAATATGAGCAGTATAGGCAGGTGTACACTGCCATGGCTGCAATAGAAATGCAAACAAAAAGTTGCACCAGCACCCTGCTAGTACCAATAAGATTACTGCAAATACCTACTAAATTATCCTAAGGTTAGGTCTTCATTGTTTTAGCCCTGGAAAACCCCTTTAAGACCCCATAGATCTTTTTTTTTCCACACACCATTTTCCTTACTGCACAGACTGCAGTCATACTCTGCAAACTAGAGTCTTATGGTATGGCTCCTACATCTATAATCTACCAGTACACACTGTTGTGACTGTATGTAAAAACACCATCTAAGACTACGCTTACATCTACACGGGAGACTCCGTCCCAATGTCTGCCTGAAATTGACAGACAAAAAAGTTCTGCACGCACGGATGAAAAATCTGTCAGTTTCAGTTTTAAAATAACAGACCCCATTATAGTCAAAAGCATATAGAGTTACAGCATTTCGACTGTCCGTTGTCCGACGGACCAGCACAATGGAAAGGTGACGCTAATGTGAACCCAGCATAATATTATCTATAACATAACTCATCACTGTTTCTTCTAAATCTGTGTTCCTCTGTTATTCTTCCTGGAAATGCATGAATAAACTAAGAATTAAGGATTACCATTCCTCTTGTATAGTAAGGCATGTATGTACACACTTAAATCATTGTGTCAGAATGAGTAAGGAAAAACCCTGGAGACAATGGGGCAGTCAATTTATTCATACATTTCCCAGAGGAATAACAGAGGAACAGCACTATGCAGAGTTCTAAGAAACTGTTTGTCAGCATACAAGTAGAACATGTACCTTGTTTCCCATTGGTTGGAAGAGACGATCAGTGTCTCTGATGTAGTAACTTCATGTTCATAAGTGCAGGGATCTGCTTCATCGTTCACCTATGAAAATAAAGAGGTGAGTGAAATATTACAATATGCAAATCTCTGAGATATTTTACAACTATAATCTGATACTATAGAAACTATATTAAAAGTGCAGTGGAGACAATCACATCAAGAAGAAGGACACATTGGGGCAGATTCGCCTCGAATATTCCAAATTGTTCGTTTTGTTACGAAATCGAAAAATGGAGGCCCGAGTAAAAAACATTCATACTCATCTTCCCTTACCTCTTTTGGGCCTCCTTGTGGCATCCGGCGCTCTCCTGGTGATCTCATGAGCCTGGAGTCAGCGATGAGGCCTGTGATTTGGCCACCAGCAGTCACATGTCACTGGACAAATCACAGGCCTCAGCAGTGGGCGCATGATGTCACCGAAGAGATGGAAAGAGAGCACCGGACGCCATGAGGAGGCCCAAAACAGGTAAGGGAAGATGAGTATGAATGTTTTATTTTTATTTTTTCACCTTCCCTGGACCTCCACCTAATATACTCTGAAGTGGAGTGTAATGATGTCACATTCACTTTGACATAATTTTGGCTGTGTTTGCATAGAGAGCTAAACATTGGATAAATAGGTTCCTAGGAGCCCCGATATTGTTCTACACTACGTTTTAATCCAATTTTAGGTATGGTTCGGACCAAACTTGTTCAACCCAAAACGAGTCTAGTACCAGAGTCACCCGAAAAGAAACGAATCATGAGAGTTTCGCCCATCTCTACTTATTCCCCTGGTGTATTACAGCGCAGCTACATCCATACATTTTGGGCAGCTGTCATGTGATCCCACTCTAACTACATCATTACCTATCAAATCCCTCCTGACAGGTCTCGGACACTTCCCATTCCCACCAAGCTTCACCTTCCTTGTTCCTTTGTATGTCCTTGTAAGCTCAGATTGCTGCTAAGGATATTATTTCTGTACTTTTATTTATAGAGAGCTGGTTTAAAGCGATATAGCAGGCGAGTCCATACAGTGGTACCATACTTGATGAGTTTTTCTAAAGGTAAAGGAAAGCCTGGCACACGGAGCACATCGTGAACATTTTTGGGTGACCACATTCCCTATTCACAAAGCCATGCAAGGGGAGCATGACACCCCTTTTTCTTGTGCCATGCCCCTTTTTGATGATATGACCAACACATGAAGTGTGTATGACATATATAATATGACTAAGAGTCTGGTAGATGCGGGAGCATTTCAGTGGACCCAGGAGATCTACCCACTCTTGTGGGATACCTGAAAGTCCCCACTTTTGAAGGAGCATCCCCAATGTATTGGTAGAGTTCACAAATATGTTGTAAGCTGTAGAATTATGAAACTCTACTGATACACACTGTCTGTCTCTGTTCTCTGTGAGTGCTGAGTGCAGAATCTTCTGTTTATTCTATAAAATGCAGCTTCAGCCTGCCTGCTGTATGACAGATGTCTCCCTGTAAGATTTCACATACAAGTGGCAGTGTGAATTAGGCAGTATCTCACAGAAATACACCACATATTATAACTAAATGAGCTCCATCACTTGCTGATAGGACTGCATTAGGAGATCATCATCAGAAGGAAATATGCCAGGAGCTAATGTGGCAGATATAAGGAACATTAACTAAAGTAGGCATACACAACACCCCCTACATAATTTCTGCTGCACTATATAGACATAGAATTGTTGGAGTGCTTCTTTAACTTTGAGTGTGCTGTTGAGTTTGGGAGACCTTTAAGACAATGGTAATGCACCCTGTAGATTAGTTTAGATGTGATAGCTTAATAGAAGTGGCATCAATCATGTACATAAAATTTAACCCTCTGCTATTCTCTACTAATCATGCCATGTAGTTAGCAGAAATACCTCAGCCGCTTCATAGCGTGAAGTCCCTTCATCTTCTTCCTCTTCTGCTTTTGGCTGTTGATCTCCAGCTTCTTCCTCTGTATTTCCTACAACTCTGCTCTGTTCTTCCATGTGTGTTAATTCTTCTCTTTCTACTGTGGCCTGAGCTGCTCCTTGCTGCTTCCTCTGCTCCAGTTTCTGTGACCAGTCACTAAATCCCTCATCTTCCTCGGTCTCCCAGGGTCCAGCAGGCTTCAGTCCCACGCTAAGAAAGATAAGAATAAAATAATGTAGTTGGGAATACCAGCAGAGATGGTGGTCTGTTGTCTCCACCAGAAGTGTCTATTTTATACACAAGGATAGAAGATGAGACCTAGATCTCCACTTCTAGCCCACTATACAACCTCAGTGCATCCAGAATGTATATTAGATAGTTTCACAAATTTGTGTTGCTGTCTAAAAGAAGTAAAGAACCTTTTATTTCAGATTTGGACCTTATCCACTCTATGTTTGTGTGCGCACAGGCCTTGCAATAACTTGTAAAATATTTGAGCATAGGGCCACACAAGGTATCCAGGCTTTCCGACATCTGAATAACCAAAATCAAGATATTTAAACCCTATCCAAGGATTACCCATAAGGCTACTTTTGGGCAAGTTTTGCATAAACTCCAGGTCTCCTGCCATCCTCTCTACTTTTTGGTCCTTGACTGGCTGCAAATGTCTGTGTTGGGATGTTATTGCTGCAGCATGAAGCACATGAATGAGACCAACGAAGGACCAATAGTGTTGAAACAAGATCAATGACGTATTGTTGAGATGAGTATGACTTATTTTATTACTTAATTACTAGTTTTCAATATATTTTTGTTCTCTTTGTTTGGACAACCACAATAAAACATGACATAGCTATAGCATGGGACTCTACCTTTGTATGCCACTTTGTGTGTCAACATTAAGTTTCCTTGGTGTGTGCTTAAGGCCTAAGGATACATATAACTATGGCCATATCCTGAAGTTTCATATCCTGTCTGTCCATGGAATTACGTTCTTCAGTCACAGGAATGGCAAGTTATCTGAATTATCTGAAGATCTTATGATAGGACCTATTACAAGATCTTCAGATAATTCAGATAGGTAATGGCCTGTCTGCTAAGTACAACTGAATACAGGATTGAATGTGACAGGGTCAATGTCATGGTTGTAAGAATGTGTTGTGGATGCTGAATACCCTGAACGTCTTATGGCTCTTTAGGAAGACTGACATTATTTTATGATTGAAAATCCTAGAATTGTGTAAATATAATGGAATATTCTTGATAGGAATATAATGACCACCTAAATCCTCTCCTCACATTAGAGGGAATCCAGAAGCAGTGGCAATACCCACTGAAAAGTAAAGGGATTTGGGCACTCTGTAAAGGACCAAATAACTTCATTGCTTGGGTATTTGTATCACTGGGAATCTACAACATGTGCTGTAGAGTTCCAATAATTTCTAAATTTTAGTTAATTTTCAAAATTTGGGGTTACTAAACACAGATTACAGGGTGACCTGATTACAATGCATAACTGAAAGTCAATCCAGAGATCCGTCTATCAATCTCTTTATAGTTAGATCTGTAGATACAATAAGTTTCTACTGCGTCAAGAGCAAAGAAGGATTCACAATCATTATAGAAGGGGATTCTTTTATGTAACAGCAGTAAGACTATGCCACAGTCTTACAGTCTCACAGGATGCTGTGATGGATGACTTGTAGGCCGTCAATGTATGTGATCGAGGGTATCCCAGCACAAAGATCTCACTCGAGTGTACTTGAAAATGTACATTTGTGGCTGTGTCTGGTACTACAGCTCAGACCATCCAGTAGAAGGTCTGTTCCCTCCATTCTCCTGATCAGTGGAGATCCTGGGGGTGGAAGCCTCATTGATCATATTTTGCTGGCTTATCCAAAAGATAGATTACACATGTAATAATCCCAGTAAATTAATTTAAGCTAACTTGGAAGCATTTTGGTTCTGCAGAGCTCTGCAGCCCTTTTAAAAGAAACTTGTCTGGGACCTGAAATCCCAAAGGGTTCATTATATTTTACTTTCTTGGGGGTATTGTGAAGATGTAAGGAGTTTTAAAGGCCATGCAATGCTCCTTTGGGAAAAGATATGCAAATTAGTGCTCTATAAAACAAAAGAAAGTTCTGCCCCTAGCACCACCTGCTGGAAGGCAGGAATCCTATAAATTAATGACTGGCCCTTTAAAACAGTCCTTGGGACAAAACTTAGATGTAAATGACTGGTTTGGTTTACATTTTAGCTGTGTTCCAAGACCTGTTTTAAAGGGTTAGACATTGACTTAGAGGAGTGTTGCCTTCCAATGGGTGGCACTAGAGGCAAAAACTTCTTTGAAAAAGAAGTAATTTACAAATGTTTTACTTTGAATTTTCAGAAAAGAGTTTAAAAAATGGACAGAAAAGTCTTTTGGTGGTTCTTCACAGCTACGCCTTGCATAAATCTACTTAGTTGACAGGTCCCTTCCTATATACACATGGGGGAGAGACCTGTCAATCTAGCAGACCCAGCGGGAGCCAACCCTACCCGGCTATTTTTTAATCCATGTTTTCTCTGTAATACCACAGCATAGATATTTGTAACAAGGGATTCTATCAGGATTTTATATGCTGCGCCGCTTCATGAAGCGTGAATCTCCTGACAGGTTCCCTTAAAATGAGAATTCATCCTCCATACTGTATACACTGACATGCCTCAATAATCCACTAAACAAATAAGCCACCAAAACCAATTTACAAATTCCTTTGTCAGTTTTTTTTTTTCTTTTTCCATGTGAAGGTCTTTTATTTCCATTATTGTCCACTTTCTCTTATTTTAGACACATTTCTATTTGTATGATGAAAAATGTGACGTGACTCACTGTGTGAATACATGTCATTATTCCGAGGCTACTCAGAGACATGTGTGATTCATGGTCTATACATAAAGAACATAAGACACAGCCTGAGGTCACATTCTGATCTCTTTACATGGACTTAGTAACACTGCTGTCATGTGGAGAGACATACATTATCTAAGAACATTGGCAATCTACTGAAATAAATTCTACAAAAATTAGATTTTATGTATTTAATGTTTTTCTCATGCCTGATAATATAATTCAGATATAGCAGAGTTAACCCATACTTTTGCAATGGGTAAAACTGCTGCAGCGTGTTATGTTATCACAGAAGACCATGAAAAACAATAAAAAGTAATTGAAAAATGTTTTTCCAATGAATTTTCATTTTGCTTGTTTTTGCTGTCTTCTGTGATAAGATATCCCACTGCAGCAGTTTTTACCAATTGTAAAAGTACAGGTTATCTCTGCTACATTTGTATATACTAGATTATTGTACTATGGCACTGAGGTCCCCCTTTTCACCATCTGGATGGCACCATCTTCATTATTGTATAAATAAGATCTTCATTATCCTAAAGTGCCATTCAAGGGGTTGTAATAAGGTAACAACATATGACATATCCACAGGATAGGTAATACATGTCTGATCGGTGGGGATCCAAATGTTGGGCTGTCCACTGGTCACAAAAACATGGGTTCTGTGTCAGCACATAAGCTTACATGCGCACCATTCGAACTCTATGTGACTACTAGAGATATCCAAATGCTGTACTTGGCTACCTCCTGCAGTCCCATAGACTTTGTGTGCATGCTTGACTGCTGCTCCACTCATACAGGGGAAACTGAACCCTTGTTGTTGTGCAGAGCTGGGGTTCCCAATGTTCGGCCTGGCACCCATCAGACACTCATCACCAATTCTGTGGATAGGTAGTTAGTTGCAATCTTGGGATAACCTCTTAAACTACCAAGGCATTGAACATTGTTTACATACGAAAGCCGAAAACTCATAGACCTAAGACTTTTTACAGCTGAGGTTATGCTACAACTGTCATGGCAACTATACCTAATACTAGACTTTTTCCTTACTAATGGAAATGTCCATCATATCCTCCACCACAATGTGGGCCCTAAATCAGCTTCTTTCCGACTAGGCTTTGGAGAAACCATGATGTCCCTTGGAGCCTTCTTAGGATTTCCCTGGATGACACCTACAGCAAGTGATCCCAAATGGTAACATAGCTGTGAATAACTGGTCTTTAGCAATTATAGTAGATCCTTGAAAGTAAAAGTATTTCCTATTTTCTTTAAATATGGCTTTTTTAAAATACACTATAATAATCATACAATAATATATAATAACACAAGAATACACTAAAGATAGAAGAGAAATATAGAGTACACTCACTGTTCCTCCGATGGAGAGCAGGTCTCCTCATTTACATCCTCTGGAGACTGCCCCTCACCGCCCAGCTGGTACTGCTGCTGCCTTTCCCTTCTGCGCCGCTCCCTTGCAGCCTCCTCTTCATCTTCCACGCTCCATTGAGTGGTCAGTCTGCAAAATTAAGGACGCAATGATAAATAATCCAAAAAATTGCCAAGGAAAGAACCAATATTCATTCGCTAACCATAGCATGAGTCTCCTAGGAGAACCAGTGATGACAACTTGAGGAATCATTGTTAATTACTTCCTTAAGTCTCCTTGCTGGAATAAATTTTATTGCGTAAGTGTTCCAGTGCCAAAGTATTACTCTACATATGTTCACGGGGGAAGGGAATAGCGACAACACCATCCTTCACTCATACTGCAAATGTGAAGTTGTTTTTTAATACCTAAAAATCCAGACTAGAAAACTAGACCTACTTCATTAATTTTGACCTTAAGATCCCAGCCGAAGGTGTGGACATCGGGAATTAAGATTGGCAGCTAGACAGCGGCGATTTTAGATGTGCCCCTGCCACACCCTATCCACTCCCAGGAATGTGTGACTTCTGGCATTGTACACATATGTCTTTACACGCTTCTGCATCCTGCTGACCTCTGACCATAACATCAGGGGTGGCTTACAATACACCCCCATCATGATATCATGGTTCTGCTAGCATGACATATGTTTCTAAGGGGAATATAGCTTTATTAGTCAATGTAGCAGAGTTGGGCGTGTAAGAAGGAGAAACGTGTTATTTGGCACTACTTGGGATATTACAATGTATTATCTACAGATTTTCATGGACAATGGGAAAACTTTCTGCATTATATTTTTCAGATATGTGCAAAAAAGCAACTACGAAGAGTTAAAACAACCTGACACTGCTACATCTGTATATTATTAGCATTCCCAAGGATTAACAATATGTCATTAAGCAGATTAACAGATTATTGTTCTTTCCACGGGATCACCTTCCACGTCTGACAAAAAAGTTGGCATAGTACTGTACATGTAAAGGATGAGTTAATCTATAGGGTGTGATGACAGACAGGCATAGTGATGGCTGTTGTTGTAAGGCAAGTGGGATGGTCCATTGCAGCGTGTGCACAGACATGGATTAATGGTTTTCAGCCTATAGAATCTCATGCTATACAGAAACTGCCCTAACCAAGGTCACTAACAACCTCCTAACTGCCAAAGCCAAGCGTTACTACTCTGTCCTCCTCCTCCTCCTCGACCTCCCCTTTGCCTTCGATACAGTTGACCATTCCCTCCTGTTAGAAACGCTCTCATCCCTTGGCATCTCTGACCTGGTCTTTTCCTGAATCTCCTCATACCTCACCAACCGCACATTCAACGTCTCCCACTCGCACACCACCTCCCCGTCACGCCCTCTTTCTGTAGGTGTCCCCCAAGGCTCCGCCCTAGGACCCCTCCTGTTCTCCATCTACACCCTCGGCCTTGGACAACTCATAGAATCCCATGGCTTCCATTACCATTGCTATGCTGACGACACCCAAATATATCTCTCTGGACCAGACATTACCTCTCTGTTGTCCAGAGTCCCAGAGTGTCTAGCAGCCGTAGTCTCCTTTCTCTCCTCTCGCTTTTTCAAACTCAACATGGAGAAAACGGAATTCATAATCTTCACTAATCCATGCACGACCCCCCTACCTGACCCATCTATCAAAATTAATGGAACCACTCTCACCCCAGTCCCACAGGCCCGCTGCCTTGGGATAACCTTAGACTCTGGCCTATCCTTCAAGCTGCATATTCAAACCCTCAATACCTCCTGCCGCCTCCAACTCAAGAACATCCACCGAATCCGCTCCTTCCTCACCCCTGAAACTGCAAAGATGCTAGTCCATGCCCTCATAATCTCCCGCTTAGACTGCTGTAACACTCTTCTCCATGGCCTCCCAGCAAACACTCTCATCCCCCCTACAGTCCACCTTAAACTGTGCTGCTCGCCTAATACACCTCTCCCCCCGTTCTTCATCGGCCGCTCCCCTCTGCCAATCCCTTCACTGGCTACCCATCGCCCAGCGAATAGAGTTCAAACTACTAACGCTGACATACAAAGCCATCTTCTACCTGTCCCCTCCATATATCTCTGACCTAATCTCCCGCTACCTGCCCTACGTAACCTCCGATCCTCCAAAGACCTCCTACTGCTCTCATCCTCTCTTCACACAATAGTCTCCAAGACTTCTCCCGTGCATCCCACCTACTCTGGAACGCATTACCAAGACACATAAGACTGACCCCCACAATCACACGCTTCAAGAAGGCCCTGAAGACTCACCTATTCAGGAAGGTCTACAACCTCCAATAACGCTACTGTCACCACACCACCACCTGAACAGTCTCTCCCCCCACTTTCTGTCTCTATCCCTCTTCCCTCATAGATTGTAAGCCCTTGCGGGCAGGGCCCTCTATCCCACTGTGCCAGTGATCACTGTTAGTATTATCTGTTTTGTATATCTTGTGTACCGTATGTAAATCCGCAAATGTAAAGCACCATGAAATTAATGGCGCTATATAAATAAACAATAATAATAATAATAATAATAATAATAATAACAAAGGAAGAGGTTAAAGGAATGGACCGACATGTAACCATCTGTATCCTCTTATTTACCACCACAGTCCTAGACACCCAATGCAGCAGTCACCAAATAATAGGCTTTTGTACTGTTTAATAATAAGCAAAATGTAGGACTGGCCCACCAAAGGACAAGAGGATCCTCCAGTGGGTCTAGTGTCTGATGCCAGTCACAATGGAGTCAAAAAGGTGAACAGGCTCCTGCCATAGCAGAAGTAATAGAGTTTAATGTGCAACTTAAGGGTTGTTCCCAAGATGGCAACTTATCACTTATCCATAGGAGGGGTGATAAGTGCCTGATCAAGAGAATGGGGGTCCCATGTCCCCATTTGAATGAAGTGGTGGTCAAATATATGCTCCATTCAAACTCTCTGGCACTGCCATACACAGCCGAGCAGTGCACTCGGCCATCTTTGTCAGTCCCATACTTAACCATCACTTCATTCAATGATCAGGAACTTATCACCGTACCTGAGGATAGGTCATAAATTGCTATCTTGGAAAACCCCATTGAGGCTAAGGTCACATGGGTCTGGCTCATTGAGGATGTCATTGCAGAACCGACAGCAGACCTGCCAGAGACAAAAAAGGCAAAAAAAAATTTTGCCGCTGGTTTTACCCTTGCAGCTGGAATGTTTTTCAACCTTTGCATTGCAAACTTTGGAAACCACATCACTATATAGGACTTATAGGACAGCTTGAAACTGGCATAAGTACAGTATGTGCGGGATAAGTATGTCATTACATTGTAATACTCACCGGTGAACAAAATAACAAAAAAATGCAAAAATACTGAAATGTGTCAACACAGATTAATAAGGTAGCGCTGAAGCAGGTCATAAACACTAACAGATAGATTGTCTTTGGAGCAGCTGATCATCCAGATGACACCCCCAAGCTGACCCCCCACCCATATCATCCGGTACTGCCCATTGGCCTGTGTCCCACATAAACATGTTCACTTGAAATGCACCATCTGCAAAGTTCAGTTCCATCAGTTCACGCTTTAATATTTTTGTGGTAAACATTATAACCATTGCAATAGGTTTATCATGATGTCTATAAGGAACTGCAAATGCTATTATTTCTAACCAGACAAACTATCTTCTGGGGGGGGGAATGTGACTAAATCTTTACGTCTATGGTCTGGTTTAGATCAATAGCATCTGTGCATGGCTAGGTTACACATAGCCATGCCCCGATGCAGATTAATGGGATTATAGTGATCACTACTACATGTGATCATAGAATCTATTCCATCTGACATCCTTGAAAATGTCCCCATCTGATCATCAGGACTACATAAAAATTGCAATCTGAACGCACTTATAAATAATTCAGATATGGTTCTATGGTTCGCTAGGATGGGAGCATTTTTCCCTAGGCAAGATACTTGCATAGAGCTCCTAATGACATCCACATAATTATGGATACCCATTGGATTGAAGACTTCATCACGCCATGTGCACTCCATCTAACACTTATTATAGTGTGCGGTGATGAGCGGATCACTGAAATGTTTCCAAGACATTTATCATTGATATCTTAGAGAGCTGACAAAGAGATTGTGGCTGTCTAAACAGACCCTCCAGTGTCACTCCATCTCTCCCCAGCAATCCAGTTGTGAATTATGGCTTGCTGGATCAAAGCCATGTTGCCAGACATTACTGACAGATTCCAGAACACAAGATGATGCACCATATAAGATACATATGGTCTACAATCTATTCCTGGTACAGATTAACAGCTTGTATCATGACCATTATTCAATAGATTCTTCCTTCATCTCACAACCAAACTATAATACGCCCCACCCTATAAGCCTGCCATATCTATAAACCCAATGCCTATATGTCCAGATCTTGGCACATGACCACTACCTCAAATTCCTTTACATCCTCCTCACGTCTCCGCACTTGTATTCTTCCTTCCTACGCTCTTGTATTTCCTCATTATCTCCAACAACACGTTGTTTCCCAAGCTCAGAACTAAATTCCTTCTCTGCCCATTCATTCTACCCCTGCTGTGAATGAACTGCAGCCACTTCATTACATACAATAGCACACCACACACTATTGCTGTGTTGCTCAGAGGGGTATTGTCCTCTTCTCCTTTACCTGAAACCTCTTCAGATTTTCCAGCTTTCCTGCCTTGACCTTGCTTTAAAGCCTCTAACCATTTACAATATGATATTCTTCAAGATGAACACAAAATCACCTCCAAATCGCTTTATGCCCATCAAAGAAACCATACAATTCTGAGCATTTTTTGCATGTCCACAATTGTTTACTGAATACTCTCGACCACTATGGTCAACATGCCAAGATTCACGATTCATTAGACTATAACGAATTTATAACAATTATTAACAAATCAACTAAATTTTGGAACATCAGATACATTATCAAAAGGTACCATAAACAATAAAATTATAGGTTGGATTGGTACCATAGATGATAGAATTATAGGTTACACTGGTACCATAGACGATAGAATTATTGGTTAGATTGGTACCATAGATGATAGAGTTATAGGTCAGATTGGTACCATAGATGATAGAATTATAGGTTAGATTGGTACTATAGATGACAGAATTATTGGTTATATTGGTACTATAGATGACAGAATTATTGGTTATATTGGTACCATAGATGATAGAATTATTGGTTACACTGGTACCATAGACGATAGAGTTATAGGTTAGATTGGTACCATAGATGATAGAATTATAGGTTATATTGGTACTATAGATGATAGAATTATTGGTTATATTGGTACCATAGATGATAGAATTATAGGTTAGATCGGTACCGTAGATGATTGGTATCATAGATGATACAACCAAAGACAGGATTGATATCATATATGATACAATTCTAGGTTGGATTGGTACCAAAGATGACACTATCATCATTTGGTTGGACATATCATAAGAATAGTCATGCCTGTGGTCAGATTTACTCACTTCAGTAGATTCTGTAGGTTCTTCTTGCTTGAGTCTCTTCTCAGGAGGGAGGTGGACATCCTTGCCTAGTCCAACGTGTTCCTAATTGTCTTTCTCTGCTTATCCTTTGTATGCAGAGCTCTGTGACACCCTCCCACTCCACACCTTCCCACTACCAGCCCCTCTATGATCAATGCCTCTCTTATCAGTTTACCCTTCTATCCTGGTTCATTGTTCCTCAGCCCCTTCTTCTCTCTAGCCCTGCGCTCCTGTCTCCCTTTCTCAGGAAGTTTGAGCAGCTGCCTGCCCTCCTTTTGTTTTCCAGGCTTGCTCTCCCTTTTTCTCCCCCTCCTCCTGTGTTGGGAAGTCAGGGGGAGATGATATGAGGTAAGAGGAAGCAGGACCCTCCCTGCCCCTGTGTTTGGGGAAGGGGAGGAGGGGGTGACAATATGTCTCTGTATCTCCCCCCTCAGACACTCTCAGGGGGAGTCCCTGTATCACAGCAACTGTATTTTCCTAGATACTTGGCTATTGCTCTGGCTGTGAAGGATTCTCATTTTCTCAGCTCGGTATTGTCTCTTTTATGTCTTTTATGCAGCGATTTCTCTCGGTTTTCCTCTTTCTACTCTCTACTAGATTAGACATATGACTGCACTGAAATATTCATACTATTGTTCTTCCTTTTTTATGTTGTTTGTTAGAAATTTGGTCTTTTGTGACATTTTTCTCCTTAGCAATGAATCACAGACCACACACATTTCATTCAGAAATTGGTATTTCTGAAATTACTATATAAAAAAAATAGTATAAAAAATATGGAATCATTTTTATAGCACCAACATATGCCGCAGCGCTTTACAATCCGGAAGGTACAAACAAACTAAAGAATAATTCAATCTACTAGGTAGCAGCAGGTAAAAGTTCCTGCGTTGTACAATGATCCCTCCATGTTATCACCAATGAGAAAGAAATTAGATTTTTACTTATATAAAGGTTCCCATACATCTTTAATAGCTGTTAGCCATTCTGCCAACAACTATTCTTGCCTATTTCCCTATACACATGCACACTCGGCTTGGGCTTGGGGGAGTATGCCACTACCATACACCACCAGCAAAGGTTTATCTTCTTTGTGAGCAAAAGTAATGGACATTGACATGCAACATGTTTGATCTTTCTTTTCTCAGACATCATATTATAGCGGGAACATCGGGAGATGACCATATATATAAGCAGGGGTGTAACAAGTAACCATAGGGCCCCATAGCAAAACTTGTAATGGGACGGACCCCACTCTACCATGACCACCTAACTCTAGGTTCACACTAGTGCTGTATCTCCATTGTTCGGGTCCGTCAGGGGACCTGAACATCAGAGAGGAGGATCGCTAAAACTGTGGTTACACATGGAGCCCGGCGGAGCCCATTGACTATAATGGGGTCCATTGGGGTGTCCGTTGTTTTTAAACTGAAACTGGCAGAGGAAAAAGTCGGACTTGCAGGACTTTTTCCTCCGCAGATTTCTTTTGGGCTCTACAGCAAGTTCAGAACATGAAAAGTGTATGATTTTTTGGGTTTTCATTACACACAAGGATAATATACATAGAGATTTTACAGTACAGGTAATACACACAGTGATGTCACTGTACAAGGACAATACTCACAGTGATGTCACTGTACAAGGACAATGCGCACAGTGATATCACTGTACAAGGACAATGCACACAGTGATGTCACTGTACAAGGACAATACTCACAGTGATGAAACTGTACAAGGACAATGCACACAGTGATGTCAGTGTACAAGGACAATGCACACAGTGATGTCACAGTACATGGATAATACACACAGTGATGTCACTGTACAAGGATAATATACACAGTGATGTCACAGTACATGGATAACACACACAGTGATGTCAGTGTACAAGGACCATGAACACAGTGATGTCACAGTACATGGATAATACACACAGTGATGTCAGTGTACAAGGACCATGCACACAGTGATGTCACAGTACATGGATAATACACACAATGATGTCACTGTACAAGGATAAGGTCACATTCAGACATTATGATGTCCCAGTAAAGTAATATTCAGTACATTCAGTTTTCCATATTCCCTTCTATCATCCATAGTTATCAGTAACTGCCTTAAATGTTAGGCCCCATGGCAGCTGCTGTGTCTGCTACCCTGGTAGTTACGCCCATGCATACAAAACATTCTGCAGTAGTTGGCAGGTTCAGCTGACTTTACTCTTATTTGTATGGGGGCCTTTGACGGGACATTTTTTCCTTAGATGAGGGATAATTATTTTCTGCCTTAAACTGGCCAAATATAAAAGATATTCATGTGTATGGATCACAACACTTAGAGTTATAGGTTGGACTTGATGGACTTGTGCCTTCATCCAACCTCATATACTATGTAACTATGTAATATATATGCAGACCTTTGGCAGATCTGATAAATGTGATGAAAATTGCCAAGAATCTGTATGTGGTGGTGATACACATAAGATTAATAGAAGATGGTACAAAGATAAGCTGTATCTACCAGTGATCTGCAGATAAATATCTCATGTGTATGGCCAACTCTAGGGTATGAAATTGAGGGCAGAATCTTCCTTTCTGCCATAGTGTAGCAGTTCAAACTGCTGTAGTTCTGCAACTATAGATCTACTATGGCTACTACAGCTCTGACGTATGGAGTGATTTCAGTCTAATAAACTATATTTCTATATTACCAATTGGCTAGAATGTACATTCACTCATCAAAATGCATTTCTCATAACGTGATGTGATGTAATTTATATTATTTAAGTAAACCCTTTACAATATCTTTAAGATGGAGTTCTGCTTTAAGACACATCTACACAAATCCTGCTATGATTTTCTAGCCACCAAGTAGTTGTAACAATAACTGACCAGTGTGATTAAAGGACAAGATCATCAACGAATGCTAAAATGTTTGATCATCGTTGATAGCGCACCATAAGTACCAGCCAGCACAATCAGTAAAAGTCACATAGTTCTAGTGAGAGCCATCAAGGAAGGGTTTCTTCCCCGATAGCAATAAAGATTTCCCTGATGGAAATGACAATTAGATCTTTGGAATATTCCTATATATTACACATGAAGAGCTGAGAACTTGCAGACATAATTCTTTACATGACATTGAATTTCAGTGAATTTCATATTGGGTTTAATTCAAAATATATCAAGGAATTGCTTAAATATCTGTTCCAAATGTTACTTCTCCCGATAAGGCTAGATCACATCTGCCCTGGGTTTCCATTCTACTGGTCCTCCGACGAACCAGAAAATGGACCACAAAAATAGCAGACAGAAACAGAGCCCGAGGGACCCCCTTGACTATAATGGGGTCCATCAGGTGTCTGTCGGATGTCCATTATTGACATATCTGTGCTGGACTGCTGACAGCTCTGAATCCAATCACAGAATTTCTATTTAGGCGATTTTCTGATAGTGTGAAGCTTACCATCAAATATCAATATAAGTGATATTAATATATTGAACGTAAAATATGACATGATTTTACATTCCAAGACAAGTGATTAGTAGTAAGATTGACTGTGTTAGACATAGTGCTGCTCAGTGACATCACCTGCACCCCTGACACATTCTGCGCGTTTTTTTCCTAAGGGCAGAATTCACTAGAAGCACAGCTGGATGGCGGGATGATTCATATCAACAGCGAAACATAATGAACTTGTATTAATGTGATACATGAATATTGTAGGATACAGCCATACACAAGTCATAGCAAGACATCTTACTAATCCGGGTGTTTTGAAAACTTCAGTACAGCTGTCTGGATAGCTACAGCAAAATTGCTTTAATTCGGTATTGACCAGACCTTATAGATGTTGGAGTGTCAAATCTTTTGTTTTACCACATGGACATAGAAAAGTATATAAAATATACAGTACTGGCAAGGGTAACTATAGCCATGAAAGGGAATGAATGAGAAAAATGTTCTGACTACCCGCTCTTCTGCATCTGGGGGGATTTATTAAGACTGTCTTTCACTCTGAAAATCCATGTTATATCCATCTTACACTGGACTGCACGTCAGACCCATAAGACTTAGATGACTCATGTCTATAAAAGTCTATAGAGAGTGTGGAGGGGAGGAGTGAGTAGGACGTGCTGGAGATAAGAGAAGAAAGATGCTGAATAGGAGCTTTCTAGAACAACCAAAGTATTTTACTCCCTTCAGTACAAGTCAGTACTTCTCTATGTATGTCCTGCATGAGTGAAGTAAAGACAGTCATAGAGCAGATTCTCCTGTACTTACTGTAAGCAGGGTACGTCAGTTAGTCTCCACCCACCAGCTCAGAGAGAACTACAATCTCCAGAAATAGCATGCGGGGTTAAACTGCTAAGAAACGCAGAATATAAGTCATATTATGACCAGAAATAGCGTTACTTCTCCTGTACACACACATATGGCAGCTTATATTGAAAAGTCAAATAAAATGACAGGTATGCTTTAAGTGAAAGCAGCGGCATTTACTGTGTCTGTCCGAGGCCGGGACTCCCATGTGGCAACAACCCTAAACCACTGAGAAGTAAAATGAGTAACACTGATTGTATTGTGACAATGAAACCTGGCAAGGGATGGGATATATCAGGCAGCAGATAGACAGTCACTTCTGGAAGTTGATGTGTTGGAGGTTGAAAAATTGGACAAAAGAAAAGATGTACTAAACGACTGGGCCAGTGTATTTCCAAAATGGCAGGTCTTGTGGGTTATACCTGAAATGTATTGGTTGCTACCTAATGAAAGTAGTCCAAGATAGGACAATAGGGTCATGAGAATCTAAGACTCACTTATGTGTGCAGGAAAGATATTTCATCTAAAAAAGAAAAGTGTCACAACATACAGAGCATCACAGCTTATTACATAGACCAATGTCCTAGAGCGTTGACAGTGGACATGAGCGTCACAACTGGGCCACAAGCAATGAAAGAATGTGGCTTGGTCTGATAAATTGGGTTTGTATTAAATCATGATGATGTATTGACCGTGGGGGTCGCTTATCAGTAGAAGAGATGACACCAGGATGTAATATGGAAAGAATGTGAGCCGGAAAAGGAAGCATATGTAACCTGCAGAGGCAGTGTAATGCACTTGGCAACGTTCTATTGGGAATCCCTGGGTCCGGGCACTCATGTTATAACAACATATACTGTACCAGCTGCCTAAACATTGTTGTAAAACAAACAAATGTATGACAATGATATACCCTAATAGCTCTGGCTTCTTTCAGCAGAACAATGAGGAGCAAGACAAAGGTTTTAAGATGTTTACTTACAGGGAATCTATCAGGTCGATTTGGGACACTAAACCACCCACAGGCCCTTATGCCCTTACGTCCTCGGTTTCAGTGAAGAACTGCGCAGACGTCGGGAGCACCAGAGATGAGTCCAATAAGGCTCATTGGACTCATCACTAGGTAAGTATAAAGGTTGCCCCACATGCCCCGTACCTCCGACACTTGTGCAGTGAAGCTGGGTGTACAGAGATGAGTCCCATGAGGCTCATGGATGGCTTTATAACAGAGCTATTTGGGATAACTAACCCCAGGTCTATAAGGACCTGTGGGTGTTTTAGTGTCACATATCGACCTGACAGGTTCTCTGTAATCTCAAAATTCTCTGGATTTGCAGGATATGCTAGAAAAGCTAGTAAAATTAATGGATACCCTACATTGCAACATACAGGACTTAAAGGGTTTTCCAAGACTTCATATTGATAACCTATCTTTAGAATAGTTAGGCACCTGCCACCACCACTGATCAGCTGCCGAGGCCAATGGATCTGCACAGTATATAGTGCTGACAGCATACTCTCCCATTCAAGTGACCTGATAATGATGACCTATCCTAAAGACAAGCCATCAATATTAAGTCTGCTGCTGCTAATGTTGTGGTACCAGAGAACATCTTCAAAGGTCTTGTGGAGTCCACACCTCAACAGGTCAGGGCTGTTTTGAAGGTACTAGGAGGCAGGATATGTTAGGCAGGATATTTTAATGTATATAGATTGTATATAATTTAACAGAATATATTAACTCTAATCTCCAGTCCTCAACAAACAACACTGGTATAATATTAAAGACTGTGACAACTTTTTGTACTATTTTTGAGCTCTTGCTCTTCAGCTAAATCAAGCCCTCCTGAGAGCCATTGCTAGGTAACAATAAAAGTCTTCATCTTTCCTAGAGAAAACTCTTCCACACTGTCTTCGAGAATGGTTAGGATTAACATGACCATCCAATTCTCAAGAACAGTATCTTCTAAAGAACCTTCAGAATAAAGGGGAAGAGAAGGGAAATCCACCAACACTTTCTAAGCCATACTTCTGCTGTCGGAGAGTGTTGGAAGACCCTCAAATATATTACAAAGATGGCCAGTTTCACCCAAATCAGTAGGTTCCTTCATCCTAATGTGTATAGACATCCCTAGGAACCAGAGAAATATTGAGGAGATTTAGCAATATTCACACCTGACTTTTATTTATCAAATTTTAGTCAGACTCATTTCTTACACCCTATATGAACCTCTCTGCTCCTTTCATGCTCCCTCGATGACTACTAACTTTAAAGAACTGTCTGAAGGTTGCAAAAGATCATGAGTGAAACATAGATGACATTAGGATGAAAAAGTGTTTTACTAGTACTGTACCAGATGTTTTACCCCTCAGGTCAGGTATCCAGATCATATCTAGCAGTGCTTTCATGTTTGGAATAATTACATACAAAGTTATATATCACCCCCAGAGTGCTACCTAGTGTTACACCACCCAATGTCCACCCTCATCTCTGTCTATCACCCTCTATGTTCTGCCACTGATCTGCCATTAAAGCAGATCTGTATACAACTATACTGTCCTGTGTAAGGGCAGGAGAATATGGAGGTCCACTCTCTGGTGTATTCTCCAATCTCTATTAACCAAACTGTAAAGTTGGGCAGATTTGTACAAAATGTCTAAAATAAATTCCACCTTTGTTGCCCATGAAAACCAAACTCAGCTGCAATGGCTGTGACAGGCAATAAAGACAGCATTTCTTTTAGATAGCTTTATAAATCTAGTCCATTATTTTTGTAGCCATTTTGGCCAATAGAAGAGCAGATCAGTCCCCATATACTATGTATTCTTACATAGGGCAGATCAGTTTGATGACAAGTTGGAGTCCTAGGTTCAAGGACAACATCTGCAAGGAGTTTGTATGTTCTCCCCATGTTCGCGTGGGTTACCTCCGGGTATTCCAGTTTCTTCCCACACTCCAAAGACATACTGATAGGGTACTTATATTGTGAGCCTATATGGGACCATGAGTGACAATGTCTGTAAAGCACTTGAGAATATGTTGGTGATATGTAAGAGAAATTCTATAATCTGAACATACTACTCCTTTCTCCAAGACTTTTCTCAGGCTGCACCAGTTCTCTGGATTGTCTGCTTCGGCAATCAGATACATTTTTAACATATGCAGTTCTAATGCCCTAAATATCTTTTTAAGCAGATCTATAACATATGATCCTTTCCCTTTATCACCATTATTAGTCACCCCTTCATTCAACACTCTCCTCCATGTATCCCATTGAACTTCCTATCTGTGCATACACACATACTGGCTCATGTAGCTTTATGTGCATGTCCACATTTAGTATAAAAGATGACTGGACCATTGTACAAAAAAAAGTATTTTTACCTTTTGTCACACCCTTATTAGCTCATAGATTGGAAGTTCTTGCGAGTAGAACCTTCACTCCTATTGTTTGAATTGCTAGTTAGACTACATGCATATGACCCTAGGGGTTTTTACTATTCGCAAAAACAGATCTGTATTCCACAAAACCACATTGCATCCATATGTTGTCTGTAATCTTGGATCCGCAAAAAGACTTCTATCATCGCATACTCTTGTATGGGCCGCAAATATGGACTGGAATAGGACCTGTTTCATATTTTGCAGATGGTTCTACGGCTTGACACTGATCTGTAAAAACTACAGATGTGTATATGAGGTCATAGACATGGTCCATATACTGCAATTTTGGATCCAGAATTGTGGACAAAATATGAAAATGACTACAGCCGTATACATGTAGCCTTAGTTTGCTATTTTGGATGTTTGTGTAGCTAGAGGTCAAAAAATTGTGTATTTCACCCTGGGAAATCTGGGTGGAAGAGAAAAATCCCTTGAAAGTGGGTTGTTAATGAGGTTAATTAGTAGTCAGGCGGGAGGGGCTCTACAAGTCAGTTGTTGGCACTTCCCATAATGCTCCGTGTCTGGGGTAGACAGGCTCTGCCAGGGTCTGTAGGAGCCAGAACCAAGTGAGTTGGTGAGAGCTGCTGTGTTTGTGAAGATATTGGGTAGTAGACCAGGGGTCTCCTAGTGAGGGACACTGAATGTGTAGTTAGTAGCCAGACAGATGAGGATTTATTATGTGCTGTGATGTACAGGATGTTTTGCTGTGAAGAATAAAGCTGGCTAAGGTCAGTTTCAAGCAAATTCACTGTGTCGGAGTGAGAATTTATTGGAGGTTTCTGATGTGCCAACCATCTTGGTGAAGAGATGACGATCCTGTGAGCTAAAATAACACCTGAGTTGTCACAATATACATGTACACTCTGAAATGTAGAGCATTGTGGAACGTGCTGGCGCTATATAAATAAACCTAATCATTTATTTTAAGTCCTGCCCCTATACAGCCCCTTGAATTGCCCCAAATCAGCAGGAATAACCACTTTAGGATCAAGTTTTTATAAGCCAGAACCCTTTTTGGGTAGGGACCCTTTTTGTTTCCAAAAATGTAACCAGTATTAGTAAAGGGTTTGATAGGCTTTAACATTACTGGATACCCAGGGCTTGTATCCAGGATCCCAGATTGGACATCTCAAATATGATGATAGGCAGCAAAAGTAGGCAACTGCGAGAAGCCTGTGTACGAAGGAGATAAGATTAATAAACTCTATTCCCAATCTGATATCAGAAGCACAACTAATAATACATATCCCCTTAAAGGGATTCTCCAGCCAGATCAAATTCAGATTCTGGAGAAACTATAATATTATGCACAACCACGACAAACACCTGATCGGCGGGCGAGCCGATATCCCCCCACTGTCCGCCATATTTATTAATAGTGCTCACAACCTGTTGATGAATCATAGACTGAGAACAAAGTCAGGTTACCAAATGTTAGTAAATTAACCAAGCCGGGGGCAGATCTGACGCTCTGCCAACATTCTCTTACAGAAACCTGTTCACAAGTATCTATGGGTCATTTCTGCCAATAAATACATTGATAAGTCTGCTCAACAGTGTGAACTTGGCCCATGACAGCTTTTTCTCTTCCACACTACCGTCATTGAGTTTCAGTGCTCTTTTCCACGGCATCAGCTAGATAGCGTAGTTTAACTTCCCTATGATATTTATATCCCTAACTAATGTTGAAACACCAGGCAACAGTTATAGCACAACAAAGCGTAACCGAGGAAGCTGAAAAATGTCCACAATATGGTAAGAAGTTCATTTTAAAGAGATATGTACTCCAATATGTATGGTTTGGGTGCATGAAAGTTAAAGAAGCATTGCAGGCATTGCTGTATCTTTTGGAGCATTTTCATGGCAGGTCGATGTTACTTTAAAGGGAGTCTGTCAGTAAGAAAATGGATATCAAACTAATGACAGTACTTTGGAGGGCGGCTTCTACACTTTCCAAACATGCCTTTCTAAATTGGTGTTTTATTCCTATGGAAATTAGCTGAAAAGGGCTTTAGGGGCATTTCTTCTCTTGTTGGGGCTTCACTCTCCGCACTAGATAATCCCACTAACTTCCACCCAGCTCTGCCCCCCATTGCTTGAGTGACCCTGCCACTTTGTCACACTTTGTCTGCAGTTAGGGGCAGTTATCTAAAGCAGAGAGTGAAGCCCCGGCAGTAGAAGAAACACTCCTAAAGCCCAGTTCAGTTCAAGACGTCCATCAATTACCAGATTAAAGAGAAGGTACAATAATAGGCATCGCTCCCTCACACCTATGCATTACAGTACACCAATTTTAGTGAGCACATTGCAATGCTTCATGTCTCCTGTGGAGGTGCTGTTATATTCTCCTACAGTTTACAGCCAACCACTCAGGCTCCCAGCACCAGGATGCTATACGATCATCTTATTTTCTGGGAACACTACTAACAAAAAGTGATTTTATGAACTAGCCTACCCCTTTAAAGTGGTACATTGGTATATTTTTGGATGTATAGTTTCTCTTGGTTTACAATTTCAAGCAAGATTCTAAGTTACAGCAGGAAGATCATGCTGGGAGCTGTAGTTCAGATAAACTGCAAGTGGCATGAAAGACTAATCCTTATATTTCAGACAGTTGAGAGTTGTTTGAAAGGGAATATGGGCAGACTTGGTGGGCCAAATGGTTCTCATCTGCGGTTACATACAGAGTTTATACCAATGAAAAATGCTGCGGCTTACACCAAGTGATTTAGATTTGTCAGTCAGCTGTGTTTGACAGAGTAAAGTATTCTTAAAGCCAAGCATTTTCTATATATTTTACTAAGATTATAGCTGGAGACTGAGTCCATTCCAGTGTGGTGAGACATAAACTATTTTTATATAGCCTTGTGAAGAAGAGCCGGTTTGCCACCATATTGTATTAGTGGGGTTACTGTCCCTCTTGGCACAAAATGGTTAATGAAGAAGTTTAATATGTTAACTCTTTTGTTCCTTAGGTTACTGGAGACCTTAAATTGCCTCAGCTTACTTTTTCATTATATGAGGAAGGTCATTTTACAGGTCTGCGTGCTGCTCACTATTATTTGGGCCTGGCCGTGCCCCGCATTGATTGGTCGTGTCATTTCACCCTCAGTCACCCGGAGTCTCCTCAAGGCAATGGACATCTCTTCTAACAGCCGATGCTCCCCTCTAGGCCTCTGGCTCCTTATGATGCAGTAGCTGCTTCCCAGGATGGCACAGACCAAACCAACTGGACAGACTGAGAGCACAAACTGCTCTCCATGTCAACTACACCAAAAAGGCGTGAAAGCCACTCATATGTCTTATGCATCTGCCCCAGTGTTACCTAAGTGTCATACTGTGGCTAGCGTGACACCTAAGTGCAAGTACAGTTCTGCCTTACAGCAGTAAAGACCCTGGGTGTAATTTATTAAGACTGGAGTTTCCTCCGTCAATCTTAATTCATTCCCCCACTGGCAGGAGATGTGCCTCAATTATTACATACGCCAAAATTAAGAAATGTACGTCAGTCAGGGGAGTTATAGTAATTCTGTCGGGTCGAGGCAT
Source organism: Leptodactylus fallax (assembly GCA_947044405.1). NCBI lineage: Eukaryota > Metazoa > Chordata > Amphibia > Anura > Leptodactylidae > Leptodactylus > Leptodactylus fallax. The sequence goes on from CAMRHE010000412.1 coordinate 914,154, forward strand.
CCCCACCCTGGCCCACTTAGTTCTCTTTCCTGCTCTAAGAAAATGGAGAAAGTGGCATGTCTGTTTTAGTAAATTCCTCTCAAAACATTAAGGCTAGAGCACACAAGTGTGTGCTTTGTTAGTGTGCAATCCATGTATTTGACAGACTGCACACTGACCCATTATTTTCTTATAGCCCAGTACACAAGACCATGTATTATTAGGAGTATGTGTGGGGCCATGAATAGGGGGAAAAAGTTAGGACAAGTCCTAATCCTGTCTGTCCCGGCTCATTAATTTAATTAAAGGCTCCGTGGAGGGTCCCTGCCATTTTCTCACAGACCCATTCATGCACCCATGTCTGATGAAGGGAGCTAGTACTCCCGAAAGCTTACCATCAAATATACTCAGTTAGCCTCTAAAAGGTATGGCCTGATTTCTTCACTCTTCCACTACCTTCAATGGCTAACACAGTACAACATTATACTACTATCCTACTTGTTAGTCAGCCAGAGTGGATGGCTGCAGCAGGAAGTATGAAGCAAAGGAAAATGGTGCTGCACCATCCAACCGGGGTGATTCTGGGCCAGGAGGTAGACCAAGCACCATCATGTAGGGCTCACAGAGGCACTGCCTAACTTGTCAGCCACATATACCGGTAACCACATATTAGAGAGGAAATACAATCTATGCCACTACATTAGGACAGCCATGACTGCCAATTCATAAACTGTGTCCATGTACTTGTCCCATCAAAACTGGTAATGGCAACTTTAAAGCTAACGCTAGGTTATTGGCAGAGAGAAAAGTCCTGCATGTCCCGGAAACTGAACGGAAACCTGGCAGACACCATTATAGTCTATAGGGTCTGTGGATTTCCGCGTGTAAACGTTTTTTAAGCGGATAGGGTTTCCGTCTTTCAGGTCTTCAACCGAACCCAAAAGATGGAAACCCTAACACTAGTGTGAACCTAACGTTAGTGGTGATGGAAAATGAACTGCAGCTGGTTTCTTTAGATGGGAAATCCCACCATGGTCAATTATAATATATCACTAGGATCCAGCACCTTGACCACCACTGTTCAGATGAAGAGGAAGCATTGCCATTATTGTCTATAGTGAGAAAATCCATGCACAACTAAGGCCACAGGTAGCAGGCCTGCTGTACAAAAAGGTGCCAAAACCTATGACATAGGTTTACCTCTGCCACTACCATCCACTACACTGGCACTGTATATTGCAGAGGGTTAACCGCTGGAGGCTGTCCGATCGTGACTATACCATGACTAGAGCCCTGACCTTAACCCCATGGAACACCTTTGGGAGGAATTGGAATGCAGGGGGAAAAATGTGCATGTCCTCATCTAACCAGTCGGCTCCTGGCAGTGAAATTCCCCATGGTCAGCTTCCAGGTGGAATACCAGCTATATGAGACAGGGTTGTCCAGACATACATGATATCCATCTACGTGCCTGTTATTTTTTTTGTTTAGTTGTCATCTGTTGTCTTTAGTCATGCTAGTTCTCCTCTTCTATGTGATTGTAATTTGGGGCATGCAGCAGATGGGATGTAACAAGGTTCCTGCATGTCTATAGTATGTGCATCCACCAAACAGTTGTTAGTGTTCTCACAAATGGCACCTATGTGAGATTACTGTAGCCTTAGTGAATTCTCCCCTAAAATAAATGTAAAGCAATGACCTTGAAATATCAGTTCCTCATCTGAGTTCTTACATAAACTGACTTGGTCTTGTACATGGGTAACCGCTCCTAAATGCAGCTTTCATGCTATCTAGAACATTCATAGCGTCTTGCAGATACGGAATGATGTATACATCTACCCTACAGGGTCCCTTTATCAAGCTAGGTGGCATAAAAGTATCTATCATCTCATGATTTTTTACTGGTTGACATGGTACTATATAATTACATATGGTACTATACAATTATATATGGTACTATACAATTTTTTCCAAGCTAGGGCTATAATTATCTATTGCAATTTTTCCACCTTCATAATAAAACACTCCATATACGCCATGCGTGCAGAACGAGCCATTGCTTTTTTTATTTTTTGTCAAAGCAGTTGTATGAGGACATTGTGTGGATAGGATTTGTTTTGAACCCCCATCCACTACACTGCCATGTTATCTCGCAGCGGGATAGCCGCTTGCAATTGCTGACACGGTTATCCAGCTCACCCCACATTGCAAAACCCAGCGTTTTGGTAGCAGAATAAAAATCTGAGTTTTACAGTAGCAGCAAAGTGAATGAGATTCTGGCTAATCCCATCTACACATTGCTGGAAAAAAATTCTGTGTAAAAACTATGTCTTTCAAAAACACAGCATGTCTGCCTTTTTTTCTGCAGGGTCCTTAGCCCTAAACAGCCTTTTCGCCTATTCACAATCACTAGTGTATAGTTAGCTGTAATGCTTTTCTTTTATGTATCACTATGTTTTTTGGGGTTTGCTCAAAAATCAGAGTATTCGGGGAAAGCCAATGCAAGCATAGGGAGAATATACAAATGCCATATAGAAGTTGCTGCTGGTCAGATATGGGATCAGAACTTTAACTATCTATCCATAAATCTAAATTTTCCTGGAATTTAATTCTGAATAATTTTGCAGGATTTGAAAAACTGGGTGACAACCCTTATATGAATTGTAATAGTCGGATGCCAATCTGTAGCAATACAGAATAAGGCAAAAATACACGTAGGCTGAGCCCCCACACTGTGGAAATGCAGCTTTTTTTGTTGCAGATTTTGCTGCGGCTTTTTGAGCCAAAGCCAAGAATGGCTACAAAAGGAATGGAAATATATAGGAAGTTCTTATACTTCTCTCTCCTGTTCAATCCACTCCTGACTTTGGCTCAAAAAACTGAAGCAAAACCTGCAACAAAAAAAGCTGCGTTTCCGCAATGTGGGGCCTCAGCCTAAAAGTCTTTAGGAAAACTGAGTGACTTATGTTTTCAGGTACTTTTCTGATCTTAGAGTTAAATGCTTTTAACTGTAAAGTACATTTCCATAAATCCTAACTAGCCCAGACCCCGTCTCCACACAGCAGTGGGAGAGATCTAGAAGTGGTGACAGGTTGGACAGCCTCCTCCTGAGAATCTTTCTGCTATGTAAAATTCTCTAAGATGAAACAGAAGGATCAACTGAGGATATAAAAGAATGGAAACAGAGCAACAAGATGTTTCCTACATTATATCACAGATATGTGATGGCTATATGGTATATGGTGCAATCTCTATTACTTAGCTGTGCAGTTATATATGTATAAGGATGATTTAGGCTCCAAACACATGAGAACGTTGTCTGCCCAGAACCTGCATGGCTTCAGAAAGTCCACCTGGGTACTACCATATGGTACCTCCATGTATCATTATATTGTGCGGTGATTCTTAAGCAGAAAAATCTCTATATGCCTACCTATGCAACCTATAATGGAATCCTATTGAAGTGCAGTTGAGACTAAAATAGAGTTATGTTCTCGGTGGTGTGGCGAGGATCCAGTAGGTGGCACTGCCTCAGCTGCAGTCATAGCTAACACAGCCTCCATATCCATGTGTTGTTGCAGTGTGGTCCAAGTATATAACTAAATATGCTTTCCTAAACGCAACCCTAACCCGCCTGGTTTGGTATGGACACGGAGGTGGTCAGGACACTGGAACCAAAACAGCTCAACCTACTGGATCCCCATCAGGCCAAGGGAACCTACTTTTAGCTGCTCGCATCTACTATGGAGGCACATTATGGGTCCACAGACTTCTATGGGTATGGCATGATGGCTGTGTAACCCAGTAGGTTGTTGAGAGTCTTAATACTCCCCAGTGTGTGCATAAGTAGAGACGTCCACAGTGGCCACCGAGAAGCTCCATATAACTCAGTGGTGCAGTAAGGCGACTGCATACAGTACTGTGCAAAAGTTTTAGGAAAGTGTGGAAAAATGCTGCAGTATAAGAATACTTTTACAATAGAAATAATCATTTATTTTTGTCACTTAACAAAAGTGAACGAATAAAAGAGAACTCTGAATCCTATCAATATCTGGTGTGACCACCCTTTGCCTTCTATCAGCTCTTCTAGGTACACTTGCAGACACATTTAGGGCCCTGCAAGCCCGATGTACTAGGACAAGTTCACATGTGGCTTATTTCTTGCAGAAATTTGCTATTCGTTGCTACCTCTGCTGCCCCCAAGCCTACACCAATTCACATCCGACAAGTTACCATACATCCTATAAAAAGTCTAAACCCATCCAATACATTCTCTGAATGATGAAAAAGGGTTTCCATATGTGCCATTCAACTGTTGGTGATCCAATGCCAAAAAACCATTAGATCTAAGGCCAGATTAAGAATAACCCCCATCCGTGCAATGACACATCTACAGCTGAAGCGTGTTTATCCCAACAGGCCCTCTTATTAACATCTGTTCCTTATTACGAGTCCAGGATGTCAGAGTCATTTACCCTTGGAGTGCTGGTTACGGTATCAGTCTATACAGTTTACTTTATCACCCCCATTATTTGGTATGTGAAGATATTCGGTAGCTGATCTGCCATATGTCATGTGGCAAATAACTCTATACCTGGGCAGTGTACAGAAGACTTGACAAAGTGCTCCACCCAGTGGCCAGTACTTGTAATATCTCCTGTTAATAATTCTCATTGGATCGGAATAAATAACAGTTTTATAAAAAAAAAAAAAAAGAAAACCTTTCTATTTATTTTGTATCCATGTTAGAATAGTTTATGAGATTAATAATAATAATAATATAATATATTTTATTTATAATATTTACATTTTATTTATATTGCTTACACATTCAAAAATAAAAATCTACATTTTTGGAGTTTCTCAGAACCGTAGATACGTGAGATAAAGTAGTGACAATTCTCTTTGTAATTCCACCACATTCTCTACAATGGCTGACTGCAGAAAGCAATAGCTTGCATTCAGTGCTATATAGAACAAAGTTTATTTTTCCTTTATATAGTGCCATTGACTGTAGTGCAGCATTAGAGACAGGACTGTATATACACTATGTACTTGTATTATGTATTGATATTATATCATTTATTTCACCATTCCACCAATACTGGATCATTGAAAACAAACAAATAGTATAAAATAATAAAAATATTAAAATAAGTATTATTTTAGGAATTAATAAGAAAAATGTATAATGTTGCTAGAGCCAGAGAGTTAAAAATGATCTCCCCGCCACCCCGGGCCAGGACAGCTGGTCTTAGAAAGTGATATATTACTGTCTGCTTTATTCTTTTTTAAACATTACCATCTGTTGGGGCAAAAGAATGGCCAGGCCCTTTTAACCCTTCTCACTCCGGGCGGGCCATCTGGATTGTGATCCCTTAGATGACGTCAATATGTTGTCTGTCTCTGCACGGATTATGCGGTCTCTTGAGGAGCATGTGCCAACAGAGCTTACAATTGAATGCTTATAATTTCTTTGCGTTATCCGGATGATTTCTCGCTGCAGTAAAATACGGTGCGCGGAAGGAAATTTTAGAGGCTTACACGTCACCTAAAGCATTCAAGTATCCCTTTGCTCCACTACATCACCTGCCATTCCTCCCTGCCCCCCCTCACTGCCCGCTCCTTGTAAGGCCTCAGAGCTAAGATCTGCAGAGCTGGCAAGATACCCCTGCTGGCGGCCCTTGTGTCACTGTCCGTCACCACAAGACGCATATGTCCCTAATGTCTCAGCATCTCCTTAAACTGCCCCTTCCAAAAACTCCACATATGCCTTAGGAGAGACGTTACTAAGTTTAACATTGGGGAGATCAAAACAGGCTCTTGGTGTGAAGCATTCTGGGCGTGCAGCTAAAGACTTAAAGCTTCTCATAAGAAAGACCTTGCAATGTGTTGTGTTTTTGAGCCCGTGAATATACCCCCATGAATATATATCCCATGTATACACATTTATAGCAGTGGGTTTCTATTATATATGTATTATCTGGTGCCTATAGTGTAGCGCAAACATATTCTGTAGAGCAGCACAGCTCTCACCTATCTCACACACAATAAAGGCAATTTAATAAGAAGTCTATTCAGAGATTATCAGTGCATTTGTCATAGTGGGACACGACTGAAGAAGCCACAGGAAACCGCACAAGTAAAGTGACATCTTACAAAACTCAGCGCAGGCGTTGTTAGTGGTCAAACGTAAATCCACATCCCCCATTGCTACAAAGTAGTGGCGCTAAACACATACATATTATATATAAGAGCCCTCGCATAAAGCAATGCCCTGTAGCGTACAGGATCCTATTAGGATACACAGAGATATAATACGGACCAGGGGCCTAGCTATAGGGGGTGAAGGTAGCGATCGCTACTGGGGCTGAAGCCTCAAGGGACTCAATGGCCTCCCTGCAACATAAGAAGAGTATTACAGGTAGCCAGTATTAATAATACTCATGCTAGGTAGGGGTCCCATTACCTATTTTGCATTGGGGCCGTGACCTGTAAGTTACACCTCTAAGGTAGAAGGTGAGAAAACACCGCTACGAATTTCTCCTGTAAAATGTGTTTCACGTTTAAGGTTATATTCACATCTGCGTTGTTATTTTGGTTCCATTATAGGGATGAAAAACCGAATAAATGGTGACGAATCCATTACAGGACAGACACCAATGGCAACCGACAGACCCCACTCGCTATAATAGTGTTTGTCAACTTTTCATCATGGTGTCCGTCATTTACTGAGCATTATATTTTATGGAATCTGTGATGGAGCACCTGAGGCAGTTGTGAACATAGCCTAAGAGACTCCAATTCTTTATCAGACTAAGGCTGAGGCCCCACATTGTGGAAACGCAGCTTTTATTTGTTGCAGATTTTGTTGCGTTTTTTTGAGCCAAAGCCAGGAGTGTATTGAGCAGAAAGTAGAAGTATAAGAACTTCCTATATATTTCCCATTCCTTTTGTAGCCATTCTTGGCGTTGGCTCAAAAAAACGCAACAAAATCTACAACAAAAAAAGCTGCGTTTCCGCAACGTGGGGCCTTAGCCTCATAGTAATACCTGGATGGTTGGTCTGAGGCTGAAATGTTCATTCAGAGCAGCTCAGACCTATCCAGGTATTACTATATGTAATATGCTGACCTGATTTGACCTACTGTAGTTCACCATATTTGTCTATGTCTAGTAAGTTACCCTAGGAGTGAATGGAGCCTTTGTGCGCAGGTTGTAGACGCAGCAGTCAAATCCTACTTCTTGGGACCCCACAATTCACCCAAGCAAGAAAGGAATATAAAACGATGAAATGGAACAATTGCCCAATTTAGTCACACTATGATGTCATCATGAAAAACAGAGATGTGAAGACATTTGCTATCATTTCCTATAAGGTAGCGGGCCCACTTTGTGTGCACCAAGTCCAAGGCACGCTATCATGGGGGTGGTCAAAAGTGCAAAAGGGGAGTTTTTGTGCACTTTACTAAAAATACATTAAAGGGATTTGCGGGACTGATCTATTGATGACTTATTCTTAGGAGAGGTCATCAATCTTAGATTGGTGGGGGCCGACAGCTGGCACCCCTATCAGTCAGCTGTTTGAAGGGGCTGGGGCACTTGGGTGAGGGCTGTGACCTCTTCATTGTATACTAGGTGCAATGTGCAGATATTATTAGGCCAGCTTTCTTGAATATAAGGCATAAAATGTTACAATTGTTTTTAAAAATCGGGATTAAAAAATGCACCTTTTTAATTTCTGCACCGTACTGAAAAGGGGGGTGTAGCAAGGGCGTGCAGATTATCATCATTTACACCTGAAATCTGGAGTAAAGGATGCAGGAAATGTACACCAGCCCGGAGGAGGATACGCCACATTTATGATGATTTATCATATATGATGTGTACCTACCAGTCTCTGAAGACTGGTATTAGTATTGCCAGTCTTAGTAAATCTGCCCCATTCTGTAGTGGCTACACCTGGTATTGCAGCTCAGTCTCATTCACTAAGAAGTGAACACCCAAGGACAATGGCCCCTTCCAACAGATTTTGTGTTAGCATCTTATATAGTATTTTCCTTTGATTCTTCCACACTTTTCTATTATCATGGGCTGATACAGAATACCTAATAATCTGGCACCTATCCCGAGATTAACTGTTTCATGACATGTAGTACAGGACAGATATTAATATGTCCATGCGACAATTTAGTAAATGTATTAATGAAAACCAATTGATCATCTCCAAAAAGAGACATTTCAGGACCAACAGATTTTGGTCAAAAGTAGGGACAGACCCTCTGAAAATGGGACACTTGAGAAGCCTCTCTACTTGCAATGAACCTCTGCTTGTAATAATCTGAAATGTAGCCCTTTCTGGTAAAGAATGGGTTACACGAAGCAGAACATGATAGCCTGCGTGCATAGCTGTGCCTATAAGGAAGCTCACTGAGAGAGTTAATGTGACAGCTGAGTCAGTGAGGTCATGGATGAAGTCATTGTGTGCAGGGTGGAGGCCTCCAGATGTGTGTATGTGGCTCTACATCCAAAATTGTCCTAAGCTGCTCATCCTGTGATACATCAGATATAACACTGGTAATAATACAGTTTATCCGGTGACCTGGGGCCACAGGCACATTTCCTGTATAGCTCAGCACAGGATCCTCCCTTACTTGAGTGCACCGGAAAGCCTCATGTATGATGTCACTACTGGCTGCCATATACCTATGGGCTCTTGTATGGACTTATGAATTAAACAGCTTGCACCATTACAAGTCCTGACTGGTTCTCTTATATCACACTTATACATAGCCCTGACATACTCTGCGCTGATGGACCCAATGTAGGCGTAAAACAATGCGAGTAGATAATGGAAAATATTCGTCAATGAGATCTTCTCGCCAAAATTCTGCAGCCCTGATGACTTGTTTCTAACACATTTGAGGTTTTACATAGGACTGCTGCTCTATTATTACTCACGGGGTAGTGGAACCACAATGCACACCTTAAGTGATGAAATAACCAACTCAGCTCTGCTACATCCATGTTACCTCTCATACGATTACCTGTTATCTCTTCAGTATTATGACAGATCTAGTTTCTTTTTTTTTTTTCTGCAGCATTTTTAGCTGCGTTTCGCAACGTGGGGCCTTAGCCTCAAGGAGTTTCCCAGGGCTATGATATTGATGACCTGTCCTTGGGATGGGTCATTAATATCAGAATAGTGAGGGCCCAACATCTGTAACCAGCTGATCGAAGAGGCTAAGCTGTTTTGATAAGTGCTTACCAAGCACAGCACCATACATTGTATAGTGGTTGTGCTTGGTATTGCAGTTCAGCCCCATTCATTTGAATGGGACTGAGCTGCAGCATGACCAGGTAATGAATAGACGTGACATTGATACCCTGAGAAGAGGATGTAGAGCTCACTCAAGCACCACAGACTCTTTAACCCCTTCCTACCACAGCCCACACCACATTTTTCAGTTTTGCATTTTCGTTATTTACTTCCCACCATCTGAAAGCCATAACTTTTTTACGTTTTTCTGTTCACAGAGCCGTACCAGGGCTTACTTTATAATGGTGCTATTTTATATTTCTTACAATGTACAGGGAAACTGGGAAAAAATTCAGAATGGGGTAGAATTTTTCTGGCATTTACTGTGCGTTAAAAACAACATGTTACCTATATTCTGCATGTTGGTATGATCGTTGCAATACTGAATTAATATATTATTATTATGCTTACTTATTTATCGCCATCATATTCCGCAGCACTTTACAGACATTGTGGTCACTGTCCCATATAGGGCTCACAATCTACATTCCCTACCAGTATGTCTTTGGAGTGTGGGAGGAAACCGGAGTACCCGGAGGAAACCCACGCAAACACAGGGAGAACATATAGTTTTTGGCCAATTTTTTTTTCCCAGCTACAGTGTTCGCCTTACACTAGATTCGCACTTGCGATATCTCAATTATTATGGTCCGTTGGAGGACAAGAACAATGGAGAAACGGACCGATAAAATAGTGCTAACACATTATAGTCAATGGGGTCCGTCCTTTTAACCCTCCACCAATTTTTAGGTGGACATTGCCTGACCTGGAAAAATCTTTAAGCTCCTAGGTCTCTATGCAAAATCTGGCAAAGAGTCTGGTTTTCCTTTGTTCTCAGCTATCTCTGGCTCCTACATAGAGAATGAATGGAGTGGCTGAGTACATGCTCGGCATGCCGCTCCATCAGGATGGAAGAACTGGACCGCCGTTCTCTGGATCACTGGGGGTCTTAGTGTTTGGAACCCCACTGATGATGAAGTTATCCCCCATCCTATCAATAGTGGATCTTCAAAACTTGGTAGAACCCCTTTAAGGTGCTAATACACATCAGATTAACATCAGTTAAGCTTGCCATTTTGGTGGGACCAGTCAACTATCTGACATATCTGATGTGTCCTAACTCTCCCTGAGGCTCATTCTAGGATTTTCAGGGGACATGAATGCTGCTTATTGCCGGGGCTGAATGCGAGTCCTGTAGTAATTATGAGACAACCCTTTAAAGGGATTTATATATGGTTTCCCTGGTGATTAATGCCCTTTAAGTGAAGTAGATAGTGGCTGTCATTGAATGGTACTTGTGGTCACACATATAGCATATATTTCTGTTGACCTGACTTTCCATTGACCATTATTAGTGCTTACAGTATTTGTCTGTCAGAGCTCACTGTACATTGACATGTGGCTTGAATGCATTTACGGTTTCATGTCTTCCATGTGACTCTTGTTTATCCCTTCATAGGTGACAATGGAAATGTTGCTCTGCTATGGAGTGAAAATGTCAGTTTCAGACTTGGATCGCTCTAAACAGTTTTTGACTTTCACACCGAACATAATACAATATATTCTTATATACTGAGAAAAAACCCCAGTGTAGAAATATGGCGTATATGACATATGCTGTGTGAAGGCCTAATGCACATTTTGTAATGAACATTTTCCTGTCATTTACATTCTTCTTCCACTTCGGCCCCCTTATCACCCAGTCCATTTCGGCGCACTCATTTCCGTCAGTCCAGATATTGGCTTTGTGACGTTTATCTGATAAAGATTCCTCAGACATCCGGATGAGAAACATTATAGCAGATAACATACATTTATATATCCTGATAATTCTATATCTCGTGGGGTTATCAGTGGCCCAATGTCTGATTAAACCTCTCAGCTTATTCTTTGGGCACATATTGCTAATAAAATGGGTTATCTGGCCATAGTGGCTGCTACGGGACCCACAATCATATAGCCACTGCTACTTTTTTTTATTTTTTTCTAATTAGGCCGTTACCTGCTGGAATAACCCCAACAGGTAACAGGCCCAATTTACCTACCGATCCCCACTTCTGTCCACGGCCGCCTCCGCTTCCCCTTCTGCCCTCGAGGGGGAACTGTGCGTCCCATATCATGTCATATCATAAACAGCAGCAAGATGTCACTGACAGTCATGTGCTAAGGGATGCACGGGGCCACCTGGAGGGCTGAAAGATAAGTGGGCCTGTTGGGCAAGTCACAAGGTTCGCCTGGTGGTTTCATTTGGACTGAATACTCTCAAATGGAAACTGCTATCATTATACTCGGGGGTCTAATCAGACCCCCGAGTATAATGATCGGAGGCTCAGGGGAGGTGATCAAACATAAAAAAACAGTGTAACTCACCTCTCCTGGCTCCGGTGCAACTCACTGCTGTCTTCAGGCCTCTTGAATGAAGTCTCAGACATCACATGGGCCATGACGCCGGCATAACCCACATCTGTGATGTCATTGAAGAGGGCTGAAGATCCGCATCAGAGCCTGAAGTTGAATTTTTCAGCTAGGAAAACTTCCGCTGTGTCAACAAACCCTAAAGGTATGTTCATACAGAGTTTTTTGCAGGCAGATTTTGAGGTGGAATCTCTCCCATTCATTTCAATGAGTCAGTATCAGATATTTTTTTCCTCTAGTTAACTTTTCATGGATAAAAAGAAGCGTCATGACCTATCTTCAGGTGGATGGATCTGAAAAGTTGTCACAGGAAATCTGGTCCAGATAAGGGGGTGGTCCGTAAGAGGTGGTTTTTGGAGAGATTTTACAGTATTCCTAAGTAATAATGCAATAGACTGTACTGCGATACTGTGCCTAAATATAAGTGCTATATGATGTACAGATCCCCTTGCACATTATTTTCCCCTACATACAGCCCTGTGTATAGCATCTACAAGAGTACCACAGCTTTGAAACTACGCATGAGTCTAGTATGGGGACAGTAGAGTTTTTAGAGGTAAGTGTTATAAGTGTGACCAGGATAAGGATATGTTTACAGTACAGACATCTCCTTTGGTACAGTTTTTTTGGTAGTTATTTGTAGCCATCATAGGAAATGCATCTTTCCATTTAAGAAAAAAAAAACAAAGCTTAAATTGTGTCAGAAAACACAACAAAAAATGACTACATAAACCCTTTTTTGTGATTTATGACTCAGTCGATGTAGGTTCAATAGAACCAGTCCCTAAACCTTTACAAATTCAAGTAAGGCCAGACTTAGGGCCTAGGGAGAGGCCACCATGACGGGGTTTGAGCCAGACTGAAACTGACTGGGGCCTGGAGAATATGGGGGTGTAGTTAGGCGGGTGGGTGGGGGGGGTAGCAATGATGATAGAGTTTAAAAGAAAAAAGCCTGGGAAAACCAATGGCCATTACATGGAGCGAACTGAAGAGGGAAATCTCTCACCCTCCTTTTTCTACTATGTCGGGTCGGTTGAGGATTTTTGGTGATTAAGTTTGAGCATTGGATGGTTCATGGGCCAGCAGTTTTGGGGAGAGTTTTGCAGCATGGGGTAAGGTGACTCAGGGTCTACGAGGTTGTGGGGTGATGCTGGTAAAGCACTGGACCACCCAACAACTATCACTTTTAAAGGGGCATTTCGTCACCCTGGTGGGGCGTGTAGGTACCTTCGAACTAGGCGAATGGCTGGAGGTAAATACAAAGGAATTGTTCGGCCACATCTGGTGCCTCCGAGGACCCACTTTGTCTGGCATAGAAACATTGGGTGTTTTAAGGTTGTTTACAGGAGCTCACTGTTACATGAGGGCAGAGGCGTAACTTGAAGCTCCTGGGCCCCATTGAAAAATCTGTAATGGGTCCATTTCCTGCATTGTTGCATTTAGAATAGTGGTATTTTTCATGTGGCACTGCATTCCCTATAACTAGGCCTGTGGGTGAGGGCTTGATTCAGAATGGTATTATATATAATCTATGTATGTAATATATGTTAATAAATATCTGCTGTGGCCAATTCATTCCATCCAAAGGTGTCCTGCTTTTATTTATGGGTCATTTAGGTAGGGTTGGTGTTAAAATGGAAGGACTGGACAATAACACGTCATGGGATGACCAAAGTGATGTTACTTTTAAGATTCGGTTAGAAATAAGAGTGACATTTCACAGAGACAGGAAAAGGTTTACTTCCTTTAAGATCTTTTCTAGTTCTAGTAATGTAAATGTCAGCAGAAAAAGTGTTATCCACCTCCGTGACCTGTAGCAATGACCCCATTGTGGCCTTGCAGGAGTATAACATGCCCCATAATATGACCCCATAGTGTAACGTCTCCTTTAATAATACCCCCTTCTTATAATGTTCCTCTAAATATGTGCTCACAGTATAAAGACCCCCTGAATATACCCCACAGTATAATGTCCTATAATGTCCGACTGTCCCGCTGAATCTAGGACAGTTGGGAGGAATGATGTAATACGTCCCATTGCGGTAACTGGATCCCCTCTGTACTTACAGCATGTTTTATAGTGAATAATCTAATATTAAAAGCATATGTATGAAGCATGGCCATGTAAGATCCATCTTTAATCTGTATTAGACTATAGATTCAATAGGAAACAACTTCATTGAAATACAGTACTCATAAAACCTGATCTGAATTTGATCTGAGGAATTCGCTCATATGGAAAACTGAGGTAAATGTATCACACAAAATGGCTGCCTTAACCACAAACAAACTTACAGATTATAAAATGGATTCTGCAGTTTGGAAACCCCTTTTCATACCCCCTGTTAGGTAATTCTGGGTTAGTCCTCTGTTCTAGGATCTCCAGAGTTGAGAGCAATTCAAAGAGCGCCTCTCACTGTGGAGCCTGTCCAGTCCCGTATTACACAGGGAACCAATACATGTGAATGGGCACCTTGTAATACTTAATTTGCCCAGTGGTGGCACTGCAGAGAAAGTGTACATTTATTGTGAGGCTTCCCCACAAAGAATAGCTGTTTTCTGGGGGTGGGGAACACATGAGATCTGCTTTCTGTCATGAAAGCCTTCTACATTCTATCACGTAGAAATAGTATAAAGCTGAGGACCCCTTTAATAAGAACAAGGATGAAACCTGTATACAGCAAATATATTTTTTAATTGGGCATCTGATACTCCAGATATACTGCAAGATAGATAGATAGATAGATAGATAGATAGATGTTAAAGCGGTTTTCCAGGCAAACTGGAAATTCCAGGGGAAAAGGGGGCTCACAGGAGTTGAGAAAACTGCTGAGTATCAGTGAGGTATGAGCAGTGACATCATCAGTACACACCATGTGACCATTGAGGTCAGTTAATGGCCACAGTGGATATCTGCATAGGATGGAATGGGGAACCCAACACCATAACAGACTGAGGATAGGTCAGTATACAGTTTGCCTGGAAAACCCCTTTAATATGAAGAACTGAATTTATCATTAGATTCCTTATTTAGTGCAGAGACTCCTTGATCATAATACATCTGTGACAGGGGCCCTTCCTTTCTTGAGCCATTTATAATACTGGTGTCTTATATAGCCATGGGACCTTCAGGCTACATCATGAACTAGGCCCTTGGTGTGACTACATAGATAGATAGATAGATAGATAGATAGCACTTGGATAAAAATTCACTGGTTTATTTTTTAAAGGCTTGCTGCCATTTTTTCCTTTATTAGATAGATAGATAGATAGATAGATAGATAGATAGATAGATAGACAGATATCAGAGCAGCACAAGTGAAACACAATGGTGGGTGCAATATTCCTGGGTTCTAGCAAATGTTCCCATGTAGTTAAAAAAAATGGGCAGCACTCCAATAATATAAAGATACTGTGGATTTTTATTCCATTAGTGACGTTTTGGTTCACTAAGTTTCTTTAATCAACTGAAACATTGCTAATGGAATAAAGATTCACAGTACCTTTATTTTGTTGGAGTGCCGCCCATTTTTTGCTTTAAATATATAGACAGATACACAGCAGGAGGTAGATAGATGAGATAGATAGATAGATAGATAGATAGATATGAGGTAGATAGATAGATAGATAGATAGATAGATGAGATAGATATATATGAGGTAGATAGATGAGATAGATAGATAGATAGATAGATAGATAGATAGATAGATATGAGGTAGATAGATGAGATAGATAGATAGATAGATAGATATGAGATAGGTAGATAGATATGAGGTAGATAGATATGACATAGATAGATAGATAGATATGAGATAGATAGATAGATATGAGAAAGATAGATAGATAGATAGATAGATAGATAGATAGATCATTAGATCAATCTGTAACATTTTTGTGTTCTAGACATACTTCTCCAGACGTTCCAAAAAATATGTATAAATATCATTTAAGTGGGACTCTTACTTTTACACTTCATGTAACCACAATTCATATATGAAGAACATTGTAACACCCCATGTCTGAGCTCTGCCCAAATTCCTTGAGCACCTGTTAATAGAATATCACCATAGTTTGTGGCCGGCCATTAATACTTATTGTCTACAGGGCAAGGGACAGGGCATGAAAAATAAGTTTCTGAGTATTAGGAAAATATATATATTCAGAATATATAAGAAACAGTTTTTTTAGTGCACTTATTTTTTCCCATGGGTGAAAAACATACATTACATTTTAATATTTTGGAATAGTGTCTTGTTTTGTCAGGACCACATGGAAATATCACATTGAGCTCAGCTGTTCCATACACAAGTGGCAGAAGTCTGTGCTTGTGGTAGATCTATGCGTTGGCGCTTTCCATGAAGAGCATTTGGAATTGCTTTCATTCCTTTGTCATCTAACATCCGACACATCCAGATTATAATCGTCTGGATGCGGTTCCCCTAAATCTGGCACAGCACATCACCCAGGCCTGAAATTCAGTATGCAGATGTAGCAGTGCTGAGCTTGTTCATCCATATCATATTACAATACATTGTCTGTGCTATCAGGCTTTCACCATGCACAAAAGATGCAGCCTGAAAAAGTTGAATGACAAATTCAGCTCTGCTACATCTGTAGCAGAATTATGGCAGCCGTGCTCGGTATCATTGTATGAATTCTTATCACGGCCAAACAAAGGTAAAGTCTTTTTTTTTTCTCACCTTTGGGTCTCCTCCAATTTTTCTTCGAATGTCTGCTCCTCCTCACAAGCGTCTTGTCTCTGTGTGTCCTCATTGTCTGACATCTTGTCCTGTCACAGTCAGCGTGTCGCTGTGTAGCAGTGTCAGGCTGTGTGTGAGGGTGTGGCAGGGTGCACGCGTCTTACAATATGATCCAGATGTGTGTGATAGGGGTGTTTGCAAAATTGATTTCTTTTTTACGTGCAGCCAGCAGCGGGGTGTGCCTGTTGTATAGCTGTGTAAGACTCTGCCCTCGATGTATTGTCTCCCTCCTTGACTCCTTTCTTAGGATACTGCTGAGCGTATGCGTCGTGTTATACCACACAGCAAATCTCTCCCTTCTTCTTTCCTGTGTTGTGTCACATTGTGTAGGCTCCTTCTCCCCCCACCATCGTACCATTCTACAGGATGTGGTTTGTGGACATATTACACTTCTGTATTTCATATTGCACAGCTCACAGGATGCAAATCAGCCAGATACATAGACCTAATTGACAAGCCGGATAATTCTGTGCAGATTTTATGTAGAATACAATCTGCAGCTCTGCTATCTTGATTTTTTTCTAGCCAGTTTTTACATAGCAGGGACATGTCATGCATGCTGTAAAAACACGTATACAGGCTGCAGAGCTTTCTGCACAAGGTTAGCTATGCACATTACTGTCATTTCCTGTCTCAGAATCCTGCATCTTCTTGCACTGAATATAAGCCTATTGTTGTTTTCTTCTGCCATCACATGCAGACATTTATATAGAAAATATATAAAATGAGAAATTTCACCACGTAACAAGGAAATGAGGACCCACAGCGAAAAAGATCAGCATTAAAAGAGAACTTTGATTTTGTTATATGGCTGCTTCTCTTTTAGGTTGGTTTCACAAACAGCAATAAATAAATAAAATACCTTTTTTGTTGTATTTTATTGCATTTTTTAATTGCAAGTTTTGTTATGTTATTTTTTAGGCAAAGCTGTAACTACCTACCATGTTCTATCTATAATATTGGTGTCTTCTTATGCTGGAGACCTGCGAGCCAGCGGACTGTATAAACCAGCCGGCTCTTGACCGGCCATGGGGAGGATACATGCCCACCGTGGACACGGTGGCTGGCATTCGGTGACACGTCATGTAGGTCGACATGGGGTAACAAGGTTCTGCTGATATATTATAATTTATTTAATAAAGCTGTGGCCGACCCCCACAATTTTACCCACAAGATCGGTGTCTGTGTTTTATTTGTTATTAAGTTAAGGGTTGGTGCTGGAGGGAGGGAGTGTTTTAAGTGACCATTATGGTCGGTCTTTGGATCCTTCCAAGGCCCCGTAGTGAATGCTACCTCTACACCCCCTATATCTACACTCCTGTCTGTAGTCTGTAGTGCAATATGAAATTAATTAAATACAATGGCCTTATTTACTAAGGCGGATGCACGAAGGAAGGACCCAAAAATGGGTCTCAACTTGGCACATTTTTGGTCCGCTGTGGCACATCTCAGCCCCTTCTGGACGTCCACAGTGAGTACAGTGGGGCAGTTATCTAGCCACCTGGGTCACGGGTGCCTTGGTCTACTGGATTTACTATAACCCATGCCAGAAAACTGACATGAGTTATGTCCTGACTGGCGTAGATTTGCGATCAGTTGCACCTACATGAGCAGGAATTACTAAAAGGCCAGAGCTTTTTCTTATGGGATGATTCACAAATATAGCTTATTAGATCTATTCAGTGTCGGACTGGGATGTCTAGGGCCCACCAGTGGAATTGTTTCTAGGGGCCCACCATCAGGACCCCTGCAGATCAGCGGTACCGAGACAGGGCGGCTAAAGGTAATAACATGCTGGGAGCCATGCTGCTCAACCACTATACCATGTGCACCACTGCAGTACCTAAACCTACTGCTACACCTTGTATGGCAAGTAAGTAGCGTGGCTCCAAGAATTGTTACCTTTACCTGTAGCCGCACTGTCCTGGAAAAGCTGATCTGCAGAGGTCCTGGCTGTTATATCATCTCAGATGTAATATTGATGGCCTATCCTAAGGACAGGCCATCAATATTAGAAAGATGGATAAATCCTTTAAAGAGGTTGTCCAGGCATTGGAGCAACCAATGTGGCTGACACATGGCTCCATCAGCTGTTCAGAGCCACTTCCGGAGCCCGTTCTGTACACAACACAGGACCGGAAGCAGAAAGCTCCATCCACTGTATAGCAGCCCGGCGCCTTCACTGCAGCTCAGCTCCTACTGACTTCAATAAGTGCTGAGATACAGTGAAGGTGCCCGGCCCCTATACAGTGGACAGAGCTTTCTGCTTCTGGCCCTGTATTGTGTACAGTACGGGCATCAGAAGTGGCTCCATACAGCTGATCGGTCTGGGGGTTAGCCCCCTACAGATCAGGTATCTATGGCCTATCCTGAGGATAAACCATAACAAATTATGCCTGGACAACCCCTTTAATATACCCCCCAGGGCCCCCCCTAATGCGCCACACTTTAAAGAGGTTGTCCAGTATAATTTTTTTCTTTTTTAATAATTAGTCCGGGGGGAGGTGAATATCCCCCCCCCCCCCCCCCCCCCAAAAAAAAAAACACACTAAACATATTCACCTGTCTCCGGTGCTCCGGTGTCCTCCCAGCATGGTCCGGTCCTGCAGCTCCGCTATCTTCTTTTTTCCGGAAGTCCTCACTGGCTGTGACGTGCCAGGTCCCTTCTCTTAGGCCGCTGATTGGCCTCAGGGGTGACATCACAGGTAGTCACGTGCAGGGGGAACTTCAGCTGGAAGAAAACAACAGAACTGCAGGACCGAACCGCGCTGGAGACACTGGGGACAGGAGAGAAAGTTTGGGGGTTTTTTTGTTTTGTTTTTTTCACCTGCCCCGGCGTAATTTTAAAAAAAATGAAGGAGCCACTGTATGGAGTATAAGCTCCACAGTGGCCCCCGCAGTATTATAAGCTCCACAGTGGTCCCCACCCAGTATTATAAGCTCCACAGTGGCCCCCACCCAGTACTATAAGCTCCACAGTGGCCCCCACCCAGTATTATAAGCTCTACAGTGGCCCCCACCCAGTATTATAAGCTCTCTACAGTGGCCCCCACCCAGTATTATAAGCTCTCTACAGTGGCCCCCACCCAGTATTATAAGCTCTACAGTGGCCCCCACCCAGTATTATATGCTCCACAGTGGCCCGCACCCAGTATTATAAGCTCTACAGTGGCCCCCACCCAGTATTATATGCTCCACAGTGGCCCCCACCCAGTATTATAAGCTCCACAGTGGCCCCCACCCAGTATTATAAGCTCCACAGTGGCCCCCACCCAGTATTATAAGCTCCACAGTGGCCCCCACCCAGTATTATAAGCTCTACAGTGGCCCCCACCCAGTATTATATGCTCTCTACAGTGGCCCCCACCCAGTATTATATGCTCTCTACAGGGGCCCCCACCCAGTATTATATGCTCTCTACAGTGGCCCCCACCCAGTATTATATGCTCTCTACAGTGGCCCCCACCCAGTATTATATGCTCTCTACAGGGGCCCCCATCCAGTATTATAAGCTCCACAGTGGCCCCCATCCAGTATTATATGCGCCCAATAGCCCCACTCTGCTTCAGTGCTATTATTATACTCTGGGGTCTCCTCAGACCCCAGAGTATAATAATCGGAGGCCCAGGGGAAGTGATTAAAAATAACAAACATTCATACTCACCTTGCTTTACCTTTCCTTGGCATCCTCCCTCCAACCTGCTGTCTTCAGCGTCTTCAGGCCCTTTTCCGACGTCGCTGCTGAGACCTGTGATTGGGCCTCAGCGGTCACGTGGGGGCGCACTGACGTCATTACGCGGCCGCGCCCCATGTGACCGCTGGGGCCTAATCACAGGCCTCAGTCATGACAGAGGAGCGCCGGAGAGAACGCTGTGCCCAGGAGAGGTGAGAATATGTATTTATTATTTTCAGTCACCTCCCCCGGGCTGCCATCTATTGGAAAGGGGCCTGCAATATGCCAGGGCCCCTTTCCAATAACAGTATGTATAGCGGGTGGGGAACCAGGCTTTCCCCGACCGCTATCATAATGGTCCGGGGCCCGGCCATCTCCAGCTGGCCGCGGGTCCCATACCCTGATGAGCCCGGTCGCGGTCGCACCCCCTGCGACCGCGATCATTACGTCTCTGGTCAGGGGCCCGATCGGGATGGTCAGGATCCCGATCGGGCCCCCATGATATGAGGACTAATAGTCGGGGCTCGGGGCCCACCGGTGGATTCACCGGTTCCCCGGTGGGCCAGTCCGACCCTGGATCTATTGGATAATATGTCCTACATGGACATGCACAGGTCCTGTGTACATGACGGGTGTATGTGAAATATGTCAACCAGTAGCCAATCACTACCTGTCATGCTACGAAGCTGCAGCCATACAAGGCTCTGTTCGCAGCCAAAGCCAGGAGTGGATTGAACAGAAGAAGTATAAGAACTTCCTATATATTTTCCATTCCTTTTGTAGCCATTCTTGTCTTTGGCTCAAAAAACACAGCACAATCTGCCACAAAAACTGCACTTCTGCAATGTGTGGCCTTGGCCTAACACA
Organism: Leptodactylus fallax; assembly: GCA_947044405.1. Classification (NCBI taxonomy): domain Eukaryota; kingdom Metazoa; phylum Chordata; class Amphibia; order Anura; family Leptodactylidae; genus Leptodactylus; species Leptodactylus fallax. The sequence continues at coordinate 935,166 of CAMRHE010000412.1, forward strand.
GTGGACTAAACCTTCTAGACAAGATAGAGATTAGGGAAGGCCCTAGACACTTGGGGATAGGGACTACATGACAGGGGGGAGGATTAGGGAATGAAAGGGTTAAGTAATAAGGGAGTTTGAGCGGGAAAACTGGGGGAGGGATCAGAAGCATTAAAAGGGGATGCTGGGGTGAGTTTAAGGTCAGTCTGGCAATTTTAGCAGTAGGAAGTGGCCCGCCCGCCCTGTTTTTCAGTAATGGTGGTGTGCGTGATTGGCTGGGGGTTGGTAGGGGTTAGAGGCCTATCAGTCATTTTGTAGGACCTCATTGGTGGTATGGGGATCCTGGTGGGGAATGTGATAGCCTGGGAAATCCCCTAGTTGGTAAATTATAATCCAGAAGTGGTCCGGATCTTTATTGGGGCAAGTAAAAGAGTTTGGGGTAGGAGAAGTTCCTGATAATGGTAAGTTGGTCGGAGTGAGGCTATAGTCCTCCTCCCTGAATCATGTGCTTTTGATATGTTAGGGTATGTTTACACAGAGAAATTTGGCATTGATATTGAGGTGGATTCTGTCTTAAACTCAGTACCAAATTCCACCCTAATTCTGCCTCCTATTTTTTTTAATGGGAAGCAAAAATTAAAGCCGGATGATGTGTCCTGCTCGACTTTGCCACAGATTCCGGGACTGATTCGGAACCACAGAACCGGTGGCGCGAACCACTCCTCCAAATTAGGATCATTCAGCTAAGCCTAATCAATGGGGAAAAGCCTGGATGGAAACCTGAAGGTCTGCTTTAGCTCTCAAATTCCTCTTCAATTTCCACTATGCGAACATAAACTTAAAGAGGTTGTCCACGAATTTCGTAATCCCTGGAGGAAGCCAGGGTAGGGGAAACTTAAAAAAATGATACTCACTTGTCAATGTCACTCTGTCCTTGCTGCATGTGATTGACCTCAGCAGCCTAAGGAAAGGAACCAAGGACGCATGTGAGTCCTGTGGCAGGACTTCTACCAGCACAGGCGTACGCTGGATTGGACAACGGAGACAGACAACAGAGTGTTGGGGACAGATGAGTATAATTTTATTTTTACCCTTCCCCGGTGTGAAAGATCCTCAGTGCGCCAACACCGCTTTGGCCCACACCTGAGTCTTCTTTCATAAAAAAACACACTCACCGCCAGTGAGTGTTGGGTTCACAAGATAAATACAAGACAAGCTTTCTACATTTTATATATTTATTAACCCCTAAATGGGTCGGTATTAACATCTAACACATGCAGTTCAGAACAGATATGTAGATATATACAAGCATTAACAGTTACTAGTTACAAGATACAGTGCAATAAAATAAAAGGGAATAAAGGTGAAATGATTACTTTACCACACATCTCCTTGATGTGGTTCTGTAGTCCAACAATCACACATGCTCTGGTATGTGTGACTAACCAGTGGAGGCTTCTAGCAGCAGCATCACAGCCTGCATGCTCTTCACAGTATATTCCAATAGTCTCTCTGTAGTCTCATCAAAGTCAGCAGCAGCATTCCAGCCTGCATGCTCATCACAGCAGCCTCTCCTCATAGTAGCATCTCAGTAATAGTCTCTGGCACAGTATTCTCCTCTCAGGGGTAGTCTCACTCACTGACCTCTTACCTCATCTTTTATACCCTTGATGACACCACCCAAAATGAGGTCACCGGCGACAGCAAGTCTGATTGATTAACGCACTCAAGTCACAATTCTTTGTATGGAGATGTGACCAAGTGGAATGATACAATGTTATCAGCCATATCTGATCTAACAGCCCAGACTGAACAATGCATGTTTCTTTGATCACACAGGTCTATGTAGGAATACAATAGAGCCATTCTGGGATGGATACAAAGCCCTATTGTCACAATGTTGCCACTACTGGCCATACACCTAGGATTATAGCTGCGCACATTATGAATACATGGAACTAAGAGAGAGGTACGCTACCCAGAGATCAAAATACAGCTTTGAGTTATAGCCATATTTAAGCGGAATCATCACACCCGGTCTCCTCCAGGGTTACCGAAATTCATGGACAACCCCTTCAAGCTCACAAAAATTAGCTAGATACCAATTTCATTCTCTTGATATAACTAACATGTTTTCATCTCATTTAATGACAGCGAGCAGAAACCTTGAAGATAATAAAGAATTAAACTATTATACGGTTATACATCACTTTATTATCCAATAATTAAAGCGACTGTCCAGCCCATTGACTTCATTTACATAACACTTCACTGCATTGTTTGTAGTAACCAGACTGACCCAAGTCCATCGTATAACCGGGAACTGAAAGTGTAGCAGTGAACCACATAAGTAGATGTAACAAACTACAACATTTATTACAAAACTCATGACTTTTATGGTGAATCATCAATCATCAGGGCTGGAGCCGCAGCAGTAAAGATATTTTATGTCCTGTCATTTATATATATAGCACAGATATACCATGCAGAGCACTAAGTCTGACCCTCTCTATATCAAGGCTCACAATATAATTTCCCTATCTCAAGCACTCACAGGGAGAAGAAACACAATGTGGCGCCAGCCACATGCTGGGCTGGTGGTGTCTTCCTTGTTCCCCTGTTATTGGCCTCATGATTTTGCAGATAAACCTGAAAAACCATATGGCAGTTAACAACCCAGTGTGCAGCCAACACCGAATTGTGTATTTTTACCCGTATATACTAACACTTACTAGTGGCGTAATGTCCTGTGGGCTCTGGTGCAAACTTTGAACTGGGCTCCTATCTTATCCCTATGGCATATTCTTAATAGGGTGATGCAGAGGGGTCCCATAGACTTGAAAAGGATACAACTATATTACCCACAACCGCTGTTATCAAGAATACGGTGAGTTAGCAGCGCAGCGCCTGGCATTTAAACAATGCTGGGATCTGTGCACAGCTGATCTGTGGGGTCCTAACAGTCAGACCCCCCCCCCCCCCCCGACCAAGCTAAAATTGATGGCCTAGTTTAATGATAGACCATGGATTTATTTTAAAAGGTGGATAACACCTTTAACCTTTTAAAGACCGAGACAATTTTCATTTTTGCATATCTGTTTTTTTCCTCCCCACCTTCCAAGAGCCAAAAGCTGGAAAAAAATTCTGAATGAAGGTAATGGAAAAAAAAATGCATTTGCGCCAATTTCTTATGGGTTTCATTTTTAAACTATGTGGTAAATATGACGTTACCTGTATTCTGTGGGTCAGTACGATCATGGTGATACCAAATGTATATAGTATTTGTAATGTTTTGATACCTTTTAAAAAATGAAAAACTTTGCAAAATAGAAAAAAAAAATTTGAGTTGCCATGTTCTGTCATCTGTAACTTTTTCATATTTACATGTATGGAGCTGGGTAAGGTGTCTTTTTATGCGAGACAAGATATAGTTTTTATTGATACTATTTGGGGGAAGTTCTGATGGTTTGATCACTTTTTATTCAAATTTTTTAGGAGGCAAAGTGTTGAAAAAAATCGCCATTTGGCTATTTTGATTTTTTTCCCCGCAAGGACGTTCACCGTATGGGAGAAATATTTTATATTTTAATAGTTCTGGCATTTCTGATCGCGGTAATCCCTAAAGTGTTTATGTTTATTATAGTTTATTTATTTTTATATGTGATCTAGGGAAAGGGGGTGATTTGAATTTTGTATTTTATGTGTTTTTTTATACTTTTAAAAACTTTTTTTTCTTTTTCTTTTAATTTTATTTTTAGACCCCCTAAGAGGAACCCAAGGGGGTCTGATCGCTCATACAATACACTGCAATACTAATGTATTGCAATATATAGTAAAATCCATTTCCTTCTAAAACATGCTGCCTATGGCAGCATGTAATAGAACTATGGTAATGACAAGCCTGGGAGCCTTCCATAGGCCCCTGGCTGTCATGGCAACCGATCGCCGCCCTCTGATGACGTTTTGGTAAAAGATGGTGTTGACCGTGGTGCCTGCGCACTTTAGATACCATGGTCATGTTTAGCCGCGGCATCTAAAGTGTTAGCAGCTGCAATCGGTGTTGGGCACCAATCGTAGCTGTTAGCAGCGGGTCCTGGCTGTATTATAATCGGCATCCGTTGTGTATGGATAGGGCTCAGCTCCTGACCTTGCAATGTAATTACAGTTTGTTCATTTCTATAGGACGAGGCTGTAATTACATTGCACGGCTGCTATAAAACGTACGTACTGCATATGGGATGCTATGTAAACAGTGAAGGGGTCACAATACTCACACAAGTTCTCACAAGGCCTCCAACCAAGGTAACACATGTGTACAACTGCAGAGGAGAATCCTGGACTGTGACTAGTTCAGTAGTGATGATGGCTTATGTGATGTCGAAACCCAGAAGTGTGCTCAGACAGTGTAACCTCGGAACTAGAGAAGTACACTTAATGAGGACAAGTGTCTCAATAGGTAGACCCACCATGTAAGTTGGTTATGGCCTCCACGCACAGTGTCACCCCTCTAGCTATGCCTTTATTTAGACCACTATTTCTTTCCACATGTTAAGGCACTCCGCTTTCTACCAAGTCACAGTCCCTATTTTCCCAAGTCACAGTCCCTTGAAAATAGCATCAAACAGCAAATACATCAGTTTTTTGGCATAAATTGAGTCACATTTCTGGAGCATTTAGTTTAGCTCCCACTATATTCTGTTAGTCTTGGGATCTAAGACCCTCATCTCCATAAACCCTACACAGAGAAGTAACTTGAAGCTTCTGGGCCCCAATGCAAAATCTATGATGGGACCCCACTTACCACTGGCTATAGATAATACTTGTATCTTTTTATGTTGTAGAGAGGCCTTTGGGCCTTCCAAGGCCTGGTAGTGATTGCTACCTCTGCACCCCTATAACTACACCTCTGGCCCTATAGCAGCCAAGGGTGTTTCCCTAAAGTACAATATACTATGTTCAGGTTTTGTGCAGCATCACTAGTGTTAGCCTTTCCTTTGCTTTCAGTGTAGAATGCACCGAGGCCTCTGCATAAATTTCATCAAGTATTGACAAGTTGATCTACTTCACCTCCATTTCCTTCTTACTTCTCACTAAGGCTCCTTCCACCCACTGATCACATTGATGCATCATATAGCTCTATATTATATTATACAATGTCATACATATCATAGTACAGTGGGATATAGTAGAAAATACAGGAGCTACAAGTACTCTACTAAATCAATTCTGTACTTTGTCAATCCTCCTGCCTAAGACTTTTTTTTTTAAAGTAAAGGAAGGAATTTCACATTAGTGAGACAGATATTTTGGACATTATACCAGTTCTTCATGGCTTTTTAATGACGCATTCGAGTGATAACATATTGATGAATGGACATACAGCATTGCAGCTGGAGATCTCCGCAGAAGGCCAAAACTATTACCCTGCCCAGGACCCCATTAAATCATGAGTCAGCTCTTCTTGGCACACATGTGTGTTGTACATGACTTCGATCAGCCCTAGCACTGTCTACATTATGCTTATGTTAGTACTGTTTCAGTACAGTATAATAACTTTGGATCAACCTGCAGGTGCCATGATCCTCTCAAAATAAGATGATCTATATCTTAAGGAATTAAAAACTTATTACAGGACAAACTAATGTAAATCAGGGGTATTAAGTAGGTTTTTGTGGTGCTCTGACTCTATTTGCATGCCTAGCTGTATTGGATATTTTGGGGTTCTGTCGGTCAATTATGCAGAAATTTATGTCATCATTTTCTTGTAATGGGCCTCATAATTCCTCAAAAATTCATTCCACATAAATTATTAAAAATTTCTGCTGAAAAGAAAAGGTACAAAATTCTGTTTTCATCATTTAATGGAAGATGGTTAAAAAAAAGAACTGGCTACTGACTAATCACCATGGTCTCGAGGGGTCTCAATATCACTACTAGCCTCCTAATCCCTAAATTTTACAAGGTAAGATGGCTATTGATCATCATTTTGATAACCAATTTACTAACTGCAATAGTTTCAGATATTTTCAAATAAATTTACTGATCTATGGTGGAATTGACATTTGCGAACACAGATACAAAATACACCTAACACAAGGGTATAGCTAGGGGGCAAGAAGGTCCCATGGCAGTAAGAGAGCGGGCGCTGTCCCAGCCAAATAGTGCTTATGTCAGGTCCAGAAATGCGGCCGCAAGTGAAGGAATACCTCTCGTCTGAAAGACTCATGATGTAAGAACTTGTGTCCAGGGATGTACGTAGCTATAGAGGGTACAGAGGTAGCCACCTCTAACTAGCCCTGAAGTCATCAGGAGGCCCAAAGACCTCTGTACAACATAAGAACACACCAGGGGCTTTAAGTTACACCTCTCCTTGTATCATATAATTCATTCTATCTACACCTATATCATTTTAGGCTGTGTTCACATAGATATACGTTGAAGGCCCCATTACAGATTCGGTAAAAAATGTCAGGCTCGATAGCAGTATTTTGCACAGTAAAATGAAGGACACCATTCCAGAAACCCAAAGGACTCCATTAAAATCAATAGGGTATTCTGGGCAGTTTGTGTGTCAGACTGGCACAGCCATTATTTTCACTGTTCTGTTCCTATCATGGAACAGAAATGATTCGCACAGATGTGAACAGAGCCTAAAACACTCTAACCATCTTGTGGATTTTGTAACTGCCATCCATTTAGATTCTTCTGAGATAGTAATGCGGCTATGACTCTGATGTGAGGAGACCTAACAGTTAAAATCTAAAAGCAGTCCTCACTCTGGTCTATATTTATGCTGTCACATCCCACCATCTTGGAAGATCCTTGTCTTTGAACATTTGTCATCAATGCCATGTAGGAGAAATTAACGTCTTTCCTTTCTTCATAATGTTGCCTGGCTCAATAGACGTTCCCTATACCAGTTCATAGAACCCATGGAGAAGAGGGAAGAAGCCGACCTGAGGCCACATAGTATATATCTTTAGGCCCTCAATTAAACACATTTTTTGTTTTCTTAAATGGGAAACCTAATAAAAAGTGGGTCACAAGATCTCGGTGGTAGAGTTTACTCCTCCAACACTTAGAGATTTCCATCATCAGACATCTCTCTACAGTGCCATTGGAATCAGTAAAGTTGTACTGAAAATATTAATCCAGAAATGTCCAGTAAAGGACATCTCTGAACGGAGTCAAATGGTTCTTAGAATGCCAAGACCATGATATGTCAGAAGATAATTTTTCAATATTTTTTTTAAAGAAGCCTCATCAGCTCTCCTAACATGTCTGTTTTAGTAAATACGTGTATTGCACATAAAGTAACATTTATTGAACATCTTTAATTATGACTTTGTACTGTTTCTCTGTTATTCCTCCTGGAAATGTATGAACAAACTGATAACTGTGTCTCTCTGCAGACATTCTCCAATCCGTGCTGTCAGTATCATGCTGTGTAGTAATACACCCATTTGACAAGGGGGAATGGTAACACCCAATTGCCAATTTATTCATAAGTTTCTAGGAGGAATAAAGAACTACAAGAAAATGTGCTCCAGTATTACAGTATATAAATATGTAAAAAACAGACACATCAAGAGGGCTAACAAGTCCTTTATACGTTAAAATATCTTTTCAATTTGTTTTTTTAAGGGAGTCTATCAGCAGCCCCCAGCATATCAACCAAGCACCGCAGATAGATAGATGATGGTCACTTAAATTAAACAGTTTCCTCCTTGCGAATCGTTCACCCATTGCAGAGATATTGACATTTTTGTTAATATGCAATTGAGCTATTTGGAGCCATTGAGGGTGTTGCTATTGTTATAAAAAGGTAAGCAGCAACGCCTTCGTTGCTCCAAAGAGCTAATTTGCATATTGACAATAGGTGCAATTGCTACATCTGCACCCCCTATAGCTATACCCCATCTTGGCAACAAGGGGAAAATAACATTTGATGCAGGTGACCCTAACCTATCTATCTGCAGGGTTGGGTTGATATGCAGGGTTCTGGTGGCAGAAAAGAAATACTCGTGGATTTCATTTTTGGTCTTAGATTTCATGTTAGTGACATTATGTGACAACTGGTGATGCAATTTGATGTCAGAATTTGGCATGTATGTAATAGTACTCCCCTACAATTCTACTTCTTGTTCATTGTGGTGATGTAGCCCTCCTACCAAGTGCAAAATGAATGTACAAGACTCTATGACAGACACGGAATAAATAAGAGTGACGTCTCCTACACGTCAGGTATCATAAACCATAAAGGACGTCACAAGCTTTATTTACACGGTTATGTTCTCACGTCCACATAACACAGCACCTGCAGAACCAGACTGTGGCTTAAACAGAGGGGAACCATAAACCAGTGTCCCCCTCACCAGTCCAAAACATACTGTAAGACATTCTCTTGGGTTTAAAGTGAAGAGAGTAGAGGATGGAGGTAAGGCTTCATTAACCCCTTGGCTGCTGTAAACATGAGTAAGATGAGCAGCAGAGGGGTTAATGCCGAAGTTGCCAGGAAAGAGCTGTGATATGTTGAAGCGGGTGTCTTTGGCAGCTTCGGGTTGAAGATAGCCGTGGTGAAGGTAAGGGGCTTAGGCCTCAGACTCGAACATCTTCTTTCTGCCTTCCATGCCAGATTTCTCTTCAATGTTCTTACGCCAGTCACCGACATCACGAAGATCCTTCTCCTAGAGTTAAAGAGACAAGGTTTGATCAGCGACTAGTTTTGACTAGCTTGCCATGTAACAGTATACCTATATTTTTACTATGCTTTTATTTGTGTCAAACCAAAGCAATGTTATGTGGGATGAACCACTGCTTGACCAAAATGGTGTCATTATAGAAATAATATCCTGTATGGTTTACATTATTTTGTAGGAAAAAACTGTTTTTATATCATTTTATGTTCAGTATCACTACATTTGTTGTGTCCTCACCTTGTCAGTGTCCTCTTTCTTGACCTGCTTGAGATTGGCACGGAGCTCCATGTTGACCTTGTGCTTGGAACCAAGCAAAGCGCGGAGCATGGCGTCAGCAGACATACGTACACGTCTCAGTGCTGGCCTCTTGAATTTACCTCTCAGGTCAAAGATTTTCTGGTTTAAGTCTTCCAGCTGCATAAAGCACATATACAAAGGTTGAAGTAGTTGAAGAATTTTGCGCAGTTTTGACTCTACTTCATGGAATATGTTGTCTTCCTGAATCCTTATAATCTGTACCGCTCTGTTCAAATCATGTTTATAGCCTCTGCCATGCGGTATATGTTAAATGGATTATAACGGCAGATGTATCCATGACCAATACAGTCCTGGAGTAAGAAAAATCTGTCTACTAGTAGTCTAGTAGTCTAAACTACTCATAATTTTGGTTTTCAATATACTGGCCAGGCGTAGGCCAAAGGACACTATGGTGGGCTAATATAATGTACACGTTTAGTGTGAACATCAGGAGATTTATCTATGTACATGCTAAACATACAACACAAATGTGATGTGAGCCCAGTCATTCTCTAGCAAGTTGTATTGGTTGCAGTTATCCTCTACATCTGCACCATTCATCTGGAGACTACAATGTTTGAGAACCCACATTTGAATGGGTCTTATTGTTTTTTTCTTCTCTTAGCTTTGGCTTTTTAACATATATATATATATATATATATATATAGGCTTAATTCATTCACTCGTAAAGTGTCTGTCTATTATAATGAGCAGTCGCTCTCATTGCAGTACATTGCATTGCAATGCAGTTCACACCAGATTTGTCACAAATTACATGAAAAAAGTTGGGTCATAAATTGCACGAATTCTAAAATCTTCCAGGGTCTGAAAGTGCTGGAAAAGTGCGTGTGGCATAACACAACATAGCACGTTATCATTGAAAATCTATATGCCTGCTGAACATAGCCAAGTCCAGTCTTCCATTGAGACTGAATGGAGCAATAGCGTGCATGTGCAACCTTAAGTGAAGCCTTTGATCCTCTTTCTCACCTCCTTGCTGCTCTTTTGGACTTTGACTTCCATGTCATATCTCTCTTCATCTACCACATCAATCTTGGCGTGCAACTTCTTGCAGAGTTCCTAGAAAGAGAAATAGAAGTTGGGAATGGGTGGCAATACATAGAGTGACCGAGATGTACTCATAGTGGTCATACATTACTACAACGGAAATGTAGTATTACATAGCTTCTATACAAATAAATAGGAAACCATATAACATATGGTCACACATGAACTCTGCACATCCATCAGGGTCAATTAACCTATTAATGGGGTTATCCAGAGTTTTTTTTTTTTAAATTTGACTACATGCAAGAAATTTAATGAAATAAAAAACATAAGCCCTTCTGACTTGTTTGATCCCCACGGCAACAGCATTGTTGCTTTGGTGGTTCCCGTTGGTCTTTGTCCAGCAGTGATTATGATCATACACATGACATGCTAGTATCACCACTAAGGCAAGTGACTGGCTGCAATGGTCACGTGTATGTACAGCATATCATTGCTACAGGACAGGTAAACAACAAATGGTTTGGACCACCATAATGGCAGTGATGGAGTTGTGAGAGATCGGACAGGTGAATATGTGTTCTTTTTATTTAATTTTCTCCATGTAACCAAGTTTTTAAACAACACCTTTACGTTTTCTTGTGTAAAGCATGTCTCCTCTGTAGGTATCCCCAATACTATTTCTCTTATCCTGAAGTCCTTTATCTGATTCTGTGCTGGGCTGAGATAAGCAAGGACCACGTGGGCTCTGCAGGACATGGAGAAAATAGTAGATTTTTTGTCCTAGCATAGACACTAGTTTGACCACATCGCCCTCTTCATGTTACAGATGGGCACCTTAGCAGTAACAGCAACTCACCAGTATAAGAATCACACCCAACAATTCCTTACAGCAAAGCTTCCTGAACCCATGTAAGTGTGACACGGATGCAGCTGAGTAGCTATGAGGGTTACCCAAAGGTCCCTCTGGGTATTATTAATGGCACGGGGTAGATGGGGGTTTCTGTTACACATTTTGCACAGGGGCCCAGGAGTGTAACATTACATCCTACGTTGAGGATCACTTCTATATGGCCATCTCTAGGAATTGTTCATACATCACAGTGATGTAAAATCATTTCTTATATTGGTATCCTGTAAAATCGTCTTTGGACAGACACAAAATCTCCAATATGCCCAGTAACATGAGTGATATTTTTAGGTGTACCTGCAGATCTGCCAGGGAATGTGGCATACTCAGAGGGGTGCAGTGCTCAGCCAGGTAACTTTCCTTCTCAGCGGCAACATCGGCTTCTTCTTTTTCAAGGGCAGTTTTGGCAACCTGGAGCATCAAGCTCTAGAAAGAGAAAGATGATTTGTTAGTAGGTTGTCTGTTTCTGTGTAAAGAGATAAATGTGGATTCCCATCTTTTAGATTGTGTAGGGTATGTTGAATAAAATTGTTACTAGTACAAATGAGAAGAATAGTATAGGAGATAAGTATTGTATATGGAAATCCAACTAGTCATTGTTCCACTGCCAAAAAACCAGCTAACTAGATTGCCATGGATGTGTCTTGTTTCCAGCTACATACCATGAATGTCTGGGTATATCATAATGTGTGATAATAACTTTGGTTACCATTGTCAGTGGGTGGCTGGTAGCAGAATACACCATGTAGTGGTACAATTAGAGCTTAGGTGTTCAGAATAGTTGGAGAAAAGAGTCATTTGTACAAATATAAAAGCCCCATTCAAATTAGAAAAAAGTTGTCTGAATCCATCAATTTTGACTGGACCAGCTGACTATCTCACATAGCGGTGTCACCCGATTCTTCCCTAACCTTATGTCAGGGGAAGAAAGGATTGGGCAAGTAGAACTTCAATGCCTAATCTTTTTGTTCTGAGGGGAGTTGAGCTGCCACAAGAGGTGTCCAGCAGCATCTTACTCCCCTCTCCCCTTTGACCAAACCGAGCATCCTATAACTCAACTTTTGGTACCAAGGAAACTTTTCGAAAACATCAAATTGTACAATGTTTGGTATCATTGTCTCTGTAGAGATCATAGTTCAGAAAATAAAAGTTACAACTTCCTTAATGTTCGGGACTTTTTTTCTGATGACCAAACAATATCTAAATGTTTTCTTCTTTCTCTGCATTTCCATATATATCCTCCATATACAAAAACATATTATATGTGATGTAGTTAGGACTAGGAATTCTTAACTGTAGGTCACTAATAATTTAAGACCCCCCCTACACATTACAGAAAACTTGGCTAAACCTGCTGATTTCGGCAGGACTGACCAACTATCTTTTGTGCATAGGGACTTCCTATTTCTCCCATGATGATATTGAGGGAAATAAGGTATCTTGAATTTCAACACCAGATCCTAATGTTTTCGGGGAGATAAGCCACAGCCAGATGTCTTTGGCAGTGGATTACTTCCCATTCCTAATTCAAACCATATACACGTTTGGCTGAGCTGAGTGTGCATGTCTATGGAACGGAAGGTGGGATGGGAGGAAAAGCCATGGGTTGATAGAGCATGAAATAAATAGATACTAGGGAGAGCGATAGGTTGATTCCATCCTGATGTTTTCCATGTATATTAACATACGTTCTAGCAACATTATTATTTTTACTATTACAGCATCTAAATGGTAGTCAAAGGCGAATGTAGATTCTCCATTGTATTCTATGCACCAGCAAATCTGCAGTCAACGTAATAATGGTTTTCATGGATAACATATAGTGATGGTAACTAGTAACTATTTTCATGGCAGGCTTACTTAAGTAGTATTATAGATTATGAATTGTTGCTTATGTAATGTCTTGGTCGCACTGTACTTACCTTCAGGTGCGTCTTACGCTGATTCGAAATCTTAGACATCTTGGCGGTTTATGTGATACCTGCACAAAGAACACAAAAGAAGAATTAGTGCTTGTCAAATTCTTCCTTCTTGGACCCAACCAATAGGAGTGGAAACCTCCTACCTGACAACAGTTGAGAAAAAACACTAATATTCACTACAGTGTGCAGACCCTACAAAATCCAAGACTTTTCTTTCGTCTTCAGTCATCCATCTCCTACATAGATCCAAGCTGCTGGAGAGGGGATCACAGACACTGACACCTGCCCCCTCTTTTAAGTCATCTGATCTCATGGGAAGTATGGGAAACTTTGTAAGACTTTCCCAAAATATCTTGAGGAACCTTTAAGGAACGTCAGCTGTCTCTCCCTTTTTGACACGATGCTGCTCTGCAAATCTTCGCTACCAACCCCCAGCCAATAAAGAGGGCACGGGTGAAAATACTGAGGATTATTTACTCCCACTTCTTAAAACTGACACCAGACATCCTTATGGAGGTCTTATTTCATGCTCCAAATTAAGAACATGCTGTAGTGCGTTATAATGCTGAGGATCTCACCTCGGTCACTGAACTCAACACATTGGTTACAACGATAGCAAAGATTGTCGTCTAGGCATGTGGGGCTACATGACAATGATCATTATCACCAGATATTAAAATGGACATAATGAGTATGTCTACTGGCATCTTAATGGGAATACTATACAACACAATGGTCATCAACATCAAAGAAAAGTCCTCATGGTTAACCCATTACAACAGCCTTGAGTAGTTCTGTACCAGTTTCACCTCCCTAGGGTGGTTTCCCATAATGCGGTTTTTGGTAAAACATCACAGTTTTTGTCGCACTGTTTCATGTATTTCGTGAGCCAAAGCCAGAAGTGGATTCAAAAGGAATAGGAAATATAAAGGAAGGGTGTATACTTCTCCTGCAGGATCAACTTTGGCTGAAAAAGCTGCAGTTTTCCTAAAAACCACCCTTAGAGATGAGGAACTACTGTTATGACATACCCAGAAAAAGCATGTTAGGAGTTGTAGCTCCATAGTTATGTATTGTCCAAGCATATTAAACAGTATATGTTCATCATGTTCTATTCCTTAACTTCCAAGGTAGTAACTGGACCAATGGTCAGTCAATTTTACTGCACTATATAGCGACACTATACAGTTATCCAAGGTATAACTGAGACTATTGCCCTTAGTTATCCTTGTAGTGTATCTTTTACATGCCAAAGCTTAGACTAACTACAACACCCAGCATACCATGATATACATTGATCACCATACTGTTACAATAGATGCACTAAAACACTTCAGACGCACTATAGACTTCTCCATTCATTTACATACAGATGTAACAGAACTGACTTTGCAATGCATATACACAGCCGACTGGAAAAGTTCAATGATGTATTCAACTTTTTTACAACTAGACCACTAATACCAAATGTAGATTTTGTTTAAAGGGCAAGGTAGTTTGATATACTTCTCTATATATTATTGTATTGATATCATATTTTCTCCAGGTTCTTGTATAATATAACTGCAATATATGAAACTTGTTCTTACACAATATACTTCAGTATTGCTTCAACCAAAAATTATGCTGCTCCTATTAGCAAATCCCCATCTTGTGACACAGGTATAAGGACGATTTCTGTGTACCTCTCATCATTCATCTCTGGTTTTTGTTGCATTGCCTAGCCTTGGTCTACGGCTTTGCACACTTGTCTATGCTCATTTCTTCCATTGTCAGCTGTTTTGGGCCGCTCTGTCTCCCTTGTCATACTAATCCATATATTTGGAGCACACACATTTGTCTCTCTGGATGCCTTTATAGTTATGTAAGCCCTTGGTGCCTTATTGCATCGGTCAGGATTTATCTTACCTGACCCTCGTGGACGGAGCCCTCTGAATGAAGCAGGGATAGGACTGCAAAAATTGGCAACGAGGGGGGTATTAATGGGCTGGGGGGAGTCCCAGATTGTTGCTGCTTAGCTCAGTAAGGGCATGCAAGCCCCCAGCATCCAATCACAGGGTGGTGGACACAAATACTCAGGCCCTCCCACAGCAGGTCATCTTAAGATATCTTAACCCTCTGTCTGCTGCAGATTATATTGACCACGTGGTAAAAATTTCAATTGATTTTATAAATTTTATGGATACAAATAACTTTCAATCTATCAACGTATCTACCTACCTGCCTATCTATCTAAGTGTCTATCGATCTAATCTATTCAAATCCTTCTGTTCTCTGTCACCACCACTTATACTCTTCGCACCCATTGAACAGTTGCAGGGAAGCCCCCTGTCCTATTCTAGTATTGAGCCCACCTGTCTGGATTCACCCGTCTCTGAAATATGATACTATGGTCCATCCAGTCTAAGACATTCCCTGTTATTTTATTGCTTCTCATTCACACACCTCTGCCCTGTAATGTCCTCAAACATTCACTGTGTTTGCTCCCTGAGGACACAATCATTTAGTCAACAAAGAATAAGAAGCAGTGCCGTGCTGCCCCCTGCTGGGCCCTATTGATAATGCAAGCAACTGATTTGGGTCTGAGGTACCTTAATAGTACCATGGTAAAGTAGAAAGACCACTCATTTTGGTCCCTGGAGCTTAAAAGGTAGTTTGATGGTAGATTCACGCATGGCTTTTTTTTGGTAAAACACCACTGCATTTTTTGCCGCAGTTTGTTTGAGCCAAATCCAGAAGTGGATGCAGCAGGAAGACGAAATGTAGGTTCTTCCTCTATATTTTTCATTCCTTTTGAATCCTTTTTTGGCTTTGGCTCAAAAAACTGAAAAAAAAAAATGCCACAAAAACCTAAAGTATCTCACAGAATACACACAACAGAGGCTCAATGCCATAAAAAGTTATATAACCTAAACATGTATGGTGGCTGTTATAGGAACGCTGGGAGATCTCCATGCTATTGCTAATTAGAGATGGGCAAACCAACTCGTACAAGCTAGGTTCAACACGAATATTGTTGTTGTTTTTTTTTCAAAACCAAACAAATGGAGATTTGTCTCCAACTAAAATGGCCACCGCATTATAATATGAGGTCTCTGGGGTATAATAGGTGGAGGCCCAAGGGAGGTGTAAAAATTTAAAAACATTCATACTCACCTTCCATTACCTCTTGCAGGCCTCCTCACGGTGTCTGGCTCTCTCCTGATCACTCAGGTTCACCACTGAGGCCCATGTCACCTTTAAGGCCCAATCACTGGTCTCAGAGGTGACCCCGGTTGCATGACGCCTCCAAGGAGGAAAAGAGAGAGCGTCGAATGCCGCGAGAAGGCCTGCAAAAGGTAATGGAAGATTAATATGAATGTTATTTTATTTTTTTCACCTCCCCTGGGCCTCCACCTATTATATTCTGGGGTCTGAAGAGACCCCAGATAATAATTAAGTCACTTTCACTTTGATATAACTTCAGCTATGTTTGCCTTAGAGAGCTAGAAATTGGATAAATAAGTTCCCAGGAGCCCTGACAGTGTTCTACACTATATTTTATAGATAGATTCCTAGGAGCCCTGTCAGTGTTATACACTGTTTTATAGATAGGTTCCTAGGAGCCCTGCCAGTCTTATACACTATGTTTTATAGATAGGTTCCTAGGAGCCCTGAGAGTGTTCTATACTATGTTTTATAGATAGGTTCCTTGGAGCCCTGACAGTATTCTACACTATGTTTTATAGATAGGTTCCTAGGAGCCCTGACAGTGTTCTACACTATATTTTATAGATAGATTCCTAGTAGCCCTGACAGTGTCATACACTATGTTTTATAGATAGGTTCCTAGGAGCCCTGACAGTGTTCTACACTATATTTTATAGATAGATTCCTAGGAGCCCTGACAGTGTCATACACTATGTTTTATAGATAGGTTCCTAGGAGCCCTGACAGTGTTCTACACTATGTTTTATAGATAGGTTCCTAGGAGCCATGAGAGTGTTCTACACCATGTTTTATAGATAGATTCCTGAGAGCCCTGACAGTGTTCTACACTATGTTTTATAAGTAGGTTCCTAGGAGCCCTGAGAGTATTCTACACTTTGTTTTAAGCCAATTTAAGGTGTGGTTCATGCCAAACTTGTTCAACCCGAAACAAATCTGGAATCCAACCCACCCAAACCCAAAGCAAAACGAATCCTGAGAGGTTCGCCCATCTCTAATGCTAACCCGATCATACACTGACAAGCAAAAGGGTAACAAGGTTTTGAACTTTTGACTTTCAGGTTCCATATCTCTGCATCCACTACAGCTTCTAACATGAGACCATCCCGGAAACAGCCTGCTGTATCACAAAACAATGGAGGCCTAAGTCTATGAATGTGAGTTTTATCTGTGAAGACAGGAGTGTCACCAGCTACCCTGTGCTAACTCCAGTATATAGAAAGTGTTGTTTAGCTGTGATGTTTTGTACACCTAACTTTTTCATTTCCTTTACAATCCAGTTTATCAAAGTTTTGGTTCCAGTATTTGATTTGTTTGGTGGTTCTTTCCATCATGACTACCTTGCACTACTAACCTGTATGCGGGGGTGTAACAACATCACATATGGGCCCAATTGTGAAGGCTCCAAATAGTGTTGTAGTGTATTACATGATAGTTTATAGATGGAGTACATGGCTATGTCCTTAGATTAGAAAGCAATGCAATACACAAGGTCTTGGATCCATTATATGTCTTTTACATATAATGGATATTTCAGGCTGTACATACTCTTCTTTGTTCCATATGTCCCTGTCCTCACCAGATTAGTTTTATCAAGGACTTGTCAAGTTATAAGACATCACACACAAGCCACTTATGCCTCTTAGTAAGCTATGGGCCCAACTGTGAAGGATCCAAATAGTGTGGTAGTGTATCATGTACTCCATCTATAAACAATGTCTTTATATCAGACAGCAATGCAATATACAAGGTCTTGGATCCATTACAGAAACATGATGTCTTTTACATAATGTCTCAGATAGCACATACTCTTCTTTGTTCCACCTGTCCCTGTCCTCTCCAGATTAGTTTTATCAAGGACATGTCAAGGATATAGTTATAAGACATCACACTCAAACCGCCCATGCCTCTTAGTAAGCTATGGGCTTTACCCCATTTGCTGCTATGCTTCACCCTCCAACTCTTCGGAGAGGGATTGCACCTTCTGTTGTTGATCTGCAGTGGACATCTTTAGTAACAGCAACTGTGACTCTTGCATATCTTACTGATTTGTGACAAGTTGTAATGTCCAGCTGAATAGATAGTTCTCTCTAATTTGTGTAGCATAGCTTAGGAGAGTGAAGAAAACTGTGCACACACAGTTATATGCAGCAGCAATGTTTGGTTTACATGTCGGCTTAACAATTCTGGATGGAAAGAGTTTTTTGACCAAATAACAGTAACAGTTTGCAGCCTAATCTGGATGGTTGCTTGCACATAGTCCGTCTTTTAGCTTAGTTTAAGTTCAGTTTAGCTGCATTTAACCCAACTCAGCTCAGTCCATCACCACCTCTCAATAGCCTACATGGAGATGCCAGATCTACCTCGCAGCCGGGGTAAAACACTTCCACATGGGCATCTAGCAGCAGACTGGCTGTATCTCACCAGTCCATGTTACCTCACAATCTGGATGCTCCAGTCCACTAGTACATAGGTTACCATCTGGGCAATAGCCAATGCCCAACCATGCCACACATCTCTTACTTATCAGGAAAGCTCAGATGTAGTTGCTTCACTAAGCGTAGGGAATGCAATGTCTCTATGCTGACATGCTCACATACTGGCTCCTACTGCAACAGATCCCACTTCTGTGTCATTCCCCAACAATCATGGCGTATGGGGCCAAATTTCTATGCTAGAAAGTGCAAAGCCAATCTGCTTTTCACACACGGATCAACCACAGACAGCACACTTCCCTGCTTGGGGGTCTGAATTAACCCCTTCTGGATATCTGCCATAATAGTGAATTACATATAAAAATAAATTAACAAACATATCAAATATTCCCATGTCCGAAAATGCCTGAACTATAAACATATAAATATATTATAGCAGTAAAGAAATCAAAATGGCCAAACTGGCATTTTTATTTTATTGTAATACAGCGGAGACCTGGCAGCTATGGCAGAAGTTCTGATTCAGAGCGGCTGCCAACTTTAAAGACCAGGCATAGTTGAGAGAGGGTTAAAGGGAATTTGTCAGCAGGAAAATTAGTATCAAACTAATGACAGTACCTTGTTGGGCGGCTTCTACACTTTCCAAAGATGCCTTTCTTATTCTGCTTTGCAACTCCATTTTCATAAAAATCGGCATTTTATTCTTATGCAAATTAACTGAAAAGGGTTTTAGGGGAGTTTATCCTCCTGCCGGGGGTTGCTCTCTCCGCTTTAGATAACTGGCTGTAACTGCCACCCAGCTACACCTACCAATGCTTTAGTGACTTCTCCCAATTTGTCATACTTTGTCTGCAGCTGCCTCCATCTGAAGTTGCTCTTCTGGGTGTATCTTGACGTCCTCAGGTATGTTAAGCACAGTTAGTACTCCTCCCAATCACAGGCCCCAGGAGTGATGTTTGGGGTGTGAGACCTCAGTCACAGGCTGGAAGAGCCCCAGAGAATATGCTGGGAGCTGTCTGAGTCCTAGGGGAGGTGAGTTTAAGTATTTGTTATATTTAGTCACCTCCCCTGCGCCGACTAATAATGGAAAGGGGCCCGGTGTGTAGAGACATCACATAATGCCAGGCTCCTTTTCATTAGCAATATGTAAACTAGAAACCAGGCTTTCCCCGATCGCCATCACAGTGCTGTGGGGCCCCCTACAACCACGAAAGTTGCACTCCCTGTTACCAGACCTCCACTGCCTATTAAAAAAGAAGTTGGGGTCTGGTAGAGTACACTAAAGGCACAGAGCCTACCAGGGGATTCACCGGGACCCGGTGGGCCAGTCTGACCTTGGGGGGGACCAATACCCAGCACCCCCACAGATCAACTGCCAGGAGTACACAGTGTACAGAGCTGAGAGCAGACAACTCCATCTGCTACAAATCAGTTACCAATGACGGCTCACTCATGATTATTTTCTATTAAATTTGACTGACACTGGACTAACAACCACCTTGTTTGCAATGTCTTTTTTCAGCAATGTTTCAATTTTTGCCCAACTTCATGACATTAGGTCAGATAACCTTCCCATTTTTAATATTCTGAATTGGTTAATAATTGAAAATAGAACAGAAGACACAACAATGGTTAATCTGTGTTTTACTGGTCATAAGAATGTAGGAATGGACACAAAACAGGTATAAATATATGAAAAGGACATTCAGTACTAATAACGGACATTGCTCCAGCAATAGTAACGACACTGGACAGGAAGTCAATATATAACAAATCAACACTTTACGACAATACAACCAATTACGACAATACCAAATCATTGTGTGCCACTATACTGATGTCATTTGCTAAATTCATTAAAATATATAAGTAATGCTCAACAAACAACAAATCAATTAATAAGTTATAAAAACATCACAATTTTCCTGTATTTCTTAAAGGGGTTGTCCAGGGAGTTAAACATACCAGACTTCCTCTGGTGGTTTCTTCATGTTGGACCCAGGGGTTCCGGCCTGGTTCCAATCCAGGGTCACATGATTGGACCCCGGTCACTCCGTCCCCTAATCATAGCCAGATAGCCCCCATAGCAAATCAGTAGAGGAGGGAGGGGGATGAGTGACACGGTAGTCAGAAAAGTTTAACTCTATGGACAACCCCTTTAACTCAATTCTCCACAAAATTGCTGTCAGCATAGGAAAAAAAAAATCATAATGTGTGATTTATCTTGGCTTGTTTTTATAGGAAACAGCTTTTTATTAAAACAGAAAAATGGGTGTGTAACAATGCCCACTTGAAAACAACTGAAGAAATAATAGAAAATACAATGGGGTAATTGGTGTAGATGGACGTACAGTAGATGTGGTGAATTGGTGAATGGCCCTTTCTTGCACCAAAGATGCACCACTTTGCTCCTTCTGTGCTTTTCTTACCACTTTTTAAGAAAGTGGATGGAGCAGGGAGAAAATCCATTTACTATAAGTCACGCCAGAAAAGTTATACCTGAAATCTGAGCCAGCCCCTGATGGGCCTAGATTTCAGTTCTGGGCACAGTTGTGGTGTGACAAGTGGGTGAATAGGTTGCCTGGCGTAGAAAATGCCGCTTTAAATAAATTCCCCCAATAAATTGTTGATATTCTATTAATTTGGCCAACATGTACTTTTTGTTTCAAGTCCTCATGGGTGAGGATAACCCATATTTATATGTGTACTATTGGGCATATACAAAAATCAAACAGGGTCCACTCATTCTATTGAATTGAGACCACAACAAGTGTCTCTTGCTCTAACAGACCCAGCTGTTGTTTCTCGAGGGTTTCCAAAACTAGCCCCGAACTAATCAGCTTTTTTAAGTTTTCTTTTAAATGCGACAACCCCCACTTAAGAGGTTTATCTGTATATGTATGGATGAGTAGGATCATGGTGCCATAAGATCACACCTGTCATATGTATTTTATTCAGTTACATAGGATGGAGAAGTAACGTCAGCAGAATCAACTGGTGTTTCCAATATGTCAACCCAGAAACATTATAGACGGTGTTTAAAGGTTTACAAAATAAAATCTTAAATCGAAGACAGTGATCCAACAAATAACAGGAGCAAAGGAATAAAAGGTAATTTATCTGTTAAATATAATAAAATAGATGGTACACTCGAAAATACAGGTGACATCTTGTATTCTTACTCTGAACTAATATTTCATTCACTGTATTGAAGGACAATGATAAAAGTCTCAGCAGAGCAGAAATGTTGGTCAGCGTAGAATTACATTGGGTTACTGTCATACATCTAGAGTTCCTCCATGGGTTCTGGTGGTCTTTGTGTAATGATGAAGCATAGTTCTGTAACTTTTTGGGGGTATTTTAGAATTTCTTAGTCTTTGTTCATCCTTGTGCTGTGTTACATCCTCTCCAGTGTTTGATGGCAAGACAACCCCTGAAAACTATATCATTTGTGAGATCAAAAACCAGCCAGACCCCATTTATTAGTCCAAGGAATCCATCAGGATATTAGTTGTGATAAGTTGGTAAGCATTTCTTCCATACAAGTCATGACTCTATTAACGGAACACTAAATACAGTGCAAAAAATGTACAAAAATGTAAAAAAAAAAACCTGCACTTTCTCCTTTCATTTCATTTGATCCTATTTTTTCTCATATTACAATTAAAACTGATAAATATATAAAGACATCTTCAATCTGTGTTTCAGGAACTCATATATGTAACACAACTTACTTGAGTATGAGGCTATTTGTTGTGTCTGGTCTGAAGTAGGACAAAAGATTGATAAATCCCACCCCTTTACTAAGCTCCACCCCATCTAACTGGCCACCGATTCCTAGGTTTTCTTATACCCTATAAGAATTTTTAGGCATTAATAGAAGGGATTCCTATTTTCAGGCTCCATTGTGAAGAGTAACTACAAAATGCGTCGCACTCTGGAAGACCTGGCCTGTCCTGTATCTCACAGATAACCCATTGATTTTAATTTGGCACCACATAATACTTAATTTTCTCTTCATGATACTACGGAGAAACGGACACCTACTGACAGCTATCCCTACATATTATACCTAACCTATAGAGGTACACTGGCCAATTTATTATCAAAGGACTCTTCAAACTAGTAGAGAGTGTCCATGGCAGACAACCCCCTTAAATGTTGACTTTTTTTGAGACTCTGTGGCAGCTAATTCACATACCTTAGACTGTCATTGAGAACTGTAACCGCAGGTTAAACCTTTCATTGAATTGAATCTTCTAAAGCTTTAGGCTACAATCAATTTCAAGCGTTTGGTGGTCATTTCTATTATTCTACTTTTCTCAGTCTTGGAGTATATAAATCTTTTTTAAGTCATTATGTAGGATGATATGTAACGGATTTAGAGATATAATTTATGGATTCATAATACATAAAGGTCAGATTAAACGAGGAGTAGGCCACTTGAGTAACCACTATGTGCGTCATGGATAGATTGTAGGAACCTCCAATTTTCCCAGTCATGGGTGATTTTACGGACCTCAATAGTCCAATAACTGGAGCTCCACTATCTTTTAGGTCGAGGTAATTTTAAATTAGATTTCAGGTCAAGGACCTTATCAACTTCTTCTGCTGGTTGCAGATTATGCCACTGAGCTATTGGTCTTCGTGGGTGTGCAAGCATGTCTGACCAGTGTCTTAAACCGTTTCCTGAAGATCGACAGCTAAGAAATATCTTTCCGATCTGTTTATTCTTATTGACTTTATCATGGTCCCACACAGAGATGATAAGATCCACATTCTAAAGGAAAAAGGAGAAAATTAGAATTAACCATGTGACCGACTAATTGTACCTGATGAGACATAATCTGCAATGAGGCTCCTTATAGAACATCCAAATCAGATGTGAATCTAGCAAAGTGAGGAGTTAGATAGACACTATACATTTAACAAACTTTGCAGAAATCAATAGTACGAATGAGCATGAGGAAATTTATTCTATATATTATAAAGATAAAATGCTTCTGTGTCCATTTATCAGGCTCATTTCCTCCTCCCTTCTTCCTCCTAAACTGTCCAGGAGTGCTGGATTCACAGCTACACTGCCCAATACTGTTTACCCATCTAAATCTGTTCCTCCTGCCCTTACCTCTGCCTCATAACTGTATTGACCCTGTGCCTCCAGCCCTGACCTCTGCCTGAAATCTGTGGCAAACAAACTCCACCTGCCTTGACTTTGGCTTGTTCACTGAGTAAGTCTCTACCACATACCAGTGTCTCTTACCCTTTCCAGGTCAGCTGTCACTGAACTGAAACTCATAGAGGTGGTTCCCTCCATATGGAGTTACAAGGTGAAACCAGGAGGACGCTTGACAAGTATGGAGTAGCTCCAGTCAAATCAGTTCAGTTGCACAGTAGGTCCACAGTTTCTGCATTTCAGATATATTTCTACATAGTTATTAGGTCTCCCTTCAGCTTTCTTTTTTCACACTACATAACCCTAGTACTGATCATCTCTCTGGGTACTGTAGCCCAACCATTACATTTATTCATTTGGCTGCCTACTATAACTTTCTTTGTGCAAAGGTGACCAAAACTGTACACAATATTCCATGTGCGGCAGGAGCATACATACCACTGGTGCAACCACTGGTGCAGCTGCTCAGGGACCAGTAGGCCTGGGATGCGTATCATTTTAACAGCAGCTTTCTATTGTCTATTAGACAGTATGGTATTTAAATGCATATTAGTTATGCATTAGGTATACAAATGCCTAAGCTAATGAACTTCATAACTAAATATTACTGGTAGATAGATATAAGAGCGATACTCTATGCATTTACAGTACAGACCAAAAGTTTGGACACACCTTCTCATTCCAAGAGTTTTCTGTATTTTCATGACTAAAAAAATTGTAGATTCACACTGAAGGCATCAAAACTATGAATTAACACATGTGGAATAATATACTTAACAAAAAAGTGTGAAACAACTGAAAATATGTCTTATATTCTAGGTTCTTCAAAGTAGCCACCTTTTGCTTTGATTACTGCTTTGCACACTCTTGGCATTCTCTTGATGAGCTTCAAGAGGTAGTCACCTGAAATGGTCTTCCAACAGTCTTGAAGGAGTTCCCAGAGATACTTAGCACTTGTTGGCCCTTTTGCCTTCACTCTGCGGTCCAGCTCACCCCAAACCATCTCGATTGGGTTCAGGTCTGGTGACTGTGGAGGCCAGGTCATCTGGCATAGCACCCCATCACTCTCCTTCTTGGTCAAATAGCCCTTACACAGTCTGGAGGTGTGTTTGGGGTCATTGTCCTGTTGAAAAATAAATGATGGTCCAACTAAACGCAAACCGGATGTTATAGCATGCCGCTGCAAGATGCTGTGGTAACCATGCTGTTTCAGTATTCCTTCAATTTTGAATAAATCCCCAAAAGTGTCACCAGCAAAGCACCCCCACACCATCACACCTCCTCCTCCATGCTTCACGGTGGGAACCAGGCGTGTAGAGTCCATTCGTTCACCTTTTCTGCGTAGCACAAAGACACAGTGGTTGGAACCAAAGATCTCAAATTTGGACTCATCAGACCAAAGCACAGATTTCCACAGGTCTAATGTCCATTCCTTGTGTTCTTTAGCCCAAACAAGTCTCTTCTGCTTGTTGCCTGTCCTTAGCAGTGGTTTCCTAGCAGCTATTTTACCATGAAGGCCTGCTGCACACAGTCTCCTTCTTAACAGTTGTTGTAGAGATGTGTCTGCTGCTAGAACTCTGTGTGGCATTGACCTGGTCTCTAATCTGAGCTGCTGTTAACCTGCGATTTCTGAGGCTGGTGACTCGGATGAACTTATCCTCCGCAGCAGAGGTGACTCTTGGTCTTTCTTTCCTGGGGCGGTCCTCATGTGAGCCATTTACTTTGTAGCGCTTGATGGTTTTGGCCACTGCACTTGGGGACACTTTCAAAGTTTTCCCAATTTTTCGGACTGACTGACCTTCATTTCTTAAAGTAATGATGGCCACTTGTTTTTCTTTACTTAGCTGCTTTTTTCTTGCCATAATACAAATTCTAACACTCCATTCAGTAGGACTATCAGCTGTGTATCCACCTGACTTCTGAACAACGTAACTGATGGTCCCAACCCCATTTATAAGGCAAGAAATCCTACTTATTAAACTTGACAGGGCACACCTGTGAAGTGAAAACCATTTCAGGTGACTACCTCTTGAAGTTCATCAAGAGAATGCCAAGAGTGTGCAAAGCAGTAATCAAAGCAAAAGGTGGCTACTTTGAAGAACCTAGAATATAAGACATATTTTCAGTTAAGTATATAATTCTACATGTGGTAATTCATAGTTTTGATGCCTTCAGTGTGAATCTACAATTTTTATATAGTCATGAAAATACAGAAAACTCTTGGAATGAGAAGGTGTGTCCAAACATTTGGTCTGTACTGTGTATTGGAAAACAAGGAGCCTATAACTTTTCTTGCACTGGGGCCCTCAGCTATGTATGTGGTTGCCCCTGATATGCCACTTTACAAATCAGTTGTCGGATCACACAACTATGTTCACATCTTAATATTATTTTTATATACATCTTACTGTGCTAGACAGGTGACATTTAATGTAGAGTTTATTGGGGATGTTTGTTTTACTCTGTTTGGCAATGAGCCGCTCTCTCTCTCTCTGTTTCCAGTTTTGCTGCTTTTAGTGCTTCTTCACTGACTTCCAGTTTAAGTCGTTTATATGTTTTTTTGTTATCAATTGTTTCCATAAAGTAGGAACCTTTTTTAATATCTATACTTTTATTCTTCAAGATATTTTCCCAGTTAATGAATTTTAAGACATCTCTAAGCTGTTGACCTTGTTTCAATGGCGGAGGGTAACTTCCCGGACCACATCAGCTTGTAAATGTTATTGGCTGGCTTAGATGTCAATGATCACGAGTTACTATTTGACTATATTGGACAAGTGATATTATACCAAGTCCAAAGAAAATCCAATAAAAGACTTTTTAGGGCAATCGGACACTTTTGATTCAGAACAAATTTACTTGAACCGAATCAAAATTGACTGTCCTTTTGAGTAAATCTGACAAAACAAATTTGGGAGATTTACTCATCTCTGTTGGTGAGACTTCTAGCATTAGTCAATATTCAGGAGATTTTGCTTACATTTTATTCTAAAATTTTCATTACAATTTGTTCTAAGCACTCCCTCTGCTCCACCACCAGTTTAATTATTTAGCCCCAGGTCATACTGTCGCCCCCTCCTATACAATAATTACCCCCCCCCCCCAGTCCCTAGTGTCCACCCACCAGCTAGGGAAAACTTAAGATTATAGGTGGAGAGGGGAAAACCTGTGAAAATGCAATAGACAAGCTATATAGTACCCTTATTCTGAATAGTAACCTGAAACAACTTGTACACCTTATATAGTTATTTGATATCATACCTGAATTTGCTCCAGAGTCACATCAAAGGTAAATTCTTCATTAAAGTACGGGTTTAGCGTGTTCTTCTTCACTCCAGTCTTCTTACGCTTCCACTTCTTCCTCTTCAGGGCAAGCTGCACCTTCACATATGGGTCTATAAGGATAAACAACTGATTTACTTTTCTCTCCGCCAATTTCAGTATAAAATCGTCAGAAATCCAGCAGACCCCATTATAGTCTATAGGGTCCGTGGGTTTCCGCATGTAACCGGTTTTTAAGTGGATAGAGTTTCTATTTTTCTGGTCCCCAAGTGGACCTGAAGGATGGAAACCCGAACGCTAGAGTGAACTTAGCGTAAGTGAAATTATAAATATGAAATGAATTAAATTTATCAGGATTTGCAGGAATCCATATCCATCATACTGGTCATGGCAGTAGTGTGTATAGAGAATAAGACTAGTTTAAATTGATCTAATCAATCTCAAATAATATCTCTCCATCTCACGTTACCTGAAAATCCATCATTGTCCATTTTCTTAAGCTTCCTTGCCTCAAGGATGACTACTATTAGTTTAGAAGTCACAGGGATGTACTTTAGTGAGAAGCAGATTTCTCCAAGCTTTTCTTGCTGTGAAGACATATGAATAAGAAATACCAGAAAAATGTTTAGCAGTGAGGCTTGAAACTCCTAGATAAGAGTATACAAATAATACTGCCAACTTACAAGTAATGTAACTGAAGCAGAAGATCTATTTACAGTATAGTAAGTAAGGACTTAATACAATTTTACGCCATCTTTGCCACTTTCTGTTTTAAGTGGTCACTAACTTTTCAGACTCCTTTAATTAAGAATATTATTCTGGGCCAAAATTTAATTCACTTTAACTAAAATGTTGTTTCTTTTTTTGCCTGAAAAACCTTTCTAAAAGTTCTTGCCACTAGGTGTCTCCCTTTTTGCTAATTTACAGCTCCCTCTCTGTTGCTAGGCTAGATTTGTCCCCATAGTTGCAAGAAGAATCACAGTGAATGGAGGGGAGGGGGTAGATTTTCCAAACTGTCAATGCAGCTGGGAAGGGCTGATTCTTGTCAGAGACTCCTCACACATTTTGCACATCTCACAGCTTACAATGTAAAAAAAAGTCTGATATGTACTTTATTGGTACGTCTGGCTGCTTGTGTGCTTACACATGGGATATTATTCACAAACAGCAGCAGCTTTACTGACTGTGCTCATAGATTACTCTTTTCCTGCGTCATGCCTACATGGTAGATGTTAGAATGTAGTGTATACCTGTATATATCTGCCCCATATTTGCAGTTCATTTCTGTTCCTGTATCTCTTATATTATGCTCACTTGAGCTTTTCTCAGTTATTTGTTTGTTCTTGTACAGTTACTCCTGGCATAATTACATGTAAAAAAACCAGTAATAGTTATAATGGATAGGGGAGGGGGAAGACTGCTCCTTATTGTACACTCCCACAGCCTCAAAGTATAATGCAAAATGTCTGCAGCCATAATATGATTATTAGCAGCAGAAAACTGATATCACATCATGTATGAAGGCTTATACAGTCATAGAACAGACTGCCCAGCAAGACCCTGCACATATTTCAACTTTTTATGAAAACTCAGGAAACCCTTTAAAAATCTTGGTTAGATGGCACTATACTTTTACATTACTGTGCAAGTGGCATCAGGAGTGGCTCCAGGTTTACACAGGTTCTGTCACCTGAACCAAGCATATCAACCCGACCCCACAGATAGGTAGGTGAATCAAACAGTGTATTCTTCTTGTGTTTTAGTTGCAGAGATATCATGTTTTTTGTAAACATGCAAATGAGCTCTTTGCCACTCCCCTCTTTGAAGCAATGACAGCGACTTTGTCGTTTCAAAGTGTCCATTTGCATATTGACAAAAACAGCAAGGTGAAATCACTGTTTGATCCAGGTAAACCTAACCTATCTAGGTTGTTATGTTGGGGTCTGGTGATAGAGTCATAGTAGCCCCGTTATGCCTCAACTCATTTCACTCCCCCAGAATTTTATTCAATGATAATGGAATCAGTGACCTTTTGTGAAAATTTTTATTACATTTGACATAAACATATTTTAATGTCACTTTTACCAATGGATGGCAAAAATTCTGCTGTATACTGTGAGTTAGTAATGACACCCTTTCACTGCCAGTTAATGTGGTGGCTGTTCTTGGGCCAACCAACATTTGCCATCCAAGATTCATGGCCATCACTATTTTATACTTAGGTTGACATAGCTCATTTTTTGTGAGATAAACTGTAATTTTGTAGGCACCATTTTTTAAACACGTAAATAAACACTTGATATCAACTTTTAATATGGGCTAAATGACGACAAAACACAAGTGCACCATTTTTATTTATACCATTTACCACCATAAATAACTGTGTACTGTATTATACAAGTTTTACAACATATACAGTAGGAGGATGCCAAACATTCTGAAAACAGTGCTACTGAGGATTTTTGGCAAACAAATACTCTCATAGATAACAGTTCAGCCTGTGACTCACTGTTAGTGTTTTTGCAGCAGGTCATAGGTTCAGCAACCGGCAAAGACAAATTTTAAGGAGAGGATGAAAAATAATGAAATATCAAATGGTACCTTTTCCCTAATGTTCCAGTTAGGAGAAAAAGAAACTAGAGCCAGCCCTTGTATTTACTTAACATTGCTGGGTGCTGATACAAGAAAATGTCATGCCAATCGGGGACTGTAACACTATATTTACAGATCCCCTTTACTCGTATATAGCTGGACACAGTGGCCTTGGTGCACTAGCAGACTCTGCAGCCATATTGCCATGCCACTGATGTTTGGTAGTAGTGATAGCACTGACAATATTGCAATATTAGCTCTCTTACCTCATTGCTTAATGCAGGACTCAGATCTTGCCACTCCTCAATGACATGCTGTAGATTCATTTCCCGCAAAGTCAGCCTCACCTCACCAATAACATCATGCTTTGAGAAACGATTAAAGTCATAGACCTGCATCACAGCCATTGTGTCTTCTATTTCTGTCTTTAGGAGCTGGAGTATAGAACACATTAATGGCTGTCAATGTGGGGCATAGAATGTGTACAATGCAGAAAACATGGGGGAAGCTTTCTCACAAGGAGGGTTTAAAATCAGTTTTGCTAGAGTCTGCGTTGTTGCATAATGTTTGATAAATTTGGTGCACTTTCTATTGCACCTACTTACTCGAGAGAGATTACAACAATTTTTGAGACATTCTAAAAAGTGGCATTTGATAAATCTGCTGTACATTAGCTTATGAGGATAACCACACCCTCTATTCATACCCTAGTTTGCAAATTTTATGACAACAGAATTCTGGAGAGCAGAGCAGGGTATATTCAAGAAAAATTCAGTTATTATATCTCAATAAAGCAATAATAAAAATAATCCTATAGAAAACAATTGATTGTCAGTCTCTATATTGGAATGTGGTCAAATATACAAAAATAGGCATGAATGCCCCAGTAGCCAACCTGCTCTGGTTGTCAAGTGACTTCTGGTAGCATTAACAACTTGAAGCTCCTGGGCATTGGGCTCCTAGAACCCAAGTCACGCCTTGGAACCACATTAAGTATATTTTTAATGGAATATTTTTATGGTATATAAAATTAATACATGTATGAAAATTCTAATACAATAAAAAAGTGCAACCTCTCCAAATGAGACATGAAAGAATGAGTATATTCCTAAAATTTTGGAATTTTTATTACCTTGTTCCCTCTTTTTGAAGCGGTGCAGTTACAGTTTTCATATAAAATAATTCTACATAAAAGGATGCAGATAGAGTTGAAATCAGTACCTGTCGTCCACAACAGCGAGAGGAGATGCACCATTTGCCCTATAGTTAAAGCAGCCCTGATATAAACTATGAAATGGTGCCTAAAAGTGGAATACCCTTTAAGTATTGGATTTTTTTGGAGACTGGAAAAATGTGTCCAGTATTTGGGGCTTATCCCACATAATAACTTTGTGTTACTATAAGATTATTGGCCTCCTACAAATTCTCTCCCCTAACAAGATCCAAAATGATATTACTGACTGTGCTGATAAAAAGTGTTTTCCTGGTAAGATTTTTATCTTAGGCAAAATTCATAAGACCAAATCTGCTTCTCGACATTTTTCACTGTCATGTGAATAAGGCCTTAAAGGTGACATCTACATAGTTAACAAACTTGAAAGGTATGTCCAGGTGACAAGAATGTTGTCAAACATACCTCAGTTTCCTTGCTACGCACTAGATTCCCGGCAGCATTTGTCTGCTCATTCACTTATTGGGGCTTTCCCATAGTCATCACCTATCCCCTGCATAAGCATGCATATGAGGCAACCATACTCAATAGACTAAACTTAGCAAAACTTCTCGGGATCAGATGAAGATCTAATTTGTACATAGCCTGCAAGTTTCACTTTTATGTAACACACAGCCAAAGGCAGTGCCACTTTCTAGTATTTGCCACAAAGACTAAATTCTTTACAGTCTTTGAACATTTCCCTGTGTTTTATGTAGGCATACCTTGAAACTGAAGGTTTCATTGAAAGTAGGGTTCAGTGTCTTGCGATACATCTTGGTCTCATGTTTCTTTCGGTTATCATTGGTGAGGTAGACTATGACATATGGGTCTGATGTTCCTCCACTGTCCATAGCCTTCAGATTAGCAGCTTGCTTGACTCCCACAGTCATCTGTAATGAGAAGCACCATATGAAGATCCACCACTACCGGGGACAGTGTGACTTGGATGATACTCACATCTATCCAGAGAAGAGCATTACATTTCTCTATTTCTAAAGCAATGCTTCATAGAAATCTCTGATACATGTATATTACTGTATCATTAAACATTTTCTTCTGTATGTACAGCTCGTCGGAGAGACAAGGCACTTCTTCCCTTATAATACTTGTCTGGATTACAGTAAATAACTGCAACACAATGATCTACCTGAAAGCAGGTTCAGGAACAAGGAAGTTCCAAAGCGGGGAACATTTATTACACATGCCATGAATATTTTCACTTGAAGGGTTTTTCCAGCAGAAAATAAATTAGTAGCACTGGGCTTTGTTAAAATAAAAAAAAAAAAAAAAAAAATAATGTGCATCTCCCCAGGTCCCTGCTGGTCTATTCTTCCTGATCCTGTCTCAAAACCCTGGAAATGCCCACTTGGTCAGTCTGTGAGATGTGACCAGGAAGTAGAGACCAGCGGGGACCCACATATTGGTATCATAGTGTTAGTAAAACACATTGTCGCCTTCATTTTTATTGGTTACCCTACACCAGGGGTAGGCAACCTTTTTTGTATCGATTTTGTGCCGATTTAAATAAAAAAAATCAAAGATGAGGTACTTGGAGTGCCTTGCAATAATTGTAAGACTAAAGTCATATACTACAAACCATAACACAGAAGTGCTGTCGCGAGATGCTTCAAGACACATGCGTTTACTGCTATTTCCTGGGATGCAGGAAAAAGTACATGTACAGCCCGCAATCAGTGGTAAATGTACATGTCCAGGAGCACCGTATGGCAGCACTCTTAGGGCGGTGACACACTATGTATATGGATGCAGCTATAGCTATAGTTGCATCTAGTCCTAGGCCACTGGTACTTTCACTTCAATGTAAAACTACGTTCATAGGGTGCGTTTTTTGCACAAAAATACATGTATTTTTATTGGAAAATTGCCTGCGTTTTTTTGTGCAAAAACATACTGTTATACAGAATAATGTCCCATAGTGGCCCCTCCACACAGTATAATCATCCACAGTGGCCCCTTCACACGGTATAATGTTCCATAGTGGTTTCTCCAGATGGTATAATGTCCCATAGCGACCCCTCCACACGGTATAATGTCCCATAGCGGCCCCTCCACACGGTATAATCATCCACAGTGGCCCCTTCACACAGTATGATGTTCCATAGTGGTTTCTCCAGATGGTATAATGTCCCATAGCCGTCCCTCCACACAGTATAATGTCCCATAGCGGTCCCTCCACACAGTATAATGTCCCATAGTGGCCCCTCCACACAGCATAATAATCCATAGTGGCCCCTCCACACAGCATAATGATCCATAGTGGCCCCTCCACTTAAGCTTAAGAAATGTACCACAAGATGAGTTCTTTAAGATGTCCCATTTTATGACTTCACACTACAGTAGATGCAAAATGATGCTTGGGTAATGCCTGGGCCAAGGTCCATTGTGAAAAATAAAAAGAGTTTGTACACAGAGTCCATTCAGTTTGGTCTGTCTGTGTCATCCTATTAAAGGGGTTCACCAGGGAAGGTTTAAATACTTAGTTTTCCCTGGTTTTGTTGTGGACAAACCATGGGTTTCCATGTTGGTCCGACACTGGGCACGTGTTTGGACCAGCGCCCGAGTCACTCTTCCTCCTATCCCATGTTCACAGGTAGTTCACCTGTATTATGAGGTCTATCTTTACTATTATAATGACGTATTCAGTGCCCATAGTACAAGTAACTAGCAGATAACACAGGAGAGGAGGGAGGAGGCAGAGGAACTGAATACATGACCTGGGGTGGTTCATCTGCAGCAGAACCCAGGTGAAGAAAGTGACTCTCCCTGGAGAACCGCTTTAACTGCAATGTAGAAAAGTAAAGTCTTGGCCTTGATAATAAAGAGCATCTGATATTTTCTATTTGGCACGGCTACACTACACGACTCTACCATTACTGTGTGGATGGTTTACATAGTGATCAGTAGGGATCCCAGAGGTTGACTCACCTCCACTGATCAGGTCCCGCTCCTCCATACACACTTGGTTCAGCCAAGTATGTATGCGTTTTCAATGGAGAGAGGGCATTAAGCTGCTGCCAGACACCTCTG
Organism: Leptodactylus fallax; assembly: GCA_947044405.1. Taxonomy (NCBI): domain Eukaryota; kingdom Metazoa; phylum Chordata; class Amphibia; order Anura; family Leptodactylidae; genus Leptodactylus; species Leptodactylus fallax. Next base: position 968,934 of record CAMRHE010000412.1, read on the forward strand.
ATGGTGGCTTATCTCCAAAGAGAGAAAAAGGATGGGTTGTTGAAAGACAACATGCCTGTGAAAGATCCTCCGTGCGCCAAACCCGCGTTGGCCACACCCTGAGTCCTCTTTCATATAAAAACCACACTCACCACCAGTGAGTGCCGGGTTCACCAGATAAATACAAGACAAGCCTTCTAAATTTTATATATTTATTAACCCCTGAATGGGTCGGTATTAGCATCTAACATATACAGATCAGAACAGATATGCAGATATATGCAAGCATTAACAGTTACTAGTTGCAAGATAAGTATGCAAGCAAGCAAGAAGGGATATCCTATACCCAGAGACCAAAATATAGCTGAGTTATGGCCATATTTAGGCAGAATCATCACACCTCCCCCTTTAGATGGGGCTTGCAGGAAGTAGGGGCCTACGCCCCTCTTCTGAAAGCACCTCCGCCTCCAGCTCCTCAGGCTCTGGCCCCAAGGCTTTCTCACCTTCCCCCCAGGGTCCCAGCAGACTCGGGCCTTGTCAGACTCTAAGGGTGGTTGAGCGCCATGCGCCTTCAATATGTCCAGACTAGGGTCAGCTTGGACAGCATCTCTGAACTCTTGGCTGGAGTGAGACACAAGAGAGGTGCATGTTACATAGCTGCCGGCCCCTTCTGTCTCTCTAGTCTGACTAGGGACACTTCTAAGGCCCAGGCTCTGAGCCACGTACACTTGGCTACCTCCTGCCTGTTCTGGGTCCGCTTTCTGAGTACTGGCACCCTGTGGAGCCACACTCATGACCTCAGGCCCTTGGGATACCATTCCAGAGATCCCATCCCGGCAATCTCTGCTCTCCTGGCTACCCTTGGCCTGCTCTCTCAGGGTCTTCCCCACACTAGCCACTAGTTGGGAGAGTTCTGGGGGTTCTGCACCTCCCCCTTTGCTTCCAAACCTACATCCTGTTCCTCCTGTACTTGGGTGGGTGATGGTGATACCTTGGGCAAATGACTGAGATCATGCTTCCCCAAAACATCCCCCCACAATACATTGACAGGTAATACATTGGACATACCCTCTTCTTGGATCACATCTCCAGTACCCCATGCCATCTGCACTTGGGCCATGGGCACTCCTGGAATAGAACTGGACAGAAGAGACGTGTATGTCTCATACCGGCCGGACTCCTCCGGCTTCAAGGGAGTGAGGCTAGTCATGGCGGTCTCAGCACCGACTCCAGGTGGTGTAGGCAACGGTTCAAGGGTCGGAACGCCCTCCACCCTTGTAGCACTCTGGCTGCGGGCTAACACCGCACTACCAGCAGTCCGTCCCTCACCTGGATCGGCCATGAGATCCCCATAGCCTACCTGACCACCTGGCACATGGTCAGTAGTTGGGTGCTTATCGGATACACTGGGCGAAATAGTAGAAGTCGCTTCCAGTGACTCAGAAGAGCTACCCTGTACATTTTCACAACAAGCATTGGCAATTACATTGACAGTACCTTCATTAGCAATTGTTAATTCACACCGGGCCTCAATGAGATTTGTGGTAGACAGATTAACAAGCTGGGAGGGCGACGCCCCCGCAGATGTGGATGTGTCTACAGACTTAGTCTCATTGGTTCCTAGCACCGGAGGAAACAAAGCATCACTAACATTCTTGCTGAGCTGGGTTGCAGGAAGTTCAGTTGCATCTTCCCTGCTCTCAGCTGAAGGCAACTCATTAGCAGGTACACTTACTGCCATGGGGAGTATCCCAGAGGGGGGGTTACGGGCCCTCTCTGCAGATATGACAGACACATTATCAGCATTAATCATAGACAGTCCATCACAGTAAATTGGGTTGCTCCCCACCCCATATTGGGACATCATAGGTCCTACATCAGTTCCCAACAGTACATTAGCAGGCAAATCAGTCAATAGTCCCACAGTCCGCATTCCTTTTCCTGCACCCCAGTCCAGATACACAGATGGGCCACCTGCTGTGGCTTGGGAAGCAGGGAAGTTCTCAGGGTAGTTGGGGCACTCCTTCTTGAAATGTCCTGTCGGGTTACAGGCATGGCCCCGCCGCACCTCCCCTTGGGGTTTGGGGAAGGTCACTAGGGTGCCCAGAGTTCTTGGGACAGGGAAGGGACCACCCGGGGCATAATATGTCTCACCCGACCTGACGACAGATGGCTGTGGTGAACTCCGGCCTGGCTTCTCCTTCCAACTTGAGGGTCTCTTCAGGGTTGTTGGAGTTTGCGCTTGCTGGGAGATTTGCCGCCTTTTCAGCTCAAGCTGATACTCCCTCTCGGCCTGTCGCTCAGCAAACTGTCGTTCCCATTCTGCAGCTTTCCCTCTCTCTCTCTGCCTGTCGCTCAGCAGCCTCCCTTTCTCTCTCTGCCTGTCGCTCAGCAGCCTGCCGTTCTTGTTCTACAGCTTCCAGAAAACGGTCCAACACCTGCAGGTATGTGTTAGGGTCACTGGTGCCTACTTGCTGTAGGGCCATTTGCCAGTATGAAACCGTTCCCACCACAAGGCTGGGGTTACTGGTCTCTCCTGGTGAAGTAATCCTTGGGACCGGGCTGCTTGCCGCACTTCCTGGCCTAGCCCCAAAATCAGGACTCTGCTCGATTCTCTGCATGGCTGTGGCTGCCTCCATTTCAGCCATACGCTCAGGATCTCCAAAAGCCTGGTTCTGCAGTTCTGGAGATCTGCTTCTGAGCCCACTAGCCATCCACTGGTATTTGCCAAATAAAAGATAGGATAGAATAAAAAGAATAAGGGAGGGGAACAGCACTGTATCAAACTTTCACTGTATCTTAATGCTTGCTTTAATACCGAGCTTGTCTCATAGGATTACCATAATCCCCAGCATGTGAGTGATATAGGTCACCAACACACACCGTTTATCCTAAGATCCCACCACGCTGCCACCAATGTGAAAGATCCTCCGTGCGCCAAACCGCTTTGGCCACACCCTGAGTCCTCTTTCATATAAAAACCACACTCACCGCCAGTGAGTGCCGGGTTCACCAGATAAATACAAGACAAGCCTTCTAAATTTTATATATTTATTAACCCCTAAATGGGTCGGTATTAAAATCTAACATATACAGATCAGAACAGATATGCAGACATATGCAAGCATTAACAGTTACTGGTTACAAGATACAGTACAAATAAAATAAAAGGGATTAAAGGTGAAATAATTACTTTACCACATATGTCCTTGATGTGGTTCTATAGTCCAACACTCACACATGGCATGTGTGAGTCACCAGTGGAGGCTTTTCAGCATGTGGCATTAAAACAATAATCCCGCCTGCATGCTTTTCACAGGAATCTCAGCATTAGTCTCCCTGTAATATCTCTCAGTCTCTTGTAGGCTCATCATCGTCAGCAGCAGCATTCCAACCTGCCTGCTCATAGTAGCATCTCAGTCAAAGTCTCTCTCAGTGGAAGTCTGTGATGGTCTGTCTCAACTCCATAGCATGATCTCTTAGTGATAGTCTTCATAGCATGATCTCTTAGTGATAGTCTCCTCCATAAACTCCTCTTACCTCATCTTTTATACCCTTTATGCCACCTCCCAGAATGAGGTCACCGGCGACAGTACGTCTGATGAGTTAATTCAATCAAATCCAGATCTTTTGTATAGAGCTGAGACAAAGTGAATTGATACACTGTTATCAGTCATATCTGATCAACAGCCCAGGCTTGAACAATGCACTATTGTTTGATCAGCCAGGGCTGTATAAGAATACAATGGAGCCCTATTGTTCCAGCCTGGCTGCTACTGCCAATATGCACCTAGGCTTGTAGCTGCGCACAGTATGCAAGCAAGCAAGAAGGGATATCCTATACCCAGAGACCAAAATATAGCTGAGTTATGGCCATATTTAGGCAGAATCATCACAATGCCTAATCCTTTTTTTCTCCAACATCGTTTGTAGAGGAAGAGTCAGGAGTTCCCTATACACATTAAATAGTCGCTGGTCATCAAAATCCTAACTTGTATCTGGGTCTTTTGTATTCACTTAACATCAGCATCAGTCATTTGCTGTGATGGAAAACCATTTCAATTGAAAGCACCAATTTAATGGGAGCCACATCAGTATATTTTCTGTCATACTTGTTTACTAAAAACCTGCTGGTCTGTAAGTTACTTCAGGTTGCCAACAATTGCCCTGTAGACCTCTAAGCAGAATACAGTTTCCACCAATACAATAATACAAGAGATTCTGTTTGATTCAACAGACCCCTAGAAAGAAGATCTGTCTCCTGACATGTCTGTTTTAGTAAATACTTGGATTTCCCATAATATAACATTTTTGGAGCATTTTATAACTCCACAGTGCACAGTTTCTCTATTATTCCTCCTAAAAATGTGTTAACAAATCGACAACCAGTCAATGCTGCCAGCATCAGGCAGTGTAGGGACACACCCCTATGACAAGGACAATGAGGACACCCAGTTGTCAGTTTATTCCCAAATTTCTAACAGCAATAACAAAGGAATAGCACAATGAAAACTAAGAAGAAAAAGATGCTCCAGAATTATTATCTTAAGGCTAAGGCCCCACATAGTGGGCAGCAGCGAAAAAGCGCAGTGGGAAAACTCTTGGCGCGAAACGCATCGCGGTTTTTCCCATAGCACTTTTCAGAGAAAGTCCACAGAGTTTTCCTATGAAGACTTTCTGCTTCCATTATACCTATAGAGAAACCGCTGGCAGTTCCGTAGGTATAATTGACATGCTGAGATTTACAAAAACGCAGCGGTTTTGAAAATTGCAGCATTTCTGCTGCGCATATTTTTCTGCAATGTGTGGATGGGATTCACTAGAAAAACTGCAGCGTGTACGGCACGTGGGGCCCCGGCCTAAGAGAAATAGAATTCTATTTTCAAATTGGAATACGTGTAAGACTGAAATCTCATACAGTCAATAGACCTTCAAAACACACGTTGTGGCCCAGCTAGTCACTGATATGTGACATCCACGATGATTTCTGCCCATCTGGAACCATTTCTATGCCTATTCCCATCATTATATAATTTGATACTTTTGTAAGAGAAGTCAAATCTAATACCTCCTCGCTCTGATAGTCATACTCCACAGAATACTGCAGTTTCCCACGGTATTCGTTTTCCTGCGACTTCCGTAGTCCTTCTATATCCGGCTGTACCTGGAATGTGACAAAACAACAATTTGTATGTACTTTATATAAAAAAATAAATAAATTTAAAAAAAAAACTTGTTAGGATAATGATTTACAATGTAGAAAACTAACACTGCAATATTATTTGGTGACCAAAAAAATAAAAAAACACTAGGGGGCGTTCCACTGACTACTGCTATTTCATGGCTTAGTGCTTAGTAATAGAATTGTAACCTCTGCGATCCTTGGTATCATGCGCACAAACATATTATGGAACCAGGTGATAATATATGTGCGGACAATGTAATCTTGGTTTGCCCTGTCCTAGGGGAGAATGTGTTGCCACCACTGGCATCATACATAGGCCCATGGGTCCATACATGCTCCAGATAACTGAACCTTAGTAAGGAGGGATCTGAGTGAGTCATTTTAGGTTTGACATCTATCTATCTAATATCTATCCATCTATCTATCATTCCATCTAACTAGTCTTTCCATGAATCATTAATATACAGAATGCACAGCTTTGAGCTTACCAAAGTTGTAGTGAGCTTGTTCGGAATCTTCCCAAGTTTGATTTTTTCATTATCTTTTTTTTTTCTTTTTCTTCCGCTTACAGCAGCAACAGCAACAGCAGATTATTAACAAAAAGATCAGAAAGGCTCCGACAGCAAACAATGTGTAGACGGCCCATCGAGGTACTGGAAAATAAGCATTGAAATTGATACATGAAGGCGATTTGTCCTATGACGAATAAATTTGATGTCTCTGGCCCAAATGCTACTGCCACTTAAAGCAGCTGATCTGTGTGTCCTGGGTGTTGGACCCCTGGCAAACAGATATTAATAACCTATCATAAGGACAGGTCATCAATATGTAAGTCCTGGAAAACCCCTTTAAATAAAGTGGCTATGCACAGACATGTTGCAGAGAGAGATGTTCCTTGCCTACCCCTTGACTAGTAGAAGGGACCTGAATGAAAGACCAACCCTCTATTAACTGAACACCCCGAGGCTAAGGCCCCACATTGTGGAAACGCAGCTTTCTTTTGTTGCAGATTTTGCTGCTGTTTTTTGAGCCAAAGTCAGGAGTGGATTGAGCAGAAGGGAGAAGTATAACAGCTTCCATATATTTCACATTCCTTCTTTGGCCACTCCTGGCTATGGCTAAAAAAAAACGCAGCTAAATCTGCAAAAAAAAAAAAGCTGCATTTCTGCAATGTGGGGCCACAGCCTAAAAGGTTACAACGCGTTTCCTAAACCAGACAATTCCTTTAAGGCCGGGGCGGAGTGTTAGTGTTGAAGGAACAGGGTGAGTAGAGTAACCGTAATCTTTTATTTTATAGCATTTACTGTTTTAATTTCTCATATTCTTTTCACCTTATCTAAATGTCCTCCCAAGAATACCAGTTCTGCTGAAATCAGCAGAACTGTTGATATCTCCCCCAGACTCCAAGTCTGTCCTTATCAACTATGCAGTCTTGTTTACAGAACATTCCACCCTCTTGTGCTTTCTGTATAGAATATAGTGCAAGTTATGTTTTAACCCTTACACCCTTTAAAGAGGACCTTTCATGTCCTCAGGCACATGCAGTTTTATATACCGCTAGAAAGCCGACAGTACGCTGAATTCAGTAAGGAACGCTCCCTCTGACAGCACAGGGCTATGAACGAGTACAGTCAGGAAGGGTCGTTCCTCACAGCCCAGCTAGACTGTCAGGAACGCCCTTCTGACAGTGGGCAGAGATCAGTGCCGAAACTAACGGCCCCAACATCTCCAGCCCTGGGGCACATAACGGGAAAGCCGACAGTGCGCTGAATATATAAAACCGCATGTGCCTGAGGACATGAAAGGTCCTCTTTAAACACATTGAGGGAGATCTAACAAGATCAGTGGTCTCCATGCCAGTCCTGGTAATCCCTGCTGCTATGGAGGATGCACCTGATATATGATGAAACGTCTTGTCATAAATCAAGCCTGTTCTCCGCAGAGCTTGGGCCTGAACTGAAATCTATGCCAGCTCCCTGCTGGCGAATATTCCAGGAATACTTTACAGCAGAAAATTAGTGAAAATTTGAATAAAAAAAACAGGGTCAATGAGAGCGGCAAATTTTGCTGCAAATGGTAATTAAAAAGTCATAAACCTCAGAAACCATAATAAGTGTGCCCCTATGATGACTAGTAACTATCAGTATCGACTAATGGAACCGTCATGACACCACAACAGTGAATCCTTGACCTAGAAACAGAAATCAAGGTGAGATGAGCGGAAATAGCTTCACATGAATGTTATAGAGCCGCACAGAACCCATCTCATCTGTAATACTCACATGGAATGCGGTTCAGAACGCCATCAATCCAGGAGACTATGACTGAGCCGGTGGCAGTGGCGGTGGTGTTTGTTCTGGTAGTCGGAGCGAGAGTTGTATTCGAGATTTTAGCCATTGTTGTGATTGGATAGAGGAAAAATTCCCCTTCCAATGTGCACGGCCTGAAATAAAATTTTGCATAGTTATAACTTAATGTTATAAGATCACCTAGCAAAAAGTGAATATAGTTAAAGGCGGCTCGTACGTAGTATCCCAGGAGCAGCAGCAATCCCACAAGACGTCTTCTCCAAATTATGTGCAAGCTGAGATGTGAAGTAATTAGTGTGTGTTGGGAGTAAAGGAAGGAAATCACTTCCTGACTAGATGAAAGACAGGAACAGAGCATGGCTCCAGCCCCCTACTTCATCCCATAATATCAATACCAATATATTCCAATGCTATGCTGCTTCTTCAGTGTTTTAATTCTAAGATACATCTATGCAACATTTTGGAGAAAAAAAGGAAAGACATGGACTGCACATACCAATATTATAGATTGATCATAAGCTTCTGAGCAAAATTACAAAAATGAGCACAAGGTTCTTAGTAAACATATTGATTAAGGTGTATGAGTCCGCTAGCCACTTCACAGAAACCACTGTATGATGGGTCCATACTCTACTGGGTGCGACCACCGCAACACAGCACCCATAGAGAGAGCGACCCAGCAGCCCAGCAACACCCTTACTGCCAGGCTAATCCCCCAGACTCTGGGCCACACCAGTCCACAGGGACAGCACCATAGCAATGGCAGATACCATGCAGTACTGCACCATGTGAACAGATCTCAAAAAGTTTACCTTACCATATGGCCTCAGTAAGAGGACTAAGAGTTAGTATAAGGCTTCCTTATGCAATCTGCTGATTAAGAAAACACCTGGGCTGAATGGGAGGATCGCTGTACCAAGACAAGTAAAAAATTAGCAAAACAGAATTGCTATGCAACATTTCGGAGAGAAAAAAAGGAAAGGCTGCACGTCCCAATATTATACATTGATCTTATGTTTCTCAGCTAAATCTACAAAAATGAACATGAGGTATACATACTGATCAAGGTATATAAACTTTTTTTCTCTCTATAAGATACATCTATGTGATCAGTGACTCCAGGTTATTTGCATTGTCTAATAGAAATCTGAGGTAGTCTGAAAAGAAACAGACTCACTAGAGGCATCCCCATGCCCTATACTGCACTGGACTGCATATGGGCTGCTGTGTATAAATCCACCTCAGTTCTTCATCAGGATGGTAATATGTGAATTGATTACTGTAGTAAGGTTACTGTAGTTCATACATCCAGCCAAAAGGGCCACTGCTAAGGAATATTGCCATTTTATGAAAGCATAATGTGTTTTGCAATGCTGTATTGTTTTGCACTGTTTGCAACTGTTTATTTGCATTTTCCAGTTTATGCTGGGTATGTAAGGGTTAATATGTAATTACTGTGTTCGTGTGAAAGTGGGAGTGGGATATGCACTGGGGTTTGCTAGAAGGTGAGTGAAGTTTAGTGGTTGCTAGGTGCCCCCAATCTTTGCCAGGTAGTAACTTCCTGTTCACTTCAGACAGTTGGAGACTAGTTGGTCTCAGAAGAGAAACTTCTTACGGAGAACCTTTAGCTCTGTAGTTTAGTTAGTGGAAGCTAGGGCTAACAGGCAGTCCCATATCATTGGACCCCAGGCTCGCAGAACTAAGATTACGTGAACCTGCTAATTGATGAACATTCTCACTGCTGAACAGTGCAAAAAGGTATACACAGCCAAGACATGCCCTGCATTTCCCCAGCTTTTTTATTTTTCTGTTACCAGAGTCACATGAGGGCTTATTTTTTGTGGGTGAAATTTTACTTTTTAATGGGACAATTTAATATTCAGTACAGGAAGCTGAGAAAAAATGTAAAATGGGGTGGAATTGGTAAAAAAAAATGCATTTGCGCCAATTTCTTATGGGTTTTGTTTTTATGGCATTTTCTATGCAGTGAAAATCACATTACCTATGTTCTGCAGGTGAGTACGCTCACTGCAATGCCAAATTTATACAGCATTTTTCCTGTTTTAATACTTTTGAAAAAATTTTAAACTTTAAAAAATATAAAAATTTCTTTGTGCTGTCATACTATGATGCCCATAACATCTTCATATTTCCATGTACAGAGCTGGGTAAGGTGTCTTTTTTGATGGACAAGGTATAGTTTTTATTGAAACCATTTTGATCATTTTTTATTTAGGAGACAAAATAGTGAAAAAACGACGATTTGGCTATTTTGTTTTTTTTTTCCTGCTTTCAAAGTATAGGAGAATGGTTTGTATATTTTAGTAGTACTGGGGGTTTTGGACATTTAGAAACCTATCATGTTTATTTTTGATTATTTTTATGTAATCTAGAGAAGGGGGGGGGGGGTCATTTGAATTTTTATATTTTTTGTGGGGGTTTTTTTTATTTATTTTTTTTTAAACTTTAGATCTAAAGGGCGAATGAGACCAGCTCTGTTTGTGGAGGGTATTATGCAGCTGGCATACCCCTTATGACCAATGCTATACAACTGACATCATTGGTCATTAAGGGGTTAAAAAAAACACTCAATTTAACTTGTAAGAGCAGTAAAAGCAGCAATAACGTTGTAACTTCTAGATCATCATATGCTTGCAGAAACCCAGCATAATATTTGACCCTTCACTTTGTTACACAGGAGGAGGGATGACTCACTTATACGTGGATTTATATCCCAAGAACCCTATGACCTGATTTCTGTCTTTATCAGCCCAACCAGTACACTCATTGTACAGGGATTGGATGAACCGCCCAGTCGCTATTCCTTAGGGCACTTTTCAATGGTCTCTTCAATTTCCACAGTCCACACTGGCCTGACAATGGCTTACAAAGTTTGTCTCTAAGCCCACTGGCTTCTCCCTTGGTGGTAATCACCCAGGCCCAATTTGGCAGCACCACTCGAGTATTCTAAATCTCTTGGGACTTGTCTCTAGCTTTCCAGCAATCCCAATGGCTGCTTCCCTGGTGCCAAGCTACACTGCTTCACTTAAGCCACCCATCACCTTTCATTAGCCTACAGCCCACCCAGCTGTACTTGGGTCTACCCACTCACTCTGAGCAGCTTCCTCTGTCACTTTCAGGAGATTTTTCCTTATAAAAACTGTCCTGCCCCCTTCCTACCAGTGTCCTGGCATTGTGCCACACTTACCAGCAGCAAGCTTTGCATGGTCCCACTATTGCTGGGCATCTCCTCATCCTGCAGGTTGGCAGCAGTGAAACTATATTCCCTGCTGCCCAGTGATAATGGCAGGGTCTGGAGAACACTGTCTACAAACTCATTAAAATGGTTTTTAATGGTGAAACCATAACGGAAAAAAATCTAAATACCTCTGATCACCCACCACTCCATTCAGAACAGGGAGCAAAACACCCCACCAATCTGCAACTTATCCCCTATACTGTGGATAGAAAGTAAGTTGCTAAGATGTTTTAGTTACTTTATAACTGAGCTCTGTGTATATAAGACAGGGACACCCCTTTAAGACATGACCCGGTAAAGCCCTAGTGGCTAAATGACATGGGTGGTTCCTGTACTATGAGCAGCAATGACGTTAGAGGTTACCTTTCCCTGCATAACATTTTTCTGTTGTTTGACCTTTCATTTATTACATACATAGCCTGTCCTACGACTCTCACACCCTGCTGTGTGCTGGTTTTACAGGAATTCTAGACATTCCTCCTTCTTATTTTTATTGTCTACAAACCTTTTGTTTACTTTTCCTGTGACAACCAAAGTTGTCCTTCTTCGTGATACATCTCCATACTTCCATAAAATCTACTGGCTAATATACCCAAAATAAGAGAAGCGACTAGTGCAAAGGCGTTGGCACCTACAGTATGAACCTACCCACACTCCTCATCTCCTCTCCCACTCCTCGTGCACTAAACATGGATTGCTGCTGCTTCTAATATATTCTCTATACTTTTTTCTCATGTCACATTAAATTTAGTTTGCCCAAATGCAAAGCAGCAGCCCTTTGGCAGGTAACATAGTTGATAAGGTTAGATAAAGTCCAACATATAAACCTACCAAGATCCAGAGGCAAAAATTCCCCATTAGGCAGAAGACAATTGCCCCTTCAGAGGAAGACATTTTTTCCCAACTCCATATATGGCAATTGGACTAAATCCCTGTATCAACATCCAAAAATTCTAGTTCCCATAATGTCCGTTGCTGTCTTCTGTCCTAGGATAACAGCAACGGACATTAAACTGTTGCAAAGAACGGTCCCAGACTGATTCTATGTCTGTTCCCATTGACATGACGGACACTATCTTCTTTCATGTTTGTTTACTTTTGTAACGGAAGATAAAGTGGTGCATGCCGGAAAATCAAGTATGGAGGCTATGTGGTGAGCTCTTCAATCCTGCTTTTGCTGTGGAGCGGTGCACTGCTTCAACTGCTAGTGTGATGATCTGGGAAGTCATTGCATATGACAGTCAGGCACCCTATTAGTGATACATGGGACACTGACAGCTCAGTGATATGTGCAGGACATTCTGCAGCCACCTGTATTGCCTTTCATGGCCAGACTTCCAACTGGCATTTTTCAGCAAAATAATGCTCGCCCATACATGCAAGTGGGCTCCAGAAATGTCTCTACCAGATTACAACACTTTCTTAGTCTGCCCGATCACCAGATTTATTGTCTATGAAGCACTTATAAGACGAGCTGGGACGTCAGCTTTAGCAGCCTATGTGTATGTAGGATCTACAGGCCCAGCTGTAGTCCTGCATGTCCGACTTTGTTTCCAGTGAAAAAAACTGGATTCGCGGCGCAGAGGGTGTAAGCGCACACCCGCGCATTGCTTTAAAAACCCATTCACATGAATGGGTTTTTTTAAGCAATGCGTCACAAACCTTTCCCTATCCAGTCCCTATACAGTTTTCTGAGATTTTCAGGTGGATTCGTGGCGGACGGACTCCGGCGCAATTGTGAACTCACCCTAAGCAGATAAAGTATAAGGAAAAGATTTACACCCATTCTGTGCTTTCAACCAGTTCCTGGTTTTGGCTTCTAAACGCTGAAGCATAACCCTGGTATGTGAATAAGGCCTTAGTAAATCCTTCAGATGTCTCCCTGGCCCTTCGACTACATATCACGGCTGTAAAGTTATAATGTTACTGTAGGATTGTTACACAAAAGACTCATTCAAGCATCACTGTACACGATGTGCACGGCTGTTTTAGTATCTGTACATCTGAATTCCTTTCTGCTTAGTGTACTTTATTGTACTTTCTCATTCTTAGACTCTTATTTCCTTGTATTCTTATTACTACATCAAAAACATGTCAGATAACTATTAGTAAAATCTGTTAGGATAACTAAAGTGCACCTGATATAAGATCATACAGCGTATAAGCATCTTTCAATAGTCTCACTTTACTGTCCAAACATAGATTTTTATTAACCCCTTCTTGCCACAGACAATTTTTGTTTTTGCATTTCCGTTTTTCCCTCCTCACATTCCAAGAGCCATAATTTTTTAATTTTTCAGTTCACAGAGTCACATGATGGCTTATTGTATGCAAAACAAATTGTACATTGTAATGGCACCATTCAATATCCTGTGCAATGTACTGGGAAGCTGGAAAAATTCTGAATGAGGTGGAATTGGGAAAAAAAAATGCATTTGCGCCAATTTCTTATGGGTTTAATTTTATGGCATTCACTATGTGGTAAAAATGACAGGTTTCCTGTATTCTGTGGGTCAGTACGATCATGGCGATACCAAATTTATATAGTATTTGTAATGTTTTGATACCTTTTGAAAAATTCAAAACTTTGCAAAATAGAAAAAAAAAATTGTGTCGCCATATTGTGATATCTGTAACTTTTTTATATTTATATGTATGGAGCTGGGTAAGGCGTCTTTTTATGTGGGACAAGATGGCGTTTTTATTGATACCATTTTGAGGAAGGTCTGATAGTTTGATCATTTTTATTCCATTTTTTATAGGAGGCACTTTGATGGTGCTGTTTTATGGGGGCACTTTGATGGTACTGTTTATGGGGGCACTCTGAAGGTATTTTTTATGGGGGCACTTTGATGGTACTGTTTTCTACAATTAGGTTAGCATTGCAGCCTTGCAGCGCTGGAGTCCTGGGTTCGAATCCTGCCAGAGACAACATCTGCAAGGAGTTTGTATGTTCTCCCCGTGTTTGCGTGGGTTTCCTCCAGGTACTCCGGTTTCCTCCCACACTCCAAAGACAAACTGATAGGGAATGTAGATTGTGAGCCCTATATGGGACAGTGACTGGCAATGTCTGTAGAGCGCTGCGGAATATGATGGCGCTATATAAGTAAGCATAATAAATAAATAAATAATAATATTATAATATAGTATTCGATTAAAGAGTGTAAATTCACTTATTCATGTTAATGATTATTTGCTAGCTGTGTGTACACTGTGAGCTGCAGACTCAACATGTGAAGCCAGGCTTTTATTTGGCAACTGATTGTGACGACCAGTCTAGGGCTCTATGCACACACATGCTTTGCCAGTGAGCTAGGCATGTTTTTAATGGCCAGTACACTCACCTACGATTTTCATATGGCCCTATACACTAGTCTATGTATTGCCACGGGTTCGTGTAGGGGGAAAAACTCACAACAGGTCCTATTCCTGTCTGTTTTGCATAAATACTGTATAATGAATGGGTCCATGGAAGGTACGGATGGCACACAAATATCATCCATGTGCTGTTCGTGGCTTCTTTTCACAGACTCATACATGCACACATTCGTATGTATGCAGCCTAACACTCTACATTCAGATGACTGAGGTGCAAAATGGCTGTGAATAACGTCCATTTTTTACAGTCGACTTTCCCCGAGGGGCGGCCATTTTCATGGATCTCCCATACATTTGAGTGTTTGGAGGAATCCGTGAAAACGGCCAAAAATCTGACATGACCTATATTTTGATGGTCCATTACAACGCACCATCAAAATAACGATCATGTGAATAGCCCCATTCACAGACATTGAATTTAATGCTTCCATGTGACGTCCATTAAAAAAGCCTGAGGTTCGCCCTTTAAACTGATCTGGATATGGCACAGAAGACACAAATGACTAACTCAGATGATATTTCCAGCATGTTTGTGCGGCTGCGATGGAAAAGATATTGACCAGATTAATCCTGCCTGACGCCCCTGAGGTCACATTAAGTCAGTCTCTTCTCCAGTCTGTTAAAATGCGTATTTTTTTTTTAAACTCATTGAAACATGTCACTATTAGATTCTGAAAGTAACGTTATTTAGAGAAAGAACTTTTTAGGCTAAGGTCCCACATAGTGAGCCGTAGCAAAAAACGCTGCAGAAAACACCGCCAAAAAAGCACATTGCGTCTTTTTCTGCAACGTTTATCACAGAAGTTCCGCAGAGTTTTCCTCTGCAGACTTTCTGCTCCTATTATAACTATGCGAAAAATGCCGGTGTTTCCGTACGTATACAGTAATTGACATTCACTTTTCCGCCGCGGATTTTCTTCTGCAATGTGTGGATGGGATTAGCCAGAATCCAGGTAATGAAAATGCAGCGATTTTTGCCGAAGTGTTTTCGCAACGTGGACTCTACAGGAACTAAAAGGCCCTGCAAATTGCCCTAGAGATAAATACTATTATTCAATATGAGGAAAAAGCTCACACGTAACCTTGCAAATGGTTGTAGGATTTTCCTGAGACCGATACTAAGTTGTTATTTTTTGTGTAACCCAATCCCTAAAGTGTTTCTTTACATAACTGGTTATTTTAACCCTTAATGCCCAAGTATTTTTTTCAGTTTTTTTTTTTACCATTGCCTTCCAAGCAGGGCTGTGGAGTCGGAGTCGGAGTCGGTGCCTATTTTGGTGGAGTCGGAGTCGGTATAAAATGGACCGACTCCGACTCCCAAAATATATAATAAATTGGTACAGTTAGTAGTACAATGCAGTATGTGCTGAATATATTTTCATAAGAATTTGGGAAAATGATGAAATGTTGAAAATGATGAAATGTCCTGTAAAGGTCTGTTCTATTCCTCATATGATGATGGGACTGAGTTCTGAGTGAACCTATAAGGTTTAGCAGTGCCAAGGCTGTGGAGTCGGAGTCGTGGAGTCGGAGTCGGTGCCTATTTTGGTGGAGTCGGAGTCGGAGTTGGAGTCGGAGTCAGGGGAAATTGAGGAGTCGGAGTCGGGGCTTTGGCGTACCGACTCCACAGCCCTGCTTCCAAGAGCCATAACTTTCTAATTTTCTGTTGTAGGGGGACTTGTTTTTTACAGGACATGTTGTAATTTTTAATACATAAAACATATTGATTTAAAAAAAAAAAAACACCAGTTCTGCTATTTGTTTCAGCTTTGTAAATTTTGCACCATTCATCATGCTTCAAAAATAACCTTACCTATATTCTGTGGGTCACTACTATTATGGCAATACCAAATTATTTTTTTTTTTATATATTTTATTACATTTGCATAATAAAACACTTTTTATAGAAAAATTATTTGAGATCTGGCTAGTCCCAGAACACCCTTTAACCGGAAACATCTGTGCTGTACTGGGACACCCTGATTGCAGTTCAGTCTCACTAAAGTGAACTGGGACTGAGTTGCAATACCAAGCATGGCCACTGTACAATGCATAGTGCTGTGCTTAGTAAGTTTTTTTTTTTTTTTTAAATCAGTATTGTTGTAGTTATAGGCTCAATAAGAAGAAGGAATTCAACAGTATAAACTAAAGGGTGAAATTCTTTCTACAACAGGTGTACACGTGAGTTCTGTATATGATAGGTTTAATGATATATCATAATACTTTCCTTATCTCTAGAATCCCCGAAGAGCTGGTTGGACAAGTCACATTTTTACATGATTTTTTTTTTTTATAGCTTCTCTGCTTTCTGTAAATGAAAAATACAAGTAGTTCCCTGAGAAAAAGAAAGGAAAAGGTTTTTTTTATTCCCTTTTTCCCATTCTGGGGTTTGGGACCTGCCGCCACCAAAGAAGACTCTAACATTATAAATGGCATATGATGGGAAGGGGGGCTGTTAGAGTTTTTGTACCAGTGCCGAGTATCTTTGATAGGTCATTCCCACCTCAGCAAATCACTGCCGACATGGGAATGACTGCTCGCAATCCCAAACCCTATGGGTGGAGCGTACAGGAACAGCTGGAACTATACTGTACATTCTACATAATATATTGTGCACAGTTTTATGATCTCCTCCACATATATAGACACATCCTATTTCTATGGTTCTACCTATAGGTATAAACACCTAAAGAACACCTTGCAAAATATGCATAAGGTATATGTAAATGTATATAAAATAGATGCACAGTACTGTGCTAAAGTTTTAGACAGGAGTGGATAAAATGCTACAAAGATAGAAGTGTTAGGAGTTTATTTTTGTCAATTAAAATGTAAAGTGAATGAAGAAAAAAATAAATCTAATCCCATCAATATTTGGTGTGACCGTTGCCCTTTGCCTTCCATCAGTTCTTCTCGGTACTTGCAGACAGTTTCTTCAAGGAAGTCGGCAGGGAGGTTGTTCCCACCGCCATCTTGGAGAACTAAGCACAGATCTTCTGTGGATGTAGGCTTGTCCAATCCTTCTGTCTCTTCATGTAATCCCAGACAGACTGGATGATGGTGAGATCAGGGCTATATCTGTGGGGGCCGTATCATCACCTCTAGGACTCCTCTTCCAAAGGGCAAAGGTCACCCCAAATATTGATGGGAATTTATTTTTTTTTTTTTTTGTATTAATAACCTTTTATCACTTCTATTATTGAAAGCATTTTTACTTTACAGCATTTTTTACACACCTGCCAAAAAACTATATGATAACAATTTTAGCTCAGCAGGGTCTGACTATTGGCACCCCCACCGATCAGCTTTTTTCACTTGACTGCGGTTCCCAGCATTGTTTACATGCCAGAAGCCGCAGAGCTCACTCGCCCTCTCTTTTATAGTAGCTGCTATGAGTACTGCAGCAGCGTTCCATTCATGTATACAGGACAATGCTGCAATAATCATAACCAACCCTGTGTCAGTAAGGCATTGCTGCCGCTGCGCTATAAACACAGACTGGTGGGGGACTGCTGGACCATCACTGCTAAAGCAACGAGGGACTTTATACATACAGATTATTTTTGTACAGTCCTACAACCCCTTTCAGATTTTCCAACACTGACTGTAGTAATAACATCTACAGTCATGGCCAAAAGTTTTGAGAATGATACAAATATTAATTTTTACAAAGTCTACTGCTTCAGTTTTTCTAATGGCAATTTGCATATACTCCAGAATGTTATAAAGAGTGATCAGCTTAACAGCAATTACTTGCAAAGTCAATATTTGCCTAGAAAATGAATTTTATCCCCCAAAACACATTTCAACATCATTGCAGCCCTGCCTTAAAAGGACCACCTAACATCGTTTCAGTGATTGCTCCATTAACACAGGTGTGGGTGTTGATGAGGACAGGGCTGGAGATCAATCTGTCATGATTAAGTAAGAATGACACCACTGGACACTTTAAAAGGAGGCTGGTGCTTGCCATCATTGTTTCTCTTCTGTTAACCATGGTTATCTCTAAAGAAACACGTGCAGTCATCATTGCACTGCACAAAAATGGCCTAACTGGGAAGAGTATTGCAGCTAGAAAGATTGCACCTCAGTCAACAACCTATCGCATCATCAAGAACTTCAAGGAGAGAGTTTCCATTGGTGCCAAAAAGGCTCCAGGGCGCCCAAGAAAGACCAGCAAGCGGCAGGACCGTCTCTTAAAAGTGTTTCAGCTGCGGGATCGGGCTACCAGCAGTGCAGAGCTTGCTGAGGAATGGCAGCAGGCAGGTGTGAGTGCATCTGCACGCACTGTGGGGCGGAGACTCTTGGAGCAAGGCCTGGTCTCAAGGAGGGCAGCAAAGAAGCCACTTCTCTCCAGAAAAAACATCAGGGACAGACTGATATTCTGCAAAAGGTACAGGGAGTGGACTGCTGAGGACTGGGGTAAAGTCATTTTCTCTGATGAATCCCCTTTTCGATTGTTTGGAACATCTGGAAAACAGCTTATTCGGAGAAGAAGAGGTGAGCGCTACCACCAGTCTTGTCTCATGCCAACTGTAAAGCATCCTGAAACCATTCATGTGTGGGGTTGCTTCTCAGCCAAGGGAATCGGCTCTCTCACAGTCTTGCCTAAAAACACAGCCATGAATAAAGAATGGTACCAGAATGTCCTCCAAGAGCAACTTCTCCCAACCGTCCAAGAGCAGTTTGGCGCTCAACAATGCCTTTTCCAGCATGATGGAGCACCTTGCCATAAAGCAAAGGTGATAACTAAATGGCTCAGGGAACAAAACATAGAGATTTTGGGTCCATGGCCTGGAAACTCCCCAGATCTTAATCCCATTGAGAACTTGTGGTCAATCATCAAGAGACGGGTGGACAAACAAAAACCAACAAATTCAGGCAAAATTAAAGCATTGATTCTGCAAGAATGGACTGCTATCAGTCAGGATTTGGTCCAGAAGTTGATTGAGAGCATGCCAGGGAGAATTGCAGAGGTCCTGAAGAAGAAGGGTCAACACTGCAAATATTGACTTGCTGCATTAACTCATTCTAACTGTCAATATAAGCTTCTGTTACTCATAATATGAATGCAATTATATTTCTGTATGTGATAAAAACATCTGACAAACACACATAAAAACCAGAGGGCAGCAGATCATGTGAAAATAGAATATTTGTGTCATTCTCAAAACTTTTGGCCATGACTGTATAGTCTTATATATTTATAGTCTTCTATTTTTAAGACTCATTAATATGGCTATTTCTTTAAGGATAATGAATCTTACTTATTGACATTCAAGGCAGTATAACCATTTCTTATGGGGCAGTTACTTCTGTTACAAGGGGTATGGTGACTTTGATCATATGTACATGCAGCAATAATTTAGAATGTACTCAGATTAAACACATAGCTTTCAATGTGACATAATCAATAGCATAATATGTATATACATTTACACACTATATCTATGCTATAGACATGGTTTACAAAGAACAAGAACTAGTAGCATTTTATCAGATGTGAAAGCGCTGTATGACTCTTCTGGCATTATTGCAGCAGTGGGCTCTGACAAGTGTCAGGCTGTGTATCCGTCACTATGGCTGCTACAGCAATATTTTTTTTCATGGCAGTCAAAGTATGTAAGAAGGCTCTTTCAGTATTGTAAATGACCGTCTCGGCTTTGCCAGGTCAGGAAGGTGACTTAACTGTGCCAGAAAGAAATTACCATTAGTCTCATATGACGTACTACCTCCAAATGACTTCCTCAATAGACTGTTAATATACAGCAAGGTGCAAAAGTTTTAGGGAGGTATGGAATAAATGCAAACTAAGAATGCTTTCAAAATAGAAGTGCTGCGATTTGGAAAGCGCTGCGGAATATGTTGGTGCTTGAAGAAGAAAAATCTAAGAGGAATCTAAATCACATCAGTGTTTGGTGTGCCTAAAACTTTTGCACAATAGTGTACATAGAGAGCTGTTACAGCAGAGTCAAAGGTCTCAAGCTAGCTAGGTTCACATGGGGACCTGAAAGATGGAGACCGTGTCCACTTAAAAAGCAGTTACACACAGAAACCATGGACCCCCTAGACTATAATGGGGTCCGCCAGGTTTCAGTATAAAACTGGCGGAGAGAAAAGTCCTCCTTTCAGAACTTTTCTCTCTGCCAATTTTAGGCAGATTCTACAGTAGAATCTCCTATGGAGACTCCAACACAAGTGTGACTCCAGCCTTACTATGGCCAACTACTGCCAACCCACCCCTGCATTACTGAGATATACCTCTCTAAATTTGCACAGTGCACACATGTCGGGGCACAGGCAGAGAGGATAAAAGTCCTGGTCCAGCTTGCCAATTAAAAGTAGATAAGTAACAGCTTTGGACATGTCCACAAAACTTCTAAAATGCCCTTCCACTTGTGCCAGTCATGGTGTCTGCCTGTTGTGAATCAAAGCATAGCTTTCCCTCCCATAGGCTATTGACTATTTATTAGTATGGGTTGTTATACAATTTATCTGGATTCTGAAGGTGCTCCCTGAACGGAAACCCGAATGCAGATGTGAACCCGGCCTACAATCTGTGATATTACATTTTTAGGCAACTTTATATTCAAGATATATAGAGGGTGCAGAAGTATTAGTTATACCTGGGCCCTTGTACCTACTCACCAAGGCCTGGTAGATGACACATGGTAGGTTAAGGCCCTGTTACATATCTACCATTGCAGCAACTGAGTTTCAAGTTACAACAGATTTACAAGCCATTCATGATATGTAGAAAGCTAAATAATATCACTTCTGAAAATTCAGCATAAGTTTAGGGAATAACTTGCTCATCAGTGAGGGTTCAACCCCTCAGACCCCCACTGATAAGGAGAATGAGGCATAGCCAAAGTACAGCGTTCAGCTATCTCTGATACCATTGAAATGAATAGAGTGCATGTGTTGCCCCCCCCCCCCCACTGATTTGCAAGTTATCCCCTATCCTATGGTTAGGCGATAACTTACTTCATGGGAAGACCCTTCTAGTGAAGCTGAGGCCTAATTTGAAGCACCTGGGCCCTAATGCAAAATCTATTATGGGGCCCACACTTACCATGTGCTATCTGTAATACTGGTGCCTAACATTGTAGAGTCCTTTGGGCTCCCAGAGGCTGCAGGGCCACATAGCATTTTCTACTTACAGTATGTACCCACTATAGCTACACTACTGTAAAGGGGTCTTCCCACCAATTTATACATTTATATTCTATGAGACAGCAATGTCCGGCAGTGCCATAGAAGTGAATCCATTGCTATTTGTTTTTCTATTTCTATTTCCTCCCTTCCCTCAAAAAAATAATAAAAGCTTTTCAACACATTATATGTATCCCAAAATGGTTCCCTTTAAAAATACAGTTTGTATCAGCAAACTAAAGTCACCAAAATAGGAAATGCTTGCAATTGCATACACATATATATAATATATATATATATATATATATATATATATATATATATATATATATATACATATGTCATTCTGTAAGATCATAATATCGCAGTTACATAATTGTTGTTTTTTTGTGATCATCACTAATCATATTCTATTTTTCACCCCATATGGTTGTATTACAGCCATGTTATCACATACAGTCATGATTTATGCAGTATCATAATACTCAATATTTTTACCTTCCAAAGTAGTTATCCTTAAAGGAGAAAATTACAAGTAAAATCACATAATATCCAAAAGATTTAACAAAAGAATATTTATATGGCTTTCCTAGATCTGTATTTTGTACAAATTCCAATTGGCAAGGCAAAATCCTATCTCCGTAGGTCAGTACTTCAGTATACTTCTGTATATAGATATAGCTGAAGCCCAGGCGTTAACCCAGAGATAATACAGCTAAAGCCAGGGAAAGAAAATCCCTAAAAGCCAAGTCTCCAGTGGGATATGGGTTAGTGGAATATTGGGGTGACCTGCACCTAAGGGTGAATTCTGGAACTGCTATAAATCTCTTGTGAAAGGTGAATTTTAGGCTTGAAGAAGAGTCGGCTATTGCAATATTTATGCCACCATTACTTCAATGTAGTAGAATCTCTCACAAGAGAAGCCAAAAACCTATCAAGTTTCATCTCGGTGGTAAGGAATAGTACAATATGTCCTTGTCCCCCCAAGAAGACACATAGAAAATCACATGAGCAACAAGGGTCTTACCAGAACCATGCAGTATGTCCTTTCTACCGGCACAAGTCTTGTTTCCTTGTCACTCCTGTCCCCTCAACCAATTCACACAGAACTGGAAATTCAACTATATTGCAACCTAGAATGACACCACACCCACGGTCACAGAAAGACCATTAGAGTCACGCACAGAGACAGGTACGTAGACTGTTACAAATGAGAGACTCACTTACAAAGTATGTAGCTGGAAGGGCAAAGGAGCTGGCAGCAATCCTGGCATGGGATTGACCCATAATAAAGACGTATATAGAAGGATTCTAGCAGTGCAACAGTTAAACAGAGGCTTATAAATATGATATTCCACTGAGTTTAATCTATTTAGAGTTCTAGAGCGGCTGCAAAGAAAATGTCTTACTCTGGATGATCTAGTACGTCCATGCATTACACACATCCTACTGATTTCAAGGGCAAATTGGTGGCACACCGAATTGCTCTCAAGTTCCTACTAGAATGGGAGCTAGAGAAATATTGTAGCTCACCTGTGCTACTGTTTCCATGGCTCTCTTCCTCCTCTATGGGGTTTATGGAAATTGCATATTGAAGCACTGCTCAACTATTCCCATAAATCCCACCCTAGGGATCGGGACAGAGGGCAGTAATTCCCATTTATCAGTGGTTTGCTTTAGAGGGGTTTTGAGGGAGTTACATCTTAGTGACCTATCCTTACAATAGATCATTATTATCAGATTGGTGGGGGTCTGACACCCAGGACCCTCACCGTTTAACTGTTTGAAGAGACTTCAGCCTTTGGGTGAACACTATAACCTGTCCACTATAACCTGTCCATTGTGTAGGGGCTATGTTTCCTTTTACCTGCCACATCAAGCAGCTGATCAGTGGGAGTTCCTGGCACCATACTCCTACCCATCAAACATTGATAACCAATCCTTAGGTAATCTATATGTAACCTCCAGAAAACCAAAAAGTTTTCGGGATGGAATTTATCAAGTCATGCACTCCAGAATTCTGGTGTAATAAATTTGCAAAGCAGAAGGTTTGTGACTTTTTGAGCTAGTTGCATAAACATTTTGCATTTTTACACCATTTGCTCCACTTTTGAAAAATGGGTTGGGGAAGTGGGCATGGTTAGCTTGTCTAGCTGTCTGTACTCCAGATTTATCCAAAGAAAAAGTCACAAAAATATGTCACAATCTCACCCAGTAGCCTAAAAAGTGGAGTAATATAATGGGACAGAAGTGTTAGACTTATAAATATTCTGAATTTATCAAGCAACATGTAATATTTGATACATTTGACGCAAAATACACCAATGCAGACTGCGTTGTACAGTGGGGAAAAAAAGTATTTAGTCAGCCACCAATTGTGCAAGTTCTCCCACTTAAAAAGATGAGGCCGGCCTGTAATTGTCATCATAGGTAGACCTCAACTATGAGAGACAAAATGAGAAAACTAATCCAGAAAATCACATTGTCTGATTTTTAAAGAATTTATTTGCAAATTATGGTGGAAAATAAGTATTTGGTCAATAACAAAAGTTCATCTCAATACTTTGTTATAAATCCTTTGTTGGCAATGACAGAGGTCAAACATTTTCTGTAAGTCTTCACAAGGTTGGCACACACTGTTGCTGGTACGTTGGCCCATTCCTCCATGCAGATCTCCTCTAGAGCAGTGATGTTTTGGGGCTGTCGCTGGGCAACACGGACTTTCAATTCCCTCCAAAGGTTTTCTATGGGGTTGAGATCTGGAGACTGGCTAGGCCACTCCAGGACCTTGAAAAGCATGATGTTGCCACCCCCATGCTTCACAGTAGGTATGGTGTTCTTTGGATGCAACTCAGCATTCACTCTCCTCCAAACACGACGAGTTGTGTTTCTACCAAACAGTTCTACTTTGGTTTCATCTGACCATATGACATTCTCCCAATACTCTTCTGGAACATCCAAATGCCCTCTAGCAAACTTGAGACGGGCCCAGATATGTACTGGCTTAAGCAGGGGGACACGTCTGGCACTGCAGGATCTGAGTCCCTGGCGGCGTAGTGTGTTACTGAAAGTAGCCTTTGTTACGTTAGTCTCAGCTTTCTGCAGGTCATTCACTAGGTCCCCCCGTGTGGTTCTGGGATTTTTGCTCACCGTTCTTGTGATCATTTTTACTCCATGGGGTGAGATCTTGCATGGAGCCCCTGATCGAGGGAGATTATCAGTGGTCTTGTATGTCTTCCATTTTCTAATTATTGCTCCCACAGTTGATTTCTTCACACCAAGCTGCTTGCCTATTGCAGATTCAGTCTTCCCAGCCTGGTGCAGGTCTACAATTTTGTTTCTGGTGTCCTTCCACAGCTCTTTGGTCTTCACCATAGTGGAGTTTGGAGTGTGACTGTTTGAGGTTGTGGACAGGTGTCTTTTATACTGATAACAATGTCAAACAGGAGCCATTACTACAGGTAATGAGTGGAGGACAGAGGAGCCTCTTAAAGAAGTTACAGGTCTGTGAGAGCCAGAAATCTTGCTTGTTTGTAGTTGACCAAATACTTATTTTCCACCATAATTTGCAAATAAATTCTTAAAAAATCAGACAATGTGATTTTCTAGATATGTTTTCTCATTTTGTCTCTCATAGTTGAGGTCTACCTATGATGACAATTACAGGCCGGCCTCATATTTTTAAGTGGGAGAACTTGCACAATTGGTGGCTGACAATACTTTTTTCCCCCACTGTATATAGGCCATTGCCATTGAGATCTGCTGATGTGTGGTATGACATGGGGAACTGCATTGAAGACTAACACTCAGACACTGATATGCATGTTTCGCATTCTTTCCCCACCATCTACTAACACACAGAAAGACTGACTCACTTGTTCTTGTGTCAACTATTTTATTGGTAAATCCAATCTAAGGAAAACAGATTTATAAGAGTTTAGGAAGATAAAGGAAACATTTCCAGGTTTTAGAGGAGCCCTCACATCACACAAGGACTCAACACTAATGGCAGCTGTAACAACTAATCATTGCTTTTCCCTATCGGGAAATAAAGGGGTTGTGCCAGTCTTGGACTTTGCCAAATAGTCTTTGCTGTTACAAATTTTTATAGTCAGTTGCTTCAATATCAAAATGTGCATAACCTGGTACTCTTAAAGAAACAGTGGCAGACCAAGAGGAATTTTTCCTTTTCACACAATAATGGTACAACATGCTTATCAGTTATAGGTCTTCTATAGGGTATAGAAGCTGCAGCACACTATAGGTGGTGCTATTGCTTGAACGTTTCAGAAGGCACTGCAACAATCTTTAGATGACAACAGTCTCAGAACCTGCCACAACTAAACAATAACTCAAAAAGGTATTCTAACTCAACCTGTCCTGTCTGTATCTCCAGCCCATTGCGATGAGTGGTAGTTACTTAAATAGCCAGGCGGCTGTAGTTTCTCTAAGTCCCATAGAAATAAATAGAAGTTATGGAAACAGTGTAGCACATGAGTTACAGAAGCATCTTAGTATTCTGTGCTATTCTCTTTCAATAACTCATATTTACTTCTGCGGACATTACAGAAACAGCATAGAACAGCCGTGTACAGCTGTTTCTGTTATACCTAACTTGGCACAGCAGCCATGACTTGGTGAGATGGGAATAACCCTTTAAGTACAACTATGTAAGAAAACTTGCATTTTGAACCCAAGAGGATGGTCCCTACTGTTTTAGGCTTGTCTATAAGTGCCGTTCCCCACTAGGCTCCTTCTATCACATTTCCTTCCCATTTGCTGCACCTTCAGACTGAATCAACCAGGCCACATTGCATGTCTCAGGGCAGCCGACCTCCTGCTACATGTTGTTCACCAGTCCCTCTCAGGCTGATGTCTCACACAACCCACGCACGAGCTGGAATCCCCTGGGATCCGTCACATCACCTTAGTGATAAGGTAGCACAGAGTTCTGCAAATTTCTCACTTTCTCGGATAAGCTAACCATCTCAGGTCAGATGACATTTCTTGGCCTTGGGTCTCTCAAATAATGAACCAAGAACTCACTGTATATGCTCTCTGCAGAAGCTTTGTCACACAATGAAGCCTTCTGCAACAGGCAATCTGTTTCCGCCTCACAGCATACCAATTCTCCACCAGCAAGACAGCTGAGCTTGGCCTCCAGTTTGCCAACATTTGTCTGATAGAGAAGACCCAGGCCTAGGAAATCTCACATGCCAAGATCATCTTTAATTTACGTGCAAGACCATCCTCATCCTTGGGGTTAAAACACACTTTATATTAGGCTTCTCTGCTCCTCTTATCAGAGCTTATATTGCTGGGGGTTTTGAGCACTAATAGATTTTATTTGCGGCTAGAAGTCACAGTCACAATACACTCGAGGTCACACGTACCTTAATGAAGAAGTCGCAGGGGGACATGGTCATCTTTGGTCATGCGACAGGAGTCACAGCCAAGTTGCTGTCTAGCCTCAGACTTAATCTGAATTGTGTTAAAATAAAATGTGTAATTTTATTAAAAAGCACACACCTCTTAATACATTTGACACACCTTAGGTTGTTCTAAAGACAAAAAATTGAAATCTACTATGCTATGAGCAATATGAGCCAATCTGACCTAAATTCTATCGTAAAATAATAATTAATCTGTCAAACCAATGATGGCCCATCCCCCTCTGTTTAACCCCACGCATTTTTTTCACCACTTTTTCCCTGTACATCAATGATTGTCATCAGGGACACATCCGGATCCTTAACTGGCACATTATAAAATATATTCTATGGGAATATTCCAGGAATAGGAGAAATTAGGGTTACTGATTATTGCTCCGGAATACAGAAGCAGAACTAGCAGAGTTTTCCTTAGTCTTATATATCAATGTACGGCGATCAGAATTGTAATTTAAAGCGATTATAGCTGGTAAAGTCATCATTTATCTTGTAAGACCAAACCCTAAGTGTATATTTGTACAGCTCAGAGTGCTATAAAAATAGTTAAGGAGCGTCAATTTGCTTTTTCTCACCAGAGGATTATGGTTGTTGCCTTTGATCTCCTATAGACATGTATGGCTGGGATTGGCAAGTTTCTTTCTAGAACTTTGTTAATCATTTCCTATATCACAGAACTTGTTTTACATCACAAGGCTATCATTTCTGTGCATTATTCTAGAGAATTCGGCCGAGCTGCAGGCGCTGGTGTGGTCATGGTCAGTAATGGTGGGCCACATGGAAATTACTAGAGTGCAATGAAAAAGTATGTGTCCCTCTATTATGTAGATTTGCCACACTAAAGAAAATATAATGCTACATATTGAAAGGAATCTGAGGAAACACATTTTTTTAACCCCTTCACACCTGCCTTACGTAAATGAATGGGCATGCCCTGTGAAAATATTGCCACCTACAGTTTTCTGCAAGGTTTTGGGTGTATCCATATCCTGAAGACATAGATACAAAGTGGTTCTTGCCCCGGGACTTTTTAGGAGAGCAGATGCTAGCAACACCACAGTCAAATACAAAAAAATTATTGTTCAAATATGTTCTGTAATGTTCAAGCAAGAGGAACCTGCAACCACCAAGTTTCTGTACCACATATAGGAATTGTAACCATTAATAGCAGTTCTGCCTCTGTACTGTGAAGAAAGAAAGTTTATTGTTATAATTTTTTTCATCTGCTACTATTCTTTAAAGGGGAAGCACCTATATCAAAGGCGGATTGTAATATGTGCAAAATGGGTGGTTGGCCAGGGCCCAAGGCTGCAGGAGGGCCCAATGGCATGCAACTGCCCATTTGCCCCCATTATAATCCAATCCCATAATCAACTGTATTGGCATCTACTGCAAAAGGGTATGGGAGTCTACTGAAGGTGAGTATTTGGAGTCTGAGGTCTGAGTATAATAAGCGGAGCCCAGAGGAGGTGAGTAGACATAACAAACAGTGTTACTCACCTCCCCTGGGCTCCAACGCACGGGTCCCTGCCCTGGTCGGCCTCTTATGGATAACTGTTTGACGTCAGTGACCGCTGAGGCCTGTGATTTGGCCTTAGCGATCACATGGGTCACATTGGTGTATTGACACACAGATTACGCTGTCATGACTCACGTGACTACTGAGGCCACGTGACTGCTGACGTCAATATGGAGACTGGAAAAGGCCTGAAGAGAGAGGAAACCTGTGCACCGGAGCCCATGGGAGGTGAGTAAGATTGTTTCTTATGTTTACTGGCCTCCCGTGGGCCTCTGCTGATGAGACCCCAGAGTATGATAGTAGTTTGTGGGTGGCCAACCCCAGAAATTTTGCATGGCACAATATACTGTGGAGAGGGGGGTCATTATGAGACATTATACTGTATGGAGGGGCCGCTGTGGGACACAAGATGGTATTTTTAAAAAATGTAATACAGAATATGACATAAATAATATCTAAAATCCAATGCACATTAACAGGTCATACAAGAAAGCCTGATGTATATGAGATCCTGATGCATTGTTTTTTGCGCGCTCATCTTAGCAACTCTACTTTTTATCTACAAACCATTTACAGCTAATTGTGCGGCAAATGAGGAAATTGTTACCGGCTTTTCAGGCTATGTGGTATTGCAAGCACAATAAGATCTGACATATCTGGTCCGTCGATGGCTTAAAGTGATCCTTCAGCTCACAAAAAAGAGCTGCACGAACGCTGCATTTTCAAAAACGCACGTATTTTGGAAAATGTAGCATATTAATTTTAGCTGCAGAATCGCAGAATTTGATGCAGAATGTCCTAAATATTTAAAAGAGGAATTAAAAACACAGCAAAAGCTTAATAAAAAATGCTGCGGAAAAAACGCAGTGCATTTTGGGTTTTTTTTTCAATAGTGTTTTTTAGCTGCATTTTGCAACATGAGAACTCAGTCTTAAAGGGATTTTCCCACCAAAGCAACTTATCCTCTATCCATAGGATAGGTGAGAACTTGCATCAGTCTGACCACTCAGACCCCCACTGATCAGGAGAATAGGGGACTTTTCTCGGACCAAAAATTTTGTCGCAAAAAGTAAAAATACATTAGCAAAAAAAATAAGTCAGAATAATATTATAAAAAAATCTCCTCATGATAAATAAGCTGAAGTGTGTATAGAGTGGTCTGAGAAGATGGGGAATCGGGAATCAGAGGAAACACACCAAGAAGATTAAAAAGGAAGGCAGCGTGTATTTTGATTTGACTTTTTATTGTGAACCATAGGGTTGGATTGAAGTACAATGGGTTAACCATAGAAAGTTGGTCTGAAGTCCCTCCACACATTTTTGAGTACCATTGTATAGTTTATATAAACAAAAGATCCATGTTTGTAACAGCCTGTTTTATAGCCAGAGCTGCATTCATAGTTCTGCTATTGTCATTGGAATACATAGTCATCCTGTCTTCAAGCACTTTCTTAAAGGGGTTGTCCGGGATGAAACAAAAATTAAACTAAACCCCCTCCCCCCGCCTAACTTCTAATTTACTTATATTAAAAAAAAGGGACACTTTCTGATAATCCAGTGACGTTCTGTTTCCCCATTTCCAAAACGGAACGTCACCATTACTCCCCCCCAACCCCATCATACTTGCGTACCTTGGTCTCCGGGAACGGCTCCTCCCCTCTTCCTCTCCGCAAGCGCTTGAATAGTCTGGAGGTGCCTGCGACACATGCAACTCCATCTCTACTGCGCAGGTGTCAAAGGAACTTCTGGGCTCTGTACGCACTGGCAGAAAGGAAGAGAAGCGTCTTCAGCCTGGTACAGTGAACAAAAAGGAGGAACCGTCTCCCAGAGAGGAAGACAGGTAAGTATGATGCGGTTGGGAGGGGGCTTAGTTAATTGAGAAGGGCTAGTAGTGGGCGGCATAGCTAGGGAGACAGGGAGGGGTGTAACGGAGTAAGAGAGGAGGGGGGCAGTGACAGGGAGGTAGTGTGGAAAGCTACACAGGAAGCTTAACAGCAGGAAGATAAACCATGTAAACAAATGCAGAAGATGCCAGGAGCTCCAAGAGAAACCCAGAAATCACTCAAAACTCTGCTAAAGGTATTTGGGTGCACATATTAACCCATTAATAGCACTAACAGACCTTTTAAAAAGATTTGCCAGAAAAACTCTTTAAGTAAGTTTTCTGTCATGGTAATCTCTTCTCATGTGGTAGCAACGTGGCGATGAGCTGACCACAAGGCCCCAGGCTGCCATAGTGCAAGTAAAATGTATTAATAAAATTATTGCTCCATGTCCTTCTGAGCTTCTCTTTGCCATGACACTACAATGTCCGTAATGGGTTCCCAAATGTGGAATCCCCTTTTGCAGTATAGTAAGTCCCCCCAACCATAACAGCTGGATGCACCAAATTAGTTAATGGGATCTTCTGGGACTGAAATATTCGTCATCGGGGTCCGAGGCAGAGTCCAGTTATGATCGTATCCTCCTGATTTTTAAGGTTTATATAGAGTTTAGAAAAGTAGTTGTTACTGTGTAAGAACTAAATGGAATATTTTTTCCACACCAGCAGTAACAAGAATATTCCTTCCCATTATAGATAAAATCTTGAGAAAGAATTTATAGAAAAAGTGAATTTTTTGCTGCATTTTCATAGATATCTAACTAGACAGTCAACAAAAAGAAAGCAATGAAAACAAATATTAGCCCCATGTACATAAACTCCTAATCTGGAAAAGATGTTATTTTGATAATCTTCTTAGCTACCCTCGTGCTACGTCTGGCTGTTACTCACCCTCTAAGATTGCTAAATCTTCTTTTCCTAGTCAGACTGAATGTGTGTCCTGTTGAAATCCCATCATACATCTACTGTTTATGTAATATAATTTTGTGCGGACTTTCCTGGACCACAGAATTACCTTCTATCCAACCACAACGTTTACAGCAACACAACAAATTTAAGGATATTAAAGGGGTTGTCGTAGACTTGATATTAATAGACTATATTTAGGATAGGTCAGTGAGGGAGGCACATGGAACTCCCATGATCAGCTGATCGCTACACAGGCTACAGAGAAATATAGAAATCCTTATAGGAGTCAAGTACACATATGCAGGTTTTCCAGACATTTGATATTGATGACCTGCTCTTAGGATAGGTCATCAATATGAGATTGTTGTGTGTCCAATACATGGTACCCTACTGATCAACTAATTTGGGACACCACCAGCACCAAAAAAATACAGTGGACAGAGCTGGAAGCAGATGACCCCATCCATTGTGTTATAACCAGTGCTCATTCCTATTCAAGCGAACGAGTGCTGAGCTGTACTAGCCGACACTGCACTACATTTAAAGCTGTCTGCTTCCAACTATCTACTGTTTAGTTCCAGCATCGGTGAGTCCCTAAATAAGCTGATCAGTGGAGGTACCGCATGTCAGGACCCCACTGATCTGCTATTGAGAACCTTTCTGTCTCTCCTACTTACATCCATCACTGCTCATAGCCGTCACTTTAATTTTACTATGTCATACTCTTGCCACCTGCCTGAGATTACATTTGTATACTGGCTGTGTTCTCAGAACTCATCTTGTTTTCTGCTATTCCTCTGCTGTTTTGGATATTCTCATACTCTCCTGTTTTTTCACCCTGGCTTTTGTATTACTCTCTTGCTGCAATAGGGTTTCTAGTTCAGTCCGTAGTTTGCAAAAGCACCTTGTCCTGGGGTTGCAACCTGGATCCTAAAGCAGCTAAGTCCATCTTGCTTTACAGTGGGCTCCAGCTGGTGGACACCTCAGAAATCTTTACACTCTGCAAATCGGGGTGGTGTTGGGCTATAGGCAGCTTGTTTTAGTTGCTGTCTTTTATTCTGCCAGGTACCTGCTGCATTTTAGGAAATTGCTTAAATGGAAATTCCATCACCTGGGAGAATTGTTTAAGTTGCAATTCCATAGCACTGTCCTAAGGAAAGGTCATCGATATCAGATGTACAGAAAACTCAGTCTTAGACTTCTTGCAGATGACTGTGGCCGAGATCAGTGTGCTTTTCCCGGATAGCACACTGACCCATTCATTTCTATGAGCCCGTACACAGTCACATGTGCAGGCCGACAGTCCAGGCCACAAAATATAGAACAGGTCCTATTCCTGTCCTATTTTGCGGCCCTGCTTCCGTGGCTCCTATTCATTTAATTAAAGAGTCCTCGGAAGCACGGCTGGTGCACGGACGGCACACAGGTGGCATCTACGTGTCCCCCGTGCGCTGCCCGTGACTTTAACTCACGGTCGTCTGCAACCGGCCTTAACCAGTTCTAATTTGGGTGGTTCCCGAAAACATTCCCATAGCTGCTCCTTATCTCTATAGGACCAACTTTTGGGTCTGACACTACCAAAAGCCTGATGAAGGGCGCTCATAGCCCTTTATGATTATGTAATATAGAATATGCAGCTTTGTATTATAGACAGATTTTTTAAGATACTATAACTGTAATAAAATAAGCAAGTTCAGAAAATTCTGTTGGAGTGCTGTCCATCCTTTTTGCAGTGTTTATGTGTTATGGCTACACAAGAAAAGTCTGAGAAGACCTTTTTTCACGTTTGAGAACTTATTAATAGTAAAGCAATTTCAGAGGAAGGTGGAACAAATCCGATTGTAAGTTGACTTTGTTAACTTTGTTTTCATCGCTTTCAATTTATTTTGCCTCTTACTTTGCACCAAAATTGGCAAGTTTATGAATCCTGATTGTCAGCAGGAACTGCTCCTTGTGCACTATATGTTTTCTATATGTTTTCTATGTTTTTTATATGTTCAGAATGCTGAGCTGCACAGTGCATGATTGTACTTGTAGTACTGTACATGTCACCAGTGCTGAACTACAATGGTGTTTCCTTTACAGTATTTATTATTATGGTTACTTATATAGCGCCATCATATTGTGCAGTTCTTTACAGAC
The DNA here is from genome assembly GCA_947044405.1 of Leptodactylus fallax. Classification (NCBI taxonomy): domain Eukaryota; kingdom Metazoa; phylum Chordata; class Amphibia; order Anura; family Leptodactylidae; genus Leptodactylus; species Leptodactylus fallax. Next base: position 1,002,098 of record CAMRHE010000412.1, read on the forward strand.
ATTGACAGTCACTGTCCCATATAGGGCTCACAATCTATATACAGTATATCTATTCCATGCAAACATAGTATGCCTGAGTCATGATGCCAGGTAGACGGGGCTTATCCGATTACAAACCCTCTACTTACAGAATCCTGAGCCATAATCCATGTAGTGAAGTGCGTTGATGTTTTGCAGCTGAAGCACCCTTTATGTCTAGTGAACCCGTCAATTACATCACTGGGTCATTTGGGTCATTTTGGCCCTTTACTGTAATTAAGTCATTTATGTTATTTATGAGATTACATGAGATCGCGTTCCTCACATCAAAATCCTATCCTGTTAACTATGGACGACGTGCAAAATATTGGCAAAACTTCTCATTAAAGGGTTTGTCTAGTTTAGAAAGTGCATTTTCATATTAGGGAATTATTAATTAAATGAGGCAGGCCCTCTGTTGTAGGATCCTACGTTCTTATGGATAATGGATTACATGGATAGTGTTTACAAAGAGTGTCTCTCGCTCTGGAGGACTTGACCTGTCCTGTATTAAACAGACAACCCACTGTTTTATATAGGCACTGTGTAATGCTTCATTTTTCCTGTGTTGGCGCTGCACTGAAATTGAACCTTTTCTGCCAGGTGTCCCCATATACAGGGTCCCAGCTGGGCAATATGTTATGAGTTCATTTGTTGTTGTTTCTATCAAACAGGGATTGCCCAAAGTGGAGACCCCCTTTAAGAGGACCCATAGGTTATATACCCTTGACTTTGACTCTATACGGTCGAGTGTTTCCCTTAAAGATTATACAATAAATATCCAGCAGTTGATTTATTGTCTCCAACAAGCATTTATAAGTATTGCACATACAAAGAACAGGTTAGCAGATCAACCAGAGCACGGAACTGTGACACCTAGTGTCTATAGCTAGGAAACACGGCATAATCATGTTATTCCAGTCAAGTCATATCATCCCCTATTTAAAGGGGCTTTCCTTAGTAAAGGCCATCAGTATTAGATTGGGGGTTTCAACTTTCAGCACCCCCACTGATCAGCTGTTAACCTGTTGTCAACCTACAATGAATGGCCTCTTTATTAGAGACATCACAAGTGACTCTTGGTTCACAGTAGCACTACATTGTTCGGGTCCTTCAGGGGACCCAAACGACAGAGAGGCCACTAAAACAGTGGTTACACACAGCCACTGGGAGACATTATTATTTGCATAGGGTCCACTGGGGGACATTATTACTTACCTGGGGGACATTATCACTCACCAGGGAGCCACTGGGGGACATTATTATTAGCCTGGGGGCCACCAGGGGACAATATTACTTGCCTGTGGGTCACAGGGGGGACATTAATACTTGCCTGGGGGCAACTGGGGGCCTTATTACTTGCCTGGGGGCCACAGGGGGATGTTATTACTTGCCTGGGGGCCACTGGAGGACATTATTACTTACTTCAGAGCTACTGGGGGACATTATTACTTGCCTGGGGGGCAATGGAGAGCTTTACTACTTGACTGGAGAGCATGACTTCTTGCCAGGGGGCCACTGGGGAGCATTATTATGGACCTGAGGACCACTGGGGTATATCATTATGTGTCTGAGGATCATTATAATAGGTTGGGCTACTGGGGAACCATATACTGCATTTTGGGCCACAGGGGAGAATGAAACTATATGGGAGCCTGGTGATGCTAAAAAGTGATTTTTAGCTAGGTAGAAAGTATAGGATGGTGTAGCTTTGAGGGTGCATCTACTGTACATGGTACAGGTTTTATGTGCTTTTTGGTGATGTTTTCTAAATTTACAATTGAAACAAATATATGTTCCAGCTGTAAATTCAAATACAGCACTAATAAAACATCAAACTACCATTTTTTAAATTTTGGTAAAAATTATTTGGTAGGAGTGCCCTGAGGAAATTGACTGTACCTGGTGCTCCCTGCAAACCTTTTCTTGTGTCAGTAGGTGTCAAGCATTGATGGCCTCTGCTAAGGATAGGCTGTGTTCTAGTCTAGGAGAATTTAGCAATGTCTTTACGAGCAGTTAATAATGACTTTGCGTAATGGTCAAGCCATGCCTTTATCCTAAATACAGAATTAACAAAAAAAAGTGCCTTGTCATTGTATATGTGTGCACAGTGACTCAGCAAGAAGGATCAAAAAATTATTCTTAATATTTTGAGCTTTATTTTGCCTTTTTAAGATGTGATAATCCGATAGGGAGTGGAAAGTGGGCAAGTGGTTACCTGTGCCACCAAAAATACCAATGTGAATACATTTTTATATAAGGTCTAACATGAATTCTTAGTAAAACCTTGTTTTTTTTTTTTATTTACCTTACAGCAATCCGCAACACTATTTGTGGTATGATCACAGAATACAGGCTGCCCACAGTCCTGAATTTGCCAAAAGTCTCAGGTATTGTCACTGTCACACAGGTTTTTTGTTTTTTTACTTTTTTTTGTACTCAGGGTTTTCTAGTGAATAAAATGTAAAAACAGCTACATATGTGGGTAACACAAAAAAGTTTACACCCTCCTTCCCTCCCCCACAAAGGAAATTCTTAAGGATGCTGGCTTCAGGCATGGACTGGAGTAGCGACCTGATTCAGCTAGTGATGGACAAAGAACCTCCGAGTATTTCCAGAAAGTGTAGTGTTGTAGGAATTTGGGCAGAGGTAAGTAATCTTTTGTTATGTTCATGCCTCCATATGTCGCTCCATTTGTAAATAATATTATCAGAAAGCTTAAGCAAGGACCTCAAGGTTTTTTCGAGATCACTTCTAGACCTGATTTTAACTAATAGACCTGACAGAATATCAAAAGTAGAGGTTGTGGGTCACCTGGAAAATAGTGACCACAACACAATACATTTTCAAGATGTTCAGTGTAGAAGGTACGTAAAAAGGCCAAGGTAGAAGGTATCTAAGAAGACCAATTTTCATCAGCTAAGGAATGACTTTAGGGCCATAAACTGGGACAGTGTCCTTAAAACCAAGAGTACATAGGCTATATGCGACATTTTAGAAGCATCTTAAAAATGTCTTGTCAAAGATGTATACCATATGGGAATAAACATGTTAGGAACAGAAGAAAACCGCTGTGGTTAAATATGACTGTGAGGGGGCCAATAAATGATAAAAAAAGAAAATGTTTAAACTATTAAATCTGGAAAACAAGACGTAAAAAAAAGATAAAGGTGGCAAAGATTAAAACAGAGGTTCATCACTAGAGAAAATAAAAATAATCCCACAATATTATTCAACTACATAAATGACAAGAAACTTAAAAGTGAGACTGTGAGACCGCTAAAAAATATTCTGGGAGTAATGGTGGAGGAGGTGTGCAAAATGAGAATGTTGGGATTGGAGGGAAAAAGGTGCATTTGGGTTCACAACTGGCTCAGTGATAGGAAACAAAGGGTACTTGTTAATGGTAAATTGTAAGGGTCTTGCCAAACGTAGCAACCCTGACACTACTGCAGCGGTCTGGGAGGAAGGACAGAGACAAGTGAGCCCTAATCTCACCCCAGCCACTGTCCCTTCCTATTGCCTCAGTTACCCTAAACGGTAAAAGGACAACCAGAAGACAAACCCTATACTGGGTAAGTGACACACAGAACAGGACAAAACAAAAACAACACAGAAGCAGAGTGAGCAAGCCAAGGGGTCAGTAACAAACGAGCAAAGCAGTACAAAGTCAAAATCCAAGAGAATAGTCAGGGGCAAGCCAAAGGGTCAGAGAATCAAGTAACAAAGTATCAAGGAGTATATATCAAGGAATATAGAAAGACAGCAGGAAAAACACAAGTGTAATAACCGGCAACCTGTTGAGAAAAGACATCCTGTATATAGAAAGTCTGGGACCAGCCCCCAGACCTGATAGGTACACAGGCTGTCAATCACACAGGCCAGGAAGAGATTAACTCTATGCAGTCCAGAGAAATGTTCAGACACGGGTGGGGCCGGAAATCAATTACACTGACTAGGACCATGTTCAGACTGTGCAGCAAGAAACTTACACAAAGAATCAAACTGAACACGCCTCCTTCGCCACAGTGTGCGAGCGAGCGAAGGGTGGCGCCGAGACCCGAAACGGCAGAGACGTTACATAAATACTCAGACTGGGTCACAGTCACCAGTGGGGTGCCATAGGGGTCAGTATTGGGTCCTCTCCTGTTTATTAATGACCACATAGAGGGTTTATAGAGCAGGGTTTCCATATTTGCAGTTGATACTAAACTCTGTAAGGTAATCAAAAATGAGGAGGATAGTAGAATATTATAGGGGGATCTAAGGAAGCTGGAAGCATGGGCCGAGACTTGGCAAATGAAGTTTAATGTAGTGAAATGTAAGGTTATGCATTCTGGTTGAAGAAATAAAATTATGGGATGTATCAAAAGAGGTATAGATTCTCATGACAAGAACATAGTTATGCCTTAATACAAATCAATGGTACGTATAGATATAGACTATTGTGCACAGTTTTGGGCCCCTGTATACAAGAAGGACATAACTGAACTAGAGAGAGTGCAGAGAAAGATAAACAAGACAATTATAGGAATGGGTGGATTGGAGGACAGAGACAGATTAACAAACTTGGGGTGATTCAGTTTAAAAAAAGACGACCACTGGGAGACCTACAAACAATGTACAAATACATGAAGGAACAATACAAAGACCTTTATAATGATCTTTTTACACCTACTCCAGTGACAGTGACAGTGACAAGGGGACATCCTTTACACCTATTTCACAAGCAACAAAAATGGTGATTCTTTACTGTAAGAGCAGTGAGGCTATGGAACAGGAGGTGATGATGGTGGATTCAGTATGCACATTCAAGAAGAGCCTGGATGCCTTTTTTAAGTGGAAAATATTACAGGTTTGTAGAGTTTTAGATTTTTGGTGAAGACCAGCTGATCCAGGGTTTTATACTGATGACCGGATTTGGAGTTGGGAAGGAATTTTTTCCCATAACATTGGGGGAAATTGGCATCAGCCTCCGGGGATTTTTTTTGCCTTCCTCTGGATCAGCACTGTAGGGTTATAGGATGGACTTGATGGACCTGTGTCTTCATCCATCCTCATCTTACTTTACTGCTATGTTATTTGCTTCCATAAGCCCAATAACAAATCCTGAAGCCCTTTCATTCTAGTCTTGAGAGAGATCCCATTGTGCAGACTTCATGCCTCCATGATGTCAAAAATGTTATGACATTGTAGGCAACAGCAGAGATTTACTAAGCTAAATGCACCAGAATTCTGGCTTAATTTGCACCAAGAGACTTATTGTTTTAGAGAATAATTTTGCCCCTCTCTCTGTCATGACACATGACATGAAAGGGAGCATAGCTAAATATGTGTCCCAAAATTGTGGTGCAAAGTAAGTCAGCTAATAGGTTACACAAACAATGTATGATCATGCATCAGTTATTGTGATACATAGTTAAAAATGGTTCTGCACACTGTAGAGGTTTTCAGGGTGCCATCCTAAGGGCTTGCCATAGCCAAGTGAAATCATATGACATCTTAGAGGTACTCCTTCAGGAAATCACTGCATATAAAGTATTTTATTGAGTGTGTCTTATTATATGTATTGTGACAGCTTGGGGGAATTAAACTCAAAATGGCGGCTTGTCCTGGTTCGGACAGCGGTGGTTCATGGTACTGGGCGCCGGAAAGATAGCTTTCAGACAGTCCAAGTGTAAAATAAACGTGGCTTTATTCAGCTTAACTGCAACATAACAAAACAACAAAAAACCTATGCCACAGTTAGGGCCTAACTCACTCCTTGAGCCCCTAACTGTCCTGACTGTTGCTCAGCTCCAGCAAACATCCTCTGTGGACGCCAGCCCTTCTGGGACAGAGCCTATCTCTCTGTCCTTAGCTGGTCCACTTGAGCAGCCGGACTAATGCTCCACTCAGCAAAAGTCCCCTGTGGCCCCAGCCCCTCTGGCACAGATCGTCTATCTGTCCAACTGGTCCACTATTTTCTGCTCTGTGCAGGATACTCCAGTCCTCTGGAGTTACACGCCACCCACTCAAAGGTGTGGCTGAAGGCCTTTTCAGGGCTGGGCCTGGGTTGCTCAACAGTGCCCTCTGGATCACATACCTACAGTATGCACTTCCTTTTTACACAAGCCGGTCTAGTCTGCACATGCTATGTTTATCCACAGCTCAGCCAATTCCATCCCACTGAAGAAGATCTGGCATCACTTATTATGTACTACTTGATGATATTACTATGTACACTATGTCGCCTGTATTTGTTTGTTTTGCTCAATAAAATACCTTATAGGCAACGATTTCCTGAAGGAGTGCCTCTAATACACCATATGGCTTCAGTTATTGTGATAAACCTGGAGCATTTTTAAGTTTCGTAGCTGGCAAGCCACCACAAATTTGACAATGGTTAACCTAATATTTCATCCATATGCCGCAACTATAACCTGCAACATAAAGGGTAAACCCAGGCAAGGGGGGAGGTGGGGTGCAGGGAAACCTGTGGCGTCAGCTGCAGCAAAAAAAAAAACACACCAGATTTTGGATGATTTTGGCCAGGAGAGGATTAGCATTACTATGGGCCCCACATATTACACATATTCTCTAGCAGTCTTCTCTCTGGTCCAGTCTTATGGAGGATTGAGAACTTTGTACAGTAAGTCATTGAACGGGTCTTGCATATATCAATGTCGTGAACCAGCACAGATATAAGCAGAGATAGGTTCACATGGCAGTGTTCTGATCTGTACATTGCATTGGTAAACCAAAAGTGACGCAAAAAACACAGAAAAGATCCAGATCGTTCCATTACACTTTCTCTCTGAAGATTCCATTCCAAGACTCCATACCAAAAATATCAAAATATGTGAACATACCCATAGAGGAGTGCAGAGCTGGAGGTTCCTTTCCTCTCTAAGTTTACATGCACACGACTCCATCCACTATCAAATAAGAGTTATAAATTATGGCCATACAGTACCTATGTATTTTATTTATAAACTCATAAGAAGTCAGAATACTTTACCTAATAATGTGTAAAGTGGTTTAGATATGGAAAGTCACGTATAATCTGAAGTGTAGCATGTTCTGCTTGGGAGGAAAGTGTTGTGCTACTTGAAAATGAAGTAGTGGGCTTAGACTGAAGTGTCTTTACCACATTGTGAATTCCTAAAGTTTAGGAATTTGACCTCACATGCCCATATTATCTAATGATGGGGCTGAATGGGAAAATTAAGGACTGTACTAGGACTCAACTGGGACTTGGTATACCATCAGATTGTCTTCTCATGTTCTCCATTCCTTTTAACATGTCCTGCCGTAGCTATAGGAGTTTTCTGGCATACAAGACATAAAGAATTGCAATTTTTTTTTTTTGCCCAAAAAATTGTGACTTTTTTTTTCTTTTGTGCTCCCCTCACTACTTTCAGCGAGGTCACTGACTCACTCTTGCCCTGGTCTTGCATTATGTCTACCATATATTGTATACTGAGAGGAGCCCCAAATGTATATGCCAAATGTGTCCATGGAGTGTCCTTTTGGCATATTTTAGGCAATGTAGAGTAGTATGCTTTATTTTTTACTGTATAATATAAACTCACATATATAAAATACATATAGCATGCAATATATTGACTTTTTTGTACAATGGGAATCAGTAAGTTAGGTGGTTGGGTAATTTGGACTGCAAACATAGCAAGTCTTATAGTATGTCCACACGGGATTTATACAATGTGGATTTTTTAGCAAAGATTGCACCAATTTGTCCATTAGTGCACACATTGGTGCACTAAGCACCCAGTAGGCATCTGTTCCCTGAACAAAGATAAACTGGTTTTGTGTATTGACTCCAATGTCCCTAAATTATACTATTGACACTAAAAACACCGCAATATACTGAATGAGCAATGTAGAACCTTGTAATAACACATACAAGGCCTCCTCACCAGTGGCACAACCATCACCCAGAGGTTCATTGAAAAATTACTCTCAATATCCCTCCAAAGAAGTGGACCGGAAGCATCCATCTTTTGGCCAGAGGCCTCCATCCATGTAGATGGGAGGAAATTTACCTTTGTCATATGTACTTTGTTACCCGTCGTCTCTATGGTTGTGCTGTCTCATCTACTGTCTTGAGTTCTGTTATTCTGATGACACAACACAATGACCTCAATGCACGTGAATGGACATAGGTCACCGAATTACTCAAGATAGATACAGAATCAGGATCCTGAAAGAGGAAGTACGAAGAATTAGGTAATCCATCGCAACTGACTCAACAGTTTGGCTAGCGCCATATCTGCATTAAAGTTCATACTGACTACACACTGTGCGGTCCTGTATAAACTGGGGATGATAGCATTCATCCATAGTCAATGTCATGTCCCATTAGATTAGGAGATCTATAATGACCACCAGGATGATGATCAGCAGAATCTAGTTTTGGTGAAGTTTTACACACCCACATTTACTAATAGTTGGACGGTGTGAACTTACAGTAGGCATTCTGAAAATGTCCAAGATTTACCAAAATGGATTAGGTTATATGATAAATCTGGTGCACAGACTGCCTGTCTTAAAGTTTGCACCATTTATTGCCTGAATTTGTTTGGACCAAAATTTTAGGCCAATATTTTGGCACTATTTTAGTACAAAATCTTGCATGCTAAAGAGGACCTTTCACGTCCTCATAGATGAGCAGTTTTATATACCACTAGAAAGCCGGCTTTCCTGGTATGCGCCCCAGTACTGGAGATATCACTGCCATTAATTTCAGCACAGATGTCTCCCCACTGTCAGAAGGGCGGTCATTACAGCCTAGTGTCATCACTAGACTGTGAGGAATGGCCTCCCTGGCTGTACTCTTCCATACACTTATACTGTCAGGGGGGGCGTTCCTAACAGCCCAGCCAAATTGTACGTTTTCTGGACACATTAGTGCACTAAGCACCCAGTGGGCATCTGTCCCCTGAGCAAAGATAAACTGGTTTTGTGTGTTGACTAAATTTCCTCCCATCTACTGTACATAGATGGAGGCCTCTAGGCAAAAGATGGATGCTTCCGGTCCACTTTTTTGGAGGGAAATTGAGAGTAATTTTTCAATGCACCTCTGGGTGATGGTTGTGCCACTGGTGAGGAGACCTTCACATCACCTCCACCAAACTCTCTATATCACTGTATAGAGAAGGCATGGTGTGCTTTCTATTGTGAAATAAATTTACAAACCATTGAGTTTGGATTTGTTTGTGTTATCACAAGGCTCTGCATTGCCCCTTCAGTATATTGTGGTGTTTTTAGGGTCAAAAGTATAAGTTAGGAACTTTGGAATCAACACACAAAACCAGTTTATCTTTGTTCAGGGGACAAATGCCTACTGGGTGCTTAGTGCACCAATGTGTGCACTAATGGACAAATTGTGCTTAGTGTGCTGAGGTACTGTAAAGTGGTCCAATTTTTACACTACATGGGGCCCTGGCCTAAGGGTATGCTCACACAGAGTTTTTTGCAGGCTGAAAAAATCTGCGTCAGGAAATAGGAAATGTTTCTTTGACAAGTTGTTTTATATAATGAGGTTTTTGATGCGGTTTTTGTAGCTTTTTTTTGACTGTTTTTTTTTGCTCCAGCACACTGTATGGACCTTGAAACTTCACTTTTAAAATAATGCTAGTGGTTTTTTATGCGTTTTTTGCAAAAACTGTGTCAAAAGACAATCAAAAACCGCATCAAAAAAACAAGTGTTTATTTCTGCCTCCCATTGATTTCAATGGGTTTTTCAAGGCGGAATCCACCTGAAGATGGGTCATGTTGGGTCATGGGTCCCCTCTAGCTGAAAAAAAATCAGAGTAGAGCAGAAATACAGTCGGTACCGGCCTGATGATTTTCAGAAACTTCACTTCAATCAGGTAATGGTAACACCTTTCACAGTGAAGACTCCTTGCAATATAGGATAGGGATAAGGGAAGGTAAGTAGATGTAAGTGTATTTATGTAGAATAAGTTGTGTATAGGATAGGAATAAGTAAAGTTACATAGAGCTAAGTGTACTTAGGTAGACATGAGTAGCATATTGGATAAGAATAATTGGAGGTAAGTAGAAGTAAGTGTACTTGGGTAGGAATAAGTTGCATATGAGATAGGAATAAGTGACGGTAAGGTGGCATTATACTGTATGGAGCACAAAGGGATCAGATGAAAAACCAGGCACCTGACAGAATGGAGCTTTCCATTTTTTTAAGTGAAAATAATATAAGATGGGCACAAATACAAACACTTTGTTTCCATCCATATTAACTTCACTGGGGCACGTTCTGTTATTTTCCCTTTATCTGATCCTCTATGGCAAGGAACCCCAGTCTGCAATAAGTGGAGGAGAAGAAGGAATGAAGGAAGGAAAGAGTTGGGGTAAAAGGAAAACCAGTAGAGATGAGCAAACCTGTTTATAACAAATTTTCCAAAATCTTGGGTTTAGCCAAACCCCAAATTTTTGAGGTTTTCCACCCATGAATCCACTAAAGTTTATTATTAAGCTTTGGAGTCTCTTCAGTCCTGACACTGTATCTCTAAAGCATTATGAAATCAACTCACCCCATGGTGACCTAGGGCCAGCGACGTCAGGGAGAAAGCCAAAAGACACTGAGGACACCTGGGGAAGAAGTCCAGATGCCATAGCGGAGCTCAAGAGTGGTAAGGATAAGTGATATTTCTTTATATTTACCCTGACCTTATTATACTATACTACTGAACTTTGCAGTTATTTATGAAGCAAACCTTGCAGGGTTCGCCCATCACTAAAAACCAGTGCAAACAAGTACTATGTCTATGCTTTCCATTGTAGCCTTTGACATATGAATTTAAACAAGGCAGATCTGATCTTCCCCTACGTAGAACATGATCCCTTTCATTAAAGATGCCAAAAACAGAAGAGTAAACTGTTGTCTACCAGCTAGTCCCAAAGGTCCAGTTGCTTGTTATTCAAGTTGCAGACAACGCACTAGAGCAAGATAAGATGTCTGTGAGAGATGGGAAGGCAGCACGTGTCACCCACTACAGGAGATTCACAAAAAAGAGTGAAAAAAAAAAAACAAAGAAGAAGAAAAATAAAGTAGACAAAATCAAGAGAGAGCGCGGGAGACGTGCAGGTCCAGCACCAGACAACTGAGACTAGATGTGTCCCAAACGGGGATCCCATAGAAGTAGATGTTCCTGAAACCATACTGTTCATTGGAAATATTTTCTGATATCAGATTGTATGTTTTATGGAAGAAGTGTAATAAAACTTTTCCATGTTTAAAAAGTATTTTACTATTTTTTTCTTTTTGAAGGGAAGTTTCCACCCAATCCATTATCAAAAGATATCTTCTCCAGGAATAACTTAAAGGAGTTTTCTGCAACTATGTTTTCTGACACTGAGATCCCCATCAATCTACTGACTGAAGGGGCTGTGGGGTTTGGACAAGTACTGTGACCTTTTCACTTCTTATCACAGTACCATATATTTTATAGTGGCTGTGTTTGGTGCTGTGTTACAGCTCAGTCCTATTTATTCGAATGAGACAGAGCTGCAGCATGTGACCAACAGATGTGACATCACCTGGGAAGAGAAAGCACTGCAAGATCTTCAAAAAGTTTTTTGGTGGAGGTCCTGGTTGTTGGACTTTCCCAATCTAATAGTGGTGGGCAGCAGGAGGCAACTTGGCCCATCCCAAACTTTCTCAACTGCTCACCTACAGACATCACACGGTGCACTATTTATATAGACCTCCATCTCACCTATATAGCGTAAGTATTATTTGCCATGCCTACCAATAAACAAAACAATGTACGCATATCATGATTTAGATCCCTACCCTGCTGGTCTAGGTGCATCAGAACCTCCCCATGGACAGCTGGGGAATACAAAAACACTAAAATACTAGAAAATCACAATACAAGAATAGGAAATACTATACATGAATTGCTCATAATGCATGCTTTACAGGATTGTGTTGGATCCAGGGGTACAAGAAATGATACTGGACAGTGGCAAGAACCAGAGACATCAGCACAGTCATTATGTGGGCACTGTATTTAGGAAACACTGGCACATTTTAAAGGAGCCTACCCACAGGTTAGGAGAATTATAAATCCTCCCTTGATCATGGCAATAAGAAAGCACCCAACACCAGGGATAGGGTGGCGAAGTCCATGCCAGATGTTATTTTCAACAAAAAAGGTACCTTTTTATGTATACAGTATAATAGCATCATTGAGAGTGATGGTATTTGAGGTGAGGGGTTACGGTGAGTCTGGGAATGTGATTTATTTAATTAAGTATCCATAGGGTCTCATACTGTATACAATACCGAGCAAATGTTTTATGTGGGTGTGGATAAAATGCTGCAATGTAAGAATGTTTTCAAAAACAGAAGTATTAATAGTTTATATTTGTCAATACTGTAAAGAAATTAAGTCAGTTACCAAAAGAGAAATCTAAATCCCATCACTATTTGGTGTGACATTTGCCCTTTGCATTGCATCAGTTCTTCTCGGTACTTGCAGACAGTTTTTGAAGGAACTCGGCAGGGAGGTTGTTCTAAACATCTTGTAGAACTAAGCACAGTGTAACGTCTCTGCCTGTTCGGGTTTCTGCGCCACCCTCTCCTCGCATGCTGCGGTGCAGGAGGCGTGTTCAGTTTGATTCCTTGCATAAGATTCTAGTTGCTCAGTCTGAACACTGTCCTAGACTATGTAATTAAATTTCAGCCACACCCGTCTCCTGCACCTTGTTTCTTTCGGCTCCTCAATAGTTAATCTCAGCCTTGCCTGTGTGATTGACAGCCTGTCTACCAATCCAGTCTGGGGCAGGTCCAGACTTGCTGTAAACAGGTCGTCAGCCCTCACATGGTCGCTGGCTATTGAGATTCTGTTTTGTGACTTTGTCCCTGCTAGCATCTTTTCTGCTATTACCTGTATTCTTATTCCTGACCTCTGGCTTTCACTTTGACTATTCTCTTGGATTTTGATTCTGTACTGTATTGCTCGACTGTTACCGACCCCTTGGCTAGCTGACCTCCCTTTTGTTCTTGTTTGTCCTGTCTGAGTTCTGTGTTGTCACTTATTCAGAGTAGGGACCGGCTCCAAGTTATCGGCTGTCACGTAGGACAGTCAGGCAAGAGGCAGGGCCGGTGGGGGGTTCAGCTTTAGGGCTCACTGTCTTGCTGTGCCCCTCCCCCCAGGGTTCTGCAACAGCATCGGGGAATTGCTCAAATGGCAATTCCTTTACACACAGATCTGTGGCTGTAGGCTTACTCCAATTCTTCTGTCTCTTCATGTCGTCCCAGACAGATTGGACGATGTTGAGATCAGGACTCTGTGGGGGTCATATGGTCACTTCCAGGACTCCTCCTCTAAAGGGCAAAGGTCACACCAAATATTGATGGGATTTAGTTTTCTCTTTATGTTCATTCACTAAATGACAAAAATAAACTATTAACACTGTTATTTCTGAAAGCATTATTTGCAGAATTTTTTTCCACACATGCCTAAAACTTTCACAGTACTGTTGGAAAAACAATGCAGTATATAGGTGACCGCACGATACCCTGCAACAACCTGCTCCTGTCTATCCCATACCACTTCAAACAACAACATACTATTGCAGGTACAAAGAACAAAGAGGGTGAGGGGAGAGGTGTATTGGATCTGCACACTTCAAACCCTTGAGCCTATGGGACTTAATAAGGGGTACGAGACTGACCATTTGTCATACATGTATTGAGTACTGCATAGACTTATTAGCAGTTCATATATAATATTTTCTATTCTTGTGTTGTAATTTCCTTTTATGTTTTAGTATTTTAGATACATCAAAAAAGTTACTGCCCATGGGGAAGATCTGATGGATCTAGACCAGAAGGTAAGGATATGTTTATTGGAAACAATGGCAATTGATCATATAGAGGAGACCGACGTCCATGTGATGTCTGTATATAAGCAGTTGAGAAAGGTTGGAATGGGCTAAATTGTATCCTGTTGTATGTTACAACTATGAATTAAACTACATTTGAGCTATCCTTAGAACAGACCATCAATATTAGATTGGTAAAGTCCAACACCCAGGACCCCACCAAGAACCTGTTTGAAGGGCTTGCATACTTCATACATCCATTCAAGAAGGGCTGTTTTAACACATTAGTGGGCCCTATTCAAAGGTTTCATAAGTGGGCCCCCCCTACATAATTTAATGTCCCCTGAAGTGGCCCACACAATATGGTGTCCCTTCAAGTAGCCCCCACAAAAAAAAAAAGGTTATACTCGCCTAACCTCATTCCTCCTAACCCCAGAGTTACCTGCAGGCTCCAGCTATAGTGATGTCTCTAGCTCGGGGCTCATCTAATAGCTCTGTGCCCCACCATTGTATTCAACTTTATCTGTGTCCATAGAGTTGATACCTGCCACCCAGAACAGTGGGACAGTACCTGAAATGCAGGACTGTCCCACTCCATCCAGATCAGATGATGGGGCCTCCACTACCATAAGGCCCGATGCAGATGCTGTGTTTGCCATATGGTTAAAGCAGCCCTGCATTGAAGTATACAATATATATGCATGTCAGGAATTATTATAGTATAGTAATTCCACCACAAACTCATACAAAAGTAATGTAAAATACAGCACCTCGCTATGGGAGGAAGAGAATAACATGGCAATCTCATGGGAAACTAATACAAAGCAACATTGCTCACAAACAAGGAAAGCTCTGCAAGGCAAAGGATGTGAAGGTAAAAATTACAATGTGAAATGTAGGTAAATGTATTTGTCTACAATATAGTAATACAGTAGTAGCAGAGTGTTTCTCTTTAGGACAGTACATAAGTATATACTATATATATATATATATATATATATATATATATATATATGTATAGTGTGTATATATATATATATATATATATATATATATATATAAAATCCACAGGTAGAAAAAAGAGAGGGAATAAAATTGTATTCACCCATCTTTGCAATGTCTCATCCCTTCCATAGAGTATTTTTCAAGCTTGAAAGCTTCTATTAGATTTCTGGAGATGGGTCGTCGATCCAGAGATTTATTCTTATTGCTTTATTTGGATATTGGAAGGATTTTTTTGGTCAGGATAATAAAAATTGACTTCCTCTGGATCAATATTGCAGGAAAATAGGCTGAACTAGATGGATAACTGGATGGATGTCTTTTTTCAGCCTTACAAGCTTCTCTACTATTTGAAATCCTGAGACGTATGTTATCGACAGGTTTATGATCCAGAGATATAAGTAAATATGCTGCAGAAGAGTTACTTTATGGGGAATACAAGGATTCACTAACAGACATGGCAAAAGAAGTGCTAGGTCTGTTCTGTTCTGTCTGTTCTTTAATGTCTGTTCTGAATTGTCACCCTACAGAATGAAGAATGATCCTATATATAGACCTCTATACAGACAGACAGGAAGACATTTAGAAGAACGGCCACTATACAGACATCATGCAGAGTATAACATTAACATGTTGAGCGCCTTCCAGAGCAAACACAAGAGAACAAGGAGGATTAGCGTGCCTTGTGCCCCCCTCCTCCTGGTCACATGACTACTGGGTCAGCTGACACGTCTCATGAGATAACTGAGACTGCTGGGTCATTGCTCACAACAGAAGAAACACAGCAGACAGAAGTATATATACAGAAGAGAGGAAACAACACACCCGGCCACCATGGATGTGTCAGTAGTGTGGGCTCTGCTGCTTTGTGCCCTGCTCCAGCAAGGATCAGCACTTGTCAGGTGAGAGATAACATATGTTCAGATTGTTCTGTATATATCTGTGCATGCAGTATATTGTAACAATACCGAAACATTGTATTTTGTATATGGTTTATGTATCTACAATATTTAGCATTTTACACTCTTGTCTGATTTCTGTTATCAGGTAAAAAATAACATATGTGCAGGTTATTATTAACATATGTTTGTGTAGGGGGCTTTGTAAAAAATACAAATAATTCCTTAAGCTCAGATATCTGCTCACATCTACTGTTCTATGATCTATGTGTATGTATGTGCTAGTATAAATGCAGAAAGACTAATTATAATAATATATCCTGTCCATGGAATATGAAGTCTACAGCCTCGCCTGCAGAAGAGACCCTGAGAACAAGGCTTCAGTACTGGTTTCAGTTTTTTTCCGTATTAAGGTGTCTAACTGGACATACATATAAAATCGCCTATGGCACCCACATAAATATATCCTCGTATCAGCCATTTGCATGTTTACTAAAATAAGGGGAAGGGTGTAAGTCGCTGCCATACACCTACCTCTTGTTGCACTTGTCAACCAGGGAATCATAGCACCAAACCAAATCCAGCATGCTGAAATCTCACTCCTCACTCTGTCTGAGGTTCCTGAAGAATCCATTTGTCTAGCGTATATTGCCAAATGTTACTAATGTTGCTGCAAACTAACTAGACTATTACACATTATACTAAAATTACTAAATATAAGCAGATACTAGTGCATCTCAATAAATTAGAATATCATCAGAATTACCCTCCTTGTGGATTGTGTCAATGACTGCCATCTGGACTTCTGTCAAGTCAGCAGTCTTCCCCATGATTGTGTCGCCTACTGAACCAGACTAAGGGACCTTTTTAAATGTTTAGGAAGCCTTTGCAGGTGTTTTGGGTTAATTCTTGTAATTTTGTGAGATAATGACTTTTGGGTTTTCCTTGGCTGTAAGCCATAATCATCAACATTAACATAAATAAACACTTGAAAAAGTTCACTCTGCTTGTAATGACTCAATATAATATATGTGTAATATATGTTTTCAATTGAATTACTAAAAAAAAAAATACCTTTTTGATGATATTCTAATTTATTGAGATGTACTAGTAAGAGAAACAGGACAGCAGCTTTTTCAGTGTTTTAGGTGCAATAGGAAGAGTTTTTTATTACACGGACAATTACATATACGACAGGACAGGAGATTCTATAGAAACTGCACCACATGCTACCATGTTCTACTTAACACCCCCTCTGTCTTCAGTCTTGCACTATATATGTATTTATATGTAGTTAACACACACATGTTAGGCTAAGTTCACATCAGTCTGTTGTTCTGATCCATCACAAAAACTACTATAATGACGGATGCAGATGGAGCCCATTCTGTCTGTGTCCATCATCTCATCATTTACTGTAATGTAAAAAACGTGATGGAAAATGTCTTCCTTCTTGTTTGCTATTGTTGTAGATGGAAGACAAGATCGTGTACACCATCTGAAAAGTAAACAAGGTGGAAGAAAGCGAATGATGCTCCATCGGCCTCCGTCTTTACATTACTTTTTTAATTGTTGTTTTGATCCTATGATGGATCAGAACAATGAACTGGTGTGAACTTAGCCTAGTATATAATAATGTGGTTGGAGAGCTATGGCTGGAGAGTCCTATTTCCTCCTTGTGTCAGGTTACTGTCTGCAGTCATCTCTGTCAGTGTCACCTGCTGCTAAATAATGATCTGATGTATTTATACATGAACTTGTCTCCGGTCATCTGATTGTCAAAGATCTTTGACAGATTGCTATTCAGATTCTGTATACAGAAGACAAGGCAGAGCAGGGTATGCAGGGACCGGTAGTGCCCCACCTCCAGCAATGAACTGTGGCACTAGTGTAATATCTTTACAGGAGTTTTTGGATTGGATTGGATAGCCACTCCTGGTTTTGGCTAAAAAAACGCATCAAAATCAGCAACAAAAAATGCTGCGTTTCCACAACAGGGGACCTTAGGTTATAGGGGTTGTTTAAGACCAGATATCAGTATCCTATCCTTAGTACAAGTCATCAATATCTCATCATCGGGTCCACCACCAGGTACAACCACCATTCATCTTCCAGCTCTATACACTGTGAACATATCAGCTGATCGGTGGGGGTGTCAGGTGTCAGACGACCACCCATCTGATGACCTACCCAAAGGATAAACCATCCATATCTCATCTTGGACAACCCCTTTAAGGTGCTATTTTTAGGTTTCAATAGATTTGTATTAATATTATAAGTGTTATGAAATACAAAACAAACCATTGAGGTGCTATTGTATGACACATTGTATAGTCTTAGACTTCTAGATGAGAGAAAAAGTAGCTGCTATTTATAGACATAAAGTGGTAACAAAAAAACAATAAAATGGAAGATATCTCATACATCATTAATGTTAGCAGTATTGATCCAGGCCACTATGTCTGCCAGCAGGACCAGTGAGACATCATTTCACTTCACTAACACAAAGCACTGGCCATACTTACATTCATATACCAAACAGCAGTGAAATGCAATATAGCTGGCGTAACTGATAATCTTTGTGCATTAGTTATGCTGCATGCACCCATAAAGTGCCACAAACTATAACTAGGTCGCAGCATATTAACATGGGTGGATTATAACTCCCATGGGCCGTGGGCTGTAGGAAGCTAAAGTTTTCAGGTCCTAATAAATGGGCTGATTATGAGCTAAATGTTAATTCATAGGAATGCTCATTCTCCATCAATTCCCAGTGTTAGGCTAAGGCCCCATGTAGAGAGCCATAGCCAAAAAGACCTCCGGAAAAGACAGAATTTTTTTTTTCCACAGCTTTTTTCACAAAAAATCCACAGATTTTTCCTCTGCGAATTTTCTGCTTCTATTATACCTATACGGAAAACTCCAGCGCTTCCGTACATATAATTGACATGCTGCGATTTGCAGAAAAATGCAAGCGTTTTTGGAATCGCAGCTTTTCCTCTGCAGATTTGTTTCTGCAATGTGTGGATGGGATTAGCCAGAATCCCATCCACTTTGCAGGCAATGTAAAATGCAGCGTTTTTTTTACCGCAGTGGGTTTATACATTGTGCATGTGATGCATACAACATGTTTCCAGGATACTGCCAACCCAGGGATTAGATGGGTGTAGTTTATTTTCAATGGCTACTGGGTACAGGACGGGGACTTCATGTGTATGACAGATATTAGCAGATATTTTATTCATCACAGAGCATTTGTTGGGATTTATCTGGAAACAGATCTGTCAAGCGTCCAACAGATTTATTATTTTTGCAGAAATTCTAGGGTAAATTCAATTTCTTCTCTCAGAACAGTCCAAGGTGCACTTAATGTATTACAGGCATCTCCCTCGGTTATCTAAACTAATACTCTTATCTTCCACCACTACCCAGGATACCCCTAACAAAGTTCACCTCCATCCGTCGGACTTTTTCTGAAGCTGCTGGGGAGGTGGAAAAATTAATCGGAAGTGAAGGATACAAGAAGTATTACTCTGGATTTCCACCAAATGGAGGTCCTACACCAGAGACACTGAAGAACTATTTGGATGTAAGTCATAGAGGCGGATTTATTGTGATTTTTTTTTTTTTACGCCGCAATCATCACTTGGGCAATACCCTCACCTATCCCTTTACCTCCTCTAGGCACAGTACTATGGAGAGATTGGCATCGGGACCCCTCCACAGACATTCACTGTGGTGTTTGACACAGGTTCTTCTAATCTCTGGGTACCCTCCATCCACTGCTCCATTCTGGACATTGCTTGCAGTGAGTACTTTATATCCCAGTATATTACAATAGATACATAAGTATACATATTTATGACCACTACCACTAACACAAGAGATGTCATTCAACATTCTGTGTTCTGTTGCAGATTATCAGAATTTCTTGATTACCAAATGAAAGGATTATCATTGTACGGTGCCCTTAGTGCAACTCAGTTGGCAAAAGTGGGGCAAGTCATACCCCAGGATTGCCCCCAAACTGGATACAGATGTCCACTTTTGAGTTTGAATTGCATAAACCCATTTTATGCAGAGTTTACTGGGAAAAGTCAATTTTGCAAGAAGATTGTTTCTGAAAATTTGTGATAATCCTGGAAAACTTGGGACAGTCTGTAGGGCACATATGATTTGAGGTTTACAATTCTTTAGCTAATGGAAGTCTGTGCCATGGTACTGTATGCCTATTGACTCCCATTGTAAGAAAACCCATATCTTGCACTATATGTTTTATCAGTATCTTTCTATACAGGAAAGTACAGCAGGCTGAGCTTTGTTATACAGCAGAATAAAATATATACTGACATATACTATTTGGCATATGCTAGGTACAGGAGGCATGGGGATACTTTTGGTGTATATGCCAAGCATATTCATATAATAAGATGTCCTCAGACATCTCAACAATATATTCTACACATTCTACATTTTACTGATTTTTGGATGTCTTTTATCTGGATAGACGTGTGCATCTGAGCGGTCTCTTCTTTTTTAGTGGTACACCACAAGTATGATTCCTCAAAATCGTCCACCTTTGTAAAGAATGGCACAGACTTCTCCATCCAGTATGGCAGCGGCAGTCTGTCTGGGTACCTGAGTCAGGACACTGTAACGGTAAACTCTCATCTGTGTGACGCTTCTAAAAATACACTAGGGTGAATTTATTACTTATTTATCACTAGCTTTGTGACAGTTTGTGCAAAACAATTGCAACTTTATTTCAATTCTGCACCGCCTTCCCGAAAAGGGGGCGAGGTGAGGGCGTGCACCACCAGATTTATCATCACTTCTGCAAGATATCTGGTGTAAATGATGCTGGAAATCTATGCCAGCTATAAAATGGTATAGGTGTCCCTGCAGGCACACAGCCTGGCAGAGGGTGCACCTCATTTATGAGTAGGTGTGTGCCCCATCATAAATATGGTGCACCCCCCACTGGCTTAGGGGTTATGAAGACTGGCATCTGCCCTACTGTATGTATCTACTCGGCTCTGAATGTGATGTCCCTTATTATAATGGAAATGTTATACAATAATTAAAATATTAATAGTGAAAAAAAAAAAAATAAAAGACCCCTGAAATTTACTCATTTGTCATAGCCCCAACTTAGGCCAAACACTCCTGACATCTCTGGTTTAGTAAGAACTTACATACCCCATCATTTAACTCATTAAACAATCATTCCTTAGAACTCTGGGTTGTGATGTCCCTGTGTTGTTCCTCCTGGAATCAATAAAATAAATTTTAAGCTGTACTACTGTCTGTAATATGTAGGGGCAAGCCCTACTGGCAATGTGATTAGTAACACCTAGTGCTTTATAATGGGGAAAAAAACTAAAGAATTAAACAATTACAATGTCATACTTTTTTGGTTGTTAAAGATATGACAATACCAAATATGTGACCGGTGCTACATTTACTTCTATAGGGCTGCGGGTGTATTACAGTCCCGGCAGCCCCATAGCCGTGAATAGAGCTCTGGTCATACAAATGCAATGGCGTTCCAATCACAAGGAGGCTTTAGGAGGACTTTCGGTCCCCCGTCCTCCTGATCACTGGGGGAATCGGTGATCGGGTCCCCAGTGATCCGAAACTTATCCCTAGTCCTGTGGATAGGGGTAAGTGTACATAAAAGCACAACTCCTTTAAGTGGTTAACTTTAGTAACTACCTACTTACTACCAGAGTTCTTGGGTTGTTGAAAACTGCTTGTTCGTTGTCTGTACAGGACATACTCTGATGATTTGCAATAAGGGAAGTGTAGTCACACCAGACACTACAGATGTGTGACATCTGATTTAGATATATATATATAGCGCCCCCAGAATACACAGCAGACAGGACATTGCATTATAAGACATGTGCAGAGCTCTTAGCTGTAGGTCTCTCTGTCCAGCAGCAACCACCAGAAATCTGAATGTAGCTGTGGGTTGTAATACAGTCTATAACTCAGGAAATAGTAATATATGAAGGATTCAACATATATAAGAGAGAGGCACGGAAAGCAATGGTTGTTTCCAGCAGATGTGCTAGGAGAAGTGGTGATATGACTCTCATCCTCATGTCTTCCTTCTCTCCCACAATCCTATTTTTAGATTGGAAACCTAGCAGTGAAAGGACAACTTTTTGGGGAAGCCATAAAGCAACCTGGGATTACATTCATAGCAGCCAAGTTTGATGGCATTTTGGGAATGGCTTACCCAAAAATCTCTGTGGACGGGGTCACTCCTGTTTTTGACAACATGATGCAGCAGAAATTGTTGGATGCCAATGTCTTCTCCTTCTATCTGAACAGGTAAGAACAGTCTCCTTAGTGGAAAAGTTGTCTCTATAAGCAGAAAATGACAAGGCATCTTGTCATTACATATTTTGGCACAGTTATGGGGGCCCTGTCCTGATTTTATCTTTCCATCTTATCTTATCTTATTTTATTTTTCCATTATCTCATCTATGTGTACCACAAATGAAACTTATTCCCCATTTACAGGATATAGAATAAGTGTCCAACCACTGGGACCCCTAGCTATCTAAGTACAGGGGTTCCACGTCCTACTCTTGAAACAAGCAGCGGTCGCACATGCTCAGTGCCACTCTAATCTGTATAGGACAGCCTTAAAGAGGTCAAGCACAGTGCTGGGTTATCTCGGGCGACTGTCACTCCATTGAAATGGGAGACTCAGGACCCTTGTTCTCATGATCGGTGCAGCCCAGTAATTGGACCCAACCAATCATTCTCTTTTCTATGGATAAGGGATGAGTTTAAGTTGTGGTACAGCCCCTTTAAATGTCATATCTACATGAATCTGAGCCTGTTTGGAACTGAAAAGCAGCCCTGGCATAGAAAGTAAAGAATTCTTCATTCAATGATATGGCCTTATTCACATGACTATTCTGTTTTGGATGGGACAAATGTCTGTGAAGACGGACATAGATGTCTGTATCCATTCCGTGTTCGTTTGTCTGTTTTTGATGGCCGAGTGTCGTCCATTTTGCATCCATTTTTAAAGGACAGTTAAAAAAGAAATGATGAATTTCAATGGTCTTTCTTTTCTGACTCAACCCACTGCTGCTTTTTAATGGGCTTAGCCCATATGTCAATCCATATTATATTAATTAAAAAACAGATCCATTGATTTCTACTGGGTCCATTTGTCTGTCAAAATGAACAAAGATAGGCATGTCCATTCTTCTGTCTGTCAGAAAAAAAAAAAAGTACACAAAATATACTCATTCACATTTAATGTTTGAATAAGGCCTTAGGAAAGTTTGGTAATTGAGACATTGACACAGCAGTAGGATTCACAAAGCTTCCAGCCAAACCAGGCTCTAAAAGGATAGATGGGCAATAAGACATCCTCCCCGCCTAGCCTAATATTCCTGCAGCATTTCTTTGTGGGCAAGTGGGCAGAACAAGGGTCAGACTGGGAGCTAAGCTAAGCAAACAGTCCTACTCACCTAATATGGATGCACAGAAGTATAGGAAGCATCAGAACAACAAATAATGGAGGGGAAAGTCCGGCATCCATAAAAATCACAACTTCATGTCATAAAATCCATAGGAACTGGTGAAGCAAGCCTTAGTGGTTCTTAGTCATAGCCTACAAATGGTTACAGTCAGATGATCTTACAAGCAAACATTTGGCCAACCATGAACTCAGCACTTGATCACATGATTATGTGAAAATAAAGCAGATTTAGGCTAAAAGTTTCATTCACGCTGTGTATAAATATTTCAGAAGTTACCCAATGAGAGTAATGGGTGAAAGGCTAAAGCCATATGTAATAGATAGGTTTTGCACACATTTACTACTACATCTGAACATCACCATAGATTGATATCTACAATGCTTCATTCATATACAGATATATATATATATATATATATATATATATATTTTTTTTTTTTTTATTATTATTATTGTTCTGGATGTCAGTGCGCAACTACTTTATAAGATGTTCATTCTTTTCTTTTCCTAGAAATCCAGAATCCCAACCTGGTGGTGAACTATTACTGGGCGGCACTGACCCCAAATATTATACAGGAGACTTTAATTACGTGAATGTCACCCGCAAGGCATACTGGGAAATCCACATGGACCAGTAAGTAGAGGGCTGCACTTTGTCTATTGTATTATTATTCTGTACAAGTTAGGAATAATTTGTATGTAACGTATCAGATTGCATGCAATATTTTATCTAGTTCCAAACGGTCAAGTGTATCTTTATTGTTTTATGATAAACTAATAAGTGAGCAGCAGGTGAAGACACACACTACTAAACAACAATATGAAAGAGAACAAACTGCCTGCAGTTTTCTTTTTGGACAGCTGGTGGCACTATAGAAGAACCTAATGTTTATGAACCAAGTATCTATTAGATTGTGTTTGGGGTTTCCCTCTTTTATGTGAAGCTTTATTCATTCCTCTGTCTTTATGTTGAGTTCTGTGATTTTCTGCTATACTTCGCATTTCAGTTCCCTACAGATTCAAAGACAACGGCTTGCAGTCAGTGAATAGAAACAATGAGACAGGTTTATTATGCCTTTTACACCAGGTTTTTCAAATCAGGTTTTTGCACAAAAAAATTGGAACATTTTCTTTTTCACACCCACCTTGCCACTTTCCCAAAAAGGCTCTTCTTCCTAAAGAGTCCTGACTGTGTATAAGCAATACTTGTTCAGGGCAGAATTTCTGCGTCTAAATTTAAACATCACTGTTTCCATTATTTGGCTTATTTACTTATATGGCTCCATCATATTCCACAGCGCTTTACAGACATTGTGATCACTGTCCCATATAGGGTTCACAATCTAAATCCCCTTTCAGTGTGTCTTTGGAGTTTCCATTTACTTATAGCAAGTCTTTAGGGGATGTTCACATGTAGTTGAATTTTAGGTGGAATTCATTTTAATGGGAGGCAGTAGCTGATTTTTTTCAGCTAGCGGAAAAACTAAGTGTCCTGCTCGTTCATCAGGTAGATTGAAATGAATGGGAGGCGGAAAATATACTTTTTCCGTCAGTGCGGAATTGAATGCGGAATTGAATGCAGAATTTGACAAGGAATTTGTCAAAATCCGCTTGCGGAATTTGGAATTTGGCCCTGTTCAATAAAGGCAAAATACGGTGGCACTGTTCTCCAAATTCTGCTTTAAATTCAGCATTAAAATCCTCTTCCGTTTTTGACAAGCAGAAAAAATCTGCTTCCAATTCCTGAAGTAGAAATTTTCTGCTTGACAAATTCAGCGTCAAATTCCCTTAGGGTGAATCCACATGGGATTAATACAATGCAAAATTACTGCAGCAAAAATTTTGCTGCAAAATCCACACAGACTGGTGATGCGGAATACAAAGTGTGGTTGCTGCACGTGGTTGTTGGACTCTGCCAGTTATACTAATGACAGCCCAGGGTAGTGGACTGAAACAGATGTGCAAACCTACATTTGTGGCCATTGACAGAGGTCTGAATGCTGAGAAAACAAATTTTATCTGATAAAAAATTTAGACCACAAGTGCCCAGTGGGTGATCCCAAGACCAGCAAGTGCTCAGAGTTCTCTGGCTCCCTCACTCACTTGAGTGACATCTCCAGCAGAGTCCAATTTTACACCCTCGAGCACTAGAATATATGCAATCCCAGGGTGGTGCGTGCGCATTACTTACTTTGCAGTGGGCATTAGCATCTATGATATACTGCACATGTGCTGCATTCACCTTTAGTACCAGACTGTGACATTGGTCATCACAGTAGCCATCGATCAAGACCAAGTAAGATGTAGGGTTAGGCTTAGCAGGGAAAGCCTGAGCACATGCCTGGATCAGGACCACCAACTGGACACTTGTGATCTCATTTGCATATTCAATAAAATACATTTCTTCTAATGTTATAATTACTGAAACTTCCCTTTAAATTCTTAAAAAGCAGGTAGAAAATCACTTTGAAACTACAATCGAAGTCCTCTTCTTATGTTTGACTGTGTTATGTCTTACCCGATCCCTATAGGTTGGGCGTTGGGGATCAGCTCACACTATGTAAAGGCGGATGTGCAGCCATAGTGGATACGGGCACCTCACTGATCACCGGTCCAAAGGATGAAGTGCTTGCCCTGCAGAAAGCTATTGGAGCCGTCCCATTAACTCAAGGAGAGGTAAGTTTTTCTCAAGATGTTTTTCATATTGCCAACATATGATAAGAGACATGAAGGAGATAATAAAAGGCTTATGAGGCTCTGCATTACATGTTTTATTCCCTGTTATGCCGCACTCATACACCATTTGAGTCACCATTAATATATATGGCGTCCTTCATCACACCCTAAAATGAGAACCAACCTAGTAAATGAATATAGATTCCAGACCTGCGAAATAACCACAGACCCCAGATTCTGCAGATACCTCTTCTGATTCCTGCAGCTAGTAATCCCTTCCACCGCTGGCACCGCTGCAGACATTTGACATTGGGACGGGAAATGACATGGGGCTTGGCTAAAATCCCATTTGCTGTCTCAAGACTCAGTGAGTCAAAAGCAAATTGAGGATCTGTTACATCCAACAGAGGGCTCATGAGCTTCCCAGCTCCTTTTCCCATAATGCCTTGTGACATTTGACATTGGCACCTGAGAGGGAAGAGAATTATAGGCTTGAGATGCGTTTCCCCTGCGTTTTTTTTTTCTGCAGCATTTTTTTTTTTTGCTGTATATCGCTCATGGGGCCTTATCCTTAGGGTGAAATCCACCTGAAGATAGTGCTGGACGCTTTATACTGCTAGCCAAAATTGAAATAAATGGCATTCAGATTTGAGATGTCTTTTTCAAGCAGATTTTGTGGGCAGAAAAGGCCTCAAAATCTGCTCCATAAAACTGCGTGTAAACATAACCTTAGGCTAGGTTCACAGAGCGTAATTTGGAGAGGAATTTTAGGCAGTCCTCATCTCCATATTCCTCCCCTGTGGAACCTGCGGTGGAAAGCCACAGGTTTGCTCAGTCACAGGTTTGCTCACTGACTGATCCCTGCGTCGCCGGTTTGGGAAGACTGTCCTGAAAAAAAGAAGCCCATGTCATTGTCTCCCAGTGAGAACAATGGATTCTGAATCCAGAATCTGCCTCAAATTCAGCTCCAAATTCCACTGTATGAACTCAGCCTTACACTTATTCAGCTTTTTACCTCCAAGCTAGGCTGACAGACAGCTTGCCAGCAGATGTGTCAGGCCATTCTGATATAAAAATAAAGAAAACTCCCTTGTTTTGCAGTACATGGTGCAGTGTGAGAAGGTCTCCTCATTACCGGTCATCTCTGTGAGGCTTGGAGGGCTAGAATACACCCTGACAGGAGAACAGTACACACTGAAGGTATGGTGGTGCATATGTTGTATTTCACTGTAAGATGTTGTGTTACACCTGATACCACCTGTATCAGGAGAACCGGAGGTCCTAGCAGCAGTAGGACTGTGAGTAGCAAGCCAAGTCGGGAAGCAGAGATCATGTATGACCACCTTGGCAACAGGAAAGGGGAATGGAATGCCAATACTAGCAATAGGAGAGGAGAAAAGGATGCCAGCCCAAAGGATGGCAGATCACAACACTGGTACTTGCCCACATCTTGAGCAGAGGCTCCTGTATAACAATGGGCAGTACTTTTTTACTTTTTATATTAAGCTCCCCACCATGACTAATGGCCAGATTTATGTCATAATAAATACTGTTTCTACTAATACCCTAGACTAGTGTCTCTCAACCTTTTCAAGCCAAGTACCCGTTCATGAAAAAAGTTCCAAACAAGTATCCCCAATGGACACTGTGGTGTCTGTCATGTGACAGATCCTGCTCCGAATCTCTAGTGGGTGTAATGCTCCAAGCAAATCATTTTGCTTATTGGGGTCCTGTGTCAGGCCCACACTAAATGTTCTGGGGTTCTTTTAGCTTCTGACCATCTGTTCACAGATCATAGGTCAAAAGCTATCTGTCCGTTCAGCACAGACTACCCACTGATGTAGAGAAGACCCGCACCCTTAACCCTGACCCAATGTCCTTCGAAACCTGCCTCTGCTTGGCAGCCACTGTGCCTCAGTATTTGAAGGTGGTGGATGGTTTGGGTGGCACTATTCCCCCAGGAGAACCTGAGCATTCACTAAATCTGCCCCTTCCAGAGCAGTGGTTCTTACCCTTAAGACTGCATGCATACTACAGAGAACCACCGCTCTAGAACATATATATATTGGATTGTGTGCTGCATCCCCTGCTGTCTACTATCTATAAGAGCCCTGAATATACTGAATCTAGCCTGACACTTGCTATATTTCAACAGGTGACACAAGGAAGCCATACAATCTGTGTGAGTGGCTTCATGGGTCTCGATATTCCCCCCTCCAGCTGGACCCCTCTGGATTCTGGGAGACGTCTTCATTGGCCAATATTATACTGTGTTTGACCGGGCTAATGACCGAGTTGGGTTTGCTAAAGCCAAGTGATGGAAGTACCACATTGATCCTTAAGAATTTCTGATCTTCCTATGAACTTTATGCAACAACTACTGACTATCTGGCGAATTATTAAGCACTTTTAATATTTCAGTGGCATCAAATGACTTTTTTTTTTTTTTTTTAGTTGCACCAAATAGTCTGTGCCAGGTAGACTTCACTATGCTCCAAATACAAATTGCCTGTATCCTAGTGATTCAATGAAGAAATTCTAGTCACTTAATGTGTATAGAGAACATATATACATGATACAAGTAATACCTAGCAATAATAATAAAGCGCCATCTAGGGTAAAGTTAAGTGAGTTACTGTATTTGATATGAGCAACTTCAATTGTTTATGTGGTTGTATCTATTGTTAACACTACTAGTCACGTACAAGAAGCAAGAGCACCTTTGCTTTTCGGATATAAGGTTGTGTTTTTAATGCATAAGTGGTACAAAAAAAGAATAAAATAAAAAAAAAATTGTTAGGCTTTGCTGGGAATTGTATAGCAAATATGTCTAGAATGGACTTAGCTGTGGTGTATTATATCTATGCATCTACTGCCATGTTTACCTATGACAATCTTGTGTGGTCCTAAGCAACTGAGAAAAAATTGCTGTGCTACAAGGACTCATGTACCCTGCAACATATTTGCCGATATGCGACTATATCAATCAAGCCTGTCATATAAGTGAAATAGGTTGTTGGTCTGGCAACTGAGGCCTCCTATGATTTTGGGAACTGTTCCCTATTCTCATGGTGGTGTTCCCATTCTTGAAGGTTTCCACACTCCCATTCATGTCAGTGGAGAGCAACTCCTCAGACTTTAGAATATGGTGGAGGAACGCACATGACTTTTACGACATGACTGTAACAAAGCTATTGGTGTAAAAAATCAGATTACACATGAGATCTAGTACAGCCTGATAAGTGGCAAAAAGCACAGGCATTATATAAAGACTGTATTATCTCCATGTCCAAACTCCTGGGAATGTATTCAATGTTCTTCAGTTATCTCACTTGTATATTATATGTGCTCTTCCCTGCTTGACCCATTTTACCCAGAACACAATGTTTTAGCTGTCATGTCCTTGTGTGATATTCATTTTATTTCATTGCTTTGATCTGTGATGACACTTCCACTACCAGTGTGGATACTATTATCAATGTGCATGTAAAAGTGTAAGATACAATGGTCTTAGAGGACTGCAAGTGAGTTGTTCCAAAGCGTGTATGATCCTTAACTTATATAGGTGAATGGTTAGTATTTATTTCATATTAGACATAGGGTAGTGTGTCAATGGGGGAAACAAGTTTTCTGCATGTTGGATTTAGCACATTTTGGGCATCTGGCTCCATCTTCCCCCTCCTTATGGAAGTTATAGTTGGCCCACAGCTGTCCTATATGTATGACCACCTTTGGAAAAGAGAGCTGAGCTCTGACTATTCCACCACTGGCCTCAGCGGTCATGAGTGTGTGGTTGGTTGGTTGTGACCATAGACTTCTATGTTAAAAAAAATATATACAATCTGAATCTTTTTACTGGATGCCTCTGGAAAGAATTACATAGTGAACTGCATTATTCTATGCAGCATAAAAAGGTATATAGTAACCCTATGCCAACATGCTGCATATATAGGTGACACTACTACCTAATCTAAGGCAACTTAAAAACATTAAAAAAAAAAAAAAAAATTAAACTTTAAAAAATAAAAGAATTAACACATAATCCAACCATGCTTTATTGTGCTAAGAAGATAAACCATAAAGAAACTGCACATAAATGTAATCGCGGTATCTGTGACGACCCGACTATAGTTAACATTACTAGTTACATTATCTATGCATAGTGAACACTATAGAAAAATGCATTTAAGGAAACAACACCAGATTTGCTGTTTTTCTTATCCCGCTTCCTAAAAAGCTGAATAAAAAGCAATCCAAAAGTCTTATGTACTCCCCAATGGTATCAATAAAAATGGGAGGGGGCCCAGACAAGTTGCCTTAAATCCCTGGTTATTGGACCCCTAATGATCAGACTTTTATTTCCTATCCTGTAAATAGGGAATAGGTTTTGTTTGCGGGAAACCCCTTTAACCTTCATGCTCCACATTTACTGTAGATTTTGGATAATTTTCACCGACTTTGGACTATTCAATGCCAGACTAGTTACATTTTACTGTATTTCATTTTCTTTTGCACTAGACATGCCTGACGGGTTCTCGTCTGTAATAGGATAATGATTAATAAAGATGAGTAAATCCATACAATTCTTCCGACTTCTTCTTGCCATTAGTAATTGGGTGACTTGGCTTGTTGTGTCTTCTCTTGGCAAATTGAAGTAAAAATACAACAAATTGGTATGCCCTTTGCTTATAGCCCGGCAGCTAGTAGTGTTATCTTATGTACCAGAAATTAGACAGAAATTCTTCATTGTAATGACTACTAGTGGAACAACAGAAATACATGGATATGATTTAAAGGCACAGCATCCCTTATAATGCAATGATCATCAAAACATTCACGAAAACATAAAGTAAGGTCTATTGTACTTTATTACGATCCTTGTGGAATGTAAATTTGCAAGGCTGCCCATTTAATGTATATACCTGGTACCTAAATGCTTATTTGGCCAACAGCTACTCTATCTCTCCTGACCCTTGTGATGCAAATATTAGCCCCCCCTATATCACCATGTAAGTATGCATGCCTGACTTGACCAAGCATGCATGTGTTCTAAATATGGGAGGGGAGAAAGTTGCTGACATACACTGTGTCTCTGAGAACTAAAGGGTCAGGCATCTTGAAATCCCAATGCCTGATCCTTCTCTCCCCTAATGTTTGCCATCATAGAAGAGTCAGAAAGCCCCTCTACACGTAAGATAACTGGTAGATTTGTCTGACCTTACTGTAATGCCTATGGCCGGCTTTTCTCACCGTAGATAGGATTGTGAATTCAGTTCTGTAACAAGGCCTTGCTATAGGGATGAAGGGGTAGCAGTTGCGACAAGATCCTGGTAGCAAAAAGCCCCACTGCCATATTAGAAGACATTGTACTATAAACAATGTTAGGTAGGGGCCTGGTTACAGATTTTGCATTGGGCCTAGGAACATCAAGTGATGACTTTGGTTCTGTGCTTTTACGGATCATAAATTATTAATCTGGATTAGAGGACGACAGTCATGATACCATTAGAGGAGTTCTGTAAAAGTGTAAAAGTTAGTAACCATAACAAAGAGCATGTCCATGTACAAAAGTTATAAAGATACACACCGTGCGCTGTTAGGTCTTTAACACTATTCTTTATTGCCTAAGAATCGTCCTACCTGCTAACCAATATATGTAATAAAGTAAACCGTCACTTCCTTGTATTGTACTTGTAATGTCCTCTCCATGGTAACTTATAAGGGTGGGTTCACACCTGCGTTCCAGTCTGTCCGTTGCCAATCCAGTGAAAATCTCGGCGAACGGGATTGGCATCGGATACAGACGGGTCCTTTTTTTTCATCGCAAACAAAGTCGGACAGGCAGGACTTCGTGTCCGACGAAAAAAAAACGGCTTTGCAGCGCAGAGGGTGCAATCGGATACCCACGCATTGCTTTAAAAACCATGGGTTTTTAACCAAAGCGTCGCTGACCGGTCTGTATCCGATGCCAATCCAGTTCGCCGAGATTTTCACTGGATTGGCAATGGACGGACTGGAACGCAGGTGTGAACCCACCCTAACCCATGCCACAACTTTAATCCCTCTATTGGGGATGATGGTAATAGACATCATGATGGTAAATATTGAGGCTTTAGCCTATAATACGGAATGTACTGCTGTATTAAAGTGTCATAAAATAAAGAACAAATTTTGCCATTATTTCAGTTGTTTGTGCTTTTTTTTTTGGTACTAGTTATTATAGTGTGGTTATCATTCCTTATAAAGCACTCCTTAATATGTATTCCCGCCGGAACTCCCCTCTTATATGCATGGATTTTAATGGCCTGCTAATAAAATAAAGGGACTTTTAACAAAGTGATGGATCACTGCTGTGTTTGACTATGCTGTTCATGGTAAGGACAAGCATATTACAAGAACAGGTCCACTCATCTTAAGAAATTGTACCCTTTAACTAATGGGAACAAAGAAAGCAATAGCTGCGAATCCACTGAATGGTGGTGTGATGATTCCACTTAAATATGGCTATAACTCAAAGATGTATTTTGATCTTTGGGTATCGTATCTCCCTCTTACTTCCATTTACTCATAATGTGCGCAGCTCTAATCCTAGGTGTATACTGTCAGTAGTGGCAACCATGTAACAATAGGGCTTTGTATCCATCCCAGAATGGCTCCATTGAACTCCTACATAGCCCTGGGTGATCAAATACACATGCATTGTTCAGCCTGGGCTGTTGATCAGACATGGTTGATAACATATAGAAGGCATTGTGTCATTTCACTTGGTCCCATCTCCTTACAAAGAATCTTGACTTGAGTACGTTAATCAATCAGACTTGCCGTCGCCGGTGACCTCATTCTGGGTGGTGTAATCAAGGGTATAAAAGATGAGGTAAGAGGTCAGCGAGAGAGACTACAGGAGAATACTATGATGAGACTACTGGGATATGCTGTGGTGCTGCTAGAAGCCTCCACTGGTTATTCACACATACCAGAGCATGTGTGAGTGTTGGACTACAGAACCACATCAAGGATATGTGTGGTAAAGTAATTATTTCACCTTTTATTCCCTTTTTATTTTATGCGCTGTATATTGTAACTAGTAACTGTTAATGCTTGCATATATCTGCATATCTGTTCTGAACTGCATGTGTTAGATGTGTGGCATCCCAGAGCTGGCTATGGCTGGGCTGAGGGTGATCTCTGTGCATTGTATTATTTCCTGTTGCTTCATAGCCTGTGTGACATAGCAGGGGGTCCTGAGTCTCACACAACACAGCGCCACCTAGTGAGCCTCACACATGCATTACACCTCGCATAGGAGTGAATAGTAACCAAATGTCCAATGGGAGGACATCGCCTGGGAAAAGGGGAGGAGTCAGCTGATCACTGGGTCCCCATGGTAACACCCCTGCAGGAAGGTCCTGCGTGTGAGGAGTTAGAAGTGTGGAGTGTTAGGAGGAGGAGGTGAGGAGATAAGTGTGATGTCCTGTGAAGAAAGCAGTGAGTTTAGTGCAGGAATCTCAAGTCCTAGACAGGCCCAGGAAGGTTGGAGAGCTGACATACTCCAGCTATTCAGATCCTGTCCCCTGTCTGCCTAGCCATCGCCCTGAAGGAAGTCAAGCATCATTATCTTGTCAGCATGAGACTGTGGAGAGAACATTCTGGAACACGTGCTCCATAGCAAGTATCACAGGATCCAGGGGCCAAGGCCAGACCTGTGGAATATCCTGCCACCCTGACTATTGCACCCCGAAACTCTGAGCTATCAGGACCACATAACGTGAGTGGGGAATATTATGTACTAGTATGGTGGTGGGCATCCTTCTATGAGCCAAATAGGAGCCCAGACGCACCTTAGGGCTGTAACACTGAAGTATAAGGGGCTAGGAACACCTTTCATCAAGTCTACCCTGCACCCCAGGACTTTGCTGTGTCACCAGGCGTACCCCGTTGTTTTGTATTGAAGAAACTGTTTAAGCATTTGTGCCTCCACACCCATGGAAGTAAAAGTTCAACTTTACAACCGTTTCTGTGTCTGACTATGCACCGACAACATCAGGGCGCCCCAAACACCACCAGTCGGCACAGTATAGGGGAAGCGCCCCGGGGGAACAATCACCACCAACATTTGTGCAGCCCCCTCATCACCGGTACCAGTGGTGGTAACGTGGGACAGCACCAGCGCTGCGCCCTCGTGCCCAGAGACCGTGACAAGTCTGCGCTGTTTGCACCCCCGCAATCCCAACTGCAGCGTTACCTTCCATCTGGTCACCGCAGATGTTAATACCGACCCATTTAGGGGTTAATAAATATACAAAATTTAGAAAGCTTGTCTTGTATTTATCTTGTGAACCCAGCACTCACTGGCGGTGGGTGTTTTTTTTTTTATGAAAGAAGTCTCAGGTGTGGGCCAAAGCGGCGCACTGAGGATCTTTCACAGGTGGTCACCGTGTATACATGCCAGGGACGGACATAGACAGCTGAGGGTCCCTGCGCAAGAACATTATGGGCCCCTTTTTTCTGGCAGAGCACTCCTCTTATGTCTCTGTAACAACCCTCCAGCAATTGTTAGCTATGAAGTTCATTAGTTTAGACATTTACTTACAACTTAATAGACAGTAGAAAGCTGTTGTTAAGGCGATAGAGCCCCCAATCTACTGGGCCTCTGTGCAGTTGCACAGGTTGCACCAGTGGTATGTGCACCCCTATATATACAGCATGCACACATACATACATGTACATCATACTTTCTTATTTTTGGCTGTTGACATGAGGGAGAGCCCAGGGATCACGTGCACAGAATTTTTTCCATATTCACTCTGATATCTTGTTTTACATCATTATTGTGGCTTCTTGCAGCAGCCGTTGTCTCTCACATGATCTCATGTCACTCACAGGCTCTGGTGCTACGGTAGATATGGATCTTCAGTTCTAACATTGCAGGCCATGGTGCAGCAGAAACTATGTGGACATACAGTATTTAATTTCATTGTCCAGGAATTTGGTATTTATGGCCTATCCTAAGGATCAGTGGCAGGCCGACAGACAGCAACCTCACGGATCAGCTGTACAGGGTCGCTTCTACTGAAGTCAATGGGAGTTGAACTGCAGTACCGGCACCTGGCCACTATACAAGGCGTGGAGCCAACTGCTTCCAGTTGATCCATGCAGGGGCTGCCTGTTGGCTCACCCACAATCAGTTATTTATGGCTTATCCTAAGAAGGTGGCCATAAATACCAGATTCCTGGACAACCCCTTCAATGGCTCTATGATTTTCCTGATGAACATGCCGTTTCGTCTGCAGAGACGCACTGCTATTATGATTTTAAAGTATTTTTGCAGGTAAAACCTCTGTTTACTTGAAAAACCGGCAGCATATCTGCACAGTTTTAGATCATAATATGTGAACACAGATCTAGATCAGACCGCAAAATCTAAAAAGATCAAAATAAATAAGAATACAGAACTCAGACCTCCAAACTAGGTACAGAATTACACCCAGCATCAAAGACAAGAGAAGTGGTACTGTGCCCCATCCAAATATAACTATGGTAAATCCTGGGTAAAACTCCTTAAATACCATCTCTAAGGGTAAATGTCTATTAAAAAAAAACCTTGACATCACAGACTACACATTACATCACAGGGCACATGACATCACAGAATTCTGAGAACAGTCGAGCAAGTGTGCATGCTGGGAAGTATAGTGTCACAACAGCTGCCGAAGGCTACTGATCCCTGGTGTAGTCTATGCAGTTTGCCCTATTTTGTTGTTGTGGGTCTCTCTCTGCCACAACCTGTCTATACAAATTTGCAATATTTGTACAACATTTGATAAATTTGTTGCCAGTTACTGCATTGCAGACTCCGGCAAAACTCACTATAAACATTCTCCTAATGATAAATTTCCCCAAGTGTGTCATATTTACGGAATTGCAGTTTTTTCCATTTCTACCCTATTAATCATTTTTCAGCTATGCAATATAACATATGGGATGTTAAATGGTGCCATTACAAAGTACTGCTCTTGCAAAAAAACAAGCCCTTAAAGGGAAATGTCAGATGTTTTTGGGTTTTTTCCACCCTAAACTAACCCCAGCATGTACAGCATAATGACCATTTTCCATGGTGCCTCTCACTAAGCTTTCTACTTTCTGAAAAGTCAAGTTATAAGCTTTTAAACCCTTAGATCGGCATCATCATCAGCTTCATCTAGTCACATAGTCATCCTATGAGGTGCGATTGACACCTCATTCTTTGGTGTCAATCTGATACCTTACCTCTGGCGGCATCACAAGGAGTAATTTAGCGTGATGACTGCATGACTAGATGAAGCAACAGAAATCCTAGTGAGGCGGTCCATAGGAAAGATCATTACTTAAAGGGGTTGTACAGGCAAAGATGGACAACCCCTTTAAATCAGCCAGGGGCAGTGAAAAAAAATAAAATTAATTCATACTCTGTCCCCGATGCTCTGGTGTCCTACCGGCGCATTTCGGTTCTTCTGCTCAACGGGTCTCTTCCAGAGTTCCGTTGAAGCCGCTGACTGGTCTCAGCGGTCATGCTGCCCCTGGCTGATTTAAAAGTTAAAGGGGTTGTCCATTTTTGCCTGGACAACCCCTTTAGTGCTACACACATAGCATTAAGCACAGCAGGAAAAAAAAACCCACTTAGTTTTACAGTTCCAGCAAAATGAATGAGATTCTGGGTAATCCCATCTAAACACTACAGATAAAAAAAGCACAGTGGAAAAGCTGCATTTTAAAAAACGCAGCATGTCAATTTTAACTGCAAAAACATAATGAAAAACTCTGCAGAAAAATGTGATGCATTTTTTAGCTGCATTCCGCAACGTGGGACCCTAGGGTAAGTTCACACGGCTGAAAATGCAGAGAAATACCTCTTCATTTTCCGACACTGATTTCCGGCAATGGTCTATCCGTAATGGGATGCCAATGCAGGGCACCGGCATTCCGTTGCGGCTTTCTGCTGCTGATTAGAACCAGATGAATGGGCTGAATCAGAAGGGAGTCTTGAGCTGTGAAATCCACGGCAAGATTCGAGAAGGACACTTAGTTTTTTCAGTGTCCTGCTGCGTTTTCTGCCTCCCACTGAAAACAATGGGAGGCAGAATCTGCAGC
The DNA here is from genome assembly GCA_947044405.1 of Leptodactylus fallax. Taxonomy (NCBI): domain Eukaryota; kingdom Metazoa; phylum Chordata; class Amphibia; order Anura; family Leptodactylidae; genus Leptodactylus; species Leptodactylus fallax. Next base: position 1,039,187 of record CAMRHE010000412.1, read on the forward strand.
GGATTGGAGGCAGAATCCACCCCCATATCTGCACCAAATTCCTCCTTATCCTTAAACTGTTATGTGAACGGAACATATGACTTTGGGAAGGCAGAAAGTAAAAAACAAAAATGGGAAATAAAAGAGATTTGTTTGCAGTTACATCAAGCTCATAACAGTAATTTGCAGATGTAGACGTTTTGCAGGTTACAAGTAATAGCTCTCCCATATTTATCATCAGTCAGGAGAGGAGCAATGTTATAGGGGGTGGTCTCTGTGTGTCGCCAGGTGGTCTTCCATAGGAGAGTAGCTTTATAGTCATTCCCAGGCTTAGAAGTCCTCTTTGTGCACTGGCCAAAGTCCAGGAGTCTCTTCTCAGCTGTCATGGCAGATATCCTGTGTGCTCACAGACTGCTTACGAATGAGAAACCAGGGCTGCTACAGACCGGAAGCATATTGTCTTTAGTGACAAATCCAGGTTCTGTTTGGGATCCATCGTTGATCGGGTGCGATTGATGAGGCCATGTGATGAGGCCTTCAATCCTGCCTTTGCTGTGGAATAACACACTGCCCCATCTGCTGATGCGATGATCTGGGGGGAAATTGCATACGACAGTCAGTCACCCCTACTAGTGATACGAGGGACACTAACAGCTCAGAGATGTGCGCAAGACATCCTGCAGCCATATGTGCTGCCTCTCATGCCAGGGCTTCCAACTAGCATTTTTCAACAGGATAATGCTCACCTAAACACAGCGAGGGATTTCCAGGAATGTCTCTACAGATTAAAACTCTTCCTTTGCATGCCAAATTGCCAGATTTATCGGCAATTGAGCATATATGGGACCTGATAGCACACCAGTTTCAGCAACAAGCAGGGCTGTTTGAACACATTGGTGAGCCCAGTGCAAACGTTTCATAAGTTCCCCCCTCCCCCATTACCACCACTTAGAAATACCTGACCCGCACAAATTATAATGCGCCGTCCTTGGCCCCCACATAGATTAATGCCTCCTTAGTGTCCCCATACAATATAATGCCCCTCATTGGCCCATCACACAGTCAAATGTCCCTGCAGTGGCCCAATAAAATATAATCACACATTAACCTGCCCCCTCAAGTGGCCCCCAGACTTTATATTATAATATTCCCCTCCAGTTGCACCCACAGTTTCATGTTCCCCTCCAGTTGCCTACACAGTACATATTGCTTTCTTCCAGTTGCCCCCATAGAGTATATTGTTGCCCCAGTACAATGGATCAAACAAATAAAGAAAAATAAACTTATACTCACCTTTATGTGTTCCCCTGTCCTCTTCTGTCTCTAGTCCATACTGGAGTCTTTAGGAAGCAACAAACACAATGTAAATGATGTCATGTCACTACATCGCACCTGCAACTCCCAGAGCAGAGACAGGGGATGAATGGCTCCCTGCTTCACCATTATCTTCAACTCATCTGTGCCCAGAGGACATGTTGGAGAGTGCAACCCAGACCCACTGCCTGGGACAGCACTCTAAATGCAGGGTTGTCCTGCCACCCCAAGGGGGCACCAGCTACCATAGGGCCAAGTGCAAATGCACTGTTGGTCCCATGGTTAAAGTGGTCCTGCCTACAAGTGTGCGAGCTCTGCAGGCTCACCTGCAATGTATGTAGGCAAATGTGCTGTAGGACACCATTCGGAATCTGAGCTTAACCGTATCTCATCTTGTATCGAGGCTAGAGACAGCCCAACAGGGTACTAGACCCCCTTTAAATTATACAATTTTCCCCAGTAAACTTCTACTTTGTAATATTTTAATCACTTTTATATATCATCATTACATCCAGACATAGAAAGTTTTATTTGATTCCAACAACTCCTTCTTGGTGCGTTATTTTATTTTTTTTGTCAATGAGTGTATATTATATACACACACACTCACATAGAGAAAGCTGTCTGTGTTTTAAGTAGGTCAATAGACTCAACTTAGCAATTAACATCACTATATTTAACTACTTTGAAGCTGTATTTGTTATATGTATCCTCCCTGCATGCATCATTTGACCCACACACATGAATTTATACCTTGCACAATTTTAGCATATGAACTGATCTTAGTGTAGTTACTTTGTAGGCCATGAACATATCTGTAGAGGCTTTCCTCTAACCACTGCTAATAGGACTTACAAAGGCAGATGGCTGCATCTTTAGCTTGAGTTTGCTTTCTGTTCAGCTTTTTAAGTGAACCCTTTGTAAGTGCTCAAATACAAATAACATGTAGGTGTTGTGAGGGATTAGCTCATACGGTGGGGGAGGCAATGACCACGTACACACGGCAGGTCTCTGGTTAAATGTTGGTGGTGCTTTATTGTAGCGGCATAAGCACAAACAAAACAAATGTCCAAACAACAAATGCAGTTCCTACACCTGTCCGGCGTTACCCAAAACATGCAGTACCTTACAGGTAACACGGAGTAGGAAATTCAGGGTTTCAATGCCAAGCACTCCTCACGCAGGAGGGATCTTTCTCTCTCTCTGTGAGACAGACAGAGCTCCCTTTTTGTCAGCCTTCCTTCCTAATTGACTCAAACAGGAAACCTCACCTGGGAGCCTCTGGGAGTAGGGAGGAAGTCCCGTAGTGGACTAGGGATGTGGACTGGAAGGCACCCTCTACCAAACCTGCCCTCCAGTCCAAAAAAAAACCAGCCCATGTAAAGCAGCCGAAATAAAACCCTAGCAAACTAAGGTCTGCTAAGGTCAGAAAAAACCTGGTTTTCTTTTTATCTCACCTGGCTGAGGTAACCAGGTGAGATATACACCCCTTCCACAACTTTCCCGTACACCTTACCACAGTGTGAAGGAAGTTTTTCCTAGTTCTGCTCCTACTGCAGAGCATGCATGTGTATGTTGGGGGTCGGAAGCAATATCTGTTATCATGACTAGTATCTAATGTGTTTGGAAAGCCTTCTACACATCTAATGTATAGCCAGCTAATGTTCGCTAAAGTGATCTATTGTGACCAGCGTGTCTGCCACCCTGAGGTACAGAGGTAAAAGTCAACACCCTAAGGTCGGTTGCAGATGACCGTGCTGCAACCAGCCTGCTGTGATTTAAAAGCACGGGCTGCACACGGGGGACACGGGGATGTCCCCGTGTGCAGACCATGCACGGTCCGTGTTTCCGTGGCTCCTTTCATTAAATGTCCTATCTGATGCGGCCCGTACTGTCGGTCCGCACATAGGACTATGAAAATCACGGTCGTGTGTATGGGCCCATAAAAAAGAATGGGTCAGTGTGCTCTCCATGAAATACACAGATAGCACACTGAACCACAGCATGGTCGTCTGCAACGGTCCTTAGTGGTCAGTGTGTGGAGCCTGGAGAGAGTACTGCACAGAGACTGCTGTGTGTACAGAGCCATGGCCAAATTGTGTGCAATTGTTGTGTGACTAGATCAGCATGAGAATGGCACATGATGGCCCTGCTGCTAGAAAGATTAAGGTACACGCAGTGTGAGACTACTGCTGCATAGGGGGGTTGCAAAGAATCCTGATCTGTGTGTTGGTGCTACTGCCTTTAGATAGACTATCAAAGGAGAAATGCTTTATGGTCATATGCTATGTTCACACTAGCGTCGCCTCTCCGTGGTTCTGGTCCGTCAGAGGATCAGAACAACGGATAGGTGGACTGCTAAAATAGTGGCAACACACAGGTATCCATTGTTTTAAAACTAAAACCATCGGAGGAAAGAGTCCTTTTACCCCCGCCAATTTTCAAGTGGACATTGTGAAGGATTCCAGAGCAGATGTGAATGTAGCCTTACTCCAACTACTGTTTTCTTCAAGCGGTTTCTCAGATTATAGCATAGGCCAGTTCTTGTTATGGAAAATATCCTTTCATACGTACAGATCCATTTCAACAAATTATAGCAATGCATTGAGAATAATTCTAATTATTAACTAGTCTCTTAACTCTCCACCACCAGTTATAGTATAAAAGATAGTATAAGAGCTTTGTCTTTTGTCTCTGTCAGTTGCTGGCTTCTATGCTTATGGCTAATGTGGTACTGTTTCCCCTCTTTAACTTGCCTGTCTTCAGCTGCCGTTGCTCTTACCACTTCAAATCATCACTCTGCCTTGGCCTGTGTATGTAGGTTCAGGGCTAGGACAATGAACAGAGTGTTTGGATCAGGTGAAGAGGTGGATAACTACACCTCTTAAGGTCCCCTGTTTTTTGGGAACTCCTATATAATCCAGGCACTAAGGCCTCATGTACACGAAGTGTGAAGTGTATTGGTCAGTACAATAACGGCACGGATGATACGTGGATTGGTATCCGTGCGTCATCCATTGTTTTCACTGACCCATATATTGAAATGAATGGGCCGCGACGAACATACAGACAGGTATAAGACCTGCTACATATTTTGCAGCTTTTCACTACTGCCCAGACACAGTCTGTATGGACCTATAGAAATGCATGTACTTTGATTCGCAAAACTATGGTCACGTGCATGAGGCCTTAAGAACAGGGAACCTGAACTTCTCTATAGCCAAATACATATGACAATGGATAAAGCCCGCCTTTGTGACAACTACACTTTATATACTTCTGTATTTCAGCCTTGCACCACTGTACATATGAATAACCTTCATATAATATATAAATACTATGTGGCTCTTAGCACTGTATTGCCTGTTGTAGCTGTCACTGCTGTTCCCTCTCTGTAGCATACATTTCTTTTCTCTCTTTTGCTTTTACTTCTAGAAGTCAGTGAGGGATTTACTATACACTTCTCCCCTTGTCAGTGTCACCAATAGCTCTACGAAATAGTGCCTGGAACTGTCAACTTTACCATTTCAGAGTCCTCCAACCTGAGTCCTGCACCTATCAGAGGACAGATTGTTCTTTGCTCCACGGGATCAGCAACCTTCATGGCAAGGCTTGCATGTTAGAATTTACAAGAACTCACCACCCCCTTACACTGGCAACTGATGGACTGAGTTATATACAAAGAACCATGTTTTTTTGTGGCTGTGCCAGAAGCCTGTGTCCTCATTGAGAGACTCTTAGTAATAGCTAAGTTGGTTCTCTATTGCAGATCATTTGTAACCTCAAACTTGGGTAAAGCCATACTTCCAAACTTTCAGAAGATAGCGCCCACAGCGGTAAATTTGTTTGTATTAAAGAGGACCTTTCATGTCCTCATAGATATGCGGTACTGTATACTGCTAGAAAGCAGACTGTGTGCTTAATTCAGATTTTCTGGTATGTGCCTTGGTGCTGGAGATATTGGTGGCGTTTACTTTGGCATCGATATCTCTCCACTGTCAGAAAGGCAGGCTTTACAGCCTAACGGCATCACTGGACTGTGAGGAATGCCCTTCCTGACTGTACAAGTCTATGAAAGAATAGACGCTGAGCTGTAAGGCCCGCCCTTCTGACAGTGGAGGGATATTGGTGCCACAATTAATGGCACCAATATCTCCAGCATACTGGGAAAGACAACAGTGCGCTGAATTCAGCAGACTGTCTGCTTTCTAGTGGTATATAACACTGCATATCTATAAGGACGTGAAAGGTGAAAGGTCCTCTTTAAGCCATGCCACTAACTTCGTCCAATCCCTACTATGTTTCGCAGCAGATGCGATGGTGTTGTCTGCCCGCACCAAGCCGCCAGCAGTAGGGTCACTGTCCAGAAGAACCACCCAGTGAAATGCACGTTGGAGGGTTGGTGAGAAGTGGTCTGTGTATGCCATTGTGATACTTTCTATGTTGTCCTCACATTACTTGCTAAATGTTAATATGCTATATATGTATGGGACAGAATCTTGGATTGTCCTGCTGAACAGTTGGGTAGTATGTCTGTCCATTAGCCAACTGTATGAGACTTATCATATGTGTAAACCCATGCTCAGGCTCAGCCTTATATTCTTGCCAAGGGTCGGTTTTTGGTGAGGAATTGGAGGTGGAAGACCACCTCCAAATCCTCTCCAAAAGCCGCCATGTGAATGTACCCTTACAGCTCGCCACTTAGCCTTGGCCTGCGTATTTAGATTAAGAGCTAGGACAATGAACGGAGTGGTTGGACCAGATGAAGAGAAGCATGGCTATACCTCTGAAGGTCCCCTGTTTTTTGGGAACTCTTATATAATCCACACACTAAGGCCTCATGTACATGAAAGTGTGCAGTATACGTGTCAGTACAATAACGGCTGGATGATACACGGATCTGTGTATCATCCGTGGTTTTCACTGACTTATATATTAAAATGAATGGGCCGGTATACAGTGCTGGCCAAAAGTATTGGCACCCCTGCAATTCTGTCAGATAATACTCAATTTCTTCCAGAAAATGATTGCAATCACAAATGCTTTGGTAATAATATCTTCATTTAATTTGTCGTCAATGGAAAACCACAAAAAGAATTGTCAAAAAGCCAAATTGGATATAATTCCACACCAAACATAAAAAAGGGGGTGGACAAAAGTATTGGCACCCTTTGAAAAATCATGTGATGCTTCGCTAATTTTTGTAATTAACAGCACCTGTTACTTACCTGTGGCACATAACAGGTGGTGGCAATAACTAAATCACACTTGCAGCCAGTTGAAATGGATTAAAGTTGACTCAACCTCTGTCCTGTGTCCTTGTGTGTACCACATTGAGCATGGAGAAAAGAAAGAAGACCAAAGAACTGTCTGAGGACTTGAGAAGCAAAATTGTGAGGAAGCATGAGCAATCTCAAGGCTACAAGTCCATCTCCAAAGACCTGAATGTTCCTGTGTCTACCGTGCGCAGTGTCATCAAGAAGTTTAAAGCCCATGGCACTGTGGCTAACCTCCCTAGATGTGGACGGAAAAGAAAAATTGACGAGAGATTTCAACGAAAGATTGTGCGGATGGTGGCTAAAGAACCTCGACTAACATCCAAACAAGTTCTAGCTGCCCTGCAGTCCGAGGGTGCAACAGTGTCAACCCGTACTATCCGTCGGCGTCTGAACGAAAAGGGACTCTATGGTAGGATACCCAGGAAGACCCCACTTCTGACCCAGAGACATAAAAAAGCCAGGCTGGAGTTTGCCAAAACTTACCTGAGAAAGCCAAAAACTTTTTGGAAGAATGTTCTCTGGTCAGATGAGACAAAAGTAGAGCTTTTTGGGAAAAGGCATCAACATAGAGTTTACAGGAAAAAAAAAAAAGAGGCCGTCAAAGAAAAGAACACGGTCCCTACAGTCAAACATGGCGGAGGTTCCCTGATGTTTTGGGGTTGCTTTGCTGCCTCTAGCACTGGACTGCTTGACCGTGTGCATGGCATTATGAAGTCTGAAGACTACCAACAAATTTTGCAGCATAATGTAGGGCCCAGTGTGAGAAAGCTGGGTCTCCCTCAGAGGTCATGGGTCTTCCAGCAGGACAATGACCCGAAACACACTTCAAAAAGCACTAGAAAATGGTTTGAGAGAAAGCACTGGAGACTTCTAAAGTGGCCAGCAATGAGTCCAGACCTGAATCCCATGGAACACCTGTTTCCATCCCTGCACCATTGTGCGTATGAACAACCTTCATATAATACATAAAATATTAATAATTACTGTATTGATTACAGTTTACAACAGTATCGGTTCATTACAGGCGCTAGAGGGCGATAGCGAGCACGGTCATGAGGTAAACACATCATCAGGTCATGTGACTGCGGGTCAGGTGACGTGTCACGTGTCTATAAGTGTCTGTCTGGGCTCAGGGGGAGCTGGCTGTGGGACTAGTGTCTGGGTGTGAGGCTGCTGACAAGTGCTGGGACCGGCCGCCGCCATGGACTCTCTGGCTATATGGACGCTGCTCCTGTGTGCTCTGCTTATACAGCCCGGGACTGCCCTCGTTAGGTACGGAGTAGCATATATATACAGGGCGGGGGGAGTCACTATGTATGTGCTCCAGCAACTCCCAATATGTCTGCAACACGCACCATGCTGGGACTTGTAGTGTTGCTGATGTTATAGTTGGTTTCAGGTGCCTGCTCTGTGTGACAGCTGTATGGATGGTGTCAGGCTGGTTTACACACTGCGGTTTTGCTGCCATTAGATTAATGCTATATGGTAACTTTGGCTGCAAGGCCTGTCATGTGACCAAAGATTGCCATGTGACCCTGCAGCTTGTTCACCACTGTAAATAATGGAGGTGCATTGTGATCCTGAGGGGGCTGCGAGTGTGACTTGTAGTTGTGAGTAAATTGAGCTTTGCTGGGAGTGTGTGGTGTGAGTGTTGTGCAGTATTTGGGGTTGTGATGTGCCGTGAAGGAGTCTCGGGCAACTGTGTGATCTTTGGGAGTTGCAGCCAATGTCACTATGTAGCCCCAGCCTTACTGTGACATTGTGGCAGGTGTCCTGGCTTTACTGTGATTTTGCAAAATGAAACAAAGTGACGTTTTGCCATGATTTTGTGGTAACCGCTGCAAACACTATGGGTGGTGTAGTGGCTGCGATGGAGCCGTGTTGCTTGTTTTGGGCAAACGTTGTGTTAAAGGGATAGTGCCACTGATTGAACGGTTAGCACCCCTAGTGGCAAGGAGAACTGAGGCCTGAAGGCTCCGTGACTGGAGATATACCACGTATTTGTGGCCAGAACACATTTCACTGCTGTGGTGGCGATCTCCAGCTGCCCCATAGAGATAGACGCACACCACCACCCCAGTCATGTGGAGTATTTCGGGGATCTTTATAGCCTCTGTTCTCCAGATTGTTCCCTGGTGATCTGACTCTTATCCCCTTTCCACAGTATGGACAACAATCCCCTTTTACTATTCATTTGCATTTCATGTTAGCCTGGTGTTCTTGGCCGCGTCATGGCTGCAGCTTGGCCATGTGATGGCCACCATGTGATATATGTGTGTACTAAATAGGTTAAGGGGGTTGTCCAGGACCTCAGACGAGGTCATCAGTATCTGTTATGTGGGGGTCTGACTGCTGGAAGGTATATAGGGGACAGTGCTGAAAGCAGAAATCACCTTTCACTGTATAGCAGCAGTGCTGGCGTATTGCAGCTCTTCTTCCATTTACCTTAAAAAGAGCAAAGCTGGAGTACTGAGGCATGACCGCCATACAGCAGACTGTGCCTTTTGCTTTCTGCACTGTCCCCTGCATAGATTTTGGTACCTGGAGGTAGCTGCCGAAGCTGATCCATGCGATATCTGGACCCCACTGAGCAGATACTGATGGCCTAGTCTCATGATATGGGACCAGACAACCCCTTTAAGATTGCCTCTGCTCCATGGCAGGGAATTAGATGGGATCCTCTCTCTTATGCCCCCTGACTGTAATACATGTACCCCTGTATTTTGTATTTCTTTTGTTAGGACGTTTGACATGTTTTCTGTTATGAAGTAATGTCTGTCCACATAACAGCAGATTGTATGGAATGTCACATTGTAGGGGAGAAAAGTGTCATGTTCGCTCTTGCTGTGGTTTCAGCATTGAGCCTTGGTAGATAATAGCAGAGTTTACACCGGGTTCACAGTTGTTTCTGTTCCTCTGGTCCGTTCGAGAACCAGAGGAATGGAGAAATGTAACCGTTCTATGGCAGACATGGGGTCCATGGGGTGTCCGTCCTTTAAACTGAAAACCCTAGACAGAAAAGTCAGGATTCCAGGACTCCTTATATGGCAATTTTAGATTACAATTTTCATTGCAGATCCAATCCACTTCTTGGGTTAGAGGTTGTCCAGGATAAATTATTTCATGTCCTCATTGATGTGCGGCATTACATACCGCTAGAAAGCTGGAGATATTGGTGCCGTTAATTTGGGCACAGATACCTCCCCACTGTCAGAAGGGCTGGCCTTACAGCCTAGCATTATTGCTGTGCTGTGAGGAACGTACTGGAAACCTGCAGTATTTCTGTGTGACTGTATTCACTACATTCATCAATGTGCCATTTGGGGTCACCAGTGGTTGTGTAGCCCCTGCCCCTAATGCATAGACTTGCCCTTTCCTCTAGAGGTGCCGTTTTATTGCCACTAACCATTTTGGATGGTTGATAAAATGGGGCTTACCCTTTAAAGGCAATTGAGTTCCCTAAAAAGGTATTAGTAAATGTGATTTCTAAACCAGGCAACCCCTTTAATAATAGAATCTAAAAATTTATATAGGAGCCCGGATGTTCACAAATGTTTAGGAGTGTCACGCTGTATCTCACTATGTCTGGTATTTCAGCGTACTGCAGGTCAGTCATGCCTTTGTACTGCGGTATGCTGAGACTTGTAGTCCGACAGGACCTGTTGTTTTGCAGCCTGTCGGTGGAATCTGTTATTGAGGGCGTGTAACAAGGTTACCTGCTTGTCTGCACAGGTTGTCTGATCATATTATCCAGTGTAAATCTCTGCTTGTGGGTTATGAGCAATGACTGTAAATCCGACTGTAGAAGAACAAATCCTTGTACTTATAGCTGTGTGAGAATTATGTAGGTTTAGGAGTTCTCTGGATCTATAAAGATAGATCTGTGGCCTATACTTGGGATAGTCTATAAGTATTACAATGGTGGGGTTCTCTTAGCACTGCCGCTGTTTGGATGGGCCACGGTGCCCGGGTGTGTATCTGGGATACACGATTCACTTTAAAGAACCACAAAACATCCGACTTCAGTGATCTTGGGTGCCACTTACTGTGGCATCTCCTCCTCTTGTGATGGTATGGTATTGTGCCAGGATATGCTGTAATGTTGGTGGTCTCCACAGGGACTGAATAGTGAATGATACAGATGTGACCAGCTCTTATTAGAAAGCCGGGCTAGGTCTGTCTCACCTAAATGTGAGAATGGCCTGGCTGTAGGCCTGATGTATCTGTACACTAAGGTCACTGCTGCGGCCAGCTATTGCCATCACTAGTCGCCTATCGTGCTGATGTGCCAGGTAGACCCAGTGAACAAAGATAAATGGGGGACCAGGAAAGCACAAGTGACATGAGATTGGTAAGGTGAATATTACTAGTCTCTCTTTAATGTATTGGCTGTAATCTGTAAAAACTACATTTGTGTGGTTGGCAAATAAGTCAAAGTTAGGCTCTGATCACATCTGAGTCGCAGAGTCTGTCGAAAATCGTTATTCTTTTGCAGAGACTGCATCAGGGGAGACATTGTACAGCATGGCAGGCATGCAGATGTATGGCTGTACTGGAAATGGGAGTCTATAAAAATGTTTTGGCTCATAGTGTCTGAGCAGGTGACCCCCCCCCCCCCTCTTCATAAGGCATCTCCTTTAATCCCAACACCCTACTATTTAGTTCAGTGGAAGAGACCTATAGTCCTTAGTTTTTCTGCTTTAGTTTTAGGGACAAATATCCTGTTTTTAGGCCAGGCGCACATGAATTGCCGGTAGCTAACCATGTAGCATGTCAACACTTGCTGTGTGTTCAGCAATGGCTTTCTACTTCTGCAATATAAAGGTTGAAAGCTGGGTCAGCCGTCCTGCAATCATGGCGGAGAGACGATTTTGCAGATCTCCCGACCTATGTGTCCTTTAACCTTAAACCTGTGTGTGGGGATTTTTAATTGTTCTATTTTAATCCTTATTTATCTGAATTTGCTATTTCTCTGCAGGATCCCGTTGAAGAAAATGCCGACAATTCGCCATACAATGACGTCTGCTTTCAATAACCTAGAGAATTTGATTGGAACAAATGAGAAATATTATACAGGATTTCCTTCTTCCAATGAGCCCACTCCAGAGAAGCTGCTGAACTATTTAGATGTAAGTATGGGGTGTGAGTTCGCCTGACCAGATATATAACAGGATGTGATCATGGTGTTGTCTATGGGAGTTGTCACTAATATATATATTTATTATAAATATATGGGGTGTGTGGTGGTGATTTATTTATTTATTTATTTTTTACACCATTAAAGGGATATTCCTATCTTGGACATATGTATAAGAAATGTCTACGAAGTGTCGGGAACACAACCATGTCGACCTGAATGTGTATATTGTTTGTACTGTTATCTGTGCATTTCGCTGGAGGTCATAATTGTTTTATACATATCTGTATCCCATGTTCTTGCTGTCCTGACAATTATTAACAGCGGTGCATATTTATATTGTAGCTAGCACTCTAGACTAAGACATGTCTAGACTAAGAATTTACAATTCTTTTCAGTTTCACTAATGCTAGATTGACTGGAGATGAATTTGAGGTTCTTGACACCAATTTTGATAGTTGTGTGAACCCATGTGCCATAGCGACCAGTTCAGATGGGTCACCTACGCAAAACAGACTCCCTCCTCTTGGACCTAGACCTCTGAAGTGGATTTGGGTCTTGTAGGATCCGTCTTTAATGAAACAACAACCTTGAACAAGTAGGTGGCTAGGGTGCACAACCAAGATGAAGACAGCCCCATATATAGAGTGCAAAGTTACAGTAATACATATTATATAAAAAATCTTGGCTCCTGTGGGTAGTTTCTTTACCCTGTGCTGGTTTGCTTTTACATTACGGTCACATCATATTTGCCTCTGCTCATTTATTTCACTTTTGTAGGAGGTGCTGACTAAGTGACTTGCAGGTCCTCACAAGGAAGCAGCGGCTGAATGTCTTTTACAACATCACTGCTTGTATTGCTGAACACTTGAGTAAGACCCTTGGAGCCAGCAGTCACATGAATGGAAGGTTGCATGCAGTCCTTGAAAGATAAGGGACTTGTCTGTAGCAATGCTCTGTGAGCTAAATGCATCTGCCGCAGCAGCACAAATCTTTGGTAGTTTACTGTGGTGTTTCAGTCCAGGCTATGTATGCAGTTTTTCACTTTCTAGCTGACAGCAGGGCTAGGTTTGCTCATGTGACCTACTCATTGTGTTGGCTGATACATCATTATCACATGAGGGAGCCTGTGCTGAATAGCTATGTTAAGTAGAGTGTAAAGTTTAATATTTTACAATCTTATGGCCGTAGGAGTAAAATTGTTTGTCCTGGGGAAAAAAATTTTTTGATGCATGTAAAATGACACACATTCTCCTGTATCCCCTAGAATATAGCAGGTCGGCGGCAGAAGTTATTTCCTTGTAATGTTGTGTGTGTGGTCAGTGTTTGCCCATATCCTGTCTTACAAGATCTCGCTCTTCACTATTTCACACTCTTGTATGTAACGCGCTTGGTGTCTTGGTTATAGGTTTGATCATTTCCTGACATCTGACACTAGTTTTTTTTTTTTTTTTTTTTTTTTTTGCCTACAAATACTAGAACTGTAACACTGTAATATCTGGATATTGTAATGCTTGATAAATCACATGAGAAATTTGCTGCGGACTCCTCAGGGTGCCTTGACACGCTGCCAATTTTGGAACTGATTTCCAGTTGTAGACGACTTATGGCGTGTGAGAAGGAGGCCTGACTGTTTCTATAGGTTATTATTGCCTCTCCTCTCCACCTCCCATCCCATGAGCGGTCTAACTGGCTCTTAAGCTTGACTGGAATTTGTCCACCCTTGTTGGGGTGAGAGGGGTATCAGTTTTGCTACCAATTGTAGTGTTCTCATCTGATCGTGTCACCAGTTATAAGTATCTGAGAAGAGAATGATCTGATGCCTAAAGGGAGTTTCCAGGGTCCTGAAAAGGTCTGCCTGGCGACTTAAGCCCCAGCAAATACTGACCCCTGATACCTTAGCTTTAATTTTAATGCTTCCCTGCCATATGTTGTACGTGTGTGTGTGTGTGTGTGTGTGTGTGTGTGTGTGTGTGTGTGTAATATATACACATAGCACTTTCGAGGGTGTCTTACCCCAGTACTCAAACCCTGCCCCCTCCCCAATGAAATAGTTATCAGAGAGTCCTATTTCCCTCAACTCACATAATCCTTATGGCCACTTGAAGACTAAATAAAACCAGCTTGGTAGACTTCTCATTCTACATGCCATATACCTGGCACACTATATCCACCACCGATAGAACATCTGATACACAATTCCTTGTTTCTCTCCCAAATAATTTCACCAATGTCCCTGCCAAGTCTTTTTCTCCCTGTTTTTCTGTCCCCTTCACTTTCCTATTATACTATGTTTTTCTTTCTTTAATGTATACATGTACATGCCAGTGCACATATAAATCTGGTTTTACTTGCTCTCTGTAAAATTCTAAAGTGTAACTAAACTTTCAGACCACTTCTGATCTTCTGCAAGTATTTGTGACAGGATTTCACAGAAAGGAGCCAAAACTGCTCGAGTGCTCCTATTATTTTGAATAGGAGCAGGCTGGATTCGCTCCCCTGCAGCAGCATATGGCATCTGGAGGCTGTCAGAACAGCTGATCTTTCTGGGGTATGGGTGTTAGTCCCTCACGGATGACCTACTGATGACCTATTGATGATGACGTCTTTAGTCAGCAGCGGCCTGATGTACTTTTTTTTCTGTCTGTTACAATATATTGCTATAACCATCCTCTTTCTTTGTTAGGCCCAGTATTATGGTGAAATTAGCATCGGGACCCCTCCACAGACCTTCATGGTGGTGTTTGACACTGGTTCCTCCAACCTCTGGGTGCCGTCAGTTCACTGCTCTCTTTTGGACATCGCTTGCAGTGAGTTTGCTCTTTTTCTATGTGCTTTAACCAATACATTTTAAGGGACATAATAAAAATAACCGAAATAATTTTGTACACTGGCAGGTTTTTCCTCTCCCATTTTTCCTCTTCATGTAACTTAGACTTTTAGCCTCCTAAATGTCATCTATGTATCATTCTGGCTACCCCTATCACCGATGCTGTATGAAGCCATGATATGAAAACGGGCCCAACAAGAGTTTGCAGTTTTGTTGCTAAAAAAGTGTTTAAAAATTTGGACAGTACTATGTGGCTAAGCTTAAGGGGGGGGGGGGGCAAGGTTTGTCATGAATGCTGAAAATCACAGGCTTTCCATAGGCTTGTACAGATGTTACAGCTGATAACAGGGTAAGGCTGTAGTCACACAACCGTGGATAAAAAAAACAGCTGTGAAAGATATATATATATTTTTTTTTTTCCATGGCTGTTTTGCTTCCATGGAGCAGCCATTTTCACAGATCTTTCAAGGACTTCAGTCTAATTGAAACTTTTTGAAAATGGACAAAAGGGAAACCTATCCTATTTATTTATTTATTTTTTTACACTCAAAAATATTGACACTACAGCATTTAATCTGTTTACTTTTATGGGGCGTTACTTTTCTAATGACTAACCCAGTCTCCTTTTGACAGTGGTGCACCATAAGTATGATGCCTCCAAATCCTCAACTTATGTTAAGAATGGTACAGAATTTGCCATTCAGTACGGCAGCGGGAGCCTGTCTGGATACATCAGCCAGGACACTGTATCGGTAAGATGACATTTTAAACTCTGACTTATACTTGGATCTAATTTTACAGATTTTATGTTGGTTTTGTTGTTGAGGATGGCCAACACTTGGCAAGGTATGATGTGGTGTCAGTGGTCACAAGAACGCCTGTAAAAACAAGTCTCGCACATATTAATACGTTTGAGACTTTATCTGGCTTTCAACACCCAAGTTCCATCCCACCCAGCTCAAGCCCATGCAGACATCTGCCATACAATGACTGTGGATGTCTTCATTTTAAATATGGCCCATTCAAAAGCAGAGCAAGTGCCGTAATTTTCGGGTCTCCACAGTTTTACACAGTGGAGACCCGGCACTAATGCCCATGATCAGAGTCCTTTCTGATGAACATTTAGCACAGCTCTCTCCTTACATATAGATGCCAGTACGGCTCCTGTGTGGTGAGGTCACATCCTGGTGTGTATGATGGCTGGAAGCCTTCTGAAGGCTCTCAGGCCTGTCCTAGAAATATAACTAAGGCTTGCCTGTGGTAGGCTTCAATAGTTGTACAGTGATTCTACCATAGACTCCAATATTGCTGTATTGCAGTACAAGCGATCTAATGATTGCAGGTTCAAACCCCCTATGGGTTTAAAAAGGTTTCCAAAAATGTAAATCTCCCACCCTTTCCCTAGATCACACATACAAATAACTAAAAATAACCAAATTGGGTATATTTGTGTCTGAAAATACCTGAACTATAAAAAAAAATATATATCCCATACAGCGAGCACCAAAGCGGTAACAAAAATCAAAATTGCTTAATCGTAGTTTTGCTTCCCTCCCCCCCCCCAAAAAAAGGAAAATTGAATAAAATGATCAAAATGTCGATCTTTCCCCAAAATGGTATAAATTTAAAAAAGGAACCCTCACACAGGGAAACCTTAAGTTACAGGTGTCAGAATTTGGCAACTACAATAATTTTTTTTTTTTTTTTGCATTTTTGTAAAGTTATTAAAACATGACAAACTATATACATGTGGTTTTGCGGACCCAAAGAATATAATAAACATGCCATTTTTACAACACAATGAATGTCAGAGACAAAACACTAATTTGCTATTTATACATGGAATGGTTTCCCCTTAAATAGCGACCTCTTAGCATTATTCTACCTACGTATCATTTACTTTCATTACTGAGAATGTCATACTCCTCTGTGGCTAAAAAATACTCCTCAAAAACAGTAGGAGGCATATTTTTACTTTTTCGGGGAAAAAAATATAGGGCGACATCTGGCAGTGGGTATGCCATAAGTGTCTTCTAGATATGGGCCTCCTACCTGTATCCAGAACAGGGGTCTTAGCACTTGGCTGTTCTCAGAATTCATAATGTAATGAAGAAACCCTTTCTTGAACCGCCATGCCATGCTCTCCCCTCTCCTGCTTTGAGGTCAGTACAGGGTCCATACTAATAAACAGTCTGAATGAATTGGAGGAGGAGGATGGAGAAGGAAAGATATAGATTTAATAGAATGTATGATATATTTCTTCTATTCACATGTACTATTCATTTCTGAAAAGTGGTCTTATAATTGGTGAAATGCTTTAGAGAGATTCTTATTTTCTTTCAGATTGGAAACCTTGCAATAAAAGGGCAGCTGTTTGCAGAAGCCATAAAACAACCTGGTATTGTGTTTGTGGCAGCAAAGTTTGATGGCATTTTGGGCATGGCCTATCCTCGAATTTCTGTAGATGGAGCGCCTACGGTGTTTGATGACATCATGAATCAGAAGCTTGTGGACAACAACGTCTTCTCCTTCTATTTGAACAGGTTCAGATCTTTAATAGCTGAATCCTTATCTTATAGCTAAAGACTGGTCTTGGAACCTCCTACATCCCTCATGTACATATTACACCCACTCCGATAACGTTCCTCCCCTGAGCCTAGGGGCATATTTTTGTTTTTATTGCTCTTGACTAGCAGGATGGCATGGCCCAATAAAGGATACAGAGGAACCTGACAGGCCCCATGCACTCGACCCTAAATCTTCTCCGCAGTTGTGGATATGCAATGCCTGATAAAAGTACGGACCAATTCATTTCTATGAGCCCCCGTACCCATGACCACACTTTTTGCGGCCATGTGTTCATGTAGGGACGTAAATTATGAAGCCCTATTTTCGTCTGCGTTTGCAGCACAAACAGTTATAAGGGATCATAAGTCTTTGTGGATCTGTGATAGCGGATGACATTCTGACATGATTTTTGCTGATCATTATTTGAGGACAGTAAAAACCATATATATAGTTGTTTCCCTGATCATAGAATTCATATCCACATGGCAGCTATATGTGCTCTCTGACATATGTTGTGTGTGATACTGACGCCAGGGTAGTGGATTTTCTAGAATTTTTCTTTCATTCTATACCTCACAGCTTTTCATATTGACTTGTCCCCATTGCTTCCATTAGGAACCCACAATCTGAGCCTGGAGGAGAGCTGTTACTTGGTGGCACTGACCCAAAATACTACACAGGGGACTTCAACTACTTGAATGTGACTCGTAAGGCCTATTGGCAAGTTCATATGGATCAGTAAGTAACAGGAATGACATGTAATAGCATGAAATTTATTAAAGCATTCTCAAGCTGATTCCAACATGGAATACTCCTCTAATCTGCCTCCTGCTTTCAATGGGCCTAATAAGTACGCAGACCCCTGTCAGAGACCACAGCAGAAAGCCAGTGCCCAGCTCTCGCTTTTTGCTGCGGGTTGCACAGCCCCTTACTACATGAACATAGATGACTTCATTTCATCCACTAGGATAAGCTGCCACATGACTTGTCACTGGAGGGAGAAAATAATGTACTGTCTTTTATATTAGTGTGAACCAAAAGATGTAAATGACCAGAACTACATTTTTGGCATCACTACATGTGAGGTTAACAAGTGGTGTTGTTCACACTTCTAGCTGTTTAATTTTTTTTTTTTCATGTAATATGCTAAATGAACTCTTTTAAGTGATTGTAAAACAACCCCTTTACCCCATCCCTCCTCTTGTCAAGCACCACAGCTGTACATACTGGCAGTGTGCACTGGACGGAATTGCCCTGGCAACACTTAATGTTTCTAGGGAGAACTTTACAGCCTGTTTTCTACAATAAAAGGAAGTAGAATAGGTTAATAAAGTGTATTACAAAAATGTTCACTAAACACACTCACGCTCTCACTAGTGGGTTATTTAAAAAAAAAAAAAAATTAAATCCTGGTCTGCCTGCTGTTTGCCATATTTGTGTTTAAGGCGGCATGCACACGACCATGTGCGTCTCTGGCCATGATTGAACAGCGCGGGCGGCACACTGATGCCGTCTATGTACCCATTCACTGGGGCCAGTGAGCACGATCCGCAAAATGGACAGGAATAGGACCTGTCCTGAGTTTTCCTCACAGCCCCATACACTGGATTGCGAAAATACACGGTCGTGTGTATGGGGCCATAGAAATGAATGGGTCAGTGTGCTAGCCATGAAAGACAGCTAGAACACTGACTGTGTACACGGTCGTGTGCGTTAGGCCTTAGGGTAACTCCCCACATTGTGGAAACGCTGCGTTTTTCAATACCAGCAGAGTGAGCAATTTAGTTTTTGTTCTCATCCACACATTTTTTTGGGGGTGAAAAAAAAATGAAAAAGCTGAATTTTCAAAGTTTTTGAAAGTCGTAGCATGTTAATTTTAACAGCAAAATCGACTGTTTTTCCTATAGATTTAGTAGGGGTGCAAAAGCTCAAGTAAAGTAACGTGTTTTTTGCTGCATTCTTTTTCTATAGCATTTCCCCCCCCCCCCCTTTATTAAATCTGTGTTTCGATGTGTGTGGCCTTAGCCTTAAACACAAGCTGTACCTCACTCAACAACGTGGCATGTCTTACTGGAAAAGGGTGTATAATTGGACAATGTTGAGAAAGTGTCTAACGCTGGACACAATTTGTTATCAATCTGTGGCACATTTTTAGACTGTCCAGTCTAATTTCCTCGGTTATGTTTGGCTTTTTTTGCTTCTTATGTCTTTTTCTTCCTCTTTGCAGATTAGGTGTTGGAGATCAGCTGACTCTATGTAAAGGTGGCTGTGAGGCTATTGTGGACACCGGGACGTCGCTGATCACTGGCCCAGTGGAAGAAGTGACTGCACTGCAGAAAGCTATTGGAGCAATCCCTCTGATTCATGGAGAGGTAATGTGTAGGGCTGTGCTATATGCCATGAGGATAGTATATATGGAGGCTGTCTTCTGTCCAGACTGCAGTGGCTCCTTCTCACCGTTCTGTCTTTTATAGTACATGGTGCTCTGTGACAAGATCCCATCACTGCCTGTAGTTACATTCAGACTTGGTGGAGTGGACTATAGCCTGACTGGAGAACAGTATGTACTAAAGGTAAGAGCCTACTGGTATGTATTAAAATATAAAAACTTCAGTAAGTCGCAGCATTGGCATAAACTGTGCTCTCTTCTTCAGGTGACTCAATTTGGCCGGACCGTCTGCCTAAGTGGCTTCATGGGCCTCAACATTCCTCCTCCAGCCGGACCACTGTGGATCATTGGCGATGTGTTTATTGGCCAATATTACACAGTCTTTGACCGGGCATACGATCGTGTTGGGTTTGCAAAAGCCAAGTGATTGAAAGAACTCCTCGATAACAACCCTCCCCTTTCCACTTTGTTTTTGCAATCCTTTGCTATCTGTTAATGCCCCTGTGTCGTCCTGTCTGCAGCTCTCCTTCACCGGCTCCCCAGCTCACTCATGGCTCAGCCTGTACTTGCTGCACTACAAAGTGGTCTTTCCGTTATTTACCAGTCTGCTTAAGTCTTGCTGCTGGAAATTTAAGGAATTGCATTCTTACAAATGCACAATCAAAACTGCAAATCTTATTTTTTATGTTATTTAGGCTGCAGTGGAGGAAAAATTCTGCACATTATGGTGTGTGTGTGGTTTTTTTTTTTTGTTGTTTTTTGTTTTGTTGAAAAATTTGTAAAATGCAACTACCAATCCTACAGCATGATAGTGTGGTCTTCCAGCTTCTCATGTTGTATTCTTCAGGAATTGCAAAGTGTGTTCATCTTATTGTTATAAATGCATAGATTAGACTGTTCAGACAGCCATAATATGACTCCACTTGCAACACCACTTATGGCAAGAATGAAAACCTGTTGGATCAAATCGGGGAAACCATTTGTCTGGCAGAGCGTAAGGGGGTCATTCATTCATGTGAACAGAGCTCCTGCATCATAGTAACCTATGTTATGAGCTCTCTAATGGACGGACTGCTCCTGTACTGAACTGACATCAAGTGAGTTTGGTACGGTAACGTTATGGCCATTCAGAAGCTCATTGAATCATAACTCACTATGATGCAGCGGGTTCCATTCACACGGCTGTGCTCAGTCCCAGCAATGCGACCAGAACAAACCTTGAACACTGTTGTGTGAATGTCCCTGGCTTTGCTCAGATCAAAACTGAACCCCATTCTTAGCACATAATATGCAGATTTTTGGTGTCCTGTTATGGCAGTCAGTGTGTCTGTCATGGTTTTGAATAGAATAACACTTAGTTATATGGGAATATCAAGGACTGCGGGGTATATAGTCATAAGTTATCAGCTTATTCTAAACTGCTGTGTTTGTATATAAAGTCTTTTATGACTTACCTGCTGATGCCTGATTTATTTTACTTTTTTTTTTTTTTTTTTTTCCCTTTAATAATTGTCAGGTTTACTGAAATTACATGTAGTAATCCACACAATTATCCCTTTCTTCTTGCATATTAAATAAGCACTGAGTTTTCTTGTTTAAATTGCTTTAAAAAATAATTGTAAAAATACTGGAAAATATTGATTTGGATTAGTAATGATTTGTCTATTGTACATCTCAGGAATAAAATATTTCATTGTGGAGACTATGTTGTTGTTAGTATCTGACATTTACATGACAACTGCTCTATGACTAGCCATGTAGAACCGTCAGGTCTAGCCATTACTAGAATGAAGGATTGATTTTTACATGTTAGGCCTTATTCACGTGTCAGTGTTGTGCCTTAGTGATTGTGCGCCAAAACCAGGAGCGGGGTCAGAACAAGTACAGATATCTTCATTAGGGTACGTTCTCGCATAGGAATTTGCTATGGATTTGGAAGAGGATTCATTGGGAGGCAGTGGGATGTGGATTCCATGGCTCGAGACTCCCTGCAGATTAGGCCCATTCATCCGGGCCTAATCTGCAGTGAAAAGCCGCAACTGAATCAACATCCCATTGCTGTTTTTGGGTTTTTTCCACCCTAAACTAACCCCAGCATGTACAGCATAATGACCATTTTCCATGGTGCCTCTCACTAAGCTTTCTACTTTCTGAAAAGTCAAGTTATAAGCTTTTAAACCCTTAGATCGGCATCATCATCAGCTTCATCTAGTCACATAGTCATCCTATGAGGTGCGATTGACACCTCATTCTTTGGTGTCAATCTGATACCTTACCTCTGGCGGCATCACAAGGAGTAATTTAGCGTGATGACTGCATGACTAGATGAAGCAACAGAAATCCTAGTGAGGCGGTCCATAGGAAAGATCATTACTTAAAGGGGTTGTACAGGCAAAGATGGACAACCCCTTTAAATCAGCCAGGGGCAGTGAAAAAAAAATAAAATTAATTCATACTCTGTCCCCGATGCTCTGGTGTCCTACCGGCGCATTTCGGTTCTTCTGCTCAACGGGTCTCTTCCAGAGTTCCGTTGAAGCCGCTGACTGGTCTCAGCGGTCATGCTGCCCCTGGCTGATTTAAAAGTTAAAGGGGTTGTCCATTTTTGCCTGGACAACCCCTTTAGTGCTACACACATAGCATTAAGCACAGCAGGAAAAAAAAACCCACTTAGTTTTACAGTTCCAGCAAAATGAATGAGATTCTGGGTAATCCCATCTAAACACTACAGATAAAAAAAGCACAGTGGAAAAGCTGCATTTTAAAAAACGCAGCATGTCAATTTTAACTGCAAAAACATAATGAAAAACTCTGCAGAAAAATGTGATGCATTTTTTAGCTGCATTCCGCAACGTGGGACCCTAGGGTAAGTTCACACGGCTGAAAATGCAGAGAAATACCTCTTCATTTTCCGACACTGATTTCCGGCAATGGTCTATCCGTAATGGGATGCCAATGCAGGGCACCGGCATTCCGTTGCGGCTTTCTGCTGCTGATTAGAACCAGATGAATGGGCTGAATCAGAAGGGAGTCTTGAGCTGTGAAATCCACGGCAAGATTCGAGAAGGACACTTAGTTTTTTCAGTGTCCTGCTGCGTTTTCTGCCTCCCACTGAAAACAATGGGAGGCAGAATCTGCAGCGGATTGGAGGCAGAATCCACCCCCATATCTGCACCAAATTCCTCCTTATCCTTAAACTGTTATGTGAACGGAACATATGACTTTGGGAAGGCAGAAAGTAAAAAACAAAAATGGGAAATAAAAGAGATTTGTTTGCAGTTACATCAAGCTCATAACAGTAATTTGCAGATGTAGACGTTTTGCAGGTTACAAGTAATAGCTCTCCCATATTTATCATCAGTCAGGAGAGGAGCAATGTTATAGGGGGTGGTCTCTGTGTGTCGCCAGGTGGTCTTCCATAGGAGAGTAGCTTTATAGTCATTCCCAGGCTTAGAAGTCCTCTTTGTGCACTGGCCAAAGTCCAGGAGTCTCTTCTCAGCTGTCATGGCAGATATCCTGTGTGCTCACAGACTGCTTACGAATGAGAAACCAGGGCTGCTACAGACCGGAAGCATATTGTCTTTAGTGACAAATCCAGGTTCTGTTTGGGATCCATCGTTGATCGGGTGCGATTGATGAGGCCATGTGATGAGGCCTTCAATCCTGCCTTTGCTGTGGAATAACACACTGCCCCATCTGCTGATGCGATGATCTGGGGGGAAATTGCATACGACAGTCAGTCACCCCTACTAGTGATACGAGGGACACTAACAGCTCAGAGATGTGCGCAAGACATCCTGCAGCCATATGTGCTGCCTCTCATGCCAGGGCTTCCAACTAGCATTTTTCAACAGGATAATGCTCACCTAAACACAGCGAGGGATTTCCAGGAATGTCTCTACAGATTAAAACTCTTCCTTTGCATGCCAAATTGCCAGATTTATCGGCAATTGAGCATATATGGGACCTGATAGCACACCAGTTTCAGCAACAAGCAGGGCTGTTTGAACACATTGGTGAGCCCAGTGCAAACGTTTCATAAGTTCCCCCCTCCCCCATTACCACCACTTAGAAATACCTGACCCGCACAAATTATAATGCGCCGTCCTTGGCCCCCACATAGATTAATGCCTCCTTAGTGTCCCCATACAATATAATGCCCCTCATTGGCCCATCACACAGTCAAATGTCCCTGCAGTGGCCCAATAAAATATAATCACACATTAACCTGCCCCCTCAAGTGGCCCCCAGACTTTATATTATAATATTCCCCTCCAGTTGCACCCACAGTTTCATGTTCCCCTCCAGTTGCCTACACAGTACATATTGCTTTCTTCCAGTTGCCCCCATAGAGTATATTGTTGCCCCAGTACAATGGATCAAACAAATAAAGAAAAATAAACTTATACTCACCTTTATGTGTTCCCCTGTCCTCTTCTGTCTCTAGTCCATACTGGAGTCTTTAGGAAGCAACAAACACAATGTAAATGATGTCATGTCACTACATCGCACCTGCAACTCCCAGAGCAGAGACAGGGGATGAATGGCTCCCTGCTTCACCATTATCTTCAACTCATCTGTGCCCAGAGGACATGTTGGAGAGTGCAACCCAGACCCACTGCCTGGGACAGCACTCTAAATGCAGGGTTGTCCTGCCACCCCAAGGGGGCACCAGCTACCATAGGGCCAAGTGCAAATGCACTGTTGGTCCCATGGTTAAAGTGGTCCTGCCTACAAGTGTGCGAGCTCTGCAGGCTCACCTGCAATGTATGTAGGCAAATGTGCTGTAGGACACCATTCGGAATCTGAGCTTAACCGTATCTCATCTTGTATCGAGGCTAGAGACAGCCCAACAGGGTACTAGACCCCCTTTAAATTATACAATTTTCCCCAGTAAACTTCTACTTTGTAATATTTTAATCACTTTTATATATCATCATTACATCCAGACATAGAAAGTTTTATTTGATTCCAACAACTCCTTCTTGGTGCGTTATTTTATTTTTTTTGTCAATGAGTGTATATTATATACACACACACTCACATAGAGAAAGCTGTCTGTGTTTTAAGTAGGTCAATAGACTCAACTTAGCAATTAACATCACTATATTTAACTACTTTGAAGCTGTATTTGTTATATGTATCCTCCCTGCATGCATCATTTGACCCACACACATGAATTTATACCTTGCACAATTTTAGCATATGAACTGATCTTAGTGTAGTTACTTTGTAGGCCATGAACATATCTGTAGAGGCTTTCCTCTAACCACTGCTAATAGGACTTACAAAGGCAGATGGCTGCATCTTTAGCTTGAGTTTGCTTTCTGTTCAGCTTTTTAAGTGAACCCTTTGTAAGTGCTCAAATACAAATAACATGTAGGTGTTGTGAGGGATTAGCTCATACGGTGGGGGAGGCAATGACCACGTACACACGGCAGGTCTCTGGTTAAATGTTGGTGGTGCTTTATTGTAGCGGCATAAGCACAAACAAAACAAATGTCCAAACAACAAATGCAGTTCCTACACCTGTCCGGCGTTACCCAAAACATGCAGTACCTTACAGGTAACACGGAGTAGGAAATTCAGGGTTTCAATGCCAAGCACTCCTCACGCAGGAGGGATCTTTCTCTCTCTCTGTGAGACAGACAGAGCTCCCTTTTTGTCAGCCTTCCTTCCTAATTGACTCAAACAGGAAACCTCACCTGGGAGCCTCTGGGAGTAGGGAGGAAGTCCCGTAGTGGACTAGGGATGTGGACTGGAAGGCACCCTCTACCAAACCTGCCCTCCAGTCCAAAAAAAAACCAGCCCATGTAAAGCAGCCGAAATAAAACCCTAGCAAACTAAGGTCTGCTAAGGTCAGAAAAAACCTGGTTTTCTTTTTATCTCACCTGGCTGAGGTAACCAGGTGAGATATACACCCCTTCCACAACTTTCCCGTACACCTTACCACAGTGTGAAGGAAGTTTTTCCTAGTTCTGCTCCTACTGCAGAGCATGCATGTGTATGTTGGGGGTCGGAAGCAATATCTGTTATCATGACTAGTATCTAATGTGTTTGGAAAGCCTTCTACACATCTAATGTATAGCCAGCTAATGTTCGCTAAAGTGATCTATTGTGACCAGCGTGTCTGCCACCCTGAGGTACAGAGGTAAAAGTCAACACCCTAAGGTCGGTTGCAGATGACCGTGCTGCAACCAGCCTGCTGTGATTTAAAAGCACGGGCTGCACACGGGGGACACGGGGATGTCCCCGTGTGCAGACCATGCACGGTCCGTGTTTCCGTGGCTCCTTTCATTAAATGTCCTATCTGATGCGGCCCGTACTGTCGGTCCGCACATAGGACTATGAAAATCACGGTCGTGTGTATGGGCCCATAAAAAAGAATGGGTCAGTGTGCTCTCCATGAAATACACAGATAGCACACTGAACCACAGCATGGTCGTCTGCAACGGTCCTTAGTGGTCAGTGTGTGGAGCCTGGAGAGAGTACTGCACAGAGACTGCTGTGTGTACAGAGCCATGGCCAAATTGTGTGCAATTGTTGTGTGACTAGATCAGCATGAGAATGGCACATGATGGCCCTGCTGCTAGAAAGATTAAGGTACACGCAGTGTGAGACTACTGCTGCATAGGGGGGTTGCAAAGAATCCTGATCTGTGTGTTGGTGCTACTGCCTTTAGATAGACTATCAAAGGAGAAATGCTTTATGGTCATATGCTATGTTCACACTAGCGTCGCCTCTCCGTGGTTCTGGTCCGTCAGAGGATCAGAACAACGGATAGGTGGACTGCTAAAATAGTGGCAACACACAGGTATCCATTGTTTTAAAACTAAAACCATCGGAGGAAAGAGTCCTTTTACCCCCGCCAATTTTCAAGTGGACATTGTGAAGGATTCCAGAGCAGATGTGAATGTAGCCTTACTCCAACTACTGTTTTCTTCAAGCGGTTTCTCAGATTATAGCATAGGCCAGTTCTTGTTATGGAAAATATCCTTTCATACGTACAGATCCATTTCAACAAATTATAGCAATGCATTGAGAATAATTCTAATTATTAACTAGTCTCTTAACTCTCCACCACCAGTTATAGTATAAAAGATAGTATAAGAGCTTTGTCTTTTGTCTCTGTCAGTTGCTGGCTTCTATGCTTATGGCTAATGTGGTACTGTTTCCCCTCTTTAACTTGCCTGTCTTCAGCTGCCGTTGCTCTTACCACTTCAAATCATCACTCTGCCTTGGCCTGTGTATGTAGGTTCAGGGCTAGGACAATGAACAGAGTGTTTGGATCAGGTGAAGAGGTGGATAACTACACCTCTTAAGGTCCCCTGTTTTTTGGGAACTCCTATATAATCCAGGCACTAAGGCCTCATGTACACGAAGTGTGAAGTGTATTGGTCAGTACAATAACGGCACGGATGATACGTGGATTGGTATCCGTGCGTCATCCATTGTTTTCACTGACCCATATATTGAAATGAATGGGCCGCGACGAACATACAGACAGGTATAAGACCTGCTACATATTTTGCAGCTTTTCACTACTGCCCAGACACAGTCTGTATGGACCTATAGAAATGCATGTACTTTGATTCGCAAAACTATGGTCACGTGCATGAGGCCTTAAGAACAGGGAACCTGAACTTCTCTATAGCCAAATACATATGACAATGGATAAAGCCCGCCTTTGTGACAACTACACTTTATATACTTCTGTATTTCAGCCTTGCACCACTGTACATATGAATAACCTTCATATAATATATAAATACTATGTGGCTCTTAGCACTGTATTGCCTGTTGTAGCTGTCACTGCTGTTCCCTCTCTGTAGCATACATTTCTTTTCTCTCTTTTGCTTTTACTTCTAGAAGTCAGTGAGGGATTTACTATACACTTCTCCCCTTGTCAGTGTCACCAATAGCTCTACGAAATAGTGCCTGGAACTGTCAACTTTACCATTTCAGAGTCCTCCAACCTGAGTCCTGCACCTATCAGAGGACAGATTGTTCTTTGCTCCACGGGATCAGCAACCTTCATGGCAAGGCTTGCATGTTAGAATTTACAAGAACTCACCACCCCCTTACACTGGCAACTGATGGACTGAGTTATATACAAAGAACCATGTTTTTTTGTGGCTGTGCCAGAAGCCTGTGTCCTCATTGAGAGACTCTTAGTAATAGCTAAGTTGGTTCTCTATTGCAGATCATTTGTAACCTCAAACTTGGGTAAAGCCATACTTCCAAACTTTCAGAAGACAGCGCCCACAGCGGTAAATTTGTTTGTATTAAAGAGGACCTTTCATGTCCTCATAGATATGCGGTACTGTATACTGCTAGAAAGCAGACTGTGTGCTTAATTCAGATTTTCTGGTATGTGCCTTGGTGCTGGAGATATTGGTGGCGTTTACTTTGGCATCGATATCTCTCCACTGTCAGAAAGGCAGGCTTTACAGCCTAACGGCATCACTGGACTGTGAGGAATGCCCTTCCTGACTGTACAAGTCTATGAAAGAATAGACGCTGAGCTGTAAGGCCCGCCCTTCTGACAGTGGAGGGATATTGGTGCCACAATTAATGGCACCAATATCTCCAGCATACTGGGAAAGACAACAGTGCGCTGAATTCAGCAGACTGTCTGCTTTCTAGTGGTATATAACACTGCATATCTATAAGGACGTGAAAGGTGAAAGGTCCTCTTTAAGCCATGCCACTAACTTCGTCCAATCCCTACTATGTTTCGCAGCAGATGCGATGGTGTTGTCTGCCCGCACCAAGCCGCCAGCAGTAGGGTCACTGTCCAGAAGAACCACCCAGTGAAATGCACGTTGGAGGGTTGGTGAGAAGTGGTCTGTGTATGCCATTGTGATACTTTCTATGTTGTCCTCACATTACTTGCTAAATGTTAATATGCTATATATGTATGGGACAGAATCTTGGATTGTCCTGCTGAACAGTTGGGTAGTATGTCTGTCCATTAGCCAACTGTATGAGACTTATCATATGTGTAAACCCATGCTCAGGCTCAGCCTTATATTCTTGCCAAGGGTCGGTTTTTGGTGAGGAATTGGAGGTGGAAGACCACCTCCAAATCCTCTCCAAAAGCCGCCATGTGAATGTACCCTTACAGCTCGCCACTTAGCCTTGGCCTGCGTATTTAGATTAAGAGCTAGGACAATGAACGGAGTGGTTGGACCAGATGAAGAGAAGCATGGCTATACCTCTGAAGGTCCCCTGTTTTTTGGGAACTCTTATATAATCCACACACTAAGGCCTCATGTACATGAAAGTGTGCAGTATACGTGTCAGTACAATAACGGCTGGATGATACACGGATCTGTGTATCATCCGTGGTTTTCACTGACTTATATATTAAAATGAATGGGCCGGTATACAGTGCTGGCCAAAAGTATTGGCACCCCTGCAATTCTGTCAGATAATACTCAATTTCTTCCAGAAAATGATTGCAATCACAAATGCTTTGGTAATAATATCTTCATTTAATTTGTCGTCAATGGAAAACCACAAAAAGAATTGTCAAAAAGCCAAATTGGATATAATTCCACACCAAACATAAAAAAGGGGGTGGACAAAAGTATTGGCACCCTTTGAAAAATCATGTGATGCTTCGCTAATTTTTGTAATTAACAGCACCTGTTACTTACCTGTGGCACATAACAGGTGGTGGCAATAACTAAATCACACTTGCAGCCAGTTGAAATGGATTAAAGTTGACTCAACCTCTGTCCTGTGTCCTTGTGTGTACCACATTGAGCATGGAGAAAAGAAAGAAGACCAAAGAACTGTCTGAGGACTTGAGAAGCAAAATTGTGAGGAAGCATGAGCAATCTCAAGGCTACAAGTCCATCTCCAAAGACCTGAATGTTCCTGTGTCTACCGTGCGCAGTGTCATCAAGAAGTTTAAAGCCCATGGCACTGTGGCTAACCTCCCTAGATGTGGACGGAAAAGAAAAATTGACGAGAGATTTCAACGAAAGATTGTGCGGATGGTGGCTAAAGAACCTCGACTAACATCCAAACAAGTTCTAGTTGCCCTGCAGTCCGAGGGTACAACAGTGTCAACCCGTACTATCCGTCGGTGTCTGAACGAAAAGGGACTCTATGGTAGGATACCCAGGAAGACCCCACTTCTGACCCAGAGACATAAAAAAGCCAGGCTGGAGTTTGCCAAAACTTACCTGAGAAAGCCAAAAACTTTTTGGAAGAATGTTCTCTGGTCAGATGAGACAAAAGTAGAGCTTTTTGGGAAAAGGCATCAACATAGAGTTTACAGGAAAAAAAAAAAGAGGCCGTCAAAGAAAAGAACACGGTCCCTACAGTCAAACATGGCGGAGGTTCCCTGATGTTTTGGGGTTGCTTTGCTGCCTCTAGCACTGGACTGCTTGACCGTGTGCATGGCATTATGAAGTCTGAAGACTACCAACAAATTTTGCAGCATAATGTAGGGCCCAGTGTGAGAAAGCTGGGTCTCCCTCAGAGGTCATGGGTCTTCCAGCAGGACAATGACCCGAAACACACTTCAAAAAGCACTAGAAAATGGTTTGAGAGAAAGCACTGGAGACTTCTAAAGTGGCCAGCAATGAGTCCAGACCTGAATCCCATAGAACACCTGTTTCCATCCCTGCACCATTGTGCGTATGAACAACCTTCATATAATACATAAAATATTAATAATTACTGTATTGATTACAGTTTACAACAGTATCGGTTCATTACAGGCGCTAGAGGGCGATAGCGAGCACGGTCATGAGGTAAACACATCATCAGGTCATGTGACTGCGGGTCAGGTGACGTGTCACGTGTCTATAAGTGTCTGTCTGGGCTCAGGGGGAGCTGGCTGTGGGACTAGTGTCTGGGTGTGAGGCTGCTGACAAGTGCTGGGACCGGCCGCCGCCATGGACTCTCTGGCTATATGGACGCTGCTCCTGTGTGCTCTGCTTATACAGCCCGGGACTGCCCTCGTTAGGTACGGAGTAGCATATATATACAGGGCGGGGGGAGTCACTATGTATGTGCTCCAGCAACTCCCAATATGTCTGCAACACGCACCATGCTGGGACTTGTAGTGTTGCTGATGTTATAGTTGGTTTCAGGTGCCTGCTCTGTGTGACAGCTGTATGGATGGTGTCAGGCTGGTTTACACACTGCGGTTTTGCTGCCATTAGATTAATGCTATATGGTAACTTTGGCTGCAAGGCCTGTCATGTGACCAAAGATTGCCATGTGACCCTGCAGCTTGTTCACCACTGTAAATAATGGAGGTGCATTGTGATCCTGAGGGGGCTGCGAGTGTGACTTGTAGTTGTGAGTAAATTGAGCTTTGCTGGGAGTGTGTGGTGTGAGTGTTGTGCAGTATTTGGGGTTGTGATGTGCCGTGAAGGAGTCTCGGGCAACTGTGTGATCTTTGGGAGTTGCAGCCAATGTCACTATGCAGCCCCAGCCTTACTGTGACATTGTGGCAGGTGTCCTGGCTTTACTGTGATTTTGCAAAATGAAACAAAGTGACGTTTTGCCATGATTTTGTGATAACCGCTGCAAACACTATGGGTGGTGTAGTGGCTGCGATGGAGCCGTGTTGCTTGTTTTGGGCAAACGTTGTGTTAAAGGGATAGTGCCACTGATTGAACGGTTAGCACCCCTAGTGGCAAGGAGAACTGAGGCCTGAAGGCTCCGTGACTGGAGATATACCACGTATTTGTGGCCAGAACACATTTCACTGCTGTGGTGGCGATCTCCAGCTGCCCCATAGAGATAGACGCACACCACCACCCCAGTCATGTGGAGTATTTCGGGGATCTTTATAGCCTCTGTTCTCCAGATTGTTCCCTGGTGATCTGACTCTTATCCCCTTTCCACAGTATGGACAACAATCCCCTTTTACTATTCATTTGCATTTCATGTTAGCCTGGTGTTCTTGGCCGCGTCATGGCTGCAGCTTGGCCATGTGATGGCCACCATGTGATATATGTGTGTACTAAATAGGTTAAGGGGGTTGTCCAGGACCTCAGACGAGGTCATCAGTATCTGTTATGTGGGGGTCTGACTGCTGGAAGGTATATAGGGGACAGTGCTGAAAGCAGAAATCACCTTTCACTGTATAGCAGCAGTGCTGGCGTATTGCAGCTCTTCTTCCATTTACCTTAAAAAGAGCAAAGCTGGAGTACTGAGGCATGACCGCCATACAGCAGACTGTGCCTTTTGCTTTCTGCACTGTCCCCTGCATAGATTTTGGTACCTGGAGGTAGCTGCCGAAGCTGATCCATGCGATATCTGGACCCCACTGAGCAGATACTGATGGCCTAGTCTCATGATATGGGACCAGACAACCCCTTTAAGATTGCCTCTGCTCCATGGCAGGGAATTAGATGGGATCCTCTCTCTTATGCCCCCTGACTGTAATACATGTACCCCTGTATTTTGTATTTCTTTTGTTAGGACGTTTGACATGTTTTCTGTTATGAAGTAATGTCTGTCCACATAACAGCAGATTGTATGGAATGTCACATTGTAGGGGAGAAAAGTGTCATGTTCGCTCTTGCTGTGGTTTCAGCATTGAGCCTTGGTAGATAATAGCAGAGTTTACACCGGGTTCACAGTTGTTTCTGTTCCTCTGGTCCGTTCGAGAACCAGAGGAATGGAGAAATGTAACCGTTCTATGGCAGACATGGGGTCCATGGGGTGTCCGTCCTTTAAACTGAAAACCCTAGACAGAAAAGTCAGGATTCCAGGACTCCTTATATGGCAATTTTAGATTACAATTTTCATTGCAGATCCAATCCACTTCTTGGGTTAGAGGTTGTCCAGGATAAATTATTTCATGTCCTCATTGATGTGCGGCATTACATACCGCTAGAAAGCTGGAGATATTGGTGCCGTTAATTTGGGCACAGATACCTCCCCACTGTCAGAAGGGCTGGCCTTACAGCCTAGCATTATTGCTGTGCTGTGAGGAACGTACTGGAAACCTGCAGTATTTCTGTGTGACTGTATTCACTACATTCATCAATGTGCCATTTGGGGTCACCAGTGGTTGTGTAGCCCCTGCCCCTAATGCATAGACTTGCCCTTTCCTCTAGAGGTGCCGTTTTATTGCCACTAACCATTTTGGATGGTTGATAAAATGGGGCTTACCCTTTAAAGGCAATTGAGTTCCCTAAAAAGGTATTAGTAAATGTGATTTCTAAACCAGGCAACCCCTTTAATAATAGAATCTAAAAATTTATATAGGAGCCCGGATGTTCACAAATGTTTAGGAGTGTCACGCTGTATCTCACTATGTCTGGTATTTCAGCGTACTGCAGGTCAGTCATGCCTTTGTACTGCGGTATGCTGAGACTTGTAGTCCGACAGGACCTGTTGTTTTGCAGCCTGTTGGTGGAATCTGTTATTGAGGGCGTGTAACAAGGTTACCTGCTTGTCTGCACAGGTTGTCTGATCATATTATCCAGTGTAAATCTCTGCTTGTGGGTTATGAGCAATGACTGTAAATCCGACTGTAGAAGAACAAATCCTTGTACTTATAGCTGTGTGAGAATTATGTAGGTTTAGGAGTTCTCTGGATCTATAAAGATAGATCTGTGGCCTATACTTGGGATAGTCTATAAGTATTACAATGGTGGGGTTCTCTTAGCACTGCCGCTGTTTGGATGGGCCACGGTGCCCGGGTGTGTATCTGGGATACACGATTCACTTTAAAGAACCACAAAACATCCGACTTCAGTGATCTTGGGTGCCACTTACTGTGGCATCTCCTCCTCTTGTGATGGTATGGTATTGTGCCAGGATATGCTGTAATGTTGGTGGTCTCCACAGGGACTGAATAGTGAATGATACAGATGTGACCAGCTCTTATTAGAAAGCCGGGCTAGGTCTGTCTCACCTAAATGTGAGAGTGGCCTGGCTGTAGGCCTGATGTATCTGTACACTAAGGTCACTGCTGCGGCCAGCTATTGCCATCACTAGTCGCCTATCGTGCTGATGTGCCAGGTAGACCCAGTGAACAAAGATAAATGGGGGACCAGGAAAGCACAAGTGACATGAGATTGGTAAGGTGAATATTACTAGTCTCTCTTTAATGTATTGGCTGTAATCTGTAAAAACTACATTTGTGTGGTTGGCAAATAAGTCAAAGTTAGGCTCTGATCACATCTGAGTCGCAGAGTCTGTCGAAAATCGTTATTCCTTTGCAGAGACTGCATCAGGGGAGACATTGTACAGCATGGCAGGCATGCAGATGTATGGCTGTACTGGAAATGGGAGTCTATAAAAATGTTTTGGCTCATAGTGTCTGAGCAGGTGACCCCCCCCCCCCCTCTTCATAAGGCATCTCCTTTAATCCCAACACCCTACTATTTAGTTCAGTGGAAGAGACCTATAGTCCTTAGTTTTTCTGCTTTAGTTTTAGGGACAAATATCCTGTTTTTAGGCCAGGCGCACATGAATTGCCGGTAGCTAACCATGTAGCATGTCAACACTTGCTGTGTGTTCAGCAATGGCTTTCTACTTCTGCAATATAAAGGTTGAAAGCTGGGTCAGCCGTCCTGCAATCATGGTGGAGAGACGATTTTGCAGATCTCCCGACCTATGTGTCCTTTAACCTTAAACCTGTGTGTGGGGATTTTTAATTGTTCTATTTTAATCCTTATTTATCTGAATTTGCTATTTCTCTGCAGGATCCCGTTGAAGAAAATGCCGACAATTCGCCATACAATGACGTCTGCTTTCAATAACCTAGAGAATTTGATTGGAACAAATGAGAAATATTATACAGGATTTCCTTCTTCCAATGAGCCCACTCCAGAGAAGCTGCTGAACTATTTAGATGTAAGTATGGGGTGTGAGTTCGCCTGACCAGATATATAACAGGATGTGATCATGGTGTTGTCTATGGGAGTTGTCACTAATATATATATTTATTATAAATATATGGGGTGTGTGGTGGTGATTTTATTTATTTATTTATTTTTTTTTTTTTACACCATTAAAGGGATATTCCTATCTTGGACATATGTATAATAAATGTCTACGAAGTGTCGGGAACACAACCATGTCGACCTGAATGTGTATATTGTTTGTACTGTTATCTGTGCATTTCGCTGGAGGTCATAATTGTTTTATACATATCTGTATCCCATGTTCTTGCTGTCCTGACAATTATTAACAGCGGTGCATATTTATATTGTAGCTAGCACTCTAGACTAAGACATGTCTAGACTAAGAATTTACAATTCTTTTCAGTTTCACTAATGCTAGA
Organism: Leptodactylus fallax; assembly: GCA_947044405.1. Lineage (NCBI taxonomy): Eukaryota > Metazoa > Chordata > Amphibia > Anura > Leptodactylidae > Leptodactylus > Leptodactylus fallax. Next base: position 1,073,951 of record CAMRHE010000412.1, read on the forward strand.
TTGACTGGAGATGAATTTGAGGTTCTTGACACCAATTTTGATAGTTGTGTGAACCCATGTGCCATAGCGACCAGTTCAGATGGGTCACCTACGCAAAACAGACTCCCTCCTCTTGGACCTAGACCTCTGAAGTGGATTTGGGTCTTGTAGGATCCGTCTTTAATGAAACAACAACCTTGAACAAGTAGGTGGCTAGGGTGCACAACCAAGATGAAGACAGCCCCATATATAGAGTGCAAAGTTACAGTAATACATATTATATAAAAAATCTTGGCTCCTGTGGGTAGTTTCTTTACCCTGTGCTGGTTTGCTTTTACATTACGGTCACATCATATTTGCCTCTGCTCATTTATTTCACTTTTGTAGGAGGTGCTGACTAAGTGACTTGCAGGTCCTCACAAGGAAGCAGCGGCTGAATGTCTTTTACAACATCACTGCTTGTATTGCTGAACACTTGAGTAAGACCCTTGGAGCCAGCAGTCACGTGAATGGAAGGTTGCATGCAGTCCTTGAAAGATAAGGGACTTGTCTGTAGCAATGCTCTGTGAGCTAAATGCATCTGCCGCAGCAGCACAAATCTTTGGTAGTTTACTGTGGTGTTTCAGTCCAGGCTATGTATGCAGTTTTTCACTTTCTAGCTGACAGCAGGGCTAGGTTTGCTCATGTGACCTACTCATTGTGTTGGCTGATACATCATTATCACATGAGGGAGCCTGTGCTGAATAGCTATGTTAAGTAGAGTGTAAAGTTTAATATTTTACAATCTTATGGCCGTAGGAGTAAAATTGTTTGTCCTGGGGAAAAAAAATTTTTGATGCATGTAAAATGACACACATTCTCCTGTATCCCCTAGAATATAGCAGGTCGGCGGCAGAAGTTATTTCCTTGTAATGTTGTGTGTGTGGTCAGTGTTTGCCCATATCCTGTCTTACAAGATCTCGCTCTTCACTATTTCACACTCTTGTATGTAACGCGCTTGGTGTCTTGGTTATAGGTTTGATCATTTCCTGACATCTGACACTAGTTTTTTTTTTTTTGTTTTTTTTTTTGCCTACAAATACTAGAACTGTAACACTGTAATATCTGGATATTGTAATGCTTGATAAATCACATGAGAAATTTGCTGCGGACTCCTCAGGGTGCCTTCACACGCTGCCAATTTTGGAACTGATTTCCAGTTGTAGACGACTTATGGCGTGTGAGAAGGAGGCCTGACTGTTTCTATAGGTTATTATTGCCTCTCCTCTCCACCTCCCATCCCATGAGCGGTCTAACTGGCTCTTAAGCTTGACTGGAATTTGTCCACCCTTGTTGGGGTGAGAGGGGTATCAGTTTTGCTACCAATTGTAGTGTTCTCATCTGATCGTGTCACCAGTTATAAGTATCTGAGAAGAGAATGATCTGATGCCTAAAGGGAGTTTCCAGGGTCCTGAAAAGGTCTGCCTGGCGACTTAAGCCCCAGCAAATACTGACCCCTGATACCTTAGCTTTAATTTTAATGCTTCCCTGCCATATGTTGTACGTGTGTGTGTGTGTGTGTGTGTGTGTGTGTGTGTGTGTGTGTGTAATATATACACATAGCACTTTCGAGGGTGTCTTACCCCAATACTCAAACCCTGCCCCCTCCCCAATGAAATAGTTATCAGAGAGTCCTATTTCCCTCAACTCACATAATCCTTATGGCCACTTGAAGACTAAATAAAACCAGCTTGGTAGACTTCTCATTCTACATGCCATATACCTGGCACACTATATCCACCACCGATAGAACATCTGATACACAATTCCTTGTTTCTCTCCCAAATAATTTCACCAATGTCCCTGCCAAGTCTTTTTCTCCCTGTTTTTCTGTCCCCTTCACTTTCCTATTATACTATGTTTTTCTTTCTTTAATGTATACATGTACATGCCAGTGCACATATAAATCTGGTTTTACTTGCTCTCTGTAAAATTCTAAAGTGTAACTAAACTTTCAGACCACTTCTGATCTTCTGCAAGTATTTGTGACAGGATTTCACAGAAAGGAGCCAAAACTGCTCGAGTGCTCCTATTATTTTGAATAGGAGCAGGCTGGATTCGCTCCCCTGCAGCAGCATATGGCATCTGGAGGCTGTCAGAACAGCTGATCTTTCTGGGGTATGGGTGTTAGTCCCTCACGGATGACCTACTGATGACCTATTGATGATGACGTCTTTAGTCAGCAGCGGCCTGATGTACTTTTTTTCTGTCTGTTACAATATATTGCTATAACCATCCTCTTTCTTTGTTAGGCCCAGTATTATGGTGAAATTAGCATCGGGACCCCTCCACAGACCTTCATGGTGGTGTTTGACACTGGTTCCTCCAACCTCTGGGTGCCGTCAGTTCACTGCTCTCTTTTGGACATCGCTTGCAGTGAGTTTGCTCTTTTTCTATGTGCTTTAACCAATACATTTTAAGGGACATAATAAAAATAACCGAAATAATTTTGTACACTGGCAGGTTTTTCCTCTCCCATTTTTCCTCTTCATGTAACTTAGACTTTTAGCCTCCTAAATGTCATCTATGTATCATTCTGGCTACCCCTATCACCGATGCTGTATGAAGCCATGATATGAAAACGGGCCCAACAAGAGTTTGCAGTTTTGTTGCTAAAAAAGTGTTTAAAAATTTGGACAGTACTATGTGGCTAAGCTTAGGGGGGGGGGGGGCAAGGTTTGTCATGAATGCTGAAAATCACAGGCTTTCCATAGGCTTGTACAGATGTTACAGCTGATAACAGGGTAAGGCTGTAGTCACACAACCGTGGATAAAAAAAACAGCTGTGAAAGATATATATATATTTTTTTTTTTCCATGGCTGTTTTGCTTCCATGGAGCAGCCATTTTCACAGATCTTTCAAGGACTTCAGTCTAATTGAAACTTTTTGAAAATGGACAAAAGGGAAACCTATCCTATTTATTTATTTATTTTTTTACACTCAAAAATATTGACACTATAGCATTTAATCTGTTTACTTTTATGGGGCGTTACTTTTCTAATGACTAACCCAGTCTCCTTTTGACAGTGGTGCACCGTAAGTATGATGCCTCCAAATCCTCAACTTATGTTAAGAATGGTACAGAATTTGCCATTCAGTACGGCAGCGGGAGCCTGTCTGGATACATCAGCCAGGACACTGTATCGGTAAGATGACATTTTAAACTCTGACTTATACTTGGATCTAATTTTACAGATTTTATGTTGGTTTTGTTGTTGAGGATGGCCAACACTTGGCAAGGTATGATGTGGTGTCAGTGGTCACAAGAACGCCTGTAAAAACAAGTCTCGCACATATTAATACGTTTGAGACTTTATCTGGCTTTCAACACCCAAGTTCCATCCCACCCAGCTCAAGCCCATGCAGACATCTGCCATACAATGACTGTGGATGTCTTCATTTTAAATATGGCCCATTCAAAAGCAGAGCAAGTACCGTAATTTCCGGGTCTCCACAGTTTTACACAGTGGAGACCCGGCACTAATGCCCATGATCAGAGTCCTTTCTGATGAACATTTAGCACAGCTCTCTCCTTACATATAGATGCCAGTACGGCTCCTGTGTGGTGAGGTCACATCCTGGTGTGTATGATGGCTGGAAGCCTTCTGAAGGCTCTCAGGCCTGTCCTAGAAATATAACTAAGGCTTGCCTGTGGTAGGCTTCAATAGTTGTACAGTGATTCTACCATAGACTCCAATATTGCTGTATTGCAGTACAAGCGATCTAATGATTGCAGGTTCAAACCCCCTATGGGTTTAAAAAGGTTTCCAAAAATGTAAATCTCCCACCCTTTCCCTAGATCACACATACAAATAACTAAAAACAACCAAATTGGGTATATTTGTGTCTGAAAATACCTGAACTATAAAAAAAAAAAAATATATCCCATACAGCGAGCACCAAAGCGGTAACAAAAATCAAAATTGCTTAATCGTAGTTTTGCTTCCCTCCCCCCCCAAAAAAAGGAAAATTGAATAAAATGATCAAAATGTCGATCTTTCCCCAAAATGGTATAAATTTAAAAAAGGAACCCTCACACAGGGAAACCTTAAGTTACAGGTGTCAGAATTTGGCAACTACAATAATTTTTTTTTTTTTTTTGCATTTTTGTAAAGTTATTAAAACATGACAAACTATATACATGTGGTTTTGCGGACCCAAAGAATATAATAAACATGCCATTTTTACAACACAATGAATGTCAGAGACAAAACACTAATTTGCTATTTATACATGGAATGGTTTCCCCTTAAATAGCGACCTCTTAGCATTATTCTACCTACGTATCATTTACTTTCATTACTGAGAATGTCATACTCCTCTGTGGCTAAAAAATACTCCTCAAAAACAGTAGGAGGCATATTTTTACTTTTTCGGGGAAAAAAATATAGGGCGACATCTGGCAGTGGGTATGCCATAAGTGTCTTCTAGATATGGGCCTCCTACCTGTATCCAGAAAAGGGGTCTTAGCACTTGGCTGTTCTCAGAATTCATAATGTAATGAAGAAACCCTTTCTTGAACCGCCATGCCATGCTCTCCCCTCTCCTGCTTTGAGGTCAGTACAGGGTCCATACTAATAAACAGTCTGAATGAATTGGAGGAGGAGGATGGAGAAGGAAAGATATAGATTTAATAGAATGTATGATATATTTCTTCTATTCACATGTACTATTCATTTCTGAAAAGTGGTCTTATAATTGGTGAAATGCTTTAGAGAGATTCTTATTTTCTTTCAGATTGGAAACCTTTCAATAAAAGGGCAGCTGTTTGCAGAAGCCATAAAACAACCTGGTATTGTGTTTGTGGCAGCAAAGTTTGATGGCATTTTGGGCATGGCCTATCCTCGAATTTCTGTAGATGGAGCGCCTACGGTGTTTGATGACATCATGAATCAGAAGCTTGTGGACAACAACGTCTTCTCCTTCTATTTGAACAGGTTCAGATCTTTAATAGCTGAATCCTTATCTTATAGCTAAAGACTGGTCTTGGAACCTCCTACATCCCTCATGTACATATTACACCCACTCCGATAACGTTCCTCCCCTGAGCCTAGGGGCATATTTTTGTTTTTATTGCTCTTGACTAGCAGGATGGCATGGCCCAATAAAGGATACAGAGGAACCTGACAGGCCCCATGCACTCGACCCTAAATCTTCTCCGCAGTTGTGGATATGCAATGCCTGATAAAAGTACGGACCAATTCATTTCTATGAGCCCCCGTACCCATGACCACACTTTTTGCGGCCATGTGTTCATGTAGGGACGTAAATTATGAAGCCCTATTTTCGTCTGCGTTTGCAGCACAAACAGTTATAAGGGATCATAAGTCTTTGTGGATCTGTGATAGCGGATGACATTCTGACATGATTTTTGCTGATCATTATTTGAGGACAGTAAAAACCATATATATAGTTGTTTCCCTGATCATAGAATTCATATCCACATGGCAGCTATATGTGCTCTCTGACATATGTTGTGTGTGATACTGACGCCAGGGTAGTGGATTTTCTAGAATTTTTCTTTCATTCTATACCTCACAGCTTTTCATATTGACTTGTCCCCATTGCTTCCATTAGGAACCCACAATCTGAGCCTGGAGGAGAGCTGTTACTTGGTGGCACTGACCCAAAATACTACACAGGGGACTTCAACTACTTGAATGTGACTCGTAAGGCCTATTGGCAAGTTCATATGGATCAGTAAGTAACAGGAATGACATGTAATAGCATGAAATTTATTAAAGCATTCTCAAGCTGATTCCAACATGGAATACTCCTCTAATCTGCCTCCTGCTTTCAATGGGCCTAATAAGTACGCAGACCCCTGTCAGAGACCACAGCAGAAAGCCAGTGCCCAGCTCTTGCTTTTTGCTGCGGGTTGCACAGCCCCTTACTACATGAACATAGATGACTTCATTTCATCCACTAGGATAAGCTGCCACATGACTTGTCACTGGAGGGAGAAAATAATGTACTGTCTTTTATATTAGTGTGAACCAAAAGATGTAAATGACCAGAACTACATTTTTGGCATCACTACATGTGAGGTTAACAAGTGGTGTTGTTCACACTTCTAGCTGTTTCATTTTTTTTTTTTTTCATGTAATATGCTAAATGAACTCTTTTAAGTGATTGTAAAATAACCCCTTTACCCCATCCCTCCTCTTGTCAAGCACCACAGCTGTACATACTGGCAGTGTGCACTGGACGGAATTGCCCTGGCAACACTTAATGTTTCTAGGGAGAACTTTACAGCCTGTTTTCTACAATAAAAGGAAGTAGAATAGGTTAATAAAGTGTATTACAAAAATGTTCACTAAACACACTCACGCTCTCACTAGTGGGTTATTTAAAAAAAAAAAAAAATTAAATCCTGGTCTGCCTGCTGTTTGCCATATTTGTGTTTAAGGCGGCATGCACACGACCATGTGCGTCTCTGGCCATGATTGAACAGCGCGGGCGGCACACTGATGCCGTCTATGTACCCATTCACTGGGGCCAGTGAGCACGATCCGCAAAATGGACAGGAATAGGACCTGTCCTGAGTTTTCCTCACAGCCCCATACACTGGATTGCGAAAATACACGGTCGTGTGTATGGGGCCATAGAAATGAATGGGTCAGTGTGCTAGCCATGAAAGACAGCTAGAACACTGACTGTGTACACGGTCGTGTGCGTTAGGCCTTAGGGTAACTTCCCACATTGTGGAAACGCTGCGTTTTTCAATACCAGCAGAGTGAGCGATTTAGTTTTTGTTCTCATCCACACATTTTTTTGGGGGTGAAAAAAAAATGAAAAAGCTGAATTTTCAAAGTTTTTGAAAGTCGTAGCATGTTAATTTTAACAGCAAAATCGACTGTTTTTCCTATAGATTTAGTAGGGGTGCAAAAGCTCAAGTAAAGTAACGTGTTTTTTGCTGCATTCTTTTTCTATAGCATTTCCCCCCCCCCCCCTTTATTAAATCTGTGTTTCGATGTGTGTGGCCTTAGCCTTAAACACAAGCTGTACCTCACTCAACAACGTGGCATGTCTTACTGGAAAAGGGTGTATAATTGGACAATGTTGAGAAAGTGTCTAACGCTGGACACAATTTGTTATCAATCTGTGGCACATTTTTAGACTGTCCAGTCTAATTTCCTCGGTTATGTTTGGCTTTTTTTGCTTCTTATGTCTTTTTCTTCCTCTTTGCAGATTAGGTGTTGGAGATCAGCTGACTCTATGTAAAGGTGGCTGTGAGGCTATTGTGGACACCGGGACGTCGCTGATCACTGGCCCAGTGGAAGAAGTGACTGCACTGCAGAAAGCTATTGGAGCAATCCCTCTGATTCATGGAGAGGTAATGTGTAGGGCTGTGCTATATGCCATGAGGATAGTATATATGGAGGCTGTCTTCTGTCCAGACTGCAGTGGCTCCTTCTCACCGTTCTGTCTTTTATAGTACATGGTGCTCTGTGACAAGATCCCATCACTGCCTGTAGTTACATTCAGACTTGGTGGAGTGGACTATAGCCTGACTGGAGAACAGTATGTACTAAAGGTAAGAGCCTACTGGTATGTATTAAAATATAAAAACTTCAGTAAGTCGCAGCATTGGCATAAACTGTGCTCTCTTCTTCAGGTGACTCAATTTGGCCGGACCGTCTGCCTAAGTGGCTTCATGGGCCTCAACATTCCTCCTCCAGCCGGACCACTGTGGATCATTGGCGATGTGTTTATTGGCCAATATTACACAGTCTTTGACCGGGCATACGATCGTGTTGGGTTTGCAAAAGCCAAGTGATTGAAAGAACTCCTCGATAACAACCCTCCCCTTTCCACTTTGTTTTTGCAATCCTTTGCTATCTGTTAATGCCCCTGTGTCGTCCTGTCTGCAGCTCTCCTTCACCGGCTCCCCAGCTCACTCATGGCTCAGCCTGTACTTGCTGCACTACAAAGTGGTCTTTCCGTTATTTACCAGTCTGCTTAAGTCTTGCTGCTGGAAATTTAAGGAATTGCATTCTTACAAATGCACAATCAAAACTGCAAATCTTATTTTTTATGTTATTTAGGCTGCAGTGGAGGAAAAATTCTGCACATTATGGTGTGTGTGTGTTTTTTTTTTTTTTGTTTTTTGTTTTGTTGAAAAATTTGTAAAATGCAACTACCAATCCTACAGCATGATAGTGTGGTCTTCCAGCTTCTCATGTTGTATTCTTCAGGAATTGCAAAGTGTGTTCATCTTATTGTTATAAATGCATAGATTAGACTGTTCAGACAGCCATAATATGACTCCACTTGCAACACCACTTATGGCAAGAATGAAAACCTGTTGGATCAAATCGGGGAAACCATTTGTCTGGCAGAGCGTAAGGGGGTCATTCATTCATGTGAACAGAGCTCCTGCATCATAGTAACCTATGTTATGAGCTCTCTAATGGACGGACTGCTCCTGTACTGAACTGACATCAAGTGAGTTTGGTACGGTAACGTTATGGCCATTCAGAAGCTCATTGAATCATAACTCTCTATGATGCAGCGGGTTCCATTCACACGGCTGTGCTCAGTCCCAGCAATGCGACCAGAACAAACCTTGAACACTGTTGTGTGAATGTCCCTGGCTTTGCTCAGATCAAAACTGAACCCCATTCTTAGCACATAATATGCAGATTTTTGGTGTCCTGTTATGGCAGTCAGTGTGTCTGTCATGGTTTTGAATAGAATAACACTTAGTTATATGGGAATATCAAGGACTGCGGGGTATATAGTCATAAGTTATCAGCTTATTCTAAACTGCTGTGTTTGTATATAAAGTCTTTTATGACTTACCTGCTGATGCCTGATTTATTTTACTTTTTTTTTTTTTTTTTTTCCCTTTAATAATTGTCAGGTTTACTGAAATTACATGTAGTAATCCACACAATTATCCCTTTCTTCTTGCATATTAAATAAGCACTGAGTTTTCTTGTTTAAATTGCTTTAAAAAATAAATGTAAAAATACTGGAAAATATTGATTTGGATTAGTAATGATTTGTCTATTGTACATCTCAGGAATAAAATATTTCATTGTGGAGACTATGTTGTTGTTAGTATCTGACATTTACATGACAACTGCTCTATGACTAGCCATGTAGAACCGTCAGGTCTAGCCATTACTAGAATGAAGGATTGATTTTTACATGTTAGGCCTTATTCACGTGTCAGTGTTGTGCCTTAGTGATTGTGCGCCAAAACCAGGAGCGGGGTCAGAACAAGTACAGATATCTTCATTAGGGTACGTTCTCGCATAGGAATTTGCTATGGATTTGGAAGAGGATTCATTGGGAGGCAGTGGGATGTGGATTCCATGGCTCGAGACTCCCTGCAGATTAGGCCCATTCATCCGGGCCTAATCTGCAGTGAAAAGCCGCAACTGAATCAACATCCCATTGCAGCTAGACCGCAGCCGAATATGGCAGCAGAAAATTAAGGGGAATTTCTCCATTTTCCGCCATGTGAATATAGCCTTATACTTTTATCACTGTAGCACCTATTCCTGGTTTTGGGTTTGTCACTTCTGAAAGCTTTATAAAGGTATTCTCACCATGGACATCCTTGGTGCTGACCCCATCTCTGGCACCCATGCCCATCTCCACAAAGTAACTTGAAGCATAATCCACAAACTGAATTTCAAGAAGTTGCTGTTCTTCTTTCTTGGGCTCTGTTCACATTGGTAATTAAGAGGATTCTTCACACTAGAAAAATCAATGAAAGAAGGCTTGTCCTGGCACCTGCTTGAGTCCAAAGAGAGCCACTAAGACAATTTATAGCTGCTTTTGGCTGCAAAATTAAGAGTGGTATATATTTTCTGGCTAGATCTACACTGTGACTTTTTTGTAGCAATACCACTTGGCGTTAATATTGAAGTATAGCTGCAGTCCAAATGAAGGCATTGACATTTATGAGATCTTGTGGGCTGCAGCTGTCATTCAGTAGTTAACATCAATCTGTGCTACAAAAAGTCAGCATGGCTGTAATGTAGCAGTAGCCGATACCCCGCCTACCGATCGCACAATGCAGTATAACCGTGTGATTCTTGGGGGGGGGCTGTGATTTCAGCCGCATGCAGTTATTGCTACATTACATTGCACCCTTAAAGGGGCTGTGCCATGAAGCCCCCACTCGAAGTCCTGCACCACAGGAAAGGAACTGGTGATGTCACTTACATATGTCATTGGTTCCTTTCCTGATTGGCCTCAGCAGTCATATGCAACGCCAGACTACTGGTGGTGGATTCACAATGTGGGACGTGTGTGTGTGTGTATGTGTATTTTCTTTTTCCTGAGACAACCTTTTAATATACCTGCTGTCTGTTTAATCTACAGACACTTCAAATGAGGAAACCTGGAAAAAGCATAACCAGGGGTGCAAGACCAGTTTACACACTGGTTTTGCTTCTGATATGTAACCTTGGAGAGAGAAGCACAGAAGCTATAGACCTAAATCTGTAGGATTGTACGTATGTAAAAATGTTTTATTCATTAATTTAAGACCAAAGCGTATATCGGCTTTAAAGGGGTTATACGGAACTAGAAAAAATGGTTCCAATTCCTCGTTTTAGGAATTGACATCTTGTCTGCTGGTCATATGGCTATGCAACATCTCAGTCCAATGGATAAGGTCCCCATTGTAAAGGAGACCGGTCTCCTCTCCTGACATGTCTGTTATAGTAAGTAATGGAATTCTCCTATCCCGAGACAATAATTCTGGAGCATCTTTCTTTAGCTGTACGCCTACGGTAGGTTCACACCATGGAATTTGAGGCTGAATTTGCTTGACCAAATTTGGATGCAAAATTTGCAAATTTCACACCAGCCAGATGGAATTTTTAAGCCTCCCATTTACTTCAATTGGCGTTATCTGATTGTCTGAAGATCGAAGATGATGATGGGTTTTTATTTCCCGCTAGTGGAAAAATTCTGCGACTGACTCCCATTTAATTCAATGGAGGCTGACTTCAGGTGAAATATATAGCTGATTTTGAGGCAAAAGCAGCTTCAAATGCCGCCATGTGAACATACCCTTAGGAGTCTATAACTTTATTGACAAATGGGTGTGAGACTGTTTGGGGGGAGTGTTCCTGCACAGTCTGACACTCCCCCAATCAGATGGCAGGGGCACAACCCTGTGACGAGAAAATGGTAACATCCAGTTGTCAATTTAGTCAGAAATTTCTAGGAGGAGTAACAGAGGGACGTCCCAATAATTCTGAGAAAATATGCTCTAGGTGACATAATGGGGAATACCAGTATTTACTAAGCACACAGGAGAGGTGACAGACAGATCCTCTTTTGGAGTACACCATGGCCTATCATCCTATAAAAGGGATTTTCAGATCGTAGGTGGAAATTGTAAACCTGTAAATTTTTTTTTTTTTTTTGCTTTGCTTCTGTTCACACAGTGGCTGTAATTCTACTACTGGGTAATTGAATTCATTGCCATGAATGAGCCCCATTAAAATCATCACCACCCAGCAGCCTATGACAAGGATGAGCGCATTGTAGTAAACGTATTGTCTTATTCTTGGCTTGGGGTGAAGCCAATCTCCATTGTGTTAATAGAAGCCGATTTCTCCTACGGTGCCCCCTGATTAACAGTAAAGCAGAGCACAGCGGGCACACTTGACAATTTATGCTGCAAAACCAATTGCCGTAGTAAAATTAGATTAAAATTGGACATCCTGTTGACTACAATCTAGCACGGTAATAAAGTGTCCAGCGGTGGAGTGCTTTTATATCCTTGGCGCGCAGCCATTGATGCTGCAGGTGCTGAGGAAATTCTGTTGGGACTTGTAGTGCCACAACAGCTGCAGAGAAGTAGATCCTGACTCGTAGTGCGTATGCACGCTGCACCGAAACATCCTGAGCGTTCTGCAATTTGGGACTGGGATATTTAGGCAATACATCACACTGTAGCACAGCAATTATACTGTTGGCAGCGTGGGCATATTTCATCTGTGATTACATTGAAGACGATTTCCACCAGGTTGCACAGCAATGAATTAAAGCTCACTGCAATGCAGGGTCTCCAGTGTTTAATGGAGTTTTGTTCCAGGCTTTCATTAGGGCGCATTGGGGCAGAGAGAACACCGAATCTGGCCAGCTATGCTTGGCTCATGGTAACTACAGATCATGCTGTGAGGATACACTGCAGCATAGTAATATCTGTTTGTGTAGCATTTTACAGCTTGAATAAAATGACAGCCAGATGTCACATGCATCTAAATGGGAAATTATGAATTCTCACTTACAGATTGTACATTGGCCTCTTTATTAAAGGCACCCGTCTTGTAGTTCCTTGGACCTCTGCATTTAGGGCCGCAGCAAACGTTCTGACATAGGCTCAGATTTATGATTGTGGTTACGACTAGACACTGGTGTAAACGAGACGCATCGACTTTTCACATGGTAGTGGATTGTCAAAAAGGGGGACGTGGCCTAAATGCGCCAAAATTCTGGGTCAAATAAGCCAACTAAAAGATGGTATAAACATACACCAGACAGCCTAAAGATAGGCCAGGTTTATCATCCAGCATCAGTCACTGCCTGTCTAAGGGTAAGTTCACACTACTGTTGTTAATATTTATTGCTGTTATCCATGAGAGGATGAGAGCAACGGCCATTTAATGACAGATGCAGACAGAGACTCCTCCGTCTGCATTAGCCCAATGTTAAAAAAAAAAAAAAAAAAAAAAAACACACACTTTCCTGTGTTAAAAACATGATAGAAGAAAGTTAGTAGTTTTCTTACACTAAAGTCAATGGGAACAGGCGCAGGAGGAGGGGGCTCTGTCTGTGTCCATTACGCCATTACTCTATTACCGTTAGGATGACAGCAATGAACTCTATGACTGATGACTGCAATGGCCTATAATAATGGTAGCGTGATCTTACTCTTAGCTTGCACTATATACCTATTAGTAAATCTGGGCCATAGATTCCACTAGGTGCCAATATTGCTGCAGCAACATTTGTTCAGGTGGACAGGGTAGCTTCTCGCAATTGCCGCAAGTTAGATGGAGGTCATGATGTGCTCTGAACAGCCTATTCTATTTGGCCCTACATGTGCTTTTATAGGATTAAGATCTGGGGGCTGTGATGGCCAGAGAAGCAAGGAAAACTCAGTCACGGTCCTGAAGTCAGTCTATGACTTTATGACTCTTGTGACATGGTACATTGTCCTGCTGAAAAGGATAAACGGCTGCCATGAAGGGGTGAGCTTGGTCATCCACAATGTAAGCAACGCTCTAAACAAATGTCCATCCACAGGTATAAGAGGATCCAGGGTGTGATTTATCTAGCTTAGATTTCAGGAATCTTTCATACTAGAAAACTGACTTCTTGCCATATTAGGCAAGGTTCACATCTGCGCTGGGGTCTCTGTCGTTCGGGTCCGCCAGGAGACCCAAATGACGGGGAGCTGGACCACTAAAATAGCTGTTACTTGCAGACCCCATTGACTATAATGGGATTCGTTGGGTGTCTGCCATTTTTATATTGACACCAGTGAAGAGAGGCCTTCTGTGCAGGACATTTTTCTCCGCTGATTTTTGGTGGGTTCTGCGTCGGAGTATCCAACAGAGACTCCAGCGCAAATGTGAACATTGCCTTAGTGATCCGCCTCTCTAGAACAACGGACAGGCGACGTTAGTGTGAACCAAACGTAATAAGGATGTACTGAAAATATTTACAGGGCTTTTTTTTTTGCACCACCCAGCTGTGCTTGCCAGCAGTCTGTCTTTCCTTGCAGCACTGTTCTGCCTAGCCGGGTGCTGTGTCCCATCCCTTGCCTGTTGAGTGTGCTGGTTCTTAAGGGCCGGCCTCACAGCTCAGTATCACTGTCTGTACACTTCTATAGTCTTCTACTGTTAATGGTATTGTCAAGCTACATATGGCTGGCCCCTTTAACAATGCAGTGATATAGGGATTCGCTAGAATCCCATTCACCTTGCTGTGAAACTAAAAGACTGCTTTTTTTTTTTTTCTAGCGAATCGCATCTTCATCTTGTGAAAAAATATGTGCAGCGGACACGTTGCGATTTCCAAAAACGTTAAAGTTTTGGAAATCACAGCATGTCAATTATACCTAAGGAAACTCTGGTGGTTTCTCTATAGGTATAACTGAAGCAGAATGCCTACAGAGGAAACCTCTGCGGACTTTCTGTAAAAAGCGCTGCAGGGCCTTAGCCTTAAGGAGTTTCTGTGTCTATGTCTGCTGTTTATCCATGTTTGACTTCAACCTGTTACCTGATACTGAACCTGTGCCACCTGCCCTGCCCTTTGCCTGGATTACCATTCTGATTCTATGTTGCTGGCTCTGACCTCTGGGCCCCCCTCACAACAATATACTACAGCAACTCTAGCAGTGTCCTGTAGCTGCAGTGATGGGTCGACCCTCATACAAAATCTCATAAACTCATGAAGCTTAGTGTTGTGATGTGTTTGGAGGGGGAAAAAGGCTCTTATGAAAATCAAAAGCAATAAGCATTGAGCAGATCAGTTCTCCCTATGGAGGATGGAGGATGAGCCAGTCCCGGCTCTTCTCTACTGCTTGATCACACCATGTCTGCTGTCCATTATTACTTAGTTATGGTCCAGAAGTACAGATGGTAATAAGTGTATATAGGTAAGAAGTTCTTTCAGTCCCATAGTTATCTTCCTTATCCTCATCCATGGAGCTTGGAGAGCATATAGTCAATGTCACTCAGCTCATATATGGTATTAGTACATGTACCAACTACATGCTGCCCTCCTCCAGAGAAATCTCCCATGGTCCAAGGGTATATATCCTGTACATACTGCAGTTACTTATGAGACAGAATTTATAAGAGACACACATTTTATCAGCCAGAGCCCTCTTCGTGAGAAAGCTCACATTGTTTAGGGTTATACCAGCTGCAAAACACACAGGCATATATACCCGCAAAACCATGCAGCCATTTACATTTAATCATTAAACAAGCATTAGTAGCCTACAGTATGTATTCTAGTGACACACTGTGCCCACACGTTACAACTTGAGGTTAAGGTACCAAATGCAATGCAGTTTTTCCCGCAGCGCTTTTCACGAAGTCTTTCTGCCTCCATTATACCTATAAGGAAACCGCCAGTGTTTCCGTAGGTATAACTGACCTGCTGCAATTTCCAAAAAACGCAATGGTTTCTGCAGTGTGTGTACTTGGGACCCCAGCCTTAAAGTTGCACCAGTTTTGTAGGTATTGTACCAAATGTGACTGTAATTCAGCCAAGGCTTCAGGCAGGAGCACATCACATAACTTGGTAGGTTGTTCCTTATCTGATGCTGGTATTTATTGGAACAGTAGCTGGAATATATGGGGGGATGACATTTATGGGTCCCTAATAAAGAGGATAGTTGCAACCAATGACATATTAAGACTGTGTTTCTGCAGGTTCCCTCTAGTTTCTCATGAATCTGGCTTCAGTACATATGTGTATGATATAGGACAACTGGCCTGTGAGCTTCAGTGACATTCTGTACATCACAGCTATGTAAGTAACAAATGCATTCACCGACATAGTGAGCAGTAGATGAAATTTGACAAGTGACGCCTATTTGTTGAGTTGTCGCTTGCTATCCAGCAGTGACATGATTTGTGCTTGCTGCTGGCTCCCTCCAGCTTTCCCTGCGGCTATGCTTTCTTGGAGAAGGAGCAGAGTTACTGGGGATTATCATTGTTTCCTGTGTGCAAGTGACTCAGTCTGCAGGAGCCAGGCATTGCAGTATTGTCAAGGAGAGCCTGCGATTCTTGCACAGGCAGCAGTAATGTATACCTGCTGTCTGTTCATCCAGGCATGGCATCACAGAGGTGGCAGAGGCTATTAGGCGCTACAAATGTTATAACCAGCAGATGGGATAGAATTGCTCCCTAAGGTAGATATTTAGAGGTCAACTTACTTTTATGTTCTCTTATGCCCCCCTGCCCTTCAACCCCTATGCAAACCATTCATGGATGTAATATTTGTTAAAAAGATTGATTTAGTGTTTTATTAGGTGTTTACACGAATCATGTGTGAATCTTTCTATGGACACCCCTGTCCTATCTCCTCCCTTACTGCTCCTCCTTCCTTTCTTTCGGTCATTCCAGCATCCTTGGACACCCCCTTTTTCCTCCTCCCTCCTCTATAGTCTGTCTGACTGATACAGACAGTCTCTTGTTTTAAGACATGCAGCTGTTCCTATCTGCACTCTCTCCCTGGGGGTACCCACTTGTCACGGACAGGCAGTCAGAGTGGTCCTAACAAGAGCCCTGTGAGGTGAGTAGAGAACCTGCTAATACCCAGAGCATCACTGTGTAAGCTGATACCAAAGGGCATAAAGGTTTGATGTTCTGCAGGGGTCAGACTGATCCTCGGAGCAGAAAATCCATGAAATGCAGACTGTTGTCCTTGTACTTGCTGCAGTGCTTTGCAATAATGATTCACTGTTGTAGTCAAATGTATTGAGTAATTTCTTGTGAATCTGTCGGGAGCCTGAAGACAGGGACTCTGTTGTTTACCGCGATGTAGTGGCAGTGACACACTTTGGACACAGCTCAATACTTTTGATGAAATGTTAGTTCTGGTAACTATAGGAAGCTTTGGTGTATTTTGTATACTCGGATGGGTTCCGGCTGTGTCGGACTGGAATGTTATGGGAGATGCTGGAAAAGTCTGTTGAATATAGCAGGATCCTTAGTGCATTGGGATCCTGTGATAGATATGGATCAATGATCTCAATTCTGTTGGGCGCAGCGCAATAGGCTGCAGGTTATTGACAAGTTACGATTTCTCCTGCAGTGCCCAAAGCAAAACAAAGAATGGATGTGTGCTGCAGGATCATACTGCAGAACAGGAAGATGGGGGGATAGTGGATGGGGGATGGATGGATGGATGAAGAACTACTTATGGAAAGAGAGAAACAGGTCTACATTTCACTCTCTAAGAGAGGGCTCAGACCTGACACCAATCTGGTAGACACAGTGTACATGCACTCCTATGTGTTACCGAAATATTAGTCATTACTATCATCCTGCTATGGTGAACCTTTACCAGGTCACTTTGCTGCCTCCGTCACCCAGTGCCTTGACCTTGCCTGTGTCACATAACCATATTAGACAGCTATTCTTTCCCCTTCTGCCTTTAGAAATGTGATATACTGTATATATGTTATGCCATTAGATGATATTCCTCAATAGATGTATACTAAGTGTACAAAGGGCATTAACATCACTGGTTAGGCAGCCAGTGAATGTTACAGGATGGTCTCTTTTGCATGGATCTCAATATACAGAGACTGTCTTCTCATATATCATTTCTCTGTTACTTTCCCTCTCTTGTCTCTAGCCGCTTCTGCTCCTCGTGGGCGGGCTTGGGCTCTGGGCCTCCTCAGTAGAACTAGCACTCCCATTGCTTGCCTTCCTTCTATGAGACATGGAAAATAAGGCATATAAAGTTGAAGGTACGTGGCACCTACCACAATGCAAACACACTCTGGAGCGTGAGAAGAAGAAGACCAAACCTCCTCCAGGGACAGTGTCTGTGGCCACCGGTAAAAGTGGGCCTGCAGTTACAGTCATAGAGATTTCCCCTGAGACAACCGAGGTCAATGATTATTACTTGTGGTCCATCTTCAACTTTGTCTACCTGAACTTCTGCTGCCTGGGCTTCATTGCGCTGGCCTACTCTCTGAAGGTGAGTTTTATGGCTGTGTAATGTTAATATTGCAAGAAATAGCAAGAAAAAGAAGTGAAATAGACGCATCACAGATAAAAACACACGGAAACATATACACAGATTACATCACCTATTGTTTGGACTACTGAGTTACCAAATGTTATGCCAAAACTTTGATGCCGTTTTGGGGCAAAATGTTGCATTTCAATCCATGGCCCTTTCCCGCTGTGCCACGCCCCTTCTAATTTAAACCACACCCCTTCTGATGTAAACCACACCCCCTTATTAAGTTAGTCAGGAAAAAAGCTGAGAACTAGATGGGATGTTTATACACCTTTTTCTGGCCCCCACATGGTATGAAGCCCCCTTTTACTGAAGGGGAAGTGGAGGATGTCGTGGCCAGCAGCGGGAATTGATAAGGGAATAGCGGGTGTCACCTGCTGGAGTTATCCAACCCTATTAAAAAAAGAACAAAAAAAAACAGTGCAAGCAGCGCTTTTCTCTTCGCATTTTTCGCCCTTTTCGGGCAGAAACCGGGCAGAAACCCTGTAGACCCCATTATAGTCCACAGGTTTCCATGGGTAACTGCTTTTTTAAGCGGATTAGGTTTCCGTTTGCGGAGTCCCCAAGCGGACCTCCCGAACGGAAACCTGAACGCAGGTGTGAACCTAGCATAAAATCAGATGTACCAAAAGTTCTCCGAATTGCATTTTACACCAAGGTCAAGTTGCAACCATGATAGTAAATCTTCCCCATTGTGTTTTCATTTGGAAACAAGTGATACTTCATCTAAAATGTACTGAGATAGCTGAACCACTAATAGAAGTATCACTAGATTATATATATACAGTGGGGGAAAAAAAGTATTTAGTCAGCCACCAATTGTGCAAGTTCTCCCACTTAAAAAGATGAGGCCGGCCTGTAATTGTCATCATAGGTAGACCTCAACTATGAGAAACAAAATGTGAAAACAAATCCAGAAAATCACATTGTCTGATTTTTTAAGAATTTATTTGCAAATTATGGTGGAAAATAAGTATTTGGTCACCTACAAACAAGCAAGATTTCTGGCTCTCACAGACCTGTAACTTCTTCTTTAAGAGGCTCCTCTGTCCTCCACTCATTACCTGTAGTAATGGCTCCTGTTTGACATTGTTATCAGTATAAAAGACACCTGTCCACAACCTCAAACAGTCACACTCCAAACTCCACTATGGTGAAGACCAAAGAGCTGTGGAAGGACACCAGAAACAAAATTGTAGACCTGCACCAGGCTGGGAAGACTGAATCTGCAATAGGCAAGCAGCTTGGTGTGAAGATATCAACTGTGGGAGAATAATTAGAAAATGGAAGACATACAAGACCACTGATAATCTCCCTCCATCAGGGGTTCCACGTAAGATCTCACCCCTTGGGGTCACAAGAACGGTGAGCAAAAATCCTAGAACCACACGGGGGGACCTAGTGAGTGACCTGCAGAAAGCTGGGACTAACGTAATAAAGGCTACCGTCAGTAACACACTACGCCGCCAGGGACTCAGATCCTGCAGTGCCAGACGTGTCCCCCTGCTTAAGCCAGTACATATCCGGGCCCGTCTGAAGTTTGCTAGAGAGCATTTGGATGTTCCAGAAGAGTATTGGGAGAATGTCTTATGGTCAGATGAAACCAAAGTAGAACTGTTTGGTAGAAACACAACTCGTCGTGTTTGGAGGAGAGTGAATGCTGAGTTGCATCCAAAGAACACCATACCTACTGTGAAGCATGGGGGTGGCAACATCATGCTTTGGGGCTGTTTCTCTGCAAAGGGACCAGGACGACTGATCCGTGTACATGAAAGAATGAATGGGGCCATGTATCGGGAGATTTTGAGTGGAAACCTCCTTCCATCAGCAAGGGCATTGAAGATGAAACGTGGCTGGGTCTTTCAGCATGACAATGATCCCAAGCACACCGCCAGGCCAACGAAGGAGTGGCTTCGTAAGAAGCATTTCAAGGTCCTGGAGTGGCCTAGCCAGTCTCCAGATCTCAACCCCATAGAAAACCTTTGGAGGGAGTTGAAAGTCCGTGTTGCCCAGCGACAGCCCCAAAACATCACTGCTCTAGAGGAGATCTGCATGGAGGAATGGGCCAACATACCAGCAACAGTGTGTGCCAAACTTGTGAAGACTTACAGGAAACGTTTGACCTCTGTCATTGCCAACAAAGGCTATATAACAAAGTATTGAGATGAACTTTTGTTATTGACCAAATATTTATTTTCCACCATAATTTGCAAATAAATTCTTTAAAAATCAGACAATGTGATTTTCTGGATTTATTTTCTCATTTTTTCTCTCATAGTTGAGGTCTACCTATGATGACAATTACAGGCCAGCCTCATCTTTTTTAGTGGGAGAACTTGCACAATTGGTGGCTGACTAAATACTTTTTTTCCCCACTGTATATATACACACACACACACAATATATATATATATATATATATATATATATATATATATATATATATATATATATATATATATATATATATATAAATAATCTAGTGATATATATACAGTATATAATAACAGAAAGTCCACAGGAGCACCATGCAAAGTAGTGCGGGTGCAGCGCCTCGGCTCTTTGACAAAAAAAATCCACTATATACTGTCATATTACAGTATATAGTTATCGATCCAGTTTTGATGTTTTTATTTTTATGCAGCTGTGATTTTTACAGGTGAAATTCATTTTCTAACCTGCAAAATCATAAAATGCATGTAGTTTTATTCACCATCTGAATACACCCCCATTTCACGAAGTGGATCTGCAGCTTTTCAGAACAGAATCTGCAGCAGTAGAGAGCAGGATGTGGAGTTTATTATTCTGTCATGAAATTTCCTGTGTGAATTGGGTTTAAATAACACTATTTACAAGCATTGCCAGCAGAATGTCAGCGGATTAGCATGAAATCCACGCATAAACACTGACAGAATCCTCAGCGTGTAAACATGGCATAGGAGCAGGGGCACAGATTTTGTACTCGGATTTAGGAGCTTTATGTTATGCCTCTGCTTAGGAAGGTTAAAGTAACAATTTGTACTAATTTAGTAAGAGTAGTTACTTTTCATAGCAAACATTCACTTTGTATTGGCATGCTATGGGTAATGTAATGTATTCTTTTCTCGAAGGGGTTGCCCCTCAGTAGCATAGCGGATAAGTGTATGATCACTAGGAGTCTGACCTCTGGGATCCCCAATGATCACAAGAATGGGGACCCACAAGTTTCCCTGAGCATTCCATGTGTGACGGCATACATGGCTGGGGAGCGATCTGCAGCATGTACACCATTGCTCCATTGATATAGAACACTAGGCAGAAGTTGTGGACCCATTTCCAAGACTGGGACATCCGTCACCTATCCCCATTCTCTGTTCAGGGATTGGCCACAGCAGTCATGTGAGCCTCTGCTCTTCTAGCCCAGCTAGTCCTAGGGGACATGCTGCCAGCACAGAGCTGAGTATCACATATTTTTTCTTTCACTACCCTCCATTATCCTTTAAGAAACAGACTCTGTTCACATCTCACCAAAGCTTTCTAAGTGCTTAGCACTGTTGCTTTACAGTTCTGGGGTCCTGGGTTTGAATTCGATTAAGGTAAACATGTGCATGGAGTATGTATGTTCTCCCATTCTTTTTGTGGGTTTCCCTGTATGCAACGTATGTTTTTCTGGTGCTTACAACAAATATACTGTTGAGGGTATGCCCTTAGGCTGAGGCCCCACGTTGCTGAAAATTAGCTTTTTTTTTGTTGCAGATTTTTCTGCGTTTTTTTGAGCCAAAACCAGGAATGAATTGAGCAGAAGGGAGAAGTATAAGAGCTTCCTATATATTTTCCATTTCTTCTGTAGCCACTACTAGGTTTGGCTAAAAAAAAAACGCAGCAAAATCAGCATAAAAAAGCAGTGTTTCCGCAACGTGGGGCCTCAGCCTGAGACTGAAGGTTCATGTTGTGAAAACGTGTTTTGTCCATGGCGGAAACACCGTGGCAAAATAATGCAGCGTTTTACAGTACCTGCAAAGTGAATGGGATACTGACTAATCCAATCCACACATTACAGTAGAAAATCTGCAGTGGAAAAGCTGCGGAAAAAAAAAATCACGATGCGTTTCTGCCGCTTTTTTTTCACATAATTTTTTTTTTTGCTGCGTTTCCCTACGTCGGGCCTTAGCCTTAAAGTGTAAATGTTGTTTCCCTTTTTCCACTTTTGTATAGGGAGGGGTTTGCTAAACATTTTGTAATATACTTTAATACTTTAGAACTTGTAAAGTTCTCCCTAGCAAGATTCACCCTCTGTTGCCAGATATAGCAAATACTAAAGGAGAGTATTACTGCAAGTAGCTGTATCTCGGGTTTTATACCACCTTGAAAAGAGGTTTTGGTGTGGCTTGAAAGCCGCACCATATAAAAAAAAAAAAAAAAATCACATTCCCGACTACAGTACCAAGCACAACTACCTGTACAAATATGCCAATATGCATGTATTAACATTAAAGAGGTTGTGGCTCTCACTGGAGCACCACTGATATCTGGGGGTCTTAGAGGTATTAAGGAATTGCTTGATGAGCACCCACATCCTAGACCTATCATTGCTTACCGTCATGACTTTTTTTTTTAGGTCAGAGACAAAAAACTGTTGAACGACCTGACCGGAGCTGTGGAAGATGCAAAGACGGCACGACTGTTCAACATAACAAGCTCAGCACTTGCGACCCTCACCATCATCATTGTGCTATTGTACCTGCGCTCCCCACCTGCTCACTATTAGGAGCGCGGTTCTCTGTATACAGACTGAGAGTGATGTCCATTTTAGGGTGAGATAGCTCTTCATCTTATACTGAGACAGTGAGTTCTGTGCGGTATAACTAGTAGCAGTGAGCCACAAATATCTCCTTTTCCTCTAAAATTTCAACCACATCTTTCTCCGGACTACACTGTGATGTCGTCATGCCGTGCCGTAAGGCAGCCTCCAATTGGCTGATGGCAGCTAATATGCAAAACATCATCAGCGGGAGAGATATACACCTCAGCACCGCAGGGGGAGGAGGCTCGTTCTGTGAGATTGGGCTGTTCCCTCGGCCTCTCCCTTACTGTGCCTCGTCAAAACTGACCAAGCCTGTGAATTTAGAGTGTCATCTCTTTGGGCAAGTGATCACATCCTATCAAATAAAGGACTAATGTTTTCTTAAAGAGTCTGTTGGTGTCAGGGGGGCAGGGATATGTTTGTAGAACATGGTGTCTTTAGATTATAGTTTTTTCAGTTTTCTTGACAACTGCCGGCTAAATACAGTGGAAGGTGAAATTACTAGCTTATTATGTGCATAGTCAGCCTAGCATCAGATATTAATGGCCTTGTGTGGCAGAATAAAGTTTTTTTTTTTTTTTTTTTACTAAAGTGGCAGAATGGGTTAAAAGAATGATCCTGCATTGCTGCCATTCCAAAACTTTTTGAACCCCCAAGTTTCTCTGTCCTGGACCAGACCCTAAATACAGGAAATGGAGATACCCACCAAGTCAGTCATTGGCTGAGGCAGGTCACCACTTCAACCAGTGATTGACCGATCAGGCACTTCCTGTGTGTAGACACAAAACCAGGAAGTAGAGACTAGAGTGAATCCATTCTGCCCACTGGCTAATAATTTTTATCTTATCAGACACCCCCTTGGTTTACAGTCCTATAACCCAGAATATTTGATAGTCCAGCACCTGTCAGATCCCATTGAAGCTGAATTAAAGGATTTTTACAGTGTGTGAATGAAATAAAACAGCACATGATAAAATGAATAGGAAATAGTATACATTTTGGGCACAATAGTTTGCTGGATTGAAAACTAGATAACCACTTTGTAAACGCTGGATAAAAAGTTCAAAGAATAAAATATATGAAATGTGTCTTTAAAATATGATCATGAAGTTCGTCGATATCAGTATGTTGTAGAATAGCCATATGGTTGACATTGAGTATTGTTTCCTACTATAGCGATGGCATATTGCTACCTATTGGAGTTTCAGAAGTGTTACAGGTTGGCGCGGTTGGGCAGGCGCACCATCATGCAGGTAAAATCCTTAGTCTTCTCATTTTGGGACCAACAGTTCCCAGAGGTCCAACTACCCCCCCCCCCATCCTAACATTATGCCATTATATTCTAAGATGTGAATACATCTTTAATACCGCAAATATTACTGGATTTAAAGGGGTTGCCCCATTACAGACATTTACCCCCTATCCACAATTAAATTTTATTTAATTTTCATACAATTTTCTAATATAAATGAATTTACAATCCTGCTCATATATATTTATTATATCAGTGCTAAAAAAAAAAAAATCAATGAATAAACTGAGGAGATTCGAAAAGAGCAGAATAAGATTTTCTGCTCCACAGACATGATGTTGAGATGGTGCTGTAGTAATACCGTATGTCTTCTGCTCCTCAATATATTACTAATTACCCTTCCTTCTGGACAAATGAATGCCAGGGGTCACATGACATCCTATTCAGTTCTCCCTTGGATGTATTTCATAGGACCAAAAAATGGACCATGCCATCTTTAGGGCTGGACTACTGCACTGATAAAGATATGTGAGCAAAATTTTACATACATGTATATTAAAAAAGTCTATGATATCCTGTTCTCTACACATGTCAATGATGTCATGAAACCCTTTTTAAAAGATGGGGGACCTCTGTTCACAATCCTGCGCCGGGAGAGTAGCTACAAAGAGTGTCTCTGGCTCTGGAGGGCCTGTCCTGTCCGCCATTACACAGATGACTTGAATGGGCACAGTGTAATGCTTAAGTTCCCCTGCGGTGGTGCTGTGGGGAAATTGAACACTTACTGCCAGGTTTCATCACAGCTTATGATTGATTGCTGGGGAACCAACACTTTGTGATCAGTTTATTTTTATGACCTATAAAGGAGTCGGGTTAAAAACTTTTCAGCAGTGTTCTGAATGCAGTGGATAAGCACAAATACATGCCAGTCCACCATCACCCCAATCCTGTGTTTGTCATAGCACTGCGGGGGTGACAGAAGTCTTTTAGTCCGACTTACCTGCTAACACTCCAAATCTTCATCACATGATCAACCCTGCTGTACTCCAAGGTCAAGCAGCAGGAGTAGAGCGGGGTTGGCCATGTAATGAAGAGTATCAGGATAGGAGACAGAATCAGGGTGATAGGGGAGCGGCATCTATATTAGTAAGTTATGTCATTTTATTTCCAATATAACCCATCAATGACCAAACTTACTGGGGAACACAGACTACTGCAAGGGTAAGTGTAGTATTACCTGATAGGTATGACCAATTGTCTAATATTTGGGAGTATTGGGGTCCGCAAGAACTGCTCTTTCTAGTGACTTTCTGCTGTAATAGTGAGGTATCCAGAGTACCTAATAGGGTATTATTTGACATGACAACCCCTTTACCCCGAGTATGACTGTGCACTGTATATGGTGCTGGATGTTAATTTGGTGTTAATCTGCAAACAAGAAGGAACAGGGTGGAGACCCCTTTGTCTGAGACAGCTGGGGACCCCGAGGAGAAGACAGAAGCTTCATTCACCCAAGAATATAGGTTTTATCTATGAAGGTGACAGAACACAATAGAGAACCCCTTGTATCTCCTTATGTATGGAGCAGCTGCACAGCTGCTCCATTCACTCCTATGAGACTGCCAGAGATAGCTGAGTACATCTGCTGTAGTATCATAGAAAGTGAATGGCGCGACAGCGTGCAGGTTTGATCCATTGAAACAGGGGAATGAAGTCCTCATTTTTGTAATTGGTGGGGGTCCAAGCTGACACCTCCCACCCCACCACCAGTCAGCGAGTTATCCTCTATGCAGAAGATAACTAAACAAACGGAATACCCCTTTAGTGACATATAGTAGGCACAGGACCTTCAAGTTACACCTCTGCCCCCAACTGGTATATCATGTCTTATTATTACTGTTTTAAACAGGACCTGTCACCTCTCCTGATATGTCTATTTTAGTAAATACTTGTACTCCCTAGGAAATTACAATTCCAGAGCATCCAAGTCTGCATTGTGGCTTTCCTGTTATTCCTTCTGAAAATGGATGATTAAATTACATCTGTATGTTACCATCTCCCTTGTGAACATGGCGTGTCCAAACAATGACAATGTCAGTATTTATTTGACTGTGTCAAACTATTTATGTCAGAAGGGGTAGTAGATCTCCTTAACTGCTTAGGCTGTGGTCACATCTCCGTTAAGAATATATATAAGAATAAAAAAAATGAAATTCTGAGGAGATGGATTTGTCATATGATAGACTCAAACAGATCACAGTTGATCAAATGGACTATAATGGGGTCTGTCAGGTGTCTGTTATGGTGTCCATCATTTTTCTGGACAAAAAAGACCTGCATGCAGGTTTTGTAACAGAAACTGTGACAGAGATCCTAATCGAACCAGCGATGCAGATGTGAACATAGCCTTAGAATGCTATAAAATAATAAAGTAGTAATACTCACCTTATCTAAGGCTATAAGCACATGACCATGTGCTTTGTCAGCCTTATAGCCGTGTTTTTTACCACTAGCACACTGACGCTAGGTTCACACCTACGTTCAGGCTTCTGTTCTTCGGCCCGAAAAAACAGAAACCTAATCCGCTTAAAAAGCAGTTACCCAAGGAAACCCGCGGACCTCATAGACTATAATGGGGTCCGCTGGGTTTCTGCTTGCAGGACTTTTCTCTCTGCATTTTTCAAGCAGATTCAGGGACGGAATCCCCGAACGGAATCTGGGTGCAGGTGTGAACCTATAGCCTGACCCATTCATTTTTATGGCCACATACACATGCAAGTGTATTATCACAGGCCTGTGTATGTGGCAGTGAGCCCGGGGCATACAGATCCTGTCAGTGAGAGCGATAAATGGAGACGTGGAGGCACGGGCGGCATACAGGTGTGATCCGTGTGCCGTCCATGCTGTTCAATCACAGCTCAGCTACATGTAGCCTAACCCTACTGTTACCCATTCCACTGTTTTTTGGTCCGCTGCCAGTCTGTGTATCTTGGCTTATATGGCGATTATGGCCTGACACATATGTGTGACTGCTGCAGCCAACCACTAGCTGTAGTGGTGACATGTCAACGCCACCGACGTCACCAATGCAACCAGTGATTGGAGGCAGTGGTCACATGGAGTTTAGGATAGAGCTACTGGGGGGGGACTGGCACGGCGAGGGATCAATAAGGGGAGTATTACGTCATTATTTTAGAACATTCTAAGAGGTTTTGAAAAGGTTAATTTCAAAGGTATTTATTGAATGACAGCAACAATAAAACAGTAAGGCAAAAGAGTAGCAAGTGAAACATACAAGTGAGAGCGGAGCAAAAACGTAGCACTCAACCACATCAAGAAGTTAAAGCTGGAGATAGTACGACAGGCCTGGGATATTGGACCTATTA
The DNA here is from genome assembly GCA_947044405.1 of Leptodactylus fallax. Lineage (NCBI taxonomy): Eukaryota > Metazoa > Chordata > Amphibia > Anura > Leptodactylidae > Leptodactylus > Leptodactylus fallax. The sequence goes on from CAMRHE010000412.1 coordinate 1,101,142, forward strand.
TCCTTGAAAATGTTTACACCCATTTAAGGGAACCAAAGAAATGTGTCCGAGGTTGAAATGTTATGTGTCAATGAGAACCTGTCACATAAATCCAATTCAATCTGCAGCGTGTTATAGAGCAGAAGGAGCTGAGCAGATTGATATATAGTTTATGGGAAAAGATTCAGAATAAACCTTATAAACCGCACCGCATTGTAAACCACTTGATGCATAAAATTCAATACATTTTTTCCTCTATAACCCACCTTAACAGAGATCTGATTCAAACATAAAGACAATGAAAAGGACTAACAAATAGCCGCCCATATATTTTCTGTAAGTGCACGGATCCAATTCGTCCTAGTGTGGGTGAATGTCCAGGTGCAGCTTCAATAGTGAAGTCCTTCTCTTCTTGTGGGAATGCATCCTACCTGCTCTCCCAGGCTAACAAGATTACATATTCACTTTGTGATGTCACAAGCTCAGTGGGCATTGTAATCCAAAGTTTTGGAATTCACCTAGTTTTCTTCAGGGATCATGACTAGGGCCAAGGTCACATGTGCGCTGTGATAATATTTTATGGATCTACATTTTATGTTTTCTGTCTTGCAAAAAAAAAAAAACTGTTAAGAGAAATAAAAAAATTGAAAATAAATTGTACCCCGAATTGACTATAGGATAAAATGAGAGGGTTTCCACTAGATGGCAATGCAGAGCAGGCAGATGAATTTCTTACATGGCTGCACTCCTCCAAACTTCCCAGTAATCGCCAGCTGCTTCTATAAATACTTGTCAGTCTTGGTATTGCTGACTTGGCTCTTGAGCACCGCAAATGTCCAATGAAAACAATTTAGGTCTATCGACTGATTTCTCTTTCTGAGCAATGACACACCACTGCCACTTCTAATATTGTGGGCATCTACAAAACTGACAGCCCTTTTTGTGTGTTCCAACCTCCCTGTCAGTTGTTCTGCGTTACATGCAGTCGGCAAAACAGCACCTGAAGCTTCACAGTTGTATTTGTGCCAGTGTGACCCAACTGCGTCCAATCTCCTTCCTAGAGACTGACATTGACCCCAATGCTACCATACACAAATGCAACCAACATTGGGGCAAATTCTTTGTTGGCAAAATTTAATGGGGTATCTGCCACTCTTAAGCTACATATACACAGCAGTGAATAATGGCTGTCTGACGTCCGTTTTTTTTAACAGGCGTCACACGGCGGAATTAAATTCCATGACGATTATTTTGATGGTTTGTCTTCACGAACCGTCAAAATATAGGTTATGTCCAATTTTTGGTAATTTTCATGGATCCCTCCATATACTCATGTATGGGGGATCCATAAAATTGGGTTTCCCCTCAGGTGCAAGGACATTTTTCAAGGCCGTTTTGCACCTAGGTCATCTGAATGTAGTCTTAGGCTGTCCATACACAAGATATTTATCTGCAGATCATTGGCAGATTTAGCTTATCTTAGTAGCATCTGCTGATAATCTTATGTGTATGACCACCACAAACAGCAGAGTCTGCCAGAGGATCTGCCAAGGGTCTGCAGATAAATATCTTATGTGCATGGCCAGCCTTGTTGGAGGAAAAACAATCACAGCATGGGGAACCAGAGGTATTCAACCCGCACTCCAGCACACTCCAGATACCAGGCCAGCCATACCTGCCCGGCAGGACTAAGCCAAAACAGACTTTGGCGACTAAACAACCATGGTGCCTACATACTTAGGTTAAGTTCACATCCATAGGAGAATTTGCCGCAGAATCCTCAGAAAATCGGCAGAGAGAAAAGTCCTGCACAGAGGACTTTTCTCTCCGCTGGTTTCAGTATAAAAACAGCGGAAATCCGACGGACACCATTATAGTCTATGTGGACCGCGGATAACCGTTGTTTTAGAGCACTGGCTCTCCATTCTTTAGGTCCCCCAACGGACCTGAATGACAGAGAGCCCAGCACAAGTGTGAACCTAACCTTACAAAAATTTCACATAGATCTTGTGTAGGTACTTGGAGGAGAGAGGAGGTGACAGTATTCGCCTTCCCAGATCAATGCAAAATACAAATGTCTCCTAGGCGAAAATCTGCTGGGAACTGGGAAAGTCATGGGAGTGCATGGTTGCCAGATACCTCAACCTGTTCTTAGGAATATCCTTGCAAGAATAACGTATTTCATGTGTAACCACTAATTGTACCAGGAAGAAGTTTTTGCAGTTCACTGGCTTCACAATACAACACATACCATCTTCTCTCAACCTAGTGGTAGTAGCAGTCAGGGATAACCAATTTGCCAATCTTGTCCAGCAACAGATTGCTAAATCCATGTATTCTATGCAAACAGCCTGTGTACCTGTCTTACTATTGGTGCTTCTGAAAAGATGACAGTGCCCATATACACAGAATAAGAAAGCAGTAATGTGCAGGGACCATGTATACAGACTAAGAGGACGTGATGCTTATTGTACAGATACAAGCACCAAGCTTAATACATAGATACAATACCAAGTTTTGCCATAGATATGGCATTGGAACCAGGCTTACTATATACATACAGTACCAGAAATAAAATTACTGCATGCATACACTATCAGAAACCCAGTAGCAGCATAGACACAGCAATATTACCAAGCTTACTTGATATGCAGGATAACAGAAGTGGTGCAGTGCAGTGACCATATATGCAGGATCAGGGGTACGATTTGGCTATAACAAAACCTACGCCCAGGAGATCAGGAGGTCGGTGGGTTGCATTATAGCCTTTTTTTTTTTTTTTTTTTATAAACATCTGGCCAATATTTTACTCATCCATTCCTGCCCACCTACACTGTGGCCTCCAGGGGGCCTAACATACTATCGCAGGCGTTGAACACAAGACATGGTAACTGGTACTGTGTTGTGACCATACTGTATCTATACATGATAAGAGAAGTGGTACTGTGCAGTGACCATATACGCAGGATAATATTATACACACAGGACAAGAGAAATCATAATGTTCAGTACCCATACAAATACTGGATAAGAGACCTGGTGCTAAGCGGTACCCATACATATACAGGATAAGACATGTGGTACTAAGCGGTACCCATACATATACAGGATAAGAGACGTGGTACTAAGCGGTGCCTATACATATACAGGATAAGAGACGTGGTACTAAGCGGTGCCCATACCTATACAGGGTAAGAGACGTGGTACTAAGCGGTGCCCATACATATACAGGATAAGAGACGTGGTACTAAGCGGTGCCCATACATATACAGGATAAGAGACGTGGTACTAAGCAGTGCACATACATATACAGGATAAGAGAACTGATAGTGTGCAGTGCCCATATACTGTAGATCTAGGATAACTTACTTACTTTATCAAAAATGTATATTTACAAAGACCGCTCCAGACACACTTTCTGATTTTCCGGTGACGTTCCTTTTCCCCGTTTCTGGAAACAGAACGTCACCAATACTAACCCCCCCACCCCACCATACTTACCTGTCTTCAGGTCTGGATCTTCTAGGCATGAAACGTCACTTCCTTCAGGGGCCGGCTCCTCCTCTTCTTCACATCTGCTAACCTCCCACGCCTGCGCAACAGAGCCGGAGTGTCAGCAGGCGCTGGCAGACGTGAAGAGGAGGACAGAAGGAAGTGATCTCCCGTGCCCAGAAGATCCAGACAGGAAGACAGGTAAATATGATGGGTTGGGGGTGTGGGCTGAGTTTAGGTAGGTCTCGTAGTCCGTGGGCTAGCTATGGAAAAAGGGAGGGAGTGTGAGAGAGGGAGGGGGAATCTGAGTGAAAAACAATGCATCATGGTAGTTGTAGGATAAAAGAACTACAAAGGAAGCTACATATGTAAACAAATGCAGAGGATGCCAGGATCCCAAAGAAACCCAGAAATCGCTCAAAACACTGCTAAAGGTATTTGGGTGCAGGTATTAACCCATCAATAGCACTAAAAGACATTTTTTTTAAACAGATTTTGTGCACGGAAAACCACTTTAAGAACCATATAGATAGAATGGAACAATATAGTTAGGTTTATTATTGCACATCTACTTCCAAGATCAAAAGGGAGCAAAGAGGCACAAAGGGCCTTGGGTCATGTAACTTCACTATTAAAAGAGGTTATCCAGGCCCTTGTGCATCTGCACTGCTTGCACAAATATGGCTGCACTTGCTAAGACCATTAGATTTCAATATTACAGCAGGAATGTAGAAGTGTGAATCGATATAGTGTAATACGTCTTCTGTCACCAGCACATTTACTTACCTGATGTTTACCTAAGTATGTAGCAGAACTGAGCTAGTGGAGAAGCAGAGTTTTAACCATACACAGAAATAGCTATATTTCCCAAGTTTCGAAAACTGTTTTCAGGGAGCTTTCCCGATATGCGCCCCGGTGCTGTAATACCGCACATCTCTGAGGACATGAAAGGTCCTCTTTATCCCCATCCTGCTTCAGCCATTTTTACGATTTATACTTTCTGCCTTCCAAAAGCCGTAACTTTTTTATTGTTCCGATCACAGAGCCATATGCAGGCTTTTTTTTTTGCAGGACAAATTGTACTTCATAGTGTTACCATTTCATATTCTGTATGGTGTACTGGAAATCTGGAAAAACTTCAGAATAGGGTGGAAGTAAAGAAAAACAGCGTCTGCATGACTTTTTTTTACAAGCTTTCATTTTTACGACATTCACTGCGCAGCCAAAATGACAAATTACCTGCATTACGGCGATACCGAATTTATATAGTTTTTATTTTGTTAAAAAGAATACAAACACTTTGAAAAAATAAATAAATTCTTGGAGTTACCATATTCTGATACCTGTAACTTTTTTTTTTATATTTCTGTATACAGAGTTGCATGAGGCGTCTTTTTGCAGGGCCAGATGTACTTTTTATTTCTACCGTTTTGGGGAACGTCTGTGTACATAAATATATAAAAGTGTCAGAATATGGCAACTTCAAGAATTTCTTTTTTTTTCAAAGGTTTGGATTTTTTAAGGTGTATAACAAAAACTATATAAATTTGGTATTGCCATAATTTTAACGAATGTAAATCACAAAAGAAAAAAAAATGCCGTAAAAAAAGTATATATCTTTATTATCAAAAAATGAAAAGAAAAAATAGAACCCTAAAATCATTTAAAAATAGTTAAATATATGGTTTACGCCAAAATAGGGGTGACCCAACAGCCAGTGTAAAATCCACAATAACATTAGAGAAGCACCTAATAGAAAAAAATACTAGAAAATGCCCATAACTAATGGGGACGGGATGGTTTCTACAAATACAAGGGCAAGCATACAAGTACGGTATATTACATGTATAAATACAAATGTAAATTTCACCATAAATAAATAAATACACACACCTATATGGACACACCATACACAAATAAACACACCTCTGTGAATATACCATATATGATCAATGATGAGAATAAATAAATGTAAGCAAAGTTCAGGCTCAAATAAAAATTCATAAATGCAAAATAAATAAAGACCCAAAAGGCGTACCTCATGCAAACACTGGCTGGGAAAAGGGCAAAAACCCTGCGTGTATAGCAGCTACATTGCGGCTCCCTCAGGGGACCCCTGTTATAAATATCCCAATTCCGACTGTGGAAAATAGCAATAGCGAGAATAGTAATCTTCCGAGAATCTCATCTTTTATATGACACCAGAATCACTGTTCTATGTCATAAAATGCCTGAGATATATCTGTGTGAAGTGACCCCCCACCCCCAGAGCTTCCCTGCATTATACAGTACATGAGCCCATCCACATGTTCTCTAGTAAGAAGCAGACTACAGATTTCAGCAATAAATAGAGATTTCAGACAGGAGCCAATTTTTTTAAAATAAAATATATTACAATATTTATTAATATCACAAATGTTAGAAAATCAAAAGTTGTTTGAAAATTTAATACCAACAGGACATGTATACACAAGTGCTGGACGAACCAGTTTGTTACAAATTGTACAAAAAATTCAGGTTCTACCAAAGCTGAAATTTTAGGGAGTTGCCTTGCATGAAACCAGCAAAGTTGATTCTACGGGGCCCATGCGGTACAATGATTGAGGCCATCTTCTCGTCGACACCCCCATGTGGCAGCAAAGGCCCAATCACAGGCCCCAACAGTGACCTGGGATCCAAACAAGATGGTGGATGCCTGGGGAAGAAGACTTGAACACTGGAGGATGCTGTGGCTGAGTCCAGGGAAAATGAGTACATTTTTTTTTTCATTTTACACACCTTCCCTGGCCTCAACCCTGGGCTTGAAGAGACCCCAGAATATAATAATCAACTTTACTCTGCACTTCCAGTTTGGACCAAAGAAGTTCAATCTGAAACAAAACTTCCCCAATGAATCGCAAATATTCGAAAAGCAAAGCCTGCAAGGTTTGCCCATCACTACTATCAACCCTAATTCTGAATAAACACTGTCACAAACCCTGTGTGGTCTGATCCTGCAGTCATATTCCATTCCATCTGTCCCCTATTTCTTTCTCACTTAATGGGGTCGTACCAAGTTTTAAAATTATCAGTATTCGATAGGATTGGTGATAACTTCATGATCAATGGGGTCCGACTGCCGAGACCCCCACCAATCTCATGAACAGGGATCTGGTTCTCTTCTACTGATGGAGAGGCAAGTTGAGTTCTGTACCTGGCTATCTCCAGTGCTCCCATAGAAAATTAACAGTGCAGCATGGTGCATGTTCAACCTACAGTCATGGCCAAAAGTTTTGAGAATGACACAAATATTATATTTTCACATGATCTGCTGCCCTCTGGTTTTTATGTGTGTTTGTCAGATGTTTTTATCACATACAGAAATATAATTGCATTCATATTATGAGTAACAGAAGCTTATATTGACAGTTAGAATGAGTTAATGCAGCAAGTCAATATTTGCAGTGTTGACCCTTCTTCCTCAGGACCTCTGCAATTCTCCCTGGCATGCTCTCAATCAACTTCTGGACCAAATCCTGACTGATAGCAGTCCATTCTTGCAGAATCAATGCTTTAATTTTGTCTGAATTTGTTGGTTTTTGTTTGTCCACCCGTCTCTTGATGATTGACCACAAGTTCTCAATGGGATTAAGATCTGGGGAGTTTCCAGGCCATGGACCCAAAATCTCTATGTTTTGTTCCCTGAGCCATTTAGTTATCACCTTTGCTTTATGGCAAGGTGCTCCATCATGCTGGAAAAGGCATTGTTGAGCGCCAAACTGCTCTTGGACGGTTGGGAGAAGTTGCTCTTGGAGGACATTCTGGTACCATTCTTTATTCATGGCTGTGTTTTTAGGCAAGACTGTGAGAGAGCCGATTCCCTTGGCAGAGAAGCAACCCCACACATGAATGGTTTCAGGATGCTTTACAGTTGGCATGAGACAAGACTGGTGGTAGCGCTCACCTCTTCTTCTCCCAATAAGCTGTTTTCCAGATGTTCCTAACAATCGAAAAGGGGATTCATCAGAGAAAATGACTTTACCCCAGTCCTCAGCAGTCCACTCCCTGTACCTTTTGCAGAATATCAGTCTGTCCCTGATGTTTTTTTCTGGAGAGAAGTGGCTTCTTTGCTGCCCTCCTTGAGACCAGGCCTTGCTCCAAGAGTCTCCGTCTCACAGTGCGTGCAGATGCACTCACACCTGCCTGCTGCCATTCCTCAGCAAGCTCTGCACTGCTGGTAGCCCGATCCCGCAGCTGAAACACTTTTAAGAGACGGTCCTGCCGCTTGCTGGTCTTTCTTGGGCGCCCTGGAGCCTTTTTGGCACCAATGGAACCTCTCTCCTTGAAGTTCTTGATGATGCGATAGATTGTTGACTGAGGTGCAATCTTTCTAGCTGCAATACTCTTCCCAGTTAGGCCATTTTTGTGCAGTGCAATGATGACTGCACGTGTTTCTTTAGAGATAACCATGGTTAACAGAAGAGAAACAATGATGGCAAGCACCAGCCTCCTTTTAAAGTGTCCAGTGGTGTCATTCTTACTTAATTATGACAGATTGATCTCCAGCCCTGTCCTCATCAACATCCACACCTGTGTTAATGGAGCAATCACTGAAACGATGTTAGGTGGTCCTTTTAAGGCTGGGCTGCAATGATGTTGAAATGTGTTTTGGGGGATAAAGTTCATTTTCTAGGCAAATATTGACTTTGCAAGTAATTGCTGTTAAGCTGATCACTCTTTATAACATTCTGGAGTATATGCAAATTGGCATTAGAAAAACTGAAGCAGTAGACTTTGTAAAAATTAATATCTGTATCATTCTCAAAACTTTTGGCCATGACTGTACTGCGCTATCAGGACGAGAGAGATGAAGCCTCTTTCTTGAGATTGGTGGGGGTCCTAACGGTTGAATCCCCCACTGATCGTGAAGTTATCCCCTATTGATGGGGTCTGACTGCTGGGATCCCCATCGATCTTGAGAACTGGGCTCTGGTTCTTCCCTCCTGACGGAGTGTCTAGTGGAGGTCTATACGTGGCTATCTCCGGTGCTCCTAAAGAGAATGAATAGTGCAGCATGGTGCATGTTCAGCCACTCTATGAGAATGATAGAGCCTAAGCCCCCTGCGGTCGAATTCCCCGTTGATCATGAAGTTACCCTCTATCTATAGGAGATAACTTCAAAGTTTGGTACAACCCTTTTACATCAACAAAAAGTGAAGTACAAATGGAAAAGAGTATCGCTGCAAAACCTGACTACGCAAGGTTTGCTTATAGTCTGTTATCATGGAGATGCTTACAGTAGGTCTGCAAGAAAGTTGTAGACAGACAATTGTGGGAGATTTTTTATAAAGATGTAATTTTTTGGAGGGATGCATTGAGCCAATAAAAAATCCTTTAACAGACTAAAAAATGAATTGAAGATGATCTGTAAAATAAAATTTAAAGGGTTCTCCAAGACGTGATATTAATGATGTCCTAGCCTTAGGTCTTCCTGCTCCGCACACAGTGCACGTATCTAGGGGGGTGTTGGCTGTCAGCCCCCTATGATCTCATATCGATGACCTATCCAACATGTGTTTTTTGTTGCAAATTTGCCGCAGACTTGACCCTGTGACTTGCAAAGAATGCAGTGAAAATTCATGCCCCGGGTCAATCTCCTCTGTGAATTCTACATGGATATAGATGTAGTGTATGGATAAGATTTGGTAAAATATTATTCACTTTGTTTCTGCTCCTCCACGGCGGAAAATAAAGAGTATCTGCCTCATATAGATGTACAAGCAAGCCATATACTGATTTATTTACATGTATGGATCACTTCCCCTACAAAAACACATTGTAGTCCTTGATTTCTCTCTGCACCTGGGAAAGCTGGGTGACAACCAACCTGGTCCCACTTGGGTTTTCACACAGTTTTGACTGAGTTTTGAATTACAGTGGGTAAAGGTAAATTATTTGGGGAAAGGATTGCTATCAGGATGTGGGAAAGCTGGGTGACAAAGTCTGTGACAGCATTAATGGCCGACACATGGGTTGTCACCCAGTCTCTTCCTGTGCCATGACTCAGTAGGAAGCAGCTCCCTGCAGCCTGTAACTCTGATCCAGTGCTAAGACTACAAATCCCAGCATGCCACTAGTTATAGCGCCCCCTCCATCCCCAGCTGCAGCCCTGCCATGCGGTAGGGCAGACCTGAGACAGTGCAGGAGGCTCCGCCCACCGCCGCAGCTGTCACTACTCCTCCCACAATGCCCCGCGCCGCTCTCACCCACCTCCCATGCTGCACCGCTCGGTGACGTCGGACCCGGAAGTGTGCGTGCTGCGGGCGGTGCTGTGTTTACTTCCGCCGGAGCCGGAGCCTGAGCCGGGGAGCGGGAGACACCGAGGATGAGCTGAGCCGGAGGGGACAGCAGACATGGAGTGGCTTATGGGGTAAGACTGGGGAAGCTGGCCATGTGGGGACATAAGTGGTAATAGAGGGATTGAACAGGTGCAGGGGGTAATATGAAGGGCAAGGGGTGAGAGGTGATACTGGGGGCAGGAGCTGAAGGAAACAGGTTATGGAAGGTGCAGGGGGCACTGTGAGGTAAGAGGGCTGCCAGGAGAACAGGAGGTAACATGGAGGGCAAAGGGGTGACTGCTGATCTAAGCTTCATAGGGCATCATGGAGGGCAATGCCATGACAGGTAATGTGGAGTGGATAGAGCACCATGGAGGGCAGTGGGGCAGTAGTTGGCACTGGGCACATAGGGCAATCTGATGATTTTTCTGGGTGACAGCTATTTTGGGGGTGACAACTATATTGATGGGGAGCAGTGCCTTGCAGTGTAGCTGGTATGGGGTGAATGAAGCAATATAATGGGGTGACCACTTTTTTTTGGGATGATAAGGGAAGTATAACTGTCAGGGTAGCGGAAACTGCAGGTGCAGGACTAGCAGGGACTACAAGTAGGAGAATCACTGTGGCCCCAGCCAGACCAAGGACAGATAATTTAGGGTTAAGTCCACAACTTTAAGGAAAAAAAATGAAAATGTTTTCTTCCAAAAATAGCGCCACACATGTCTATGGGTTGTCTCTGGTATTGCAGTTATACTCCATTCAGACCAATGGAATTGTAAAGCAATACCAGACAAAACCCATGGACAGGTGTGGCACTGTTTCTGGGAGAAAGCAGATGTGAATTTCTTATAGTGGATGAAGCGGTGGCACACGCTACCGGACCCTGATGGGCCCCAAAGGTCCACCTGTCACATAACATATACCACTATTCTAAATGCCAGAAGATACCTCGGGGCCCCATTACAGATTTTGCATGTCTTTAAAGGTTATATTGATGGCATCGTTGTAGATGTAAGATGGCGTCCGAGGGTAAATTACAGTCCAGAAAGGCAAAGTGTTATGGAGATCAGGACAGGGATAACACTGAAAACATAGTGGGGTGGTCGCTCTGAGTGTGCGTCGCTCAAACATGGGTATTGTAGGACAATTCGGGGTTTACATTGGCAATGCATGGCCCTATAGTGGATCAGAGAAGAACCCACAAGGCCTGTCTATATGCTGGGGTGTATGGAGTGCTGCCATATTGTGCTGCTGTTTACTGTTCTTCTGACACTGCACTGATACAACCCTTTTACGGCCAGGATAGGAGACAACTGGAAGTTGGCATTTATTTTTAGACAAATCCTATTAATAATGCAGGCCGAGATGGGAATGGCATGACATGACTCCTGCCAAGCAGCGTTTTGCTTTCTCCGCTGTCAGCACAGTGCACAACAGCTGGGTCAATTGAGACAGACTGGTTGCTATGGATACACTGCCTAACAACCAAAGACTGTTGTTAGGCTGTATGTCCCTGGTAACTGCTCAGTCTCCTCTCTTTACTTCAGGACTGAATTGGCACAAAGCTGAGAAGAGGGAAATGACACTTGGCATCACTGACCACATTGTAAGAGGAGAAGTACTGGAAGCTGAAATATGTATATGGAAGAGTCACTGGTTTAAAAATGTGAATTGCAATGACAGACCTAGGACAACACTTCCTGTCACTGTGCTCGGACAGCTTAGTCTTATCACAGGATCCAGCTTTTGGAACATTACAGAAGGTGGATTTGTTGGTGAATAAACACAATGTCCTTTTGAGAACACTTGTCTAGGCAGAGGTACAGGAAGTGTTGTCATGGGGGCACGTGCAAAAAAAAAAAAAAAAAAAAACAAAACAAACATCTTGAAGAAGGGCTGGAGCGTGAACATTTGATAATTCTTCTTGAGATTCTCACTGGCGTTTCAGTCCATGAAATATGGATTGTATTTTGCTGGATTTCCTGGACTGAACTTTGTCTGAGGACCCGGTTTCTCACCATCATGGCGATCTACGATGCTGTGGGTCACTCCGGACTAACCCATTCTCTAATCATGTATTCGGTATGGTACAGTAGTCCTGGAGGGACGGGGTGCCTATCATTCTGTAAGTCCGGATCCCCGACACTGTGCAGTCTGGGAAATACAGCCAAAATACTGTCTGTACTACATGGTCTAAATATGTCCCTATGAAGCTGGTTATAAAGGAGTTTTCCAGGACTTACATGTCTGATCTGAGGGGCTGATACCTGGGGCCCCACAGATCCACTGTTTGAAGAAACTGCAGCATTTGGGAGAGTGTTGTGGCCCCTAACTGAATATCAAGCACAGTGTCATGTATTGCTATATACCTGAATGTGACTGAGCTGCTTCTATACCATGTGATCGATGAAAGTGATGTCATCAGTACAGGGAAGAGACTGCAACCTTGCAAGTACTGCTACCTCTTCAAATAGGTGGTAAGTGGGGGACTTGGTTGTCAAACCTTCACTAATCTGATATTTATGACTTATCCTAAGGATCAGCGTTTTAGCCTCAGAACACCCCTTTAAGGTATAACTTTCCACTTGGTAAGGAGTAGTCATTGCTTTGTAACCCCTCTGCTTTACAGAATAATCCGTGTTACCTGTAAGAGGGATTTGTAGCTACAACTCCAGGTGGCCTCTCCTGTCCACATTTGCTGAAAATAAGCGATATACATTGTAATAAGCATCTGTATCTCTCCTGAGAGCGGTAGAAAGGGCACTTTAACTCCTTGGTGCCCCCCTTAGTAATGAGATCTTGACCATACAGTATAGTAGTAGTGTAGTACAGTATAGTAGTAGTATATCAGTACAGTATAGTAGTAGTGTAGTACAGTATAGTAGTAGTACATTATAGCAGTATAGTAGTAGTGTAGTATAGCAGTACAGTATAGTAGTAGTGTAGTACAGTATAGTAGTAGTATATCAGTACAGTATAGTAGTAGTGTAGTGCAGTATAGTAGTAGTATATCAGTACAGTATAGTAGTAGTGTAGTACAGTATAGTAGTAGTATATCAGTACAGTATAGTAGTAGTGTAGTACAGTATAGTAGTAGTATATCAGTACAGTATAGTAGTAGTGTAGTACAGTATAGTAGTAGTATATCAGTACAGTATAGTAGTAGTGTAGTGCAGTATAGTAGTAGTACATCAGTACAGTATAGTAGTAGTGTAGTACAGTATAGTAGTAGTATATCAGTACAGTATAGTAGTAGTGTAGTACAGTATAGTAGTAGTATATCAGTACAGTATAGTAGTAGTGTAGTACAGTATAGTAGTAGTACAGTATAGCAGTATAGTAGTAGTGTAGTATAGCAGTACAGTATAGTAGTAGTGTAGTACAGTATAGTAGTAGTATATCAGTACAGTATAGTAGTAGTGTAGTACAGTATAGTAGTACAGTATAGCAGTATAGTAGTAGTGTAGTATAGCAGTACAGTATAGTAGTAGTGTAGTACAGTATAGTAGTAGTGTAGTACAGTATAGTAGTAGTACAGTATAGCAGTATAGTAGTAGTGTAGTATAGCAGTACAGTATAGTAGTAGTGTAGTACAGTATAGTAGTAGTGTAGTACAGTATAGTAGTAGTACAGTATAGCAGTATAGTAGTAGTGTAGTATAGCAGTACAGTATAGTAGTAGTGTAGTACAGTATAGTAGTAGTGTAGTACAGTATAGCAGTAGTGTAGTATAGTAGTATAGTAGTAGTGTAGTACAGTATAGTATTAGTGTAGTACAGTATAGTAGTAGTACAGTATAGCAGTATAGTAGTAGTGTAGTATAGCAGTACAGTATAGTAGTAGTGTAGTACAGTATAGTAGTAGTGTAGTACAGTATAGTAGTAGTGTAGTACAGTATAGTAGTAGTGTAGTACAGTATAGCAGTAGTGTAGTATAGTAGTAGTGTAGTACAGTATAGTAGTAGTGTAGTACAGTATAGTAGTAGTGTAGTATAGCAGTACAGTATAGTAGTAGTGTAGTACAGTATAGTAGTAGTATATCAGTACAGTATAGTAGTAGTGTAGTACAGTATAGTAGTAGTATATCAGTACAGTATAGTAGTAGTGTAGTACAGTATAGTAGTAGTACAGTATAGCAGTATAGTAGTAGTGTAGTATAGCAGTACAGTATAGTAGTAGTGTAGTACAGTATAGTAGTAGTATATCAGTACAGTATAGTAGTAGTGTAGTACAGTATAGTAGTACAGTATAGCAGTATAGTAGTAGTGTAGTATAGCAGTACAGTATAGTAGTAGTGTAGTACAGTATAGTAGTAGTGTAGTACAGTATAGTAGTAGTACAGTATAGCAGTATAGTAGTAGTGTAGTATAGCAGTACAGTATAGTAGTAGTGTAGTACAGTATAGTAGTAGTGTAGTACAGTATAGTAGTAGTACAGTATAGCAGTATAGTAGTAGTGTAGTATAGCAGTACAGTATAGTAGTAGTGTAGTACAGTATAGTAGTAGTGTAGTACAGTATAGCAGTAGTGTAGTATAGTAGTATAGTAGTAGTGTAGTACAGTATAGTAGTAGTGTAGTACAGTATAGTAGTAGTACAGTATAGCAGTATAGTAGTAGTGTAGTATAGCAGTACAGTATAGTAGTAGTGTAGTACAGTATAGTAGTAGTGTAGTACAGTATAGTAGTAGTGTAGTACAGTATAGTAGTAGTGTAGTACAGTATAGCAGTAGTGTAGTATAGTAGTATAGTAGTAGTGTAGTACAGTATAGTAGTAGTGTAGTACAGTATAGCAGTATAGTAGTAGTGTAGTATAGCAGTACAGTATAGTAGTAGTGTAGTACAGTATAGTAGTAGTATATCAGTACAGTATAGTAGTAGTGTAGTACATTATAGTAGTAGTGTAGTACAGTATAGCAGTAGTGTAGTATAGTAGTATAGTAGTAGTGTAGTACAGTATAGTAGTAGTGTAGTACAGTATAGTAGTAGTGTAGTACAGTATAGTAGTAGTGTAGTACAGTATAGCAGTAGTGTAGTACAGTATAGCAGTAGTGTAGTACAGTATAGCAGTAGTGTAGTATAGTAGTATAGTAGTAGTGTAGTACAGTATAGTAGTAGTGTAGTACAGTATAGTAGTAGTATATCAGTACAGTATAGTAGTAGTGTAGTACAGTATAGTAGTAGTATATCAGTACAGTATAGTAGTAGTGTAGTACAGTATAGTAGTAGTACAGTATAGCAGTATAGTAGTAGTGTAGTATAGCAGTACAGTATAGTAGTAGTGTAGTACAGTATAGTAGTAGTATATCAGTACAGTATAGTAGTAGTGTAGTACAGTATAGTAGTACAGTATAGCAGTATAGTAGTAGTGTAGTATAGCAGTACAGTATAGTAGTAGTGTAGTACAGTATAGTAGTAGTGTAGTACAGTATAGTAGTAGTACAGTATAGCAGTATAGTAGTAGTGTAGTATAGCAGTACAGTATAGTAGTAGTGTAGTACAGTATAGTAGTAGTGTAGTACAGTATAGTAGTAGTACAGTATAGCAGTATAGTAGTAGTGTAGTATAGCAGTACAGTATAGTAGTAGTGTAGTACAGTATAGTAGTAGTGTAGTACAGTATAGCAGTAGTGTAGTAGTAGTGTAGTACAGTATAGTAGTAGTGTAGTACAGTATAGTAGTAGTACAGTATAGCAGTATAGTAGTAGTGTAGTACAGTATAGTAGTAGTGTAGTACAGTATAGTAGTAGTGTAGTACAGTATAGTAGTAGTGTAGTACAGTATAGTAGTAGTGTAGTACAGTATAGCAGTAGTGTAGTATAGTAGTATAGTAGTAGTGTAGTACAGTATAGTAGTAGTGTAGTACAGTATAGCAGTATAGTAGTAGTGTAGTATAGCAGTACAGTATAGTAGTAGTGTAGTACAGTATAGTAGTAGTATATCAGTACAGTATAGTAGTAGTGTAGTACATTATAGTAGTAGTGTAGTACAGTATAGCAGTAGTGTAGTATAGTAGTATAGTAGTAGTGTAGTACAGTATAGTAGTAGTGTAGTACAGTATAGTAGTAGTGTAGTACAGTATAGTAGTAGTGTAGTACAGTATAGCAGTAGTGTAGTACAGTATAGCAGTAGTGTAGTACAGTATAGCAGTAGTGTAGTACAGTATAGCAGTAGTGTAGTATAGTAGTATAGTAGTAGTGTAGTACAGTATAGTAGTAGTGTAGTACAGTATAGTAGTAGTGTAGTACAGTATAGTAGTAGTGTAGTACAGTATAGCAGTAGTGTAGTACAGTATAGCAGTAGTGTAGTACAGTATAGCAGTATAGTACAGTATAGTTGTAGTCACGTTCTTGTTCTTCCTTCCTCTCATGCATTGCACACAGTCTGGCAGACTTTAGGCTTTCAGTTCCACCTGACATGACTAGTTGAGGATGTAGCGGAGGTGCTGATGACTGGACCAGGACTCTATGGTGGGCAGAAGCCGCACGTGCAGTTCTCACTTCACTTTATGCTGTTATGAAGATGGTGTGTTATTTCTTCATCACTACTTCTGACATGCATTAATATGGCACATTTTATTCCATCTGGTGACTTCCTGGATTAAACTCGCCAGCGATCAGTACGGCATATGTCTCATTACATTCATGTGTCTTTACCCATCACACATCTTTGTTTTCTGTTATCCTTCTGATGGTGACATCTATACCTTGCTAGGGTGCAAAATCAGTTATTTGCTTGGTATACCATGTGGTGGGGATTCAGTTATCATTTTGCACATGATAGATAACTTTTATGGAAATCTTGTATTAAATGAGGTCATGTGTAAGGTGTCCTGTGGTTGCATTGGCACTCTGAACTGCTACTTGGGAGGGGAATGTAGTGTAGGCTGCTATTATACACAAGCACTGGCTGACATGTAGGCTCTTCCCTGAGCCGGTGTGACTATATCATGGTGTGGCCTTGACTGACAACGATGGCTCAGTAATGGTATGGCCACACAGCAGTACACTTTGACTGCACAATGTCAATTTATGTATTGACCCTCAATTGACTCCTTGAGATTCTCCCTGGGACCTCTGTCAGGTATGGCGCAGTACTAGACTGCACATATTCCACACAGAACCATTTGCTGGCCATACAGATAAGTTTAGGGGCTCAGGTAGGATCAGGATGGGGCAATTGGATCCCCATCCTTTTGTTCCCAAGGTGATAAGCCAGTGACAGGCAGTGGCTTTCTTTCCTCAGCCCCACCTCAATCCCCAGTGCACATGCAGTGGATGGCGGAGCCGAGCATGCATGTGAGGATGTTGTAGCGACAACTTTTTAAAGTGTATGGGCTGAGAGGACTGTCCAAATGTGATAGCAAATGCACTCCTGCACAGATAAGCCCCATAACTATACCAGCATCTATAGATCTAGTCTCTGCTAGTTTGCATGTATTGTATATAGTGCTTTATGTAGATCATACACATTCAGAATGCCATGATAATGCATTTCAGTAGGACCAAGCATACTTATGTATAAAGATAAGGTGCTATAGAGATTTTTCTCTGCTGTCCTAGCTGTATATTGTGCTCCACACAGAACTATTCGCCCCATGATTCACAGCCATGTGTGCGAGGCCTAAAACTGCTGGGTGCTAAACCGTGCTTTGTTCTATGCACAGCTTTATACCATACTGAAAATATCTGAAAACCAAGTCGGCTTATAGAAAAAGTAGACTTTAATCCATTTGCAAAGCTTTCAGGAATACGTCTCTTAGATGGGTGTGGGCTGGTTTTAGTGCTAAATTATTTACACAACTGTAAAACCCTGAAGTGCGTATCTGTATGTTCAGAGTATCACCTCTGTCTGTTCATTGCCACATCCTGGAGCCGAGGTGTGTACAGGGTTATATAATGTGCCGCCTACACAATGCATAGTGGAAATGATTCTTCCAGGAGTACTGATGCATATATATATATATATATATATATACACACACACACACACATACTGAACTCTGCTTAGGGACAGCCACCTTAACTTTCCCACTGGGGGGCTGGGGTATATGTAGATGTTGATGTCATAGGATATCTGTGGATTACTTAGTTTATGCTATGCTTAGAAAGCCATATATGCTACAGTTCCCCGGACTCTTATAATTCTGCCATCTGCAGGAGGACCTAAGTAAGTGACGGATTTTTTTTTAAATTTATTTCTGATGTAAAAATTCCAAAATTACTGAACGTGTTAAGTGTAGGTAAGTTCTGTATTAGGTCACATCATTTTCAAACTTAAAGGGGTTGTCCTGTTAAAGACACTTATCCCCTATCCACTGGGGGTCCAACTGCAAGTGCCCCTGTTTATCAGCAGAACTGGGGACTGGAAGTCCTCCATGCCTCCTCATTGTGAATGAGGCGCCACTGTGCTTGCGTGACCGGTACGTCATTTACTTCTATGGGATTACCAGAGATTGCAGTCCTGGGAGGCCCATAGCAGTGAATGGCCTTTGTTCACACATGCACAGTGGTGCTTCGTTCACATGGAGGAGCCATGGAGGGCTTTCGGTGCCCCCTTTCTCCCTGATCACTGGGGGACCTTGCAGTTGGACTCCCAGGGATTTGACATTTATCCCCTATCCTGTGTACAGGGCAAAGTATTGTTAATGGGACAACCCCATTGACTGACTGTCCACCAAGTTGGGAAAGCTCATTATTGTTCATTAACCTCATCAAAAAAAAAAAAATGCCAAGCCTTGTGTTTTTGCAAATTTCACTACCATGGACCCATGCATTATTCAGTTGGAAGAAGCCACGTGTAGCCCCACCACTGAAACCATTGCAAGAAATCATGGCAGATTTTATTTTTTCAGCGCTTGGTAGTTTACATCAGTCCCATGGCCTTAAACAAATCGGCAGCAGACCCTACAGACTACTGTTCCATCCAACCAGGGAGTGGGGGACCCAGCTAAAGTCTAAAGGAGTGTCCCATCTGAAATGTTTATGGGATAAGGGACCCTCATCTATAGGGAAGAGGAATACCTATGACTCCTATTCTCCTTATAGTTGCCGGCCCCAGAGGTGGGAACTTCAGTCTGTATCTTGTGAATATGCCCTAAATCCTTCAGCTAGGAAGGGCAGAAATCTTTGGCGTGTGTGTAATGGAGGGATGAGCTGGTCTACCCTAAGGCTTCCTGTACATTACCGTAACGTATACAGATTTTCTGGACTGTATTGTGGCCCCAAAACCACTTCTGAACTCAGGTCTAATGGCCCAGACTTAGTTGTCGAAGAGCCCTATGATGTAAGTTTGAGTCACGTGACCCACAATCGGGACAAAATTTGCAGCTCCCTAAGCGCTCATCCACAGGTCCATTTTACACGTTGGTCCGTGAAGAAAATAAGAGACACTCCCATTAAAAATCTACAGGTCTGTGAAAATCATGGATACCACACAGATGCAATGACAGATCAGAGACATTGTCAAGTATAAACGATTTTGTTAAAGGGGTTTTCTAGCCCTAAATGAGTTTTTCATATTGATGACCTATCCACAGAGTAGGTCATCAGTATGTGATTTGTGGGGGTCCGACACCTGGATCCTGTCCAGATCAGCTGTTCTGGCACCCACGGCAGTGGACGGGGAGCGAGTTCCGGCTGCCTCCATTGAAGTTATTACTTGAATAGGAGCAGTCCACACTCACTGTCCACGGCAGCAGCTTCTGGTACCTGGAGGTGGGATCCAGGTGATGGACCACCACAGATCACATACTGATGACCTATTTTGTGGATAGGTCATCAATATGAAAAATTAATATGTGGCTAGAAAACCCCTTAAAAAAAAAAAAAAAAAGTTGCACAAACTGCTGAAGTGTAGAAACCATCCTGTAACAGCGAGTAATACAGAAAGCATTTGCAAGCAGTTTCAGTGACACGACACAGACAGGGATATTGCCCATTTTTTATTTTTCCCTGCAGGACCAGCTGCAGAAACCCTCTGCAGTCAGCAGTTTTTGCTTGGGAGAAGCTGCCACATTATGTAGTATCACAAGTAGTATCACAAGGTGCCCATTCATATATTTGGCTGATCGTGTAAATTATGGGCAAGCTCTGCATAATAGAGGGTGATCCTGAGTGAGCCAGTTATATTGTCCCTATGCTCTAATAACATATATGGACATGGATTAGGCTTTATCCCAAATTGCAGATAACAGAACATTCCCATTCATTTCTATGGGCCCATACACACACTTATTCATTTTACACCATAAGTTTTTCGGCCGAGTGTTTGTGCCGTATTCAAGGACCGCAAATTATGAAGCATGTCCTATTTTTGGCATCAAACAAGTCTTCGTGGATGACATGCGGACATGTTTGTTGCAGATCATTATTTGTAGACATTAAAAACCACTACGGTCATGTGCAGGAGGACTTAAAGGGGTCTTGTTCTGATCCATACATGTATTACATGGACTGCCATTTATTTCAATGGCTGCATGTAATGGTGCACTGCACAGCCCATTGCAGATTTTAAGGCATTATGATCTCTTTGCAGATGGACTCGGGAGTTGGATTCATGGTGGCTCTTAGGCCCGGTTCACATCTGTGTTCGCGTTTCCATTCGGGGGAGTTGGCTTGGGGACCCCTCCGAATGGAAACCTGTACGCATAAAAAAGCAGTTTATCTGGGAAACCCGCCGACCCCATAGACTATAATGGGGTCCGTGTGGCTTCTGCTCGGTTTCTGCACGAAGCAAGCAGCACTTTCCTCTACGCATGTTTCGTGCGGAAACCACACGGACCCCATTATTGTCTATGGGGTTCGCGGATTTCCCAGGTAAACAGCTTTTTATGCGTATAGGTTTCCGTTCGGGGGGTCCCCAAGCGGACTCCCCAAATGGAAACCCGAACGCAGATGTGAACTGGGCCTTAGATTAAGTCCACACGTGGATAGGCAGCGACTTTTGCAGCTGACGAGATGTGAAAAAAGAAAAACCTGTATTTTACAATCCCAGCAAACAGAATGAGATTTAGTTTAATTTTATCCACACGTTGCAGAAAAAAACCTATCCTAATAATAGGTCATCAGTATTAGAGTCCTGGACAACCCCTTTAAGGGGGTTGTTTAAGCAAACTTTCCTCCAAGACCAGCTAGCCAGGGTGTACAATTGTAAGAAATATAATAGAGATATACAATGAAATAAGACACATCCAGTCTTCTGTTAGAGGAACCACAACTTTTGGAGAAAATCCTGTAAAGACATCTTGACACATATAGCTGGAAAAGAAGAAGTAGCAGAACGTGGCGTATATCTACTGTGTTATGTTAGAGCCAGTATGGCCACCACATGTACGTTGTTCTCTGCTCATCACTTACTGCGGCCATTGGTCTATTATAAGGAGGATCAATAGATACAAGGTTGGATGCTGCGGCAAATGGACATAATGGTCCATAGACATTGATCCGTGCTTCATTCAGGGGATAAACACTTTCCAGTCTTGATCTCACACCAAGGAATCTTTACACAGGTTCGGACTCTTCATAGTTTTAAGGGGTCTCTAAGGACCAAGTGGTTCTAAATAATAAGGTGTAATATATTTATCATTTAGATCCCATGTTGTTACCTCGCCCCATCTACGTCGACATCACCATGACGTGTCATACATAGACACATAGGTGACTTGTCATATGACTTGGCTTTCAAAAAGATCCAACCAGGACCTTAGGACCCGACCATATGGGCATGATAACGCCATCTTCAATGGATTGTGGGATGGCTAGGAGGACATGCTCAGTTTAGGATTTTTGTAGACCACCTATGTTTGTTCAGGGCATACTACTATTGTACACATCGGGGGTTATTTATCATTTGCACAAGACTTTTTCTTGACATGTATTTTTTATGCCTCAGCATTGTGTGCCTAACAAAACAAAGCCTGGCGATCCAAAACTTAGAAGTCCCAACTCTCCCCTCGATGGTGGCTTATTCTCCTTTCCCCATTGAGAATACTTGCTCAGCTGAGTACGGGGGTCTCGGGAGGAGTAACTGGTTTGGTATGGCGGTGTACAGTAAGGTTGTAAAGCAGGTCCATGGAACATGTCGGAACAATATATCCTATATTTCTCTCCATAAAAATATTAGTTTTATTATAATTAAATAAGTCCCACAGCCAAGCACCCGTGTTTATGGAGACATCAGCGAGTGTGCCCAGGGCATCTGCAGAGAAATGTGATATATTAATTTATGGGTACATCATATAGACGATGAGAATAGACAGGTATATCTTGCCGCCCCACCTGCATGTATTTCACTGTATTGCAAACACATTTTAGCTACTGTGCGTGCGTGTCAGCAAAAGGGACATAGGAAGTTTAGAAACTAGTGAGGTCCTGTGTATTAGGGGCGTAGCTTTACCAGGTCTCAGCAGGTTTCTGCTACAGCAAGCTGCTCCTGTGTCACATCTTTAGATTGTTGAATGTGTATGGCTAGTGCAGGACACAGGGTCCACTCCGTCCTCTTAGGCCTTACATTATGTATAACGCAGTGTTTTTATTGCCTACAATGTAAAGGAGCGATTCATAGTTAATGTTGCTTATATATGGTATTTACTGGTATTTTTGTAACATTTAGTCTCCCAGTCTGGTGCCATCTTTTAAGCTCTGTTCACATTTCTATCAGAGGCTCGGTGGAAAGTTTAGTGATATTTTTCAGGTAATGTTGTGCTGGTTCACTGTTCTCATTGAAATGATGGACACCAGGACAGAAACCCGACTGACCTGTTTTTAGTGAATTGAGTCTATTGGGTGCATCTATTGACATAGCAGAAAACCAGCAAAGCCACTGAAGTGTGAACAGGGCCTTATAAGATCAGACTGCATAAGGGTAAGGCAGGTGCAGGATGTCCTAGTAAAGTTAAGGAAGGGGTGCGTCTTCATAACTCGTGGGCCCTCACTGGGCTTCTGCCCTGGACAGTCTAATTTTATTCCCATTCATCTTACACATTTTATTTCTACCTAAATTTAAAGGTGTATACCCTAGATTTCACCCTTAAATGGTAACATTTATTACCCACAAATGTACTATTAGGTGTTGTGAAGGATTTCGCCTTGCCAAGCCGCTTGGCACACCTGCGACCACCTTCTTTACCCTCCACTCACACACTGTGAGCGGACTGAGTCATAGGATAATATGAAACGAGCTTTTTAAATTTTATATATTTATTAAGCCAAGTGAGTCGGTACTAAGCATTAACATATATAGGAATATATATCAATTACCAAGCAAAACACAGATAAAAGTAAAAGTACGGTACAGAAAATAAAATGGGAAATAAAAGATTCTGGGGTTCTTGGGCCTAGGGCGCTTTCTTCAGTGAGTTACAGAAACATGTCTTTCCTTCATGCCAGCCAGGTTCTGAAAAAAGTAAAGGACTTTTCCTCCCTTGTAGTGTAAAGGAGTGTCCAGCCACACCCCCCCCCCCCAGGCCGTGCCTAGCTAGAAGATGTGTGTCTGGGGTTGAGTTTGGGGGGGGGTCATAGGTAGGAGAGATATGAGCAAGTGAAAATACATTTCCAGAAAGATATGTAACTGAAGGTCTGTTCATCACAGGTGTCCCTAGTACAGGGGTCAGCAACCTTTGGCACTCCAGCTGTTGTGAGACTACAACTCCCAGCATGCATACCTGCCCTGCTGTTTTTGGAACTTCCATAGAAGAGAATGGAGCATGCTGGGAGTTGTAGTTTCATAGCAGCTGGAGTGCCAAAGGTTGCTGACCCCTGAACTAGTAGATGGAGATTTCAGCAGAAAGTGGCACAACAGCATTGTGTGACTAGAGCTATATGTGAGGCATATTTTCGTCATAGAGGAGGGACCTCTGCTCAGCACCCCCACTGTCAGTCAGAACAGAGAGACACTGTGTAGGAATGTCTTCTGTTCTGTGTATGAAATGGCCAGTCACTTGTGTGAATGGCTGCCAACCTTTTAATGCAAGTGTTTCTGCAAATGACTGCATGTCAATTAATACCTGCAGAAATGCTGGTGTTTTCTGTATAGGTATAATAAGAGGCATAAATTTGATTTGGGGCCAAACAACCACTTTAATGTAGGTTATATCTGTTTATTTCAGCAGGACTAGCCAACCATCTAATGTGAATGGGACCTCCCAGCTCTCCCCTGATTGGAATTGATCTTTCCTGATCCTTTAGTTCCTCCCCTCTCACCATTCAGAACACATACACACTCGGCTGAGCATACACTTGTATGGGGAGGTAAGGAGATGTCGGCCAAATGTATATGGCTGGCCTCACTTTGGAACAGTTTGACACATTTAGAAAAAAGGATGTTGCACTATAAAGGCCCATTATATATTTCAGGATTATCCCTAAATGATGCCACGAAGGTCCATTCCGCACAATGGTTGTAACTTTGCTGGGTACATGAATATGTCCATACAGTCTCCATCCCCTCCAGACCTTGGGCAGCAGTCCCCGTCGCCTTGCAGGCTGGGAGGAAGCCCTCTGTGGGCGCTATTGTTACTACACAATGCATTGGGATTCTTTATATGTTTTTGTGTTTCAGTGAAGCAGGAAGGGTGGTGGACTTACGAATACCGGCTAGGGCTTTGATCCACTTCTCAGTAGGACATTGTTCTTAACATTTTTTTTTTTTTTTGCTTTTATCCTGACAGAAATATATCCAGCTGTTCTGTAAATGCATCTGCAGCTCTGCCATATAGAAGGGTATGTCTGCCTATTGACTTCAGCTGTAAAAACTAGATTTGTTTTAGTATATACCGCTCTGCCTGAAAAATAAAACCTCCCATGTCTTGTTGGCTCTAAGGCCGGGGCCGCACGTGGCTTAAACCGCAGCGTTTTACAGTCCCTGCAAAGTGGAAGGGATTCACACTGCAGAAAAATACGCA
This sequence comes from Leptodactylus fallax, assembly GCA_947044405.1. Classification (NCBI taxonomy): domain Eukaryota; kingdom Metazoa; phylum Chordata; class Amphibia; order Anura; family Leptodactylidae; genus Leptodactylus; species Leptodactylus fallax. Next base: position 1,125,826 of record CAMRHE010000412.1, read on the forward strand.
CAGTGAAAATGCTGGGATTTCCAAAACTGTCGCTTTTTGGAAATTGCAGCATGTCAATTATACCTACGGAAATACCAGCAGTTTCACTGTAGGTATAATGGAAGCAGAAAGTCCGCAGAGGAAATCTCAGTGGACTTTCTGTGAAAACGATACGGGAAAAACCGTGATGCGTTTCCATCTTGCGGTTTTTACCACAGCGTCTTTTGGCTGCAGCCTGCTACATTGGTCCTTAGCCTAAAATGGTTGTCTTGTCAATGTCATCTAAAAGGCCGCTGTGTAGCTCCTATGTGAAATGATATGACTAGACTGTCCATGTGCCAAGCATGCATGTGTTTTGAATGGGGAGACGGCAGGAAGGCGCAGCTTATCTCCATAAGCAGAATAGGGTCAGACGTGTTGAAATTCAAACCTTACCTCCGCCTACATCGACCTGGAGGCCTCCATATACATTAGATGATACTGCTGGGTTCGACAGTCATACTTGTTTTTTTCCATCAATGGTTCCTAGTCCCTTCGTACCTAGTGCGGTCAGTAGTTTTGAGGGGTCCAGGATTTTCTGTGCGTTTTCCCACGAAGCATGGCTCCCACACACACTAAGACCTTGATAAACTAGAGGTCCTGTATTTACCGATGCTGCATATACATTTTATACCAATTGTGTAGGGCATTTTTCTCGTACTTTGTATATTGCACTGGTCAGTGTACCCCACATCTCTGGAGGTCCAAAGGCCAGGTCATTTCAGACACAACGCACCTCTTGGAAAAAAAATTCCTCTGGGTACCCCTACCACATAATTTTTTTACCAAAGGATAAAAAAAAACATCCTAAGGTGGCAGATAATGTTGTATGATGCATGCATTCATCTTCCCAACCCGCGTGGCACAGCACCCTGGTGGGTTTCCAAGGCAAACCTGTTGGGAATTGCTGGAATAGGGACTCCATCTCTGGGGGGATGCTGGATGTTGGACCCTCACCAATTTGATATTGACCATCAACCTTTTTAACTCCATAGACTAGTTAGTAGCTAATGACTGTAACGTGATATCCAATGTAATAATATGGAGGTATGCAGTGGTGGTATTACCGTTATAAGCAGGCGTAGCGGCTGCTATGGGGTCTGCGCTCCTGCTGATGGCCGCCTCTGTTCCCTCTTTAGCCCTCCAGGGGCCCTATGAGTCCCACATATTTAGCATGACGCATGGGACCTCCTGGAGGCTGAAGGGAGAAGCGGGAATCAGTAAGTAGGGCCGCAACACTTAGAGTATTGGTTGGGCAAATATCACAAGATTAGTCTTGTGAGGTTCGTCCAAAGGTTTTGTTTTTACTGAACACACCCAAAACTGCTATTATTATACCCTGGGGTCTCTCCAGACCGCAGAGTATAATGAGTGGAGGCCTGGGGAGGTGATCAAACATTAAAAAGAAAAAAATCGTTATTCACCTCTCCTGGGCTCCGGTGCAGTTCTTTGGGCCTCTTCAATGATGTTACAGGACTCAACAGTCTGCGATTTCATTGAAGAGGCCCACAGACCCACCCAGGACAGGTGAGTAACACTTTTTTTTTTTTTTGTTTGCTCACTCCCTCTCGGAGGTGTATTTCTGTATGTCATCCTATTTTTTTTTTTTTTTTTTTTTTTTTTAAGTCCACTAGCAATAAATCTGTTAAATGTTTTGTTTTTCCCTCAGCCCCATAGACTTGACTTGGTGAGGTGAGGACGCAATAAGAAGATAGTAGTGCTACCACCTTTTTTTTTCTCACGGACTGTAGGGATAGATGAGCGGTTCCAATGACTACTATGGGTCCATGTACTGTCCGTTATTAGAGTAGGGGTCCTGAGCCCCCCATTAGAACAGAGTGACAGGCGCATGTGTGTACTACAGCTCTATTCTACTCAGCCATCTCATCTACGATCCCATAGAAAAGAAAGGACATGCAGTCAGGAGGGGACTTAGGCCCAATGATCCCTGGGGGTCACATATTAAACAAGCTAAGTAGATATATTTCACATGTGGGGGGAGTAGTTTTTTATTTTACAGTGCGTTATTTGGATGCATTTAGCCTGCACCATCTGAATAGACTGTAAGCCTGGCTTGTGATGCATCCATTCTCCCATTGTATGGTATGGGGCCTTTGCTCCTCTCCAGTCCTGGCAGCAAGGCTCTGCAGGTAACACTCTCTATAGGACTGCAGAAGCCGCTATATACTATTTTTAACTTTGCTCAGCTTTATAAAGTCCTGACAGCGGCTGATCTCATGGAAAATTCTCCCTCACAACAGGCGGAGTGGTGATTCAGAGCCGGCTTTCTGCTGAGTGAAGGTGTTGAATAGAGGAGATTATACTCCCTTTTCCCTCCAGGTCTGTGTCTGCTCCCGTCTCCCCCTGGCTCTGCTCTTCTATATTTTGCTGCCACAGTATTTATAGCAGGTGGGGTGTGGCCCTCCCTGCCTGGCACTGCCGCCCCTCCTCCTGCTTCCTGCTCCTCCAGTTTAACCCTCTGCTGCCTGTGCCCCCTGGCACACGCTCCTCTTACTGTGCCTACTCTGTAAATGCTGGATCATACAAGTGCAGAGTCTACTGTATAGGTAAATACTTCTGTAGGTGCTCACAGATGAAGAGCAGATGGCACACAACCCGCTGAAAAATGCTGCAGTCAGCTTTTTCCCAGCCAGAAGTGGTTAATAACAGAGAACAGTAGAACAGAAAAAAAAATGGAGGTAAAGGTGCATTTAAAACTGCATGCTGTTTTGGTGCAGCTTTGATTCTAGAGGTGAAACATGTTCAATAAATGTGTTACACCAATAAAATTGGGAAACGGCAACAAAAAAAAACCCATTAAACCTGCGTGCAGTTATTTAACTGCTATGGCCTTATTCACACTTTTTAAAAAACGTATGTGTTACAGCTGTTTTTTTTTAGTTGGTGGCTAGACTACAGACACAATGGGGGGGAATTCATCAATTCCTCTACGCCAGTTTTCTTCCCTTTCTTGCGCCAAACAAGCCCCGATCCTGTGCGAATGTGAGCAGGGTGGGGACTTCTTGGCCCGACAGATTCATTATAACTCACTCCAGTTTTCTGCCATGAATTATAATGGGAATTTATGCCAGTTCCTAACTGGCTCTGGGACTCCAGACTGATTTTAAAAGAGCCCACAGCCGCTTCATAATTCTCTTGTTCCCTGCGCCAGTCGGAGCGTTTATTAAGACTGGCGTACAAAACTCCAGTCTTAATAAATCTGACGAATGATGATGCGGCTATTCTCCCCCCCTCCCCCTGCTATGATGATTTTAGTGTAATTATTCGTGTGTGTGAGACATGCTCTATTTTGGTCTATTTTACATATCCCGGGCACTCTTTAAAGTATATGGGTCAGTTAAAAAAAAAAAAAACAGACAGCATACATGTCACGTCCTCTTTGTCATGTCCATTTTTCACTGATCAGACTCGGCACACAAGGTATATACACTAAGCTTACAATGCAGTTTTCAGCCGAGGGGTCTTTACAGATAAAACCTGTAAAATAAATGTTTGTTACCAGTAAAAACTGCGAAGCTAAAAATGGCGACCATTCACAGTAACCCACATGGTCAAAAAAAGTATCATGAACATATGTAGCCTTGTCTAACCTTTAGAATTCCAGTTCTATTGACTCCATGCTGCAGGACCCTAGTCCAGGACTGTAGGGCTCGGTCTGTGCTCCTCCCCGGGCTCATCAGGTGATTAATTAGACACAATTAACGCTGCGATGAAGATATCGCCTGGTGACTGCTGGATCAGGATAGCTGGGCAGAGAAGGCAGGCACCCTGGAGATCTTGGCCAAGCTGCTTGCACTTATGATGAGCGTCAGGCGCGGTGGCGGCGGCTCCTATAATATCAGAAAGTAAGCAGTGAACCTGGCCTGTAACACGTTCATATAGGGGAGATTTAGCAGAGCTGTCATTGTTATTACTATGTTATGAGGTGTTATCTGTGGTCTTATATAGGTAAACCTACTGTATAAATCACAGCTGTCATGACCATATTCACACAGTGCAACGTTTTGTAGCCTTTACTATAGTTCCTGCTTCAAAATGTGCATGCAAAGCACAATGCATTTGTTTGAGGTGGTGCAGTAAAAGGTTTGCAAAAAAAGAGCATGACATGCTTTGGAATTAAATGCACATGATCAGTTCACACTGCATTTTGATGCAGCTTTTTTAATGCAGGTTTTTTGCGAGGCAGGAGTAACAGCCTCCTTATTAACATGGCTTAGATATGGTGCGGATCCGCAGTTTTCAGCATTGTATCTTTACAGGGTTGTCTAGGATATAAAAAAAAAAATAATTCTAAATTCAGGAAATGAGTAAAAATAACAAAGGACTCTGCCCCCCCCCATGCCTATTTAACCCTTTCCCACCACATCCACTGTTTGTTATTCAGTTTTTTTTTAGAGTCTGCCTTCTAAAAGCCAAATCTCTTTCCCCAGGGCTGCTTTTTTGCAGGACAAATTGTACTTGGTAATACTAATACTAAGGGGTACCATTTAATATTCCATACAATGGGGGGCATTTATCATTTGCACAATTGCATCAAAAATTGTGCCCAAAATTCCAGTGCTGCCAGTGGAGTGCAGTTGTCGTCTTTTTGCACGTTTTTGAAAAAGGGACATTTTATAAATGACGTGTAAAATCTGGGAAATGTATGATGTTTATATCACTATTTATTAAATTTCTTGTTGAGGCAAGTTAGTGAAGAAAAAAAATGACAATTTGGATATTCTCCCCCCTCCCCCCTACTATGATGATCAGTGTGTGGGATAAAGATTTTTATATTGTGTTTTTGGATGCGGAAATATTTTATATGTATTCTAGGGAAAGAGGGTGAATGGAATTTTCTATTTATTATATTTTTAAAAAATATCAACTTTTATTTAGTATATTGCTCATACAATATACTGCAGTACTACTGTATTGCAGTATATTGTAAAATCCCCAGACTTCTATTATACGCTGCTTTCAATAGTGTGTAATAAATGTTCTGTGATAGGCCTGGGAGCCTTCAATGGGGAGATGCCCATACACTATGATGTACTATTACATCAAGTGTTGAGATAGGGTTAATCCCCTGCCACTCCAGCGCCACTGCCCTAGTGATGTCTGTCAGGCCCTAGTGATGTCTGTCAGGCCCTAGTGATGTCTGTCAGGCCCTAGTGATGTCTGTCAGGCCCTAGTGATGTCTGTCAGGCCCTAGTGATGTCTGTCAGGCCCTAGTGATGTCTGTCAGGCCCTAGTGATGTCTGTCAGGCCCTAGTGATGTCTGTCAGGCCCTAGTGATGTCTGTCAGGCCCTAGTGATGTCTGTCAGGCCCTAGTGATGTCTGTCAGGCCCTAGTGATGTCTGTCAGGCCCTAGTGATGTCTGTGCAGCAGGTCACAGTGATGGATGTCCGTCAGGCCCTAGTGATGTCTGTGCAGCAGGTCACAGTGATGGATGTCCGTCCGGCAGGTTACAGTGATAGATGTCCGTGCGGCCGGTCACAGTGATGTCCGTCCGGCAGCTCACAGTGATGTCCGTGCGGCAGCTCACAGTGATGGATGTCTGTCCGGCAGGTCACAGTGATGGATGTCAGGCCCTAGTGATGTCTGTGCAGCAGCTCACAGTGATGGATGTCCGTCCGGCAGGTCACAGTGATGGATGTCAGGGCCTAGTGATGTCTGTGCAGCAGGTCACATGCACACGGCGGGAGGAATTTATTAAGACTGACATTTCCTGCACCAGTGCTGTTTGCACCTGAATTATCAAGAAACTCCAGTTCTCTGTTTGCCTACTCTGCAGGATAATGTGGCGCCTCTATGGTGTAGGAAAGAGCTGTGTGCCAAAGATGTGCAACTCACACCCATTTAAGCAGGCCACAGTTTCTGTATGTTGGATCTGAGGAAGGAGTACACCACAAGCGGTGTATCAAACCCCAAAACGCGTTATCCGTATTATATTCAATAAATATTTGTGTTCTGTCAAGCCCTGTGGGTAGCTCTGAGTCCTATATTCTGAAAGAGGAGCACGCATCCTAGCTTCTTTATTCGGGAGTTACCCACTCCTTGAGACGATTATTTCTACTACTCACAACTCTGGTAATCCCAGTTAGCCGCACGCCAGTGGATGCTGCCCTCCAGATTTCTGCGTTATTACAATCCCTGGTAGTAGTTGTGGCATATCACAATGAAACAAGGTGAGCAGCCATTTTGTAAAATCCTTAATATCTGGTCGCTCTCCATTATATTCTTATACCAATTACCCATAAAATATGTGCAACATTAACACTTATATGCGCTATAAAACTGGCGTAGATGGGTTTATAAATTACACCCCCCGCCCACTGTATTTTGCATCTTTCTGTGTGTTTATGTCTTCATCATGTGGTAAGTTTAGGATTTTGGTAGCCATAGGGGTTTATGCAGACGGCGCAGTGAAGTTGTGGTTTGGACCATGACACCATGTCTGTATGCTACAGTTTTGCCCATCCCACGGCATCTCATGAAGTATCACAACCATTGCAGTAATAACTGTAACGTGACCACACAGTCTGACTTATGCTAGGACTGTGTGTGTCGTCTTTACCTGCCAAAGTGTGCCCAAAGATCACCATGCCGCCCTGCAACACTACAACTGATAAATGTGAAAACCCCTCTATACCGCCATATAATATAGGAAATATACAGCTACAATACTGTGATGGGAGCAATGTCAGCTATAGGGCGCTCATATGCTCGCGGACACTCTATTGATGGTCTATCCTTAGGACAGATTATCAGTATCAGGACTGTTTATGTCCATGTCTCAGTACCCCTTCTGATCAGCTGCTTAAAGGGACCGCTGCGCTCAGTCAGACATAGCAGCCTCTTTATTAGTCTTGTTGTTGGATATAAACCACAAAAAGGCGGCTGTGTTCCTGTGAGCGCTGTGGCCCCTATAAGCAGCTGGCTGTTTTGGGTATTTCCAACATTGCAATGCCCAGTCAGCGGCTATTAAAGAGGACCTTTCACCCGCCCCGCCAAGTCCAGCTCTTTACATCATTTAATAGTCGCCGCTCCACTGATTCCGGCACTGTTGGAATTTATTTTCTAGTCCGCACCGTTCCTAAGCAGTAAGTACTGTTAGTATTGGTGCTTCATATGCTATATTGGCTAGGTTTGCATGTAGGAATCCGCTCCCAAATCTGTGGCAGATTCTGTCCTAAGGCTGCGGCCCCACGTTGCGGAAACACAGCATTTTTAGTTGCAGATTTAGTTGCATTTTTTTGAGCAAAAGCCATGAATGGCTACAAGACGAATGGGAACTATATAGGAAGTTCTTATACTTCTTCCTTCTGTTCGATCCACACCTGGCTTTGGCTAAAAAAAAACGCAGCAAAATCTGCAACAAAAAAAATCTGCGTTTCCGCAACGTGGGGCCGCAGCCTGAATCTGCTTTCAATGGGAGGCCGAGATCGTAGCAGGATGTGGAAAATATCAGCGTCCTGCTCGATGTCGCCGCGGATTCCACAGGTGATTAGCTGTGATTGGCTCCGGAGTCGCTGCTAATTAGGTCCTGCATCGCCAATCCCGCAGCCAAATATGGCGGCAATAAATAAAGAGAAAATTGTCTTCATTTTCCACTGTGTGAATTTAGCCTAAGGCTCTGTACTGTGAGGAGGGCGGTCAGGCAGAGGGGGCATCTGATGGCCTGTTCTAAAGAATAAAGCATTAGTATCATAATCTCACAAAACCGTTTTAACGTCTTGGGCATAGCCATGGGGTATAAAACACAAGGGATTTTGGCTCCTTACTGAGTTGGATGGAACCTTAATACAGCAACTGTAGCAGTTCATGGAGTGAAGTTACATCTATGTATGTCTTCCGGCATACTGTATCAGATGCTTCTAGATGAGGGTGACCCACATTTATCAATGATGGCGTATTTTGCACCAATGAATTAATAAATGTGCATTTGGAGTCGTCTGGCTGATGTGTACTATGTCCAGCAGCTGACATGGGCTCGCAAGGCTCTGTGCACACTGGGGCAAATTCATAGTTCTCTCTGTGTCAGAAAACTTGCGCTTGTTTGGCACAAGGCCCTTTCCTGCGTCAAACATATGCCGCAAGCCCCGATCCACACCTCGTCCGCCACGTTGTGTGAATGTGGGCAATGCAGGGATCGGACTAATGCAGGCCAGTTTTCTGGAAGTCTTGCCACTTCCTAACTAGTGTAGGTTTCCGTTCTGGCGCACAGATGCTGCAGCCTGCTCGTAAATTTCTTGGTCCATGCGCCAGTCGAGCCATCTTAATAAATTTGCGCCATTGTGTCTTAGCCTTTGGGACACTTTCATAGGAACGATCTGTTTTGTGGGCTATAAATAAAATGGGCTTCCATTTTTTTGATCCGTGGCCACAGCCTTGCCTCCGCCCAGGCCAGAGGTCTGGCTACCATAAGGGTCATAGGGACCTACGCTGCTATAGGGTCCAGGCCATGGTGGGACCAGGATTGTGGCTTTAATACGCTCCATATAATACTGACATTGCATGGCCACTCTTCCATATTGTCCCCTCCATAGTATGGCTTGCAGTGATGCATGCAATGTATAACCCTGTATAGTAAGTGTGAATGAAAGCTTCTAGTTTGGATGAAAATAAGGCACAGAAAACTGCATTGTGTGACTGCGGCCTTATGTATTGTACCTTTGGGAATGTTCCTCCTCTTCCCTATATAACAGTATGGACAGGAGAACCTCAGTGTGAGTGTAGCCTTAGGTTGGCCTCGCTCAGCGAGTGTCTGCAGGTGTCAGCCAGTACTTTCCTTTACCTAATACAGTTGTATAAGTGAGACTTCTTGTGCATCCTGTTATTATACTGGCTTGTGTGCCCGCTCCGCAGGGAGCCCGTGTGTCCTTTCCACCTGAACAGAGCACCAAACAAATATTAGAAAAGTCTTCCCAAACTTTTTTTCTCTGGCTAGTGTTGAGGAGGAAGGAGGGGGTCTTGGATGTGAGCGCTCTCCTCCTCCTCTCTATGAATAAGACCTTTCAGACTGTTTGTTTTCCTCCTTGCCTCCCTCCCTTTCTCCTCCTCACTCCACCATTGGAGGAAGGTCTGGGAGGGCTTGGTTTCCCCCTTCTTTTTTTTTAGCTGTATGTGCTTGGAAGTTTTGGAGCAGGTCCTGTCACTGTGCTGTGTATGGTAAGGTGGAGGGGGAACCCTCTTATGTGAGAATGCTGGGGGACCCCGCACCTCTGTCTGCAGACAGGACCCTGCTTGTGGCCGGCAACAAATCTGGATTTACTTGCAAGATGGTCCTGCAGGCAGTGGGCAGAGTGTTAAGGTACGATGCTTGCGGTTGGAAGCTTGTTGGCTTCATGACATAGCCCTGTGAAGAATTCGGTGTACTTCCAGACATGCTGGGGGTTAACCAGTTACTTTCTGGTCTGCTGTACTTTGCATATCTGTTGCCCATCCTGAGGTTGTTTTTGTAACTTTTATACCCTTTTTTTTCAATTTTTTTATATATATATATATTTTTTTTATTAATTTTATAATGGGTTTTGTGATCTGTTTTCTGCATTAATTTTGCTCAGGTCTTTTTAGAATTGGTAACTTCTGTTAAAACCAGCAGCCCGGCCCTACAGGTTAGAGCTTAGAGCCCACACAATGGATTTCCCTCTATTATAGGCTCACTGTCCCTAGGGTGCAAACATTTCAGAATAGAGCACATTAGGGGTTACTAAAAGATAGGGACACTGCCCTATAACATAATACCCCCTTACCGAACATTACACCAAGGCTACGATCTTTACCATGCTCTTTGTTCAGCACCACAGGAGGTACGTTCCCATTCTATCGTACGCCATTGCATCCTACACCTGGCCATGACATTGTCTCAGGACCGTCAGACTATCTAATGTGTATGGGGGACTCCTGACTATCCGCCGAGTATCGGGCTGTTTGAGTTCAACATGCCCCATCCTTTTGCTCTTGGACAGAGAGAAGCTGCCAATAGATGGCTCTGATAGCAGGTTATTCCCTTGTTACCATTCAGAACATGCATCCTAAGCCAAGCATAGTATGTGTATTAGGAAGACGAGGAAACCTAGGTGTGAGTTGAACGAGCATGCAGCCGACGGGTAACTAAAGTGTTTTAGTTTTTGGGTTGTTTTGTATTGATGTCTATGGAGGTTCTTATTGTCTTGCTCTTATAGTCTCTGCCTATGTCTTATCATACCTTATGTAGTTAGAAACCTTTTTATGCACATTCAGTGCGCTTGTTACATCTCTACTTGAAGACGGAAATTACATTGATCAGATGTCGTGCATCTAAATGTCAGCCATATTTCTAATGTATGTGAATAATCTACGTATATGTCTATCTGTTCTGTCTGGTGGAAAAAATCCTATAGACGTTAAAGGGGTTGTAAAGATGCCCAGGAATAACACACATCCGCAGAGTAAAATGTATAAGCCCTATGTTTGGCTAGACTGTATTAGTGGACCTCTTTCTTGGGTGAAATTTAGCAATGAGCGATCATTTTAGCCGACCATCATTGTCTGGAGAGAATTTGGTCATGATAAAATTCTTATCCAGTAGATGAACAAAAGAGCTTTCTTCTCATCAGATTCTGGATGGTCGCAGTGGTCAATACGGGGTATGATGTGTATGACCGTGTCTGCCAAATGAGTGGTCCTCACACGCTCAATAGATGCTCCAACATCACCCTACTGCTATCTAATGTGTATGGCCACCATGGCCTCCGAAAACACCACCTGTCCATTGGCGGCAATACCAGACACAACCTATGGACAAGAGGGGCGCTGTTTATGAAGTCGAGTATTATTCATGTTCTATAAGAGTTGGTTGCACTGCTCCAAAGGACAACTTGAATTTTTAGATGTCATTGGAAATATCCCAAAAAGTTAGTCTTCACTGATGTGATTGAGGATATAGAAGTAGCGCTGCTGGTATATACTGCGCTGCCTTACTTATGTGTATGTAGGTGCTGATTTGGCAGTGTTGAGGGTTTCTTCCTCAGGGGTCCTCACCAATGTCTGACATGAGCTTGGTTGTTTGGGTAGAATATGCTATAAGCATCTCGCTTCTTCCTGAAGTGTCACCAGTTATCGGAGATGCCCCGAGTATACCGAGCAGAAGTGCTGACATTAACATAGGTGGATCGGAAATACACCTTGTATTACCTCTGCAAGTGGGAGCAATGGCCATTCCTCAGTGGTAGACAGGATGGCACGGATGCTAAATCATCCATTCATTGCGCCGACTATCGATTTTGCCATTAATTTCCCTGCCCTGAGATATCCTGAGAAGAGTGTAGGTGTGAGATGACCGACTGAGGTCCTGTGCCCCATGTTGTAATGGAGCGACACTAGTGTATGGAGTGTGCATATGGGGACACAGGACCCTCAGTAGGTGGTCGCGCTTTATGGATGGTTGAGAAGCAGATAGAGATGGATGGACATGAGCTTGTGTTGTCTTCAGTGCCCTGGACATAAGGACTAGGCATAATACTCCCCATCACATTAGTGGCTTTGTGGATCCTCTGCTGGTCTCATGCACTTACTCATCTGGATATTGTGCCAGATATGTGTGAGCAGAACAGACCTGGACTTGTGTGAGAAGGGAAAAGACACATCCGGTTTTGTGGCGACTCTGTATAAAGGGCCCAGTGTGAAGCTGCAGGTAGAGGACAGAGCCAGGAGTAGTATAATAACTGAGCGCTACGTGTACAGTGTGGTGGTAATCTAGAAAGTACCGCTGAGCACAGCTATAGGGCTTCTATAAGGGCGTATGACGTCGCAGTGACTGCACTTGTCAAGAGTTTGAGGATATGTGCCCACATCATCGTCTTGTACACGTCCGTGCCATCCATGTGTCCTTTGTGTTTTCTATGGACTAGTGCACTTCCATGAATGAGTCCAGACTGCAGAACGGACAGGAATAGTGCCTGTGCTGACTTTTATGGCCCGGGCTCATGGTCCTCACATGGACCCATAGACATGGTGACACAGAAATTAATAGTTGGTGTGCAAAAATGCGTCCTGGAGGGACTACATGGAATCCACAGTAATGCTTTTTCATGTCGTCCTTTACCTTTTTGAATTCCCATATTGGACTATAGTTTTGCCCAATGATGAAGGTTATATATGGCCCTCTGTAGGGTGACGATGACTACAGGGAATTCTGTTGAATGGTGTAAAGTACAGAACAGGTATGAAAGATGTCACGATTTGGAGTAGAAGGATACGTATAAAGGTGGCGCTCTTTAAAGGATTGGACGCTGACCTAGAGGGCCCTATAGGTGGCACACCTGCTTCTGGAGGAGAGCTACATTGTATAGAAGCTATTGTACGGAGCAGGTGTAAACCGGTCATGACATGGGGAAATGAAGAGTGTGAACATGTACCAACAACACCAGGTGCAGTCTGTGGTGAGATGAGGCAGGGGCTGCTACCGGGTGCCTTCAAGTACCCACATCTAGCAGAAATGGGGGTATCGTATGTTCAACATATTTGTCCTGACTGACATGTTATATATATATATGCTTAGTACATTGGTGCTGCGAAGTGTCACCATTGTGTAGACATTCAGAAAAACAAAATCTATTAGGAAAAAAAAAAAATCTAAATCCTTTAGAAATCCGATGTTGGTTACTAAGAAAAAATATAGGGAAAAAAGCCCAAATTCAGGTGATACAACAATGCTGGGAAGAGGAAGACGACAACTAGCATAGAGATGAAGGGCGCACCTGTGAGAGGCTTGGAGGGCAGTTTTAATGGGAGCTGTTTAGAACCTCCCCCCTTCCCCAGGGTTAAAGCGGATCACTGGGGTGTCGTCCCCCTTTAGTAATGCAGTCCTAACCTGAGCGAGCGGTGTGACACCATACGTGATAAGACGCTTCAGGCCAGAAGATTGTGGTAGAGGAAGTGAGTAACCATTAGTAGTGTTTCTCCTATCCACACCCTCCAGTGTTCAGTCAGCGCCCCTTTAAGGTAAACCTTTTCTGTTAGGGGAAGAAAGCAGTTTCTGAATTACTGCAAAAAATGTCCCCAGAAGTTGTGTAAGAATCTGCAGTGTCAGATCCGCACCAGATTGTACAGATTCTGATGTAGACTGGCTGCAGGAAAAAGCTCAGCAACAAAAAAAACAAAACCATCCTGTCCTCTCCTGGTGCCTCATGGCTTCTCTGGTCTCCTGCTGCCTCTGTGCACCCAGCTGTCCTGTGTAGGTGCTGCAGCCTCTGATGATGTCATCACCAGGCCAGCTGTACAGAGAATAGCATGCGCCAAGGCAGTGGAGCAGCGGAGCTTTCTGGGAGAGTAGGGTAATTTTTATTTTTTTTTTTTAAAGTGTTTTTATCCAGGATTTGTGAGTTATCTGCAGCAAAATTCACCACAATTGGGATTTGTTGTTGATTTTGACCCAACAGTTAAACTCCATGCGGAGAATCCACACCATAGGTCGATTTCTATTGCTGCATTAAAAACGTATCCAGTTTGTTACTAGCGTGTTACGCACCAGTTCAGACAGAACATCTGCAGCATATCTGGTACAAGTGAAGAGGAGATATGGTGAAGAGCACCTGCAGCAGACATCGGCATGGACTCTTGTCTCCACAGGCATGCTTTTCATTTGACATTGGGTCTTTGTGGTGCATGATGGGTATTTTTTTTTTTTTTTTGTGGAAAAATTTCAGCATTAATTTTTGCAAATATTCTATTGGTAGATGCCATTAGTACTGCTTGTAGCATAGACGGTCTTTTAGTTCAGCCTTCAGGGATCGCTTGCACACACTCAGGCGCTCCGATGGGCCCTTTGGTACGGTAAGTCAGGAGTGTCTGTATTGGGCACTTTGGGTTGGCAGGGCAATCCTGTAAATGAGAGCAGAAATAACCCAGCACGCCACTGAATCGGCCTGTCATGTGACCACTGTAGGCACCAGTCCTGTTCATGAGGACGCTTTATGTAAGCAGTGAATATTTTCTACATTGATGTCATTTGGCTGCCATGACTATTGCATCAGGTTGCCGTTGTGTTTTTGCTCGCTGCCATGCTGGAGCAGAGGAGCCTGCACTGGTTATAGGTTTTTGGGTTCAGTTTAGGCAGGTACAAGGGATCTGAATGGTACACAAGTTCTTATAAAGGTGCCAGGTAAGCCTACAGTCCTTTCTATTGTCCATCTGGTTTAATTTGGAGGGCTTGTCCACTACCACACCACACACTACCTTGTTATATACCATATCAGGGCTAGTCTAGCTGATATAGGGGGGCACCTGCTCAGGACTTCCCTATAAAGTTAAAGGGTTTTTTCAGGATTTTGGTATTGCTCACTTTTCCTTAGGATAGGTAACTTATTTTGCTTATGTGTATAGCGCCTCCGATCGCTGGGTGTCCAGCACCCAGTACCTTCACCGATATACTTTTTGCAGCAGTCACCAGAACCAACCCTTTTTTGTGTGGGATTCCCACCTCTCAGACATTAGTGGCATATCATGTGACTGTGTAGTCCGGTCATAAGAGATTATCACCTAGCTAGATAGGAGGTAAGTGTTGGATTGGTGGGGTCAGACTGCTGGGACAGCCAAGGATGGTCACAGTAGGGATCCCATGTCCTCCGTCTGAACGGTGTGGTATGGTCAGCATGCAGACAACCAGTCTACGTGTCTTATTTGACGTAATACACCGGCAGAAGTTTTAGTGACCATTTATAGGGCCATTGACAGACTGATACGTATCGGCCAGATGTCGGCTATAGATGAATAGGGGATTGTGAAGCACAAGAAGTCTTTGCATATTTATTTTGCAATTATTTCCACCAAAGTACCATCAAAATAACTCGGCAGAAATGCATGACTGCGTTTAGAAAGTTTTAGTTACTTTCCATTCACCTTACCAAGTCTTGCCAGTAAAATGGCAAGATGACAGGATTACTTGCCTCACTTAGGACAGAGTCAGCATGTTCCAGATCTTAGTAAGAGGGTGACATTGTGAGTTACTAGTAAAGGGAACTTCTGTAACTCTTGCTCACCGTCTGGAAGGTAATGGAGCGTTCCATCTATTGATCTTGTTAGAAAGGTGAGTGGGGGGTGGAGGTGAAATCCTTTGTGTCCGCAGCGTTTACTCAGCTTCCTGTTCTCTGTCCATGCTTGTCCCCGTGAGGAGGGAGCGCTGGTCCTGAGCCAGGTATAGAGCAACAATATGCTGAACAGATGTAAAGTCTGTAGGTGGCGCTGTCCTGTGAAGTCCAGCAACCCGGTGTCCTGTATTATTGTGTGCCAAACATTGTGTGCCGTATTTGTAGGTCCTGTTCTTTAGGACTCAGGCTATCTCTGTGTTAAATGCATGGCCATTTACAGGAGTGGCCACTTTGTAATACTTCATTTCTCCTGCGGTGGCCACTGTAGAGAAGTGCCTGGCTGGCAGAGGGTTTCGCCAGCAGTCACCGATCACTGCAATGCCAGCTCTATCCTCTCTCTCCCTCTTGTTTTTGGGTTGACATTACACATTGTGGCTCTGGGGTGCGAGCGTGCCATAAGGCAAACCATCCCATACCATTTACACATAAAAACAGTTATTTACCTGTCTTTACTGCCGATCCGTGGCAATTGTGACTGACGATAGGTGCACACTAGCGTTGCATCTTCATTGTTCGGGTCCATCAGAGCCTGGTGAACCCCTTTGACTATAATGGTGTCCGTTGGGTGTCTGTCATCAGGACTTCTTCCATTGCCAAATTGGAACAGAGACTCCAACAAAGACTGTCGCAGATGTGAACGTGGCCTTACTGTGTTCAACTCCTTGCTCTCGTGTCCTTACAGTGAAAACCCAACAGTAGAAGAGCTTCCTATACATTTCCTATTCTTTAAGGCTGCTCTTGGCTTTGGCCTGAAAAAACGCAGCAAAAATGACATAAAAAAATGTGGCTTATACGCAGCGTGTGGCCTTGGCCTTAAAGTTTCTTTAAATAATCTTCACGAGAATAAAAAAATCTGTACATTTGGTAAAGTGTTTCTGGACTGTATAAATATCTTCTCTATTCCGTCATATGGCGCCATGTTACGATCCCATGCCCTGCCGCTGATCCGTGGACCTGCAGGCTGGCCGGTGAGCTATTTCTTGCCTATGAATGAAGAATCCGTGCATACCATAGTGTGTACTACGTGTATATGACATGATGCACTTCGCTACAAGTACATGAAGTCAGCTTTGTTAGTGTTTCCCACTGTAGACATAGTAAGGATAACATCTGGAGGCCTCCGTGTGTGAACCGCGCCATTAAACAAACTCTGCAGACTTGTCTGTACATGTTTCATGGAGGCGCATTTTGGGGGAAGCAGCTAAATAGGGGGATGTCTGTAAAACAGAAGCATCTATGAAGTCTAACGTAAGAACTGAGTCTTTATGGCTTTGTTAAAGGGATATTTCAGCCATCGGCCATTGTGAATGCTCCTTCACATTTAAGACTCGGATCGTGGTCCGGTTTCTGCCGGCTTCATGTGTATGGGTAGCATAAGGTGTGCGGAGCAGTATTTGCCAATGGATTAGTGGTGTGAGGAAAGATAGATGGGATTCAAGTGGAACTCGTAAGCACCAGGCCATTTCCCAGACTGCCCACAGCCGTGTGAATGGAACGCACTGCATCGTAGTGTATTGTGGTGCAGTGAGCGAATGGCCACAACGGGAGCGTACTGAACGCACAGGGTTGTTGGTTTAGTACCGTAGTGATCCAGCTGTTCTGGAGCTGACTGTATCTTAACCCCTCACTATAATGCACAGGGCCGTGGTCAGTTCGGGAGAGACAGACCAGGTTTTCTTGGATGGAATACAGACATGTGAATAAGTGCTTATAAGGTTAGAGAGTGGACTCAATGGCATAGACACACTAACTAGAATTGTTTTAGGAAATGCCCTAAACATTTGAGAGCAGGTTCTGCCTCTGGGACTCTCCTGTCAGGGAAATGGTGGTCTAACCCTTATGGGCGTCAATGGAAGTTCAGTCCTCTCTCCATTGAACTGTAAGCAGACCATGGCGTCCTGCCTGACCGATCTTCCCTCGATAGGTGACACCCTAAGGTCAGACCTGTACTGATCGGGCATTTATAGCATATCCTGGGGGGGGTAGAAGTACACTCCTTAACCCTTTGTACAGAGGATAGATTGTGGCTCTGATGAAGTCTATAGATTTGTGAATGTAGCAGATATAAGGACTTTATTCAGATTTCTGCAGTGTCAGTTTATGGGGTTTCTGCGAATTTCTTTGTAGTACATGTGTATGGCGTACATACGGGCACAGATATTTAGCCAATAGCCACTGTTCATGCTATAAAATGTCTGCCTGCGGGTTGTCCAGGTGTTGTATGCCCGCCACATGCCAGCCTTCCACTGGTTCTTTCCTCTGCAGTGCCACATCCCTGACTGTGATATGTGGCTTCGGTTTCCAGCGTGCAGGACGTCTGGTGTCTGACTTCCAGCTTCCTTCCTGCGCTGGCCCCAGTGTTGGCAGCTCCACCTTCCTGTTATCTGTCTCCGTGTGTGGCACTAGTGACGTCCCCTCCCTGTGCCAGTCTGTGCCTTCCATCCGACTCCCCCTGTTAGATGTCTGTGGCCATGCCTGTCATGCTCTGGCTGTGGTATGTGTAACATGCCTGGGCACTGCCCCCGGTCTCCCTGTCCTCCTCGTCCTCCCCCTGTCTCCAGGAGTCACTGGCAGCTCGGGTATTCCTTTTAAGGAAAAGACTTCTCCGTGAGAACAAGAGCATGGGAAAGCCAGGCTGGCAAGGGATCTCGCTTTTCTTAACCCTGTTAGTACCACTTGCCTAGGTTAGGCAGAGGTATATTGGGCAGGCAGAGTTACCCCCAGGGTCTGTCCAGGTCCTGCTGGTCTTGTTAGTTCTTTCTAGACATTTATTATACTCAGGAAAAAACTGGGTGACAACCAGATAAAGCTACTTAAAGGAGCGCTTGCCTGGTTTCTCAAGACTCCTTAATGACTTCCTACCTGTTCAGTGACATAACCACAATTACCACATGATGTGACTTTCAGGAGCCTAGGAAAGCTTGGTGACCATGTGTTTTAGTGTCATCTGATCGGATGATTTAACTTTTTTTTTTTTCTCCTTTTATTTCATGCAGAAAATCAAAGACTAAGCCCAATGGTAAGAAGCCAGTGTCCGAAGAGAAGAAGTTGTACCTGGAGCCAGAATATACACGTGTCCGCGTCACAGACTTTGAATTCAAGCAACTAGTGACATTACCGCAGGAAATTGACCTCAACGAGTGGCTGGCCAGCAATAGTGAGTGGTCCTAGTGCCCGGGTATATAATGTATGGCTCTGTGTGTGCCCACAACATGCTGATATATAACGGATACCCCAGTCCTGGACCTCCAGACACAAACAGCGCAGCCGATGTGGCAGTGTAGGTTATATGATACGGTTAAAGGGGTTGTACTATGAGCAATACCGATCCAAAAGATAGGAGATACATGTCTGATCACTGGGAGTCAGACTGTTGTGACCCCGCTAGTCACTAAAGCAGATGTCTCTGCTTGGAGTGGTAGCTGCGCATGTGCATTGGCTCTCGGCTTCTCCTTATAGGACTGACAAAAAGAAGCCAAGTACAGCTCTATGCATAGTCCATAACATTGGAGCTGCAGTGCACAGGCGTAACCACACGGCTGCTTTCCAACAAAGCTACTTGGGGATCTTCGTCTTTAAGATCGGTGGGGGATCCAGTCACTCAAGGGCTATTCCACATCATGGCAGATTGCATATAACCCACACATGCTTTAATTTCAGGAATGGGGTGGGGTCTGATGGCAGGGACCTGTCCTTAGTATGAAGAGGCCCCATATCTAGTCAAGTAATGTGCCTCCAGCACAGTATGGAAACGTGGCGGGATTCTCTGTCTCTTTAGTCAGTTAGTGGTCCCATAGGTCGGACCCCTGTGATCATAATGACATATCCTTGCAATAATTCACATCTATTAAAACGTGGGAATCTGACTTAATGTATATTGTTCTGTATCGTAGTAGACATTGTGAACATATCTCTAAAATTATCCAGCAGAGGTTCACATCTGATAACGCTCCTTGGAGCAGGGGTGTGCAGATGCAGGGGGTGTGCAGGTGCAGATGCAGGGGGTGTGCAGGTGCAGGGGGTGCGTATTATAGAGATTAGTCTCTGATCTATGTGGCAGTGCAGCCCGGTTACATTCACTTGGAGGGAACTCTGGAACCCCCCTTTACTCATTTGTCTCAGCATTTGGACCCCTACCATTCAGACATTTGTATCCTGTGGATAGACTTGAAGGTCATGGCTTTATTGTTAATACTTCTCATCTGTATTTCTTTTAGTTACCACATTCTTCAACCACATCAACCTTCAGTACAGCACCATCTCAGAGTTCTGCACAGCGGAGACTTGCCAGACCATGGCTGCCTGCAACACGTGAGTTTTCTGCCACATAATAATCATAATAATAATAATAATAATAATAATTTGGTGATGTTATATGGTGGTGTCTCTGGACCTTTTCTCTCTGAGGCCGTTTTCATACATACCCAGGGCATATGCGATAGTGGGTGTGATGTACGGCAGGCGCCACTCCACACTGTTTGCCTAGCACAACTGCTTCAATGCAATGGGAATGGGCAATTGTACTATCTAAATAGCATCAGAGCGACAGGATTGTTAGTAAGCGAGAAGCAAACATTCTTTTGATGCGTTCTACATCTGTATGCCAAAAGAGTGTTCATGTGTACTACAGATGACTACACTTCTCAGGCCTGGGAATGTGGTTGTATACTTTTTGTTTCAGTAGGCTTCTATATGACTTGGAAAATCTCCCGATGTATACACCATATGGTGTGGACTGAGCAGTAAGGTGGTTATAAACCTAACCCCAGTACCTTGTAGAGGAGAGTCTAGTGTTTCCAAATATACTTGTTATTCATCTTTGTAACCCCATTTTCACGTAAATCAGTTTTATTCGTATACAATGAAGGGTATAAGTGCTTTACCCAGGAATATAAAGCTGTGACCCAAGCCCAGGCAAACTATGGCAGATCCCAAAACCTGCAACCTGCAATTCCCTATAATCTAGAACTGGTCATGCAGCTTTCGGCGACCTGCTCCTTCTGTTTGTATAGGGCGCTGTGGGTCACCCAGCATGTACCCTGATGTGTTATAATGCCAGCTGTAAGTTTACCACGCTGACTTCTGCTGCTCTTCTGTTACAGACAGTACTACTGGTATGATGAACGGGGGAAGAAAATAAAGTGCACGGCCCCCCAATATATTGATTTTGTCATGAGTTCTGTACAAAAATTGGTGACAGACGAGGACGTCTTTCCCACCAAATACGGTGAGTGAAAACTTTCCTGCCTTTTTATTTTTCAATTTTTAATTTTTTTTTCCATATTCACAGGATAAAGGACAAATGTCTAACTGTTGGGACCCCCACTGATCATAACAGGGCTCCCTGATGCATATGTTGGGTGACCACTCCTGTAGTCATTTCTGTGGGCCTGGAAGAGTGTTTGTACTTTTGGTCAGTCCCATAGAAGTGAAGGGAGCGGTGGTCACTCATTTACAGTCCTTATCTTGGGGACCCTGTTAGGAGAGGGTCTTACCAGTCAGCCGCTTAGACACTTATTACCAACCCTGTGAATAAGTAATAAATTAATTTTTTTGCCAATAAACGTTAACTCTGTATAATGTGTATCAATTGCAATTGCTTTTAAATGACTATTTCCATCTCAGAAATTTTTTGGCATACCCATAAACCTCCAGGACCCCCCCTTATATGGTGACATTTAGGATCCCCACAATCCCCTTCCTGTCTGACCATTACATCCAGGCAGTGATCAGTTCCCTATAAGGGATTGGAGATTGAGAAGAATGGCGTCATTATATATGGGGATCACATTATGAGGCTGGAAGGGGTTTAGGCTCAGATCTCTGATGCGGGACCCACATTTTTGGTATAAGTGTTAAAAAAAGAAATGCTTTTGAAATTTGTGCTTTCTTTTACACTTCATATTGGAAATGGAAACAATTTGTTTAGTCAGAACCCCCTCATTATTTGTATATAATGGTCTGTTCCACAAGGATCAGAAGAGATCTCCTCAGTGTTTTGGAACAGACCAATGCATAGAGATTGTAGGGGATTCTGACTACTAAATAAACATTTTATACTGATACCTACCACACACTTATACAGATGTACTGAAGTCAGCATAGCATGGCCGGTCTGTACAAGGATGTGGGTGACACGTGTGTGATGTATCTGCATCTGTACTGTACGTCTTCTCTAATCCGCTATTAATTTTCTTCTCTTCTTTGAACAGGCAGGGAATTCCCGAGCTCTTTCGACTCCTTGGTAAAAAGATCTGCAGATATCTATTTCATGTTATTGCTCATATTTACTCAGCCCATTTCAAGGAGATTGTCGCTTTGGAACTACACGGACACTTAAACACTCTCTTTAGTCACTTCCTCCTCTTTATTCGGGAGTTTAACCTATTAGACACCAAGGAGACCGCCATTCTGGACGACCTGTCTGAGATGCTCTTCAGTGAGGACAGCAGGGAGGCAGGAGGGGCCACAGGAGGGGCACAGAACCACGTAAAGGAGAGATGAGTCGTCCTCCACACCCCTTCCCCTAAATGTCCCTCTTCCTCTCCTTCCACTGCCCCCCTCCCAGCGTGCCCTAACCCCCTATAAAGAGCTGGCTGACCTACCGGCTCAAAGCACAGGGGAAACGGGGTTCTAGGAACTGCGCTGCCGGTTTTGGAGTAGGGGAGAAACCATGCCTGTACTACCCCAGCCTGAAGGGGAGCAGACCTCGCTCTTATCTTTAGCAGGATGTTGCACCAAGTATCACCTTATTTTTATTTGTGTCTTGAGGTTTTTTTTTTTTCCTTTTTGTTTTCCCTCCTTTTTTTTCTATCTTTTATGATCTCCTTCTTTACTCTCTTCTTTACTTCCTTTTCTTCTCCCGTTTCTTTTTATGGGTGGCACTGCCGTTTCTGGCTTAAGTCTATTATCCTATCGAGAGAAAATATTTGCTTTTTTTTTTTCTTTTATTTTATTTTGCCGTGGCTTTCGAAGAATGTTAGTGGCACCTACGTGGGGTGAGAATACAGTGGGCTGGGCTGTCAGAGCATAGAAGAGGCCACCTGCAGTCCCCCGCTCTGGAATGAATCAAGGCCCCCATGTCACCACCTGCCGTGGACATCTGCTCTTCCCCTCTCCCTCTTCAGGAGGAATGCTGGGTGCTCGCCCCTTGTTGGGGTGGAATGATAACGTTGGCTTCTTTTAGTTTATCTGTTAAATAATGATAATATTAATAATAAAACAGATTCTATCAACCTGTGTGTTGGATTTGTGTGTTGTCCATGTAGAGCAGGGATCGGCAACCCTCGGCACTCCAGCTGCTGTGAAACTACAACTCCCAACATGCTCCATTCTCTTCCATGGGAGTTCCAAGAACAGCAGAGCAAGTATGCATGCTGGGAGTTGTAGTTTTACAACAGCTGGAGTGCCGAAGGTTGCCTATCGCTGATGTAGGGGATGCTCGCAGGGGTAAGTGGTTGTGCAGCTAGCCATTACCATTGTGAAGAATACTGAAGTCTATATACGAGTTACATAAATCATACACGGTGAAGTATTGATAATGGGTCGGGTTCTGCCAGTATACTACAACTAAATGGAGGCGATGGGATGCACGTCATTGTATCTCATCATCCATAATGACTTTTCTAGAGGAGTAAAACCTTATATAACTCTCTGTGCTCGAGTTCCAGATCCCCTTGGTTAAAGTAGTACTCCAAACGTTTATGCAGGTTGTCTGCCATCTTTGCTCCTGGTTTCCCTAATGCAGCCTACATTGCTATAATGCCTCGGAGTTGCATGAGAGGGCCGATGAATCTCCTCACACTACGTTTGCTCCACTCTTGCGTCCTAAGTGAAACAAGTGTGTTACAGCTTCAGCCTCCTGCTTGTGATAGGCTTCTCCTTGTCAGCTCTTGCAGGCAGAGGGAATGTGAAGCTGCATTTTTTACATATACTTAGATGGCAGACGGCTGCATGTGAACGATACCACGATCAGCATTAACCACTAAACTGCCATCGGCCGGCCACGAACAACTGTTTGTTGTGTCTGTATGTCTAAAAACTAGCCATTTCTGCCAGCAAAAATCTGTGTATGGCTAACTTTGGAATACACTGGGGATGCTGCACACAGCACTCATTAATAGCAAATAAATAAAACCCTGATGTCTCACACTGCAACCGGTTATTGCATGGACTCGCCTACTATATCATAGTACACCTGCTCCCTTAGATGGGGGGAAGGCTATAGAGTAACAAGGAAGGTGGAGCTAGAGGGAGGTAGAGGTTTGGTAGGTGAGGATCTAATGCTGTACTACACAGACGAGATTCACCTGCCTACAGGAGAGTGAGGTCTGGACAGGTGGGCAGAATACTGATCACATGGCACAGCTGCCCATAAGGGAGGGTTCGTAGTGTATGGATGGAAGTGAGCAGCACTGCTAGAATACTGCTGGTAAGTTAGCAGGATATAGATATAGATCTCTTATCACCTGAATGAATCAGTAATTCCCCTTGTGAATCGGAGTCTCCATTGCTGAGATCTCGCTGTTCTGCCAATATGCAAATGAGCTCTTAGACACCCTTGTTGCTTCAAAGGGCTCTTTGCATATGGACAAAACCTGCAATATCTCAGCAATGGAGACTCCAATTCACAAGACGAGATGACCCTAACCGACTGGTCTGTGCGGACTCTAAAGATTGATCTTGGTGAAGCTTTTAGGTAATTTTATAGCCAAGTTGCAATATCTGCTGTAACGCTGTATTGAATTCCATTGTATCAGAATACCATCCCATATATACATATACATTAGCCATGCATGAATACTTGTAGGCTCCCTAGTGCTGAGCAGCTGGAACAAAACCCTCCATCATGAGCTATTGTTCTCTGGTGTGTGACAAGAGCAGAGTCAGGTGTACACAAGTAGTAGGAGCTAAATCCAATCTCATGTATGATCCATGAATCTCATGTAGGTGTTCAGTCAGGTAATAAGGCTTCTTAGAGGTTGTGCGCTCAAATTTTTATGTGCGGACCATTGACCTGGCCAAGTGTCAGACCCCTTGAGTAATATTCGCCCCCACCCACTGTAACATTACACATAGGATGATGCCTGTTGTCTTGGTAAGATTGCTGGAAGATCACCATTTTAGGCTGGACTTACCTGCAGTCATTCTTTCATGCTCGTCCTCTACTTGCTGCGCCATCTTTGGTACTATTTTTGGTTGGCACAGGTAATGGTGGACCGTCACTGATGGGGAAGTACAGAACATGATGCAGGAACTGCTGGGGCTGGTTTGGGATAAAAACAAAAAACCTGACCGGTTCCTTTTAAATTATTAAAACAAACACTAAAATGGAAACCGAGTTTAGTGTTGTGTGTGGTTCAGTATGTAAGTTGTGCACGAGCTGGGGTGATGCATTCACATAATTCTTGTATATTGGTTAGTAAGAAGCTTCTTTCCTATCCATTCCATTACTTCACACTGTGTGAACTGCATCCTATTCTAATAGCCGTAGTGAGTCGCACATTTTATGGACGACAGAGGGTGAAAACCACCGTGAAAAATGTCCATGCCCCCCCCCCCCTCACAGTTCTCTTATACACTATTGTATGGAGGATTTTCGTGAAAAAGAACAAAAATAGAGCAAGATCAGTCAAGTGAATAGCCCCCATTCACAGACATTGAACTTAATGTGGCCGTGTGAATATAGGGTAACGTGTGCAGTGATTGGGGGAATTTATTAAGACTGGCAATTGTGGGGCACCTGTCAAGGAATGAATTAAGGGGCTCCGGCCATGTTGTACATGTAGGTGCTTCTGATCTGGAATCTATTCCAGTTAAGCCTCTTGCAGATGACCGGGTGCACGGTCAGTGTACTATCTGGGTTTTTACCCGGAGAGCACACTGACCCATTCATTCCTATGGGCCTGTACACATGACCGTGAATGACTCGGTCACGTGTCGGGGCCGCAAAATATGGAACAGGTCCTATTCTTGTCCAATTTTGTGGCCCTGCTTCTGTGGCTCCTATTCATTTAATGAAAAGAGCCACGGGTGACATCCGCCCATGCCTTTAATTCACGGACGGCGGTAAGCACACGGTCGTGTGCAACCAGCCTTAGGTAGATTTATGGTATAACTCATGTCGGGTTTTTTTTTAGATTCCCACCACGCTCTGCTCACAAAAAGTGGCGAGTGGGTCGCAGGAGCTGAGATGTGCCATGGTGAGGCACATTTTTGGCCTCTTTTATGGCGCATTCCAGGTAGTAAATCTGAGCCATGATGAAGTGTGAGCCCAGCCTAACCATTCTATTCAAGAAAATGTCCTAATATATTAGCAAAGCCACATAGCACAGTAGGCACGTATTTACATTGCTTTTTATTTGCATGTTTTCTTTATCTCGGCCATACAGGTTTACCACTGAGCACTATTTGGCCTTGTCCTGCTGATATGAATGAACAGTTATGTGTAATGGACAGATTTACTATTGTGGTTATGACTTTATTCAGGCTTAAAATGTGCCAAAGTCTGGGATATCTTGGTGCATTTTAGCACATTTAACTTGAAATAATTTTTAAGATGAGCGTGACAAAGGGGCATGGCTTGGATGAAAAGGGGTGTCGTTTATTGGCATCAAATTCTGGCTAAAAATAAGCCAGCAAATAGGTGGTATAAACTTTACAGTATATACATATTTTACAACTGGAGACAATGCATATCTTACTGTATTCTTATACCATGGTGTATATAGCAGCCTCGTGTCAGGCTATATATATATATATATATATATATATATATATATATATATTAATTGACGGAAGTTAAAGCGAGGTGTGAATAGGGCCTAACACAGACACACAAGTAGTTGACCTCGCAGCCTCCTCCATGTTTAGTATGTGGGGGCCCTGCTAAATGTCTTGGGCTTAGTTTTGCAGAAAAAGCTTAAAGGGGTTATCCCATGTAGAGAAAACTGGAGGAGCCAGAACACAGCAGGACTGATGGTGGACGGGGCTAGGTATATGCTAGAATGGAGTGGGTAAAATCAGGCGCTGCCTGCTATGCTGTGGATCCAGTAGGTGGCGCTGCCTCCTGGGACTGTCAGTATGAGGCAGCACCTACTTTATCCACATCAAACCATTGCGGGTTAGGGTTACATATAGGAGAGGCATAGGCAGAGTCTACTTCACCAGTGCAACACCCAAAAATGCTAAGGCTCTGGGTGTGTTAGCTGTGATGGGCTGGCAGGTGGAGCACACACAGCTGAAACTCCAGGAATTGAGGCGGCGCCACCTACTGGATCCACAACATACTTGATTTAAGCCACACCTTTCTAGATTTAACGTTCATTTCAGTGGGAGCTCCAGAGATAGCCGAGTGCTTTACTTCGCTCCCATTGAAGTGACTGGGAGCGTCATCCATAACTAGTCTCTCCCTCAGTCAGACTGGCTGTGCTCAGGCTGAATATGTAGTGCGACATATCCTGAAGTTTTCTGAGTGGGATAACCCCTATAGGTTTCTTTTCCTATGTTCTCATTTACATTGCATAGCAACTGTCCTGGGTTCAGTGGGACAGTACTGGATTTCGGGTGCTGTCCTGGCTCCAACTCCTCAATGTCCAAGTACACAGATGTGCTAAATGAAGCAGACAGCTACCAGTCCTATAAAATATCAGAACGGAAATTTGGAAAATCCTTAGTGTGCCCACTATGTCATGTGCATGAGGCCTTAAGGAAAGCGAAGATAGGGATAAATTCTACTTTCCATTCTTCTAGTTATGGCATTTGTGAAAGAGGCCTGACGTATCTCCTGATAGTCGACTCCCCATATAATCTGCCATCAGGCAAGCACTAGGAGGAGGAGGAATAAGAAGCCTGAACCTCTGGACTTTGAAAGCCAAATAAAGAGAAAATCTCTGATTACAAACAAACATAAGGAAATGGAGGAAAGGAATGTGACAGACACACAAGATTCACAGCGAGGAAGAGCGCTCATGTGTGATGTGCGAAGAGACAAGCATATGTGAATCCTTACTGGAATGTATACGGGGTAAGGGGACGTCCAGATGGGCTGTCGGGGCCACACTATAAACCTGAGCTATACATTATATGCTCAGTAAACAGCTAAAGAAGCAGCACTATGAGGCATCTCCGAACTGGAGGACTCCATCACACTATCACTATCTATCAATCACAATACAGGAGATTCAATGAGGACAAATATTAAATTAAATTAATATTAAAGAGGCTTTCAGAGAGTTAAAGCATACCTCCAGTTATTAACTATGTTACATAAATGAATAATACAGGTTTATATAAGAAACTTTATAATATAACTTATTGAAGAAATATGTTTCCTTCTTCATGCTAAGCTACGTTTTGCATATTAGTCTATGATGAAGGAAGAGACTGCTAGAAAAGACACACAATTGCTGCTGCTACACTCTGCTACTCTGAGCTGTTATAACACTACTAGGTTGTAGATAAGCGGCTACTATTTCACAAAATATGGCAATAAATCAATTAACCAGCTGGAACCAGCCTACTACTCCATCCCTCCCTTCCCCATAGAGCTCTATGTGTGAGGCTGTATATGGAGACAAATATAATGTGAACAAGCAGTATGACTGAAGGTAATGAGGAGGAAACAGATCTCTTTAATAAGATGTTACAAAGTGTCTTATATTATCCTGTGCTATTCATTTATGAAAAGTTGTTTATAACTGGAGGTAAAACGCTTTAGATATTGATGATCTATCCATGGGATGGGTCATTTATATCTGACTGGTGGGGTCTGAGACCCACGATCCATCAACCACTACATTCTGGTGAGCGATGCGGTGTTTTCACTTGGGACCAAGCATAGCGCTTCTTTACATCGTGTAGGGACTGTGCTTGGGATTTGCAGCTTAGCACTATTCACTTGAATGAGACTGGGCAGCAAACAGGCCATGCAAAGAATTAGTGTGACTTCACTGGCCTGTGATGTGGAGATGGCGCTCACCTGAGAGCCGCTGCTGCTTTGGGCAGTTGACCTGTGAGGGTCCTAGGTGTTAGACTCCCACAGATCAGGTATTGGTGACCTTTTTCAAAGATAGACACATACATAAAGACATTTAATACTTGGAAAACCCTGTTCAATCCCCGGCAGATCTTACCTGGTGTGACGGGTGAAACTGGCAGCTAAATCCTCCTGTAGTCTTGATACCGTGCCCATAGTATTAAAAACATAAATGATGGCAGCCGAAACCATATTCCAGAGGCATTCTCCTTAGAAGTATATCTAATAAAGTGTGATATAATGGTGCGTACCAGACAGTGCCCCCCCTAGTGGCCACAGCTCCATAGTATGTAGTTACAGGGACTTAGTATACATTCATGCACGTGACTATGATCTGTGCACACATGTTCAGATGTGGTGGAAATGATCGCACTGTGGATTTGGCTACATATTGCAATGGATAAAATATACAATATAATGGGCATGTTGGGTGGCTGAGATGACATCTAGGTGCAGAGTCCAGCTACAGTATAAACTGAAAATATATATATAAAAAAAAAAAAAATCAGTTTTCCAGAAACTTTGATCCATGGGTTGTGTCTGCAGAATTCACAGACTAAGAGTTTTCTGAAATACCAAATATATCCTTTAGATAAGAATGGCGCTGTTTCTGGAAAAAAAGCAGAGATTTAAAGAAAAAAGTGCTAGACAACCCTTCTAACATACCTTTGCATAATGCACCCTATAGGGGG
This sequence comes from Leptodactylus fallax, assembly GCA_947044405.1. NCBI lineage: Eukaryota > Metazoa > Chordata > Amphibia > Anura > Leptodactylidae > Leptodactylus > Leptodactylus fallax. Next base: position 1,154,707 of record CAMRHE010000412.1, read on the forward strand.
GAAGTACCCTGTTTACTTGTGACAAGGATAGTAGTGGCTAAAAGTATGTAACCCAGTAAAGTGACATTGGACATAAGCATATTTAATGCATGTTTTGCCACACTGCAGTAAAGTGACATTGGACATAAGCATATTTAATGCACGTTTTGCTACCTTGCAGTAAAGTGACATTGGACATAAGCTTATTTAATGCACCTTTTGCCACATTGCAGTAAAGTGACATTGGACATAAGCTTATTTAATGCACCTTTTGCCACATTGCGGTAAAGTGACATTGGACATAAGCATATTCAATGCACATTTTGCTACCTTGCAGTAAAGTGACATTGGACATAAGCATATTTAATGCACTTTTTACCACACTGCAGTAAAGTGACATTGGACATGAGCATATTCATTGCACGTTTTGCTACCTTGCAGTAAAGTGACATGCTTTTCTACAACAGTCCGAGCCAAGTACAGTAGATGAATCCATGTTTGCGGCCTTAAGGACTCCACCATGTGAAATGACCACACCAGAGCACGTTGTGTACATACTGAACAATTTTATTGGCTGTTTTCAGACGTTCATTTTTTTTTCTTAGAACGCCAATGCGGGTGGGTAACATGCCGCAGTGTGCGCCCACTGGCTTTACAAAACACACAAGGGGAATATTGCTGTCCAGATGCCTACCACCGCCATTCCTGCCCTGGAGCCATACATGTCTGGTCTCCAGGAGGTCATGGGGCGTAATACTGTAAAATGTGCAAGTGTAGAAAGGCAGGAGGTCAACAGAACATTGGCATTAACTCTTTCAGGAAACCGGCACAAGTAAAAGAGTTACCGTGGGTCACATGCCCTGCCCTTACATCTCTCCTGCCCCAAGAATTCAGCACCTCATAGTACATAATACCCTCAGATCATTGTCATTTTATTTTTTTTTTTTGTTCAAACATATATACAATGGACTAGATATTAAAACTGTAGGGACAAGAGAGAACAAGGAGGGAGCTCGGTGTATACCAAAGATTGAGGCCTTGTTTGATTTTGAAACCTTAAGATGGCGGCAAGATGTGTTTTCTCCTGCTGTACCATAGATAAGTATTGTGCTGTCTCTCCCATTCACAGGACATATTCTCAGAAAATCAGATTATTTACATACCAACGGATTCATTCATTGCAAACGTGATCCTTGTACAGCTAATAGCTTAAATATATATATTTATATCGTATTTATAAATAACAGAGACTTTCACACCACACACTGTGCGAAAGGCCTGCGGAGCGTTGTGCTGCGTACACAGAGAATGCAGAGCGTGGGGGCGGTATGTATACAGTCTGCAGGCCGGGGCCACGATCTGTATACCATACCATTTCAGCATTGCAAACTATAGTATATACATGCATATGGCAGAGCCCTGGGGGTTACTGAAGGATGGCCATGTAACATGATCCCATACTTGTAAATTTTACTTGTATTCATTGTGCAAAGTGCAATCCGTAAATCTTAGTCTATCTGCAGTTATTTCATGTTATAGCGCCAGTCGGTCACAGGGGTAAATATCTGGTCCTCATTTACCAAAAAGCGGTCTGGTTACCCAGAGTTTTTGTTTTCTGAATTGCTTTGGGCAACATGGCCATAGCAGAAAATGTTACAGGAGCTTTTGCATTAGAAGACCCCAATGAATCTATAGGAGCTTGTGCGATCATCTGTGATCTGTGAAGGAATGTCACAGCAAGTGTTCAATTCTCTCACAGCACCACCACAGGAGAAATGAAGTATTACATGGTGTCCACTGAACTGAATGGGTTGTCTACTGAATGTCGGAGCAGTCATGTCTACTCTCTGCTAACCCTCACTAACTGAGACAGAGGATCCAAACAATGGACTCTGCTCTATAATTGAAAAACAGGTCAGAATGGAAAAAAAAATCATTTAAAAAAGATCTAAAAGCTTCCCAATTCTCCACGGGTTTCTACTTCTGGGTCCCTCTTGACACACAGGAAATGACCACTCAGCTGAGTCTTCACTGCGGCAAGTGATCGGCTTACGATAGGTTCACACCTGCGTTTAGGTTTCCGTACTTCGGGTTCATTTGGGGACCCAAAAAATGGAAACCCAATCCGCTTAAAAAGTGGTTACCCACAAACTCCATAGACTACAATGAGGTCTGCTGGGTTTCCGCCCAAAAAATGCAGAGAAAAAAAGTCTGGCAAGCAGTAATGGGGGTACGGATTCCCCTGAATGGAGACCGAGTGCTAGTGTGAACCTAGCCTTAGCCTTCAGTCCATGAGGGACCTGGAAGATCTTAAACTTCCTAGCACAGGGCTGGGATCGCAGTATAGATTGATTCACATGGCTGTATGAATGTAGAGAGTCTACTATTCCCTCATTGCCACTTATCTCTTTCTGTGCCCCTCTCACCACTTTTTACACATCATCCTCACAAATTTAGTATAAATCATGCCTTAAAACGGTATAATAGTTAGGAAAGTTATATAGGAAATGTACGCCAGTTCCTGACTGGAGTAGATCACCATTCTGGCAGACAGGAGTGCAGCTGAATTATTAACAGGCCGGAGCCTCTTGATAATTCAGCCACATAGCACCAGTTGGCGTCTTCATTAAGACTGACATACAGAACGCCAGTCTTAATAAATGACACCGTATGTATGTCAGAATCTGTAATGTGTCTCATTAGGTAGACACAGTACGGGGTAAGGAATAAGAAAATAAGACCTCATTGGTGGAAAAGAGGAATGAGCTCTAGCACCACCTATTGGAAGTAAGCTTCCTATAGATTAATGCATGGTCTTCAAAGAAACCTAAGGGTATAATCTGGGAATAATAGCGAAGCCAGAATAACTCCTCCAGAAGGCAGAAGGATATGTGACATCTATATGCTTTACTGAAAGTAGACTTCGATCCCATCAGTAGAGAACAAGGAGAATTCCCTGCATTGATCTGACGACATCCAGCCCTACATCTGTCACATAATATATGATCTCCCATAGACCAGTCATACAGCAATGTCAATGATGGTGCCCCCTATATACTGATATATAGATTTGCAAGCTTCCTCAGTCTTCACAGACTCTGTGGGTGATCTAGTGGCTCATGTGCCAGTACCTCCATCCTGACACCATGTGGCCATGGGCCTGAATGACAACTAGGACCACATGCAGTTTGCTCCCTGTAGACACTCCAAAAAATAGACTTAGCTTAACTGACTTACTATAATAATTTTAATGTATGCAACTTAAAATGAAGGGTTTGTAAAGGGGGTAAGAAATACAAGTCTGTTTTCTTTGAGAAACAGCGCCACACCTGCCCAAAGGTTGTGCTTGGTACTTCAGGTCATCTTCATTGATGTGAATTGCTCTAATCTGCAATACCAGATACATCCCATGAACTGGTGCAATACTCTTCCTGGGAGAAAGTAGACATGTTTTGTTTTTTTCCTAGTGTATCTCCTTTAAGTATGTAATTTAGGACAGTGACTAACTTAAGTGCATCCCCCGTAACAATGTTAATACTATTAAAATAATAATAATACTTAAAGGGGTTTTCTGGTTTCTACCATTGATGGCCTGTACCAGGACAGCGTGGCTCCCGATAATGTTTACATGCCACGAGCCGTACAAAGTTTAGCCTCAGGTTTCTCAGGTATTGCGGTGCAGTCCCATTGACTTCAATGGTGCAGAGCTGCAGTACCAAAACCTGCCACTAGAGTTTCTATGGCGAGTGAGGCTTGTGGCATGTAAACATTATCGGGAGCCGGCCGCGCTGTCCCGGGACAGGCCATCAATAGTAGAATCCAGATAACCCCTTTAATAACTAAGGCAATAATTGATATATGTATTATGAAGTGGACCGTTCTATAATATATAGTTTAACTTTCTTCTAGATCTTGTGGCTTTCCAATTGTTGTGTAACTACAAACACCAGCATGCTGTGACAGCCACAGGCTGGGGGTTGTAGTTTCCCGACCACGGCTGGACATGGCTATACATATTGGCCCACGCTTACTATTACTGCTGCACTAGAAAAGTGTCTAAAATTGCGCCTCATCTCATTTATGGGGGGGAACAGATTCAGACTGGTGTTAGAAAATCCCCCCATAGGTTAAATAAGCTTAGGTGTCATGGTGGGACGGGCATTGTACAGGACACTGATTTGGGGATCCACGCCTTCCATGCCACGTTTCAGTAGGCCCCCTGCAGAGCGCTGTGTGCAGATGCATATACATATAAGAACCTATGTAAACACTATTTGCAATGCTTGTGTGCTGCTTGGCTCCGCACGTCTCCCCCTACCATCCGCAGCGGCGGTCCACAGGCCAGTCTTGCAGTTAGCAGTTAATAATTTAAACACAAAGGATTAACACCCGACCCCTAAACTTACAAACCTTATAAAAATAGCCCCAATATTTCACATTATGCAACAGGACATGCCACCCCCCCTGTTTACATCCCCCAGTTATTCCCCACCCCCACAAGATGATGAAGAGCTGAGTACTAGGGCACTGCCCTGTATAGGGGGGTCGGGGGTGGTTTCGGTACCGAACGCAGCTCCTCTTTTAACCCTCTCTGGATGTAGCATTGTGTTATATGCGCGTGTGTGTAAGTGTATGTCTACGTGTAAACATAATTAACCCCTTAAATACATTCAGCATTTAAAAACCCTTAATATATTCTATTAACCCCCTTCGGCCTGAAGAGCCACACCAGACCATAGGCATTACATTATGGTTCTCGGTTTCTTGAGCGGTGCAGCTAAGCAGGTCTTCAGGAGTAGAGTTATCATTAAGGTAATATTAGGAGAGCTCCGGCGACATAATCACGAGTTCCGACCTTTCATTCGGTTGTATTACTACTTGATGGTAACCCAACTCCTGCTTGCCTTATTGCCCATCTCAGGAAGAGAGATGTCCCTGCTGCAGGCTTCGAGGAGGATGGCAGGCGCAGGGTGGAGTCAGGGTCATCTTCTGGCCAGGCGGACAAGAATAGGAGGAGATGAATGGCGGCTGGTTAGCTTTTTGGGATAATTCCTGGGGGGGTAAAGTGAGGGAGAACACACATGCGAGAAGGAAAGAGAAAGGATGGAGAGAAGCAGAAGATGGCGGCAATTGGGTGGCCAAAAATGGGACAGGCGTGAAGAAGAGAAGAAGGCGTCATAGAGAGATGAAATGGAAAACAAACATATAGGACAGAGAAGAAAAGTCATTAATTTGGGAAAGTTGCACCCCGCAGGCAGCAGCCAGCAATGATTGTGCTCCGAGCTCTCTATATACATATTTATAGCTGTATATACACAAACATTCAGTGTCCAGACTATAAAATGATGCACCGATAGCTAGTACTAATACTGGAGATAAAGGCGTGTGCTCCAATATACACACACGTCTATATATATATATTTACAAAGCAGAAGATACATATATATATACTTAAGATAAATCCATGTCCATAGTCCAGTCCTATCTACATTCGGGTATAATGGAGCAGATGGAAGAGAACCCATTTCTTAGAGATGTATTGTGCGGTTGGACTGATGAAGATGACGGTCTGGAAATGGTTGCGATTGTTCCTATAGCAACGTAACATAGTGAGTAGTCACCCTGTGCCCAATGGATATTGCAGTTTAGCTACTTAAAGGCAATGGCATCTGATGGTGCACATCAGGGTAAGGCAACCCGTAGCTCTGGCAGCTGCTGTGGTACAACTAGTCTCTCTATGCTGGCGCTTAGGGCATGCTTGGACTTGTGGTTCTACAACAGCTGGCGAGCCAGACGTTGCCCAGTGATGTAATCACAGCATACTAGTCTGAAATGGTTGCACAATGTCACTGTGTGTACTACAGGCATATGAGACGTGTACCAATTGCAACATTCTCCATGATTATACAGAAGGTCCTTATTCATTTCTTTCTGCGGGGTGACACTACAGGTTTTTCTTCGTAGGGAAAATTCCTATAGTATCACTCTGTGACACTGACACCTGGTGTTCACTGAGTGCATTGCAGGGCATACTCCCTGTAGTATCATTGGGCTTTAGTGACATCTTGAGGTCACAGTAGGAAATTCCTCTGTTATGTGCCCTGTTTGCTGGGGGAAGCAGGGACAGGGGTCTCCTGAGTGATGACAGGGCTGGTTTTCCTGGCTTTTTCCTTCCCGCTGGCTCCCAGGGGCCCCTGCTCCTTATTATCAGTCGGACGCTGCTTGCTGAGGGGCCCAGGGGCGGGAGAAGCGTGACCATTCTTCTCGTCTGAAAAAAGTTGTTTAAGTACGTCAAAGAAGTTACTGATTGGGCGGCCTAGAGATAGAGAGAAAAACAGGGAAGGGAGAGAGGGGGGGGAGGGTAAGAGACAGGCAGAGAGAGAAAGACAGAGAAAGAGACAGAGAGAAGGGGAAAGACTCAAAATGAACCCATTGCCTATACATACTGGCGGAAGCCATTCTGTCGTCCTAGAAAATTGGCAAACTACCTCAGTCCACGGAAGCTGGGGTCTTATTTGCAATTTCAAAATGGCTGCCGCTGTTGTATGTGGACAGCAGGTACACTTTAAAGAAGGGGTAAAGAGAGATAATGTGAGGGGCAAAATGACGGGTAAAGAATAAGGTGAAAAATCAAGATAGGACATGTGTGAAAGGATGAGGGAGAACCATAAAGGAACAAAATGACAACTGAAAATGAGAAGAAAAACAAAAATGGGAGTAGGAGTCTGTTCACACCAGCGTTTCATCCACCATTGTTCCATTTACAGGCCAGAAAAACATACGTTTTCCATTAAGTCAATGGGACAACATCGGGGAGGACAGAGGCTGCCATTGCCTGAGGAACTCAATGGCTTTTACTAAAGGACAGAAAAACGGATACGTGTGAACAGAGGGGAAATGGCTAAAGACATCTACTAATACTACACTGCCTCTCTGTCTACTTAAAGGGGTTTACCAGGTTCAGAAAACCGTGTCTGCTTTCTCCCAGAACTGAAGTGAATGGAGCTGAGCTGCAATACCAGACACAACCTGGTGTGGCACTGTTTCTGGGAGAGCGCAGACAAGTCCTAAATATGAATAATATAAGTGTGGAAATTTTAGAATTTATTTTCTGTATTAACTGTTCAATATCTCTGTTTGTTGTCATACAGTAAGAACATTCACTTTGTATCAAGTGCTGGACACCTCTGATATCTGTTCTGTAAGGATTTTCCTCTTTATTTTGCAGCACTCCAGCTTTCCACCGCGGCTCTCCCTCGCTGATCAGCCCCAGATTAATGAGGCTGATCAGCTGAATCTCTCGAGCTGCAGGTTCTACGTATGATCAGCTGTGGAATCCACGGAAAGCTTGAGCAGGACGCTTATTTTTTTCAGTTTCCTGCTTTGATCACTGCTTTCTGTTGAAAAATATGGGAGTCAGATTCAGGGAGGAATTTGGTGATGATTTTGAGGTGGAATCTGCCTCAAAATCAGCGCCAAATTCCTACATGTGAACATACCCTAACTGTAACAAGCCATATACCTGTGTGTCTATCACATGACCAGGACAGATTTTTATCAATGATGGTTCCCACTGAAAGACAGCAAGCAGGGATTTTGAAAACCATTAGGAATTTATGAGTGAATGGGACAGAGCTATGGCCGCCTACAAACAGCTGATCGGTGAGGGTACCTAAAGTCAGACCCCCACCAATGTGATATTAATGGCCTACGCTTATGATAAACCCCCTGTTGACAAATCCCTATCTATAGGACATGACATCAGTATGTGCTCTGTGGGGGTCTGACATCCGAACCCTGCACAGATCAACTGTTCTAGTATCCTCCGGGTGTCGGAAGCTGCTAGTGGATGGTTGCCATATGCAGTGCTGCTCCTATTCAAGTAATAGTAGTGATGCTGCAATTCCCCGGAACCACCACTATGCAGTGGACGAGGCTATAGCACTGCTACTATTATTCAAATAGGAGGAGCCTGCACATACTCCCCATACACTGCAACAGTTGCTGGCGCCTGGATGCTACTGGAACAGCTGATCTGTACAGGTCAGTGTGTCGGACCCCCACAGATCCCAAACTGATGACCAATCCTATGGTAAGGGAATTGTTATATCAGCTATTCCTAAATATATGATTCGCCAAATGTGATTCCACAATTTACCTAAATTTCATCATGTAACAGCCAACGTTTCTGAGTTCTAGTAAGAAAAAAATAGATGTAAAAGATAGCATGCTGAGGAAATAATATAAGGAAAGTGAAGCAGTAAGAAAGAGTGGGACCGATCAGTGAGAAGTGGATGGACAGGAGGAAGAGAAGTACAGGAGAGGGACAGATAGATGTAGCAGAAGGAACACTGATATGCAGAGACAGCCATAGACAGATATGAGACAACATGGCACAAATCATTAAGAGAATGCTGAGCATGTAACATTATACAAGCCATCGTTCAGCTCTGTAGTCAATGGACGTCGCCAAGTGCTGCAGCCTTTAGAGCCACTGAGCTGAATGACACATGAAGCAGATGTGACAGAAATGGCGGCATTATTTAGGAGGCAGAAGGAGCGTGTTGGCACAGGGAAAGAAGCAGCAAATGGGGTGAGGAAAGCAGAGCAGGAGCTGATTCTATAGTGTGTGACTGTGGCCACATGAATAGTGTCTTGTCTAGGTTTGCAAGGGATTGTGGGATGCCATATATTATTTCTGTTACTAAAATATCAACAATAGTTTTCGGGACTACGTCCTGTTGGTTTGGAGGTGACTAAGAGGTAATACAGGCCATCCTGTAATGTCAGTGGGATATGCATGGCAACAGACTATGCCCTGACACTTTTTCAGCACATTGTAGTCTGTTGCTAGGGAACAACTGAGTTCTATTTACATTTGTGAGAGTGGAGCTAGATAGGTGTGTGTATTGCCAAACCAACCATGGACTGACTTGTGATAGTTGGAGTCAGAAGTGACATATCTATGCCCAGGGTGCTTGTCATGATGGTGAGGTAATACGGGCAGTCCTCCCAGTTAAGCCGGTAGAATCCTTGCCACAAAAGGACGATGAAAATGGCTGTAAGGGTGTTTTTTAATTGGCATTGCTCCTATGCTAACGTGTATATACATATGTAGATTACATTTACGTGTATATTTATGTGGACATGACCTGTATGTATCTAGCGATGTGTCAGGCTGAGGCCTTTATAGTAATGTGATTCCTAGATAATGGTTACCATAGTGATAAATATTTCTAAACATTTTATAAGAAATCAGGCAGATTTATGAAAGCTGTCTAAAGGGAAAATTGTCTGTGCTGCCCAGAGCAACCAATCATAGCGCAGCTTCCATTTTGAGGAGAAGAATATGAAATGCAAGCTGCGCAGTGATTGGTTAATAAGACAACAAAGATGGTGGGGAGGTTTATGGACCAGTCTGAAAGAAAACGGTCTGTTGCCCATAGCAACCAATCATGGCGCAGCTTCCATTTCTAATATTGCTCTTGGAAAATGAAAGCTGTGCTGTGATTGATTGCTATACATAATAACAGTTTTTTTTTTACTTAGTGTATGTTCACATGCCAATAACGTATATCAAAAATCTGTGTCTGAGTCTTGCACAACTCTCCCAAAATGGGTGAGCTCCTGGAGTCCTGGAAGAGTGGACACATTTCCCGGGCCCGGCGAACTGCTACATCTGCCAGGTTTTCGGTCATATAATACATGACATGGGCACTTTATGTGCTGGTCATGTCACAAAAACGGGGCACGACTAGCAGATTTTGTAAAGGAGTGTGGCATGCAAAAATAGGCCGTGCTATGGCACTATAGGGTAGGGCTTTTCCTAAGGGGGCATTGCCACATGAACATTTTCAATGCGCACTTTGTGCACCAGTTCTCCTGGGTGCATGGCCTTGGGTTTCTGCCATAGTTTTCAGTTTTAAACTGCTGCGGATCGGCACACTGAGTGGCCTCATTTAATGGTACGCCCAGTGTCAGACCGGAGTGCCTAGGGCCCCTTAGTAAAATTCATTCTAGGGCCCCACTATACAGGTACATGCAAATATTACCTGACACTTGTTGGCAAATTCCAAAAATGTCTCCAACATAAATGTATTTTCCAGTATTAGCTTGCTGTCTAGCCCTTGCCTCTGCTTGTTTCTATCCTGGGGCCTTGTCAGTAGTCTGCTGCCTGGCTCTTGCCTTGAACTAGGACCCCCTTAGATCTGTGAGTGTCAGGCAGCAGCAAGACTGCAAGATGACTGTTTATCGGGGCCCCTGTAGTGTGTTTGAGAAGAGGAGGCCAATGGAGGAAGGATACTGGTTGGCCTGACTCTGCACCTAGATGTCATCTCAGCCGCCCGGTGTGTCTGCAGTATATAAAAATAAACTGGGTAGTCTCTTATATAATCTACCCTGTAAATTATACTGACATAGCCTGGTGCAGATGCTGTAGGTGAGCATCTGTATAAAATAGTATGAGTGTACTGTGCCATGCCAGAGTGAGGGGGAGACCACCTGACCCGAAGGCCCATCAGGGAAGTCACCTGCTCACGTGTGGGCCAGTCCGAGCCTGGGTGTGCCTACCCATCTGTTTTTAGTGCTAAGATAGAGCAGTGGGCTTTCATTTTTAGTGCCAATGATTTAGAATGCGGATTTTGATGCAGAATATGCATCGGAATCAGCGTGCCAAATCATCTGTGTGAACATACCCTAAGGCCTTATTTGCACAACTGTTCCATTTTACGCATGCCAAGCCTCTTTGAAGGTTTTCAACACCTATCAAAACGGATTGCCATTAAAAACCGACCCAGTGACTTGTATTGAGTATTGATGGCCATCAAAACGAACAAATATAGAAAATCAGCTTTTTTGATGGACTGTTTTCACAGTCCGTTAAAACTGGACATGTGAATACACCCATAGACTTTCATGGTTTCTTGTGATAGCCATTCAAAAAACAGAAATCACACAGCCTTTTTTCACTGCTGTGTGAATAAGGCTTTAGACAGTTTCATAAATGTTCCCTCAAAACAGTGTCTCCTTCAGCACCAGAGCCACGTGTGCCGCAGATATTGGAAGTAGTGGTGTCATGCGCAGGTTTATTACTTCTTCTGAGGGCTGGACCGTGACATTATAAGTGTTCACAGGAGCCACGTTAGTCCTTGTAGACATTATAATGACATGTAGGTGATGTATCATCCAGATCACTGCTTGTAATGTTGATTTCAGAGAAATGAAGTGACTGCCAGGAGCCATATGCAGGGAAATAACAGATCAGGGGAAGATGGAGATGCCATCATGAAGGATGGATGACGGGAAGTGATAACGGAGGGTGAGAAGAAAAATGGATGGAATAACATGAAGGCAAAATAAACAGAGGGGGCCGAGAGTGATGAATGGACAACATAAGAAGATTGGAGATGACAGAGATAGGAATAAGATAGGGGAGGAAAGAAAGAAAGGCCAGGCATAGTGGGAGAGCCGCAAGTGTTAGAATTACATATTACAGATTTTCGAAGGGTCCTCGCCAGAAGCAGCGCCTTAAAAAGTTTCTGCCCCAACTTATCTGGGAGAAGAGCAATGGTTTCCAAGATGTGCACTTCTAAACGTGCCAAAATCTATGACAATTCAGTCATGCAAGGGAAAAGTTCAGGCCTCAGGGCATATCTGGAGAAAAGCAGCTGTTGGCTATAGGTGGGGATAGGAAATGAGGGGCTATGTCACTGAGCAGGTCTCACTTGTAATATATTTATTACATATTTTATCAATATTAACGCAGCAGACATCGCATATTCTGCCGTAGACGTGTATCACTGCTTAACTAGTCAAACAATTTGGATTACCACCACCCCATTAGGAGCAGTCGTGGCTGCCATCTCTTTCCAAGACGCTGATATAATTGTAGGGGTTTTGTTTTATTTCCAGAAAATAATTTATTGTAATATGAAAAGTCATGCAACTTTGTAATGTAGAGGGGAATTTTTAGCAGTCGATTTTGCTCGAGTCTGCATTGGTATAATCTGCCCCAAACTGATCAAATATCACACAATCTTGGATAAATCTGGAGCATCCATAAGTCTAATACTTCTGTCCTGAGATCTTACTCCACCCACTTACTGGAGTGAGATTGTGACAATTTTGGTGTTCAGACATACAGGCTAACCTCGCCCACTTTCCCGCCCCCTTTTCAAAGTGGAGTTTGTGGTGTAAAAATGCAAAAAGTCGTAAAAGTTTTGAGCACATGATCCCAAAAAGTTGCAGATCCTTATTTTTGCCAATTTTTATGCCAAAATTCTGGAGTGTAGGGTTTGATAAATTCCCCATTTGTGCCTCAAATGTTCACCAACTTAAAGATCTCTGTTTGTGGTCAGCGAATAGAAACTTTATTGTCTCAATCATGGCCAACTGACACAGAGGTACAGCTCATATCTCAAGAGAGAAGCCTGGGCGTACAGACCAATATTGTGGCAGTCGCACACGGCCATAACCCGCAGTTTTAAAGGCAATCATGCAGCCACTGGCCACTATGGGTGGGCAATTACTCAGCCTCATGCACCCATGTACCCATACCGATATTCTTAAAGGGGTTATCCAGCTTCCAAAAATGATCTGCAAATTCATCCACAGCAGTGCTAAACACTCACTGTTCCCTTGAGCAGCCTGTTCTTGACTTTATTTTACTTGCTGCTCCTTGTATCACTGTTATTAACAGGCAGTGAATCTGTGAACAAACTACATTTCCCATGATTCACCTGCCTGCTCTCACTCTCTGTGTACACCTCCCTTCTCCACTCTCCCCTGCAATGAAATCACTCCCACATCCGAGGTCAAGCTCATCCCCCCAGCAGCAAACACAAACAAAACATCACAGCATCATGTGACCTCGGATGTGGGAGTGATTTATTACCTGTGATTTCATTGCAGGGGAGAGTGGAGAAGAGAGGGGTACAAGAGAGTGAGAGCAGGCAGATGAATCATGGGAAATGTAGTTTCTTCCCAGATTCACTGCATGTAAATATCAGTGATACAAGGAGCAGCAAGTAAAATAAAGCCAAGAAAAGGCTGCAAAGGGAACAGTGAGGATTTAGACTGTGCAGATCATTTTTGGAAGCTGGATAACCCCTTTAACAAGCTATACACCTGTGACAGTTGGACTTTCTAATGGCAGGTTTTTAGCCTCCAACAGTGAACGGGAACACTACTGTTCACAGACTGTAAGCAGAGATAGTGGGAGAAACACAAAATGTATTAGAAAGGTTGCACAACTTCACATTATACAGAAATTAAAGAGGTATTCCAGTAATAGTAAGTCACCCACTATCCACTGGGTCTCTAGAGTCCCTGTGCGAATGGAACAGTTGTCATGCACATATACTACTGCTTCATTCATCTCTATGAGACTGCCTAAGAGACACTGAGTACATCAGTACTCCCTCAGTCCCATAGAATTGGAGTGGTGTGGGGGGAATTGGGGACCCTGTTCTCTTATCAGTGAGAGTCCTGACAGATGGGCCAGTGGATAGGGGATAATTTGTTATTACTTTAACACCCTTTTGAGATTTACTTACATGAAAATGGAAACCCCTTTAAGAAATTTCAACAGTAATTTCAAGTTACAAGAATTCAATTATTGCAGATAAGACCATTCCATAGATGGTTCTATGGATGTAGTGGACTATATCTGTATATACCTGCACAGTGACACAGCCTCTTTAAATGCAGAGTAACTAGCATGTATTACATTGGTGTGTGTGAGAGAATGTAATGGTCCTATGCCAGTGTATATACACAAGTGTTTGGTATATGTGTATGCGTATAGTAGGTCAGTTCTCGCCTGTGATGGTGCAGTTACAGTGCATTACTCCAGGAGGGGTAGGTAGGGATTTGAGGAAAGGAGCTGTCATGAGCAGGGGTAGGTAGGGGTTGAATTAAGGGTAATTTGCGTGGGAAGCAAGGGAGGGAGCGATAGCAACAGCAGCAGAGATATGAGCACACAGCTGGAGGGTCCTTACCACATTTTGAGATCTTCCCACTGAGATACTCCATACAGTTATTTGTGTCTGAACAGCACAAGGGGAAAAACAGGGTGGGGGGACATGAACCAAACATTCCCACACAAAACAGCCGCCCCCCATTTAACGCACACACCGTTCATCAAGGGTAAGACAGACGGAGCGGTGCCTCATGCAGCCATAAACCCATTCAATTTTGAAGGTAACACCTAAGTTTTACCTGCAAAATCATGCAGCCATTGGCCATTGAATGTGGTAGCCACTCCATCTCTTCTTACCCTTCAGCCTAACATCATGTAAAACACTGGAAAATTCAGGTGAGGTTGCAGTTAACCCCAAAATTGCAGCTGAGAATTTGGGAGTTATTTGGTGGGTTCCGAACACTCTTTATCTGTTTCTATTAGGCTAGGGCTAAACGGCAACTATGGCTGTGGCTACACGCGACCAAAGATCGCTGTGTCGCCCTGCGACTCCTTCACTAATGTAAGTGAATGGAATCACACGGCGACCCCAAGGGTGCTAAGACTATGACGTCTAATTATTATAAAGATCGAGCACTGCTGGATTGTTCTGCAACTAGAAATCGCAGCTGCGGCACCCTCAGGGTCACAATGCAACTCCATTCACTTACAGGGAAGGAGTCACAAGGCAACATGGCGGAGTCACAGCGAAAATCGCTGTGTAGCCATAGCCCTATGTGAACACAACAAGGTGACCACACCTGTGATTTTCCCCCCTCCCCAACTAACAGAAGAAGCCTCTGCAGGTCTAGAGCAAGTCACAGGCACAGGACTACACCAACAACACCTGATATCTCAGCTTCCTGAGGTCAGCTGTAAGGACACCAGAATTTCCAAATTTTAAGAGGTTAGGCTTTAAAGGGAATGTATAAGATGAGAATACATATGTCTACTTTCTTCCACAAGCAGCACCACTCTTTGTCCACAGGCTGTGTCTGGTATCGCAGCTAAGTCCCTTTGAAGTGAACTGAGTTAAGCTGCAATGCCACACCTACAACCTGTGGAGAGGAGTGGCACTGTATCTGAAAGTAAGCAGTCATGTTTTTCTCATATCATACAATCCTCTTAAATATACTACAATAAACAAGCAATGTGTATAATGCAAAGTATGAATTGAGTTTTACTATAAAGTGCACCTGTCACCTCTAGGTCTGTATGGGGCACAGAGAGTCCCATGGGGCTCTGCGCTATGACGCACTATACACTGTCAGGTACCTTATGAGGAATATATTCTCCCCTAGAAGGAATCCTACTATGGGTAAGCAGGTGATAGGTTCACTTTCAGTGTCTGTTTTGCTCAAGTTAGAAGTTTTTATATATTCTGCTGAAGGCAGATTTAGAATATTTTCACTCTTTGTAGACCTTCCAGATACAGAATTGTATTTGCAAGTTGTTTTTAAGCGACTAAAGGCCTGTAACACACACAGAGTAGGAAGATTGTACTAATGGATGTTTTGGATGAGAGATGGATTTATGTTGCCAGGTTAGCCAGTTAAAGGTAGTCACAAATGGCTCCTATTGGGGCTGTATGGGGGCCTAGATCTCATCCTTTTTCTTAGAAGTTCACACTCCAAAGATACCCACACAGCTGAAATATCTGTCAGCCAAATGTTCGTTTGGATGACAGCTATTCCTCTTCACACCTCCATACACATACATACTCGACTTAGCCAGGAGTGCATGTGCTTTCAACGAGGAAAGGGGAAGTCACTGCCAGACACCTTTGGTGGCAGCTTATCTCCTCCTGGGAGAAAGCCAACATCTCCATCCCTTTTTCACTGCTTTCGGGACATCCCCATACAGATGAAACAGTGGATGTGCATAGTCACGTTTAGCATGCAAGAGAGGAGAGAACTATGTAAAGGGTCAGGTCATCCCAGAATAGGGGCTCCACTGGCATCAGAAAACAGGAACAGGTGAGGGCAGCAATATTACTGGAAAACTATGTCTTCATTGTAGAGCTCTGCACAACAGCAGGGGGAGCAATGAAACTGTGTTCCAACAAAACGGTACTGGCCCTTTAAATGGCTCATCTGGCAACACTAAGATGATATGGTACACACATCTAGAACAATCCTATGAACACATCTAGAACCATTCTACATAGTTTTGACCAATGAATCCTTGGCTAATGTAGGAAGTATAATAATAGTAATAATTCACAGTGACAGAGACCTCTTTCCAAAGAAAGAATATACAGAGTACAGTATGCTCAGAGTAAGCGGTGGTGTACTGAGGGATATACCCAGGTATTGTAATAAAAAAAACTCATTTATGATCATTCAAGTTCTTTATTAACCAGTGCAATGAGTATACAATGCACAGTAGATGCTGCCTGTGTATATAATGTACAGCAGACTATATACCTGGCTGTGTAGTAACAAACTGCTCCATAGAAAGCAACATAATCTGGACAGTATTCTTCCTATGGAAAGATCTCTAGAGTACGGCTGTATCTGTTCTTTCCATACACATTTCACACGTTTAATGTTACCATATACAAGTGCTGAAAATAGCATTAAAGCTTTCAGGATATTAATACTATCAGAAGATACTATGACTATCCTTGTGGTCAGATGGGCACTGTTTCCCTGGGCCTCCTGTCTTTCAAATGCACTTACAGGGCTTGGTCAAGCCCTACTCTTACGTCACTGCGGCCTACGGCTAGTACAGACTACATGGTCTTGTGATGTCATCTTACAATAGACTGAATGTCACTGTGGCCTATTCACGTCAGCAGAATGATGCTAATGGTGAGTATATCATAATGGGTTTCTTATTTCTTGAAATTCCCATTAAGTGCCCATAAACCGGTGACTGGTACAGTGTATTATACCTTGTTTCTACCAAGCTAAGGGGCTTCCAGCATAGAAAATTATTTGGCAAAGCGTTCAGTATGGGTTAAAAATATAATAAGGAATACTCACATCATTGATCCCCTGCAACTCCTGTTCTGTTGTTTACTGGTCCCCTGCTGGTCTCTACTTTCTCATCCCATCTCAAGACATAGGAAGTGCCAGGAAATACCTGCTCAGCCAATACTAGCTAAGGCTGGATTCACATCTGCGTTGGAGTCTCCGTAGGAGCCCTCCTGCAAGGACTTTTCTCTTCACCGGTTTCCGTATACAACTGGCAGAAACCCAGCGGACCCCATTATAGTCTGAGGGTTTCTGCGTGTAACCGATTTTTAAGTGCACAGGGTCTCCGTCTTTAGGGTCCCCATGCAGACCTGAACGACGGAGACCCGAATACTAGTGTGAAGCGAGCATAAGATGGTTCAGCGCTACAGCCACTGTTTAGCTGAGCAGACATATCCTGAAATTCCGTTTCGTGACAGGACCAGAAAAGTAGAGACCAGCAGGGACCCAGTAAGCATCTGGATGGGAGTGACGAGGAGTTAGGTGAGTATTGCTTCTTTTAGTTTTTCAACCCTCTCTGAGCCCTTTGGCAAAATATTTTCCCCCTTTGTCAAATGAGTCCTTCAACGCAAGCTGATTCTGGCTCCATTCTCTGTGTTACTTCTGCCGCTGGTGGCTGCTGAGAACAGCTGATCAATAAAGGTTCAAAGGATAGGTCCTTAATATCTGTCAACCCCTTTAATTCCTGCTGTGGTGGAGTGTCAGGGGATTTAACCACTTGTTTCCAGGATTCCCAGCATATTATGACTGATTTCTAGGGTCCTAACAGCAGCAGCATACCCAATGATCAGCTTATCATTGGGGGACCAGCTTAACAAAAAGGTTCGTCCAGAGCAGACAACCCTGTTAAAAGGAGTCTGTCAGTGCCTTTCTCACCATAAAACTAGTTACTGCACCAAGTTGTACACATGTGCCACACACAATGGCCCAGCACATGCATGAGATTTCAGTGCAAAGGAGAATGACATCATACAGCGCTGGGTGCAATCAAGACAAAGTGGGTGGAGCAGGGCAGGATTTACGTAGTAAAGGCTGAGCACTTCCCCTGATTGGTACCGCCCACCTGGCACTTGGTAACTCATTTGCATATGAGATTTCAGACCACTACCTGGCACTGTATTCAGTTTAATGGTGAGAAAGGCACTGACAGACTCCCTTAAAGTGAGATGTGCTGCACACATGCCAGCATGCAAAATGTATTGAAGCTAGTTCTAGTACAGCTATATAGCATGTGTATTTTATATCTGCAGCGGGGATTTTACACTTACATCTTAAGGGCCATATTCTGCCTACCTGTGCATCAATAATGTACTTACCATAGAGACACAGATTAGTGCTCTGATTTTAATGTATGGTGCAGATCACTTGCTCATGTGGTTTGTGTAAGTCATATACAGTAGTAAGGTGGAATACACTTTCTATCCTCTCACCTGAAAGCTGCAGTACAGATGGTTGCTCGTGGGAACTCAAGAGCTGAGTCTGAATTGTCTCCACAACCCGTTTGAACCTCCTGCTGGGACCTGAAGCAATTACAGAATGTAATATAAGTCAACTTCCTATATATGCAGAATGACAGCTATTGTACTGAATTATCTGCATATAGGCCATACAGGTGAAATATGATTTTTTTTATGCTGACAGGCACTGCCCACTTGTGACAAGATGACAAGAATAGGATGTATAATGGCACAAATCCCCTATAAAACTAACATTCTGAGTCTTACTAACTATGCCTCACTGCAGCCATGTCTTACTAGCTGTGCCTCACTGCAGTCAAGTCTTACTAACTATGCCTCACTGCAGCCATGTCTTACTAGCTGTGCCTCACTGCAGCCATGTCTTACTAACTGTGCCTCACTGCAACCATATATTACTAACTGTGCCTCACTGCAGCCATATATTAATAAATGTGCCTCACTGCAGCCTTGTCTTACTAGCTGTGCCTCACTGCAGCCATGTCTTACTAGCTGTGCCTCACTGCAGCTATGTCTTACTAGCTGTGCCTCACGCAGCGTCTACTAGCTGGCCTCACCGAAGCCATGTCTTACTAACTGTGCCTCACAGCAGCCATGTCTTACTAGCTGTGCCTCACTGCAGCCATGTCTCACTTACATTCGCATCACATTTTTTACATCCTCTTAGGAAATCTGTTTAACAGATACAAAAAAACAGATGCAAATGGATGGCCATGTTAAAAAAACAAAACAAAAAAACCTATATTTACTATGCCACATGAGGGAATATCAGTGCTTATTCCCTGCACTGTAATATTACTGTGAAATAATTGTGTCCATTTCCTTTCATTTATTGTTGTATTATCTCTCTAATTGTGACATCACTTCTGTACTATGACATCACTGTTTCTTACCTTTGTACTGTGACGTCACTGTGTTTATTACCACTGTATTTTGACATCACTGTGTGTGTGTTATCCTTGTATTCTTTGTATTATGATGCTGTGCTCATTAAACCTGTTCTGTGACCTTAACTATTCATTATCCCTGTTCTGTGACAACCCTTTTCTATGACGTTACTTTTATTCTATTGCCACTGTACTTTGACATCACTGTGTTTGATATTTTTACTTTTTGACATCACTGTGACTATTTTCACCCCTGTGTTGTGACATCACGATTTTTATTATTCCCCTGCAGAGATATCCCTGTTTATACTAGAACATGTAGTGCACATATTAGACCTGGTACCTGAGAAGGTCCAACAGTCCCTCTGTCACATGTTGCATGTAAAGTTGAGGGCCTTGATGCCTCTGCCTGTGTCTGCATATCCAAAACAGACCCAACCACATTCTTCACCAGCAGTATATGCAAGAATTCATATGGTGGATGTGAAAATAGTATGAACACATAAAGGTGAACAGCAAGGTAATAAGCGTGAGCGGGTCAGGTATACCTGATAGCAGAGTAAAGGTGACTGAGTAAATCCCGCAGTCCTTCTGCTTCTCTCCACTTTCTGTATATGTAATATCCACTTGAAACTTCACTGGCTTTTGGAAGACAGATGGACCCCCTGTGGACTTGTACTCAGCTCGGAAACTGGTTTGCGATATCACGCTGTGACTGAGACTTGGGATCTACAGAAGACACATTGTAAATGGGTGGGTGACTCTGCTGCAGCTAAAAAAATAATATCAACATACCAGCATTGAGATGAACTCTTCATAGGAAACAGTGTATAAATAATATATAGTCTTACCGACAGAAAGGCTTGTACTATGTCAGCTTTAATGGAGCTTAAAGGCTTGTCCTTAATGACCACAAAGATCTGATCTTCTTTCTCCAAGGTGAGGAAGTTACCAAACCAAGACTTTTTGGCCAGTCTGGGAAGGCATCAGATAGAAAATAGAAACAGAGAAAAGAAAGGAGAGAATACGTGAGAATAAAACAAAGGCTAAATGAAGCCAAGGGTGATTTAAAGGAAGTCCGCTCATAAGGTGGCCATACACATAAGCGCAAAGTCAGCACAATTCGGCCACCTCTCCTAGAAGGATTGGGCATACTGGATTACAGCTTGCCCAGTCCTTTGCTCTCACAGGAGATAAATCACCAGAAATGTCTGACTGTGGTACTCCCCTCACCCCATTGTCACCACATGCATACTTAGCTGAACCAAGTGGACACATATATGGGGAAGTAGGAAAGAGTAGGAAATAGCTGGTGACAACTATTGAAAACCTAGAGACTCTGAAACTACATCCACAAATGCCTATGGCAATGGTTTGCATCCATAAGAACATAGAGGAATCCATGGACAATTTTTCCATTCCTTATCCTTGCACCCATTCCTACCTCGAGAAGGGGCAGGTAAAGCATTCTATGTAGTGACTGGTTTGTCAAGCATCTTTAAGAAAGGTTGATCTCTATTCTTTATGGTAAAAATAATGGGTCTTAATTCTTTATGGTAAAAGTAATAGGTCTCGTAAGTTTTGGGAAACCTATGACCAGATCCTAAATCCCAAGGGTTGAGGGAATCGTTGCTGGGAAACACTGATGTATGGTTATCTCAGAAACGATTTCACCAATGCTCAAAAAGACCCACTAATAGCCATCAGATCCAGTTTTACAAGAGATTCAACCATATAATAATTTTGATTACAGGTAATGATTGGTTGAAGTTCTAATACCAGTGAAGCTTGGCTTAGCGCCACCTTAAATGCTGAGAAGAAAAAGTACTATTATTCACGCTTATTCACATAGGATCAGCAGTAACTATGGGGCACAACAAAATACTCACTCTGGAGATGATTCCGGGGTCAAGTTGGTCATTTCATCTGCTGTGGGAACTGAACACATATGATAGCTTAATATTAATAAGGTAATTTCTCATTTCTTTCCCATCCATGCAAGTTTTTTGTAGGAAATACATCCCAACATATAATACTACAATTGTCACGCATACAAAGAAAATAGTCACTAAACATCTCCTGACATGTCTGTTTTACAAAATACGTGTAACAACATTTTGGAAAATCTTTTTATTATTATTATGCAGTTCCTCTGTAAATCCTCCTGGAAATCTTTAAAAAAAAAAAAGGGCAACTGGATGCTAGGAAGATCCTCAGTGATGCATGTCCTTACACACTCTGATACTGTCAGCGCTGTGTGGGCACTGTATAGACTGTATATAGGGGCACACACCATTGATAAAGGGAATGGTAACACGCAATTTCTATATTTCCTGGAGGAATAATAGAGGGATGGCTGAGAATGACACAGAGTTTTAAGAAAATGTGCTCCAGAATTTTAATAACCTATGGGATAACCTCCATAACCTATGGGATCTAAAGACAGTACATTTTTTATCTCAGCTGGTTGAGGCATGAATGCTCATTTAGGTATTAAACTGTTCCAAAAAAGCCTTTCAATTAACTCCCTAAAGTATAAAAAAAAAAATCACATGCATCCAAAGTTCCACCTTTCCATATCTCATCACAAGGATTCATGAAGCTAAGGAAGGAGGAGCTGCCTGAGAGCTGCATTAGCTGGCCATATGCCTTCCCATGTCTTCTTATGACTCAGGGTGGGTTCACACTTGCGCCGGAGTCCGTCCGCCGCGAATCCGACCTAAATGTCGGAAGACTGGATAAGGAAAGGTTTGCGACGCTTTGCTTAAAAACCCATTCACTTGCGGCGCAGAGGGTGTAAGCACACACCCGTACATAGCTTAAAAACCCATTCAAGTGAATGGGTTTTTAAGAAAAGCGTCGCAAACCTTTCCCTATCCAGTTTTCCGACATTTAGGTTGGATTCGCGGTGGACTGAGTGCTGGCGCAACTGTGAACCCACCCTAATGCTGACCATACACAGCCATCAGCTTAGACCACCGTTCAGCAGCGCTCAGCTATCTTTTCCAGTCCCCCCCATACACATGCACACTTGGCTTGGTTAGATGTGCATCTGTTCTTAATAGGGACAGGAAAGTGAGTGGTTGCCATACTCCTCTGGAGATGTCTTAGCTACCCAAGTACAAAAGGACTGAAATCTAATTCTCTTGACCACCACCTTCCTTGATGGGGAGGGGAGGAAGACCCCTATACACATTAGATAGTCAGTCAATCCTGTTTAGGACCTCTGTTGTATCCCTCAATGTCATTGGCAGGCAAAGGGCAGCTAAATATCAGCATCCTGATTCAAGGTTCTAGCACATGATTCAGTCGCTCACTGTATACTTGTACTCATTCTTAAGCATTCTTTCTCACCTTGAAGTTTGCGGCGATGGAATCTCGGTGACCCCAGGAAATTGTTCTTGATTGAATTCAGTCTTGTCCTCCAAGGCATTCCTCCAATACTTGGGCTGGATGGAGGGGTAGGGGAAGGGGTGCCCGCCGGACTTTCCTTGGGCGTGTGTACAGGCGTTCCCTTGGGAGTAGGGAGGGGGCTGCCACGGGGTGACGGATGAGGGGTAACCTGTATAAGGGGCACAGATTTGGGGGCCAGATCAGATGGGGGCAATTTGTTTGATGTTCTGCATGCATTATGCCCAGCAGGAGAGTTTGGAGCCCTTGGTGGGACACTAGAGTTATTTGTAGCAGGAAGGGGATTGGAGCGAGTTGTCTGAAGGGGTTTCTCTGAAGTTCTGGGCTTGGGTGGGAAGGTGTGGGTTTTGGGATGAGTTAGATTGCAGTCATTATGTCCTGCAGAATCAGAGGCTGGTGTGGTATGAGGTGAAGAAGAGGGGGTAGGGGACTGGGGAAGGGCAAAAAACCTCCTTATCGGCTGTGAGAGAAAACGTAGTAAGGAAGGCAAGAGGTAAAAGCAAAGAGAAGACAGCAAAAGAAGAAGAGGAGGAAGGATCCCAAAGAACCCAACAAAGAAAAGCAAGGAGCGGAAACACGGTCATACAGATACGGGAACATAAATAAGAGCACGATATGAGGAGGAGATAAAGGACGAACAGCAGGGAAGAGAAGTGAAACATGACAAATAAGCAGAAAAGAAATAAGGACATTCATCAAAGGAAAAGCAGAAGCGAGAAGGGAAAAGGATGAGAATTGGAAAGCCACAAGAAAGAGGACGCGGATTGATAGATTTAGTTGGTCACAAATAGAGACATTGAAGCAAAGCAGCCATGGGAGGAGGAACGATCATTTGTCAAATAGGGGTACAAAGGGTCAATGGAAGGAATGACAGCAGCCAAAATGAGAATGAAAAAAAGAAAAGAGACATGCATGTTAGAAGCAGCACCCCAAAAACCAGCCAAAGCGAGAGAGCAGTCCCGCAGCAATGAGAAAGCCATCAGCCATATTACCTGCCATACCACAGATATGGAGCAAATCAGCAATCCTACAAACTACTGTTCAGTCACTGTATATATTACTTTACTCCCAGTTCTCAGCACTGTAATATTTACATGAGAACAATATACACTTTGGAATAGGTCATAAGAGATGATGAGAGAGTGACCAAGACTGACCGAAACAGGCAAATCTGTAGTTTAGATTGGTCAGGGCTAGGTAGTTATCTATTGACCAGGAAATGGTTTAAGGTTAGATTTTTATATATATATATATATATATATATATATATATATATATATAATAAAGTAAGTAATATTTGCTTCATTTAGCCTTATCCTGTGTCCAGATATCAAACTTAAAGGGAGTTGGTCAGTAGTTTTGAGAAGTCTAAACTGCTGACAGTGATATATAGCACACGGGAAAAACGGTGTAAACATATCTGGGGTGAGGATTGTGCAGGTTGCATGACCAAGCAGTCCACATTGTATAAAGGTTTTCCCATGAATGACATCCAGGATATGTTTGATAGATGCAAGGCCCCCACCCTTTGTACCCCAGCTCTTACCTGACCGCAACAGAGAAGACTGCCCTCGATGGTCGGGCTTCCGAAAAGTAAATAGGAGTGAATGAGAGTTATGGAAACAATGTACCTCACTGTTCTACGCTTTTTCCGTAACTCCCATTCACTTCTATGTGAGTTTTTGTATGCCGACTACTGAGGACAGTCTTCTCAGCAAAGTCGCAGTCAGGTAAGAGCCGGGACACAGAGGCTGGGGAAAGAGGGCCCCGAGATGGGGCCCGCTTCGATCGGACATTTATGGCATATTCTGTGAAATGTCTTTTGTGCGGGAAACCCCTTCACAGCACCCATTTTCGACACTCAGCAAAGTCACCTAACATAAAGATAGGCAGGGCCAATGTGCCATAGCCACAAACAACAATAGGTGCCACGCCGGGTATGTGAACAGGTAACTAGCACACGGATTAAAAGTTTGCATTGT
The DNA here is from genome assembly GCA_947044405.1 of Leptodactylus fallax. Taxonomy (NCBI): domain Eukaryota; kingdom Metazoa; phylum Chordata; class Amphibia; order Anura; family Leptodactylidae; genus Leptodactylus; species Leptodactylus fallax. The sequence continues at coordinate 1,179,376 of CAMRHE010000412.1, forward strand.
ATGTTCACTAGGTCAGCAACCTCCCCTACAGTAGCAAATAGTTTGTTGCTGACAGACTCCCCTTAAGTTATACTGTATAGGAATATTTTTTTATATATGGTTTTAAGATGACTTCTTGTAACTCATATTTCTACATTAGGCATTTGGATACTGTATTTGTATACACGGGGAAACATGACGGTTTAACACTGGCTAACACATTGCACTGGGTAAATATGGCTGGGAGTATCTAGAGAAATAAGTAAGGAGGATTGCCATGTTTATAACTCAATGCATAGATGCTATGTTATAATGAAAGCATGTGCTGAATTACACAGAGGACAAATCTAACATTAGAAACAGGGATATTTCTCATTCATCCAGACATGACTACGAGCCAGGCATCTCTATTACATTATAGATGGAATAGGTAGGAGATTGTACTGCCTAATAAAAATGATAATAATATTAAATTGAATTTACACTATTGATATCTTGATTATTGCTTACAGATTGCTATTATATATTCACAGCCCATGGGAATTGACCCCAGTCCCATTTACATTATAGGGAAAAAAAAAAATCACCATGACATATCTGGGCAGATTTATCAAAACTGGTGTTTCACATGCTAGTTTTGATCCCCTGGGTGGAGGCACAATGAGGTTTCCTCCAAACATAATCCTTACAAAAAATATTGGGGCATGTATTATGGAGGCAAGGCATCTAGGGGAGAATACAGTACTGTAGTGAGGCAACACACAGTAGTGCATAGACTGCCTATGGCCTTGCCATGCAGGGTGGACCTTTATCTAAAGGCATAGGCTCTATGGTGACTCTTAGTTCAGTGCAATTCTCAGGAAAATGGTGGTATTAATGCCACTTGCAGGCTACCTCGGAAAAGTCATGCAACAATTGCAAGTATAGCAACTGGTCACAATCCTTACAATCATTGCAAGTCGCCTGCAGCTTCTCCCCTTGCTCCTCAGGAGGAGTGACAAGGCTCTATGCACACCAACATGTGCTTTGCCAGTGCGCTAGCCATGTTTTTCACAGCTAGCACACTGACCCAATATATTCTAATGGCCCCGTGCACACGCCCATGTATTATTACAGGTCCATGTATGGGGATGTGTGCATGGGCAAAACTCAGAACAGATCCAACAGCTCTCCATTTTGCGGCTCGGACTCACTAAAGGAAATGAATGGGTCAGATATTGTTCATGTGCCATTTTCCCATGGACCTGGCACATGCAGCCGACCTCTACTGGAGGTCCACAAGTCACTGTGGATCCCTATATGTAGGGATGCCTGGCTAGTGTTCACATTGTCCACATCCTGCCATTACCCATGTGTCACAGAAATTCCACAAATACACACACATGCGGATTTCACTTCAGTTACTGAGCCATGGATAAAAATATAAATTTTTTTAAAGTGGAAATGGTGAAAACCTGCATAAAATGCTCCAATATAATATATTTGGTTTCAGGTTATGTTTCTATATACATATACTATTTATTTCATTGAAGTCTGGGCTGTGTCATTATTTTATATTGCATTATAACTTTTCAGAGCTTAGTAACTCAAGCAGCATATGTGTGTATACTGTCTACGTAAAATACAACATATTACATTAATGGCACATAATAAGGATGACTAGAATGAGCATGGGTTAACAGAAGAATGCCTCCCATTATCAGTTATAGTGGTTGTTGCATTATATGAAGGAACAATTGTATGTGGAATATAAATCCCCACTACTGGATATTACAAAAGAGGTGTAAGTGGGACTAGGTAGGGGATAAATAAGGAGTAGAGTAATGGAGAAGAGAGCACTCACCCTGGGACTGCTGATAGGGCTGGTGGAAAGTCCTGAAGAAGCACCACTGATAGATCGCGACCTGAAATGAATGACACAACATCTCATGATATGTTTGTCTTTTGCTACTTGAACTAAGCTCCCTTCGGATATCTATGACCTGTAAGTCCATCTATTGTGGAGTCAAGTCAATGGCAATAACCAAGAGACTCTAGACAGCTCTTAGGTCAGCAGACAGTGAGTGTAAAGTTTGACAAAAGTGTCTAAAGATGCACCAAATTTATCATCCAGCACTAGCCATTGTGATAAATTTGGCATTTCTTTATACAGTCTAGTCTTAATGCATGCTTTCTAAATTAGTCAGGATTAGTAAATCTGCCCCAAAGAATATTTTATTATAGCTTTATTTACTGGAAATCCTCTTTTAAAGGGGACCTTTCACCACCTCCATCAATACCAACTCTTGGCTTCTTTCAACACGCGCCGCTCCACTGATTCTGGCACAGCTGGAATTTTTTTTTCTAGCCTCTACTGTTTCCACGCAAGCATTTCTGTAAGTTACAGCACAATAATGCTCTCTACTGTCAGGTGGGCGGTTCCTGGCTAGAGCAGAAAGACAGAGACTGCCCACTTGACAGTAGAGAGCATAGCTGTGCTGAAACTAACAGCAATGATTGCTCGGGAACAGCAAAAGCTAGAGAAAAAATTCCAGCTGTGTCAGAATCAGTGGGGCAGGGCCTCTTAAAGGATACAAAGATCTGGAGTTGGTGGTGAAAGGTCCTGTTTATAGGGTTTCTAGGATTGGAAAAACATGCCATTTTCTTCAAAACCAGAGCCAAACCTATTCACAGATTTTATGTAGTATTTTATCTCAACCCTATTCACTTCAATGGAGCTGAACTTCAAAATCAGACACAACCCATGAACAGGAGTGGTGCTGTTCTGGTAGAAAGCGACTAAGTTTTTCTACTCCTTCCCAAATTCTCTAAAGGGAACCCGTCAACAATATTAACTAAGGTAAATATAGAGCAACTTGTCAACCATAGTGAGCTTGGCAGGGAAAAGCTAGAGGGAACATACCCCTAGGACACAAGTCAGACATATAACACTAGCTGCAAGCCAATATCAAGACTTTAAGGGGTATTCCTATGTCTCTATTTATTCTTATATCATAGGATATGACATAAATGCCTGACAGATGCAGGTTCCACCTTTGGGACTTACATCCATCTTGAGAATTGAGCCCCATCTGCAAATTGAGAGGGATCACGCCTGCACTTGTTTCTGCATTCACTTGTACAGATGTTATGGGAAATAGCTGTCGTTTCCGTACTCCTATACAAATGAATGAAGAGGCTGTATCCTATGGATACAGCTATAAATACTGAGATGGGGCCACCCCTTTAAGTTGTCTCTAAAACATAGCACCATTAAAAATATAGATCATTAGGATCCTGAGGCCCGTTGCTAAATCTTGCTATCACGCTGTCCACTATTAGGGCTAAAAGCAACACACTGGTAAGCCCCTTTAACTTCTCATTGTGGTCTATGAAGTGAGTGATCAGATTTACCTCTGCCCATGCTGTGCCATCTCAATAGCTCTGCGTGCAGGTACTGGCGAACCACCATCTGTTCCACTAAGCACCTCCATAGATTTCCTCTCTGGCCTTCTCTTTCCATGGCGAGTCAACATGGGCGAGTCCACTCTTTTTCTAGGGGGGTCTATTAAAAAAAAAAAAAAATGTGAGTGACTAAATGTGATTGTCTATTGAAAAAAATTAATGACTAAGAAATGAAATATGTCAGAATAACAATGAATCCTAAATTGTAGAGAGTGAATACAGATACATTACCGATGTCCGCTCTTGGAGGAAGATCTTCATCTTCTTGGCTGGGATACCTCTCCTTACGATCCAATAACAAAAAATAAATCATCTTCTCCTGGTTCTCTCTGAATATTAAGTAAGAAATGGTTTAGACATAGCTCTGCTTTTGGTTCCTATTAGAAATACTCTATGCGTTATAGTCTATGGCTTACTGAGGAGGTAAGACTAGGGCTTCATACACACTCCCTTTCTCCCTTCCACCCTACATGATTTAAATAGGAGCAGAATCCAGTTTAAGGGGCAGAGTCTATACTGATACAGAGTCCCAAATCCACTGCACAGATGTAGATTGAATACATACATTCTGCCTGTCTTCTCCCTCTACTAGTTTACTGCATGCTTACGACAAGCTGTCATGTTGTAGATGCAGTCCTATCTGGGGGCAGCATGCAGGGGGTGCAATAGTCAGTAAGGGAAAGGAGCCCAGTAACCCCAAGGAAGTTCTGCTTTCAAATGGATTTCCACTATGGTGGGTCAGAAAGAAAGCCATTGGCTCCTTTAGCCCTGAGGTCTACAAGACTTTGAGTCAGGAGCAAGTAGAGGATGTTAATGTTCCGATACATGTTATTACGAGGAACTTCAAGGTGTGTAATTTCTTTTTAGGGGGCCCTGAGATGCACTGTTACTATGTGGCCCTAAAAAGGGCAAAACTGTGTAGGAAGGGCATTGGGGGCATTACTGCCATTTGGGGCATTATTAGCATATGGGACACTATGGATGGTGAGTTTCCAAAAATGTCTGGATGTTTAACATAGAGGAATCATGGTCAGGAAAATTCATGATAGTGGTCTGGGCCAGATAGAGAACAAAACTCAAAATGGACCATTCTGATCACAGAAAATAATACTGCGAGACATTGGATTCCACTATGGAATGGCTGCAGGAGTACAAAGACCAATATTAGCACAGATCGGTGACCATAAAGTGGTAGATACCAGTATCAGTGATATGGCCTGCATAGCACCTATGTGGAACTGGTTTCTACGGCTCTATGGTCACTGGATGGCGCTAGTATTGCTCTTGGTACATCTCCAACAGTTCCACAGAGATGAATGGTGCGGCTGCAAGTATGCATGACTGGCACTTCAAGGGATCTCGTGATCGATAGGATCCCAACAGTCAGACCCCAGCTGATCTACAACCTATTCCTCTATCCTGTGAATAATAATATGTTGTCTTTGTAGACAGACCCCTTTAACTGGAATGAACTGCAATAGCAGACACATAGAAAGTGGATAAATGCAGAGAATAAGGCAAAGGTGATTTTTTTCATGTTCCTAAATTACATAAAATTCCTTTACAATAGAAAAACCAATCTAGGCTCTTACTCTTCAGACAAGAGGTCCTGCAGTAATTTGTTGCGGTCTCTAAAGCAGCCTAGGGAGTGCATACTTTCCAACACATCAGGGTCTACATCCTCCAGCGATGGCAAAGACCCCATCTGTACCTTCCTGGGAACCGCCTGCTCTGGTTCTGGTTCATTCTTCCCCCCACTGTATTGAGAAAAAAAAAAAAGTCTGAACATCATGCATGTACACATAGCTATCTGTCACAATTCTTCATGTACACAGCCATCTGTCAATGTGCTATATGTACGCACTGTTGCCAACCATCTATCTGTCAGTAAGCTTAATATACACACACAGCAATCTGTCACAGTCACTAGTCTTCATTTACATGCATATCCTATTTACAGACACGTTTATCTGTCAAGGACAGCACTTCCGATGAGCACACAGTGCTATGGCCAGTTCACACGCAGGGATCTCTGTCATATATGAACAGGTCACATATATGCGATGCAAACACACATGCAGAACATACAGGTAGACACACAATACATACAGGTTACTTCTTTACAAGCACATATAGTCAAATCTGCAATGGTTTATATACTTACATGTACCAGCTGTGCTTCTGAATGTTTTCTAACTGCAAGGGAAAAAACATACAACTAACACATACTGCTGTATGTCAGCCATGCTAACTCTAATAGTGATACTACATAAATCACAGCACCCATTCTTCAAGATGGTGCACACCTTACAGATATCAAAAGGAACCATATAAAATAAAGACATCATTCTGATTGTAAAGGAAAAGATATTGGTGTGATTCTGGGCACCGCTTATCTGAATTGAAGAGCCTGGAGGCGAGTACCATGTCGCAAGATATACCGCATTACATTAATAAAGCACATTTCTGGGCTGGGCGAGCTCCTGTCTCAGCACAAATATACCATGATGTATTAGTTCCGAGGAAGGGGCTTGTCCAGGCCAGAAAAGTATTGATCCTACAAAGGGGTTGTCCGGGACTATGATACTGATTGCTGTGGCCTCTTCATTACTTACCAAGCACAGTGCCGTACAATGTATAGTGGATGTGTTTGGTATTGCAACTCAGCCCTATCCATTTGAGTAGGACTGAGCTGCAGGATGGCCATGTGATCAATGGATGTGATGTCATTCGCTCGAGAAGAGGAAGTGGAGCTCAAAATCACAATATCAATAATATAATATAAAAGTTAACAAAGAACAATCTTTTTAGTTGACCACCAACTGTCGAACTGAGTGAACATTGTGATATTCGTTTTCCGAATATTCGCAAGGTTTGCCCACAAGTTTCATTTTGTCTGATCTATAAGTCCTATTATTATACTGTGGGTCTGAAGTCTTCAGATTCCAGAGTGTAATAATCGCAGGCCCATGGACAGGGAGGAAATTATTAAAAAAACAGTCATACTCACCTTTCCTAGGATCCGTCACCGGATTTGATCTTTTTTCCTGGGTTTCCCCAGCATCTTATTGCCTCTTCTGTGACTTTAGTGGCCCCAGATAACACAGAGGCCCAATCACAGTTTCGCTCATCTCTAGTCACCACATTTATAATTTCGTCAGATTATCTTTCTATGAAAGAACACTCCCAGAATTTTCCCACAGTTTCCCCGAAAGATTGTTCTTCCTTAGACTGTTCAAGTGAATGGGAGCTTAGCTGCAGTAGCACTGTACAGCCACTAGAGGAGTATAGAGCTGTCTGCTTTTCATGGATCCCAGTCTTCTTTTCCCTGCAGGCATTACTAGTAGATTGCAGCACACAGGATCAGCTCTGACACAGCCTATGCAGAGCTGAAGATTATCCTGTACAGAAAAGCTCTGCATAGGCTGTGTCAAAGCTGATCATGTGTACGGCAATCTAGTAATGCCTGCAGGAAAAAAACGTTCACACAGCGTAATCCTGTACCAGTGGAGGGGATGGGGAGCATGTATGTGACCTACAGACAGTATCCCTGAAGATCCCAGTGGCGATTTTGTGGCAGAGGACAAGGGACCATCTCTGTAACAGGGACACAGTGGCTGCAAGTGAGGGCATCAGGTGAGTATGCTTAACATGGGTATTGCATGACTATATTACATTTTACAGATGAAGCGTCGCTTTAAGGATGTTATGGCAGCTGGACAATATAATGATATTATAACCCTTTATAGTTAATCTAGCTCCAATGACTTGTCCTCAAGTCTGTGTGTAACTGGAATTACTGTCGGGGAAGAAAGTTGTCTTTGGGTCACTCCATATTCCTCACCGTCAATCTCTTGACTGGATCCACCTCGATCATCCCACATAGGAGGTTCTGACAGTCGGGGGGAATAAAATGTGGCATATGAAAGACCCCTCGTTTCACCTTCTCCAGGAGTTGCCTTAGATTGTCATCATCAAATGGGAGAGCACCCTAAAATACAAGAGAACAGTCATTTAGCCAACCCTTGAAACTAAGCTCCAGTGGTGCCAATATATCCAGCCAGGAAGTAACGTATGGGGGCAGTCACACACCCTTGGACATAGACTGGATAAGTTACATGTTCCTGGCTGATTCCTGTTATTTTCTTAGCACTATGTGTTGGCAGTGCCAGAGGAGTCACCTTAACCAAAGGTTTATATATGTTAATGGTAAGGTGTTTGTTGTGTTAATTCTTGGTGAACGTCAACAGATTAAGAATATAACAAAACCATATATGATAAAACCTTCATTGGTAGACCCTGTATAGGCATCTCCAGGTAGATAAACCCTTGAAGATTAATTGTGCAGACTTGGGGAAGCGGGGTGTCCTTGTACATGGAATTATCTAAGAAGGAGTAGAACAGCACACTAATTTTGGGTTTGCTTCTTAATTCTGGTTTTATTGTAACCTTGTCAAACACCACGAGGGTATGGTACACTACAGCGGCCCCTCCATACAGTATAATGTCCCACAGCGGCCCCTCCACACAGTATAATGTCCCACAGCGGCCCCTCCACACAGTATAATGTCCCATAGCGGCCCCTACAAACAGTATAATGTTCCATAGCAGCCCTTCCACACAGTATAATGTCCCATAGAGACCCCTCCACACAGTATAATGTCCCATTGTGGCAACTCATACAGTATAATGTCCCACAGCGGCCCCTCCATACAGTATAATGTCCCACAGCGGCCACTCCATACAGTATAATGTCCCACAGAGGCCCCTCCACACAGTATAATGTCCCATAGAGGCCCCTACAAACAGTATAATGTCCCATTGTGGCCCCTATTGTGTTCGTTGTACATACTGCAAAAATTTCAGGTTCAGCTATGTGATATGGGATACACAGGACCCCTTGGAGGGCTGAAGGTGAAGCGGAGACGGCCATGTTACTCCAGCATCGAGCCCCCTAAGGTGAGGAAGTCAGCATCCAGCAGGCAAGTGGACCCCCTCAGGAGCTTGAGGCCCCTACGCTTGCCTTGGTTTACCGGGTGCTGGAACCGGCCCTGGGTGTTTTGCCATAATGGAGTGAAATGTAGTTTGCTTGATACCTGAAATTATCTAGAACATGTACTGAAATACTATACCTATGTGCTTTTCATGAGATTATAAACCAGGATTAAAAGCAAAGTCAAAACTAGTGTACTGTTCTACTTCTTCCTCTTGAATAATACAAAATACTGGGAAAGTGCTCAGTCACACCCGGGATGTGTGCCCGATTAAATGCAATCATTGGGAGAGCGCTGCCTTCTGCTTTTTATCCTAGTACCTGGAAGTCTCCACTGAACATTTGTGCAGACTTGGGAAGGGAAGGTGGTCCTAGTACCTGGAACGCTTCTCTAAACTAGGGGGAGCTGTATAAAGTCCTTTGCAACAAACGACCCCTGATGGTGACTGCAGGCAGCTCGGATTTTATTATGTAACATGGCTGTGTGGAAGGGAAATAGGGATTTGCAGCTTTGTATTTAATAGTCTTTTCACGCTGCATGTGCATTGTACATTTACCGTGAAAGCTCCTTTAAAAGCTGATTAAAAAAGCTCCATTAAATAAACCCATAGGCTCCTATTATACTGACGGAGGCTAAAAGATTTCCTCTGTCGGGCAGTATACTCCAGGGTTTTCATCTGTACTATTCCATACAGAGACATCTATACCAAAAAAATATATGTCATGCAGCTCCTATGGTTGACGGATTCCACCGTATTGCATCCAAAATAGGCATCCGTTTAAGGCGCTTGCTGTGAACTTTCCCGGTGTCTACGGCAAATATACACTGCAGAGCTGATAGGGCTAAATACATTTAAATTATACATTCACTTTTCTGCCTTACACTATCTCAATTAACCCCTTTACCATCATCAACCACCAACTAAGAGTATTAAGCTTTAACTTAACTTTAAACTACTCTAGATACCAAGAATATTAAACAATATCCCCTTTGTGACGGACCTAGACCATGAAAGGTACTGGAATAACCCGCTAAACTACTCTAGGTCACCAAGAATATCACAAGAGTACTATCACTAAGCTCCTTAAGATACTCTAAGTAATAACGTATGATGCAGTGCTGCAAGATGGTGCACACGCACACCTTGTAGAGGTAACCGAGTACCTTGAGATAAGTATCTGAAGGGTTCAGGCCTCGTATAGACGGCACATACAGTGACATTGGTGTATTGAGCAGTGCATTATGTTATATGTGCATTATCACTTTAATGCTGGTCAGCACATGGTCAGTTGTTCTAGTATTTTCTGAAAGGTGCATTATATACTGACTCTCTGGAGTTGCACGTTGCAGGGGAGAAGTTTCCTGCTCCCCTGTGGTCTGACTCATTGACGACAAGCACTGCCCAGATTACCCAGGATGGGAATGGTTCCCTATTTAAGGCCCCATCCCCATGCTCTCTGTGAGTGTGGAGGACAGCTTGTAGGTGAGAAGGATAGCTTGAGGGTACGCTTGAGCAGGGTAGGCAAGCTTGGATAGCTTAAGGAGAGAAGCAAGCTAATAGTCTAAAGAAACGCCATTTGGTTCCACAAACCAACACACCCAACACTTGTGAGAAAGAGGAAGGCCTCAGTGGCAGGCAGCGCGTCACCCATTGGAAGCAGAAGTGTGCTAATTGATGCCATGGCCTAGAATCTTGCGAACTAGGTTTTATGTTCACAGTCATCAGTCAGTTGTATTTCATTCACTGTGTTCACATCTACGTCAGCAAAGAAAACTTCAATAAGAAGGCAAGAGTCCGCATATCCATCCTCGGTGGGTGGTTTCAGGTGACATGGAGGGTCAGTGACTGGAAGCGGGCAGGCTGGGGAGAGCGGCATGTAGTGCCGGCCAAAGCAAAGCACAGAGGAAGCTGCCATATTGCCATCGACCTGGTGCTGGTAACTGCCTGTCAGCGTCTGTTATAGTGTATGGAGAAAGTCAATAAATTGAGTATAAAGGGAAAAAGGACATGAATCCATTCTTTTAAAAACCTACACCTGTTCCCGATGAAAGATACAGATGCACAGCATAGTAATGTGAATTCATCTACAGAAGCATCTTTCTTTAATAAGATATATTAATAAATGTCAGGCTGTTTTCCTCTTTCCTGCTTTTAGTTTTTCTTCTAACATAAAAGTCTATGGAGAGGGGGAGGAGGTGGAGTCTGCTGGAAGGAGGGGAAGCAACACACACATACATATTACTAAGCATAGCAAAACTATAAGCAATATGTATGTGTGTGTTGCTTCCCCTCCTTCCAGCAGACTCCACCTCCTCCCCCTCTCCATAGACTTTTACGTTAGAAGTGGTAGAGAGCTATAGTAAGATAGTAGAGCTATCTTACTTACTAAGCATAGCAGAACTATAAGCAAGTAAGATAGCTCTACTATCTTACTTACTATTATAGCTCTCTACCACTTCTAAAGTAAAAGTCTATGGAGAGGGGGAGGAGGAGGTGGAGTCTGCTAGAAGGAGGGGAAGCAACACAAACATACATATTGCTTATAGTTCTGCTATGCTTTGTAAGTAAGATAGCTCTACTATCTTACTTACTATGATAGCTCTCTACCACTATACAGAGTGAGGCATGCAATCACTTATTAGCTGGCAGCCTCCTCCTCCCCCTGTCCTCTCCATAGACTTCTGTGTATAAAAATCCGACTGAAGGAAAGGAGGAGCAAAGTAGTCTGACAAGTGGAGAAAGAAGGATTTTTTAAAAAAAGACATATTATAAAGTTTCTTATATTCATTTGTACTATTAATTTATGAAAAGATGTTTTTTAATTGGAGATCACTTTATAGCATCTTTTATTTCCCCTACAGCAATACATAAAATACGCATTTGCAAATACTGGATGATAATAATAATAATTTTATTGACACTAATATTGTTCTAAACTTTCTGAGCTTCCAATGAATAACCTTTTATATTCCACAGGATACATAATGAGGCCGCTCACTGCTGATAAAAGTTAGCGGTTATATCCAACTAACTAGAAAAGAACAGCCGGATAATAAACTTTTGAAACTATATTATGACATTTTTTTCCTGCCACAGCAGTATTCATAAAAGTGTTGAGATGTGCTGGCGATGCAGTAATCTGCAGGGAGATGTTATGTGTCCACAGAGGAGGCTGCAGGAGAAGAGTCACTCCGTGGTAAATGCAGATAATTACATAATGTTCTGAAGGATCAGACGCTCGCACAGATCAGGAGGATTCTTCATAATGGAGACTAAAATGTATTAGCATCATCAAAGAAATGTCCTAAAAAAAAAAAAAGTATTCCATCCTTAAAGGGCTTATCCGGTTTCTAACATTGATGGCCTATCCTATTCTGTCGGACCCCTGCGAGGTCACCGGTACCGAGATGCAGTTTGCAGTATTGTTTATATACCACTGAAATCTATGCGGCATCGCTGCACTAACTATACTTGTATGTAAACAATACCGCAATCCGTCTCGGTACCAGTGACCTGCGGGGGTCCCGGGTGTCAGACCCCCATAGATCTAATATTGATGGCCTACTCTATGGATAGGCCATCAATGTTAGAAACTGGATAACCCCATTAAGGCTAAGAGGGCGTTCACACTACCGCTGGAAGTCCGTTATGATAGGGTCAATTTAAAAAAAAAAAACAAAACAAAAAACAAAAACAGACACCTATCAACGGACACCTATCAACACTAACTGATGTTACACTACGTTCACACTAGGGTTTGGGTTTCTGTTCTTTGGGTCCACTTGGGGACCCGAAAAACGGACATCCTATCCGCTTAAAAAGCGGTTAGTCGCAGACCCTATAGGGTGTGTTCACACGGAGGAATTTGCCACAGATTTGGAGGCGGAATGGGAGGCAGAGATCACGGCAGGACGCGTAAAAAAGAAGCGTCCTGCTCGATCTTGCAGCGGATTCTGCCCGCAGTGTCCGCGGCTTGAGACACGCTCCTGACACGCACCCTTTGGAACCCCACTGATATGTATTTTGAAGAGGCCACAATGATCAGGTAAGCACTGTGGCCTCTTCACTGACTACCAAGCACAGAACTGTACACATTGTAGAGGCTGTACCTGGTATTGCAGCTCAATCCCCTTCATTTGAAAGGGACTGAGCTGCTGCTGTACCATGTGACCAATGAACATGACATTTCGGCAAAGGGAAGAAGCCATAGTGCACGTAAGCCCTGCAGCCTCTTAAAACAGCAGACCCCACTGATCACATGTTGATGACCCATCCTAAGGATAACCTAAGTATACATGGATGTAATTGTGTCTCTGTGGCCTATTATTTGTTTTTTTACTTTTAAGGGGATGGTTTTGCAAGAACATGTTCAAGTATAATATTCTGCCCATTCCATATTCATCCAGGACCCTCCCCAAAGTGGTTAGAAAAGTGTCCCTCAGCCTGGAGGATCCAAGACGTTCATGCATTACACAGACAAGACGTTGGTTTCAATAAGAAATGTGCAATGCCTCACTTCTACTGTAGGGGTGCTGCAGAAAAACTGAACACTTGTCAGTTTCTTTTACAGATTGCAGATCAGAATTTATGTGGAAAGCCTTTTAACAAAAAGGCATTGTCTAAAACTGACAAGCCCTTTACAGTATTTTGCAGCAGACTGTACTCCCTGTGTCATCCGAGTGCCTTCCGTGATGCGCTCACCTCGGTGGGGGCATCTAAACTATTCTGTTCTGATGACACAGAGAAGGATAGGATCTGCTCTCTATTCATCAGAACGGAACATCAGACGCCCCCGGGAGAGCCTTGGCCTGCACGCTCGGTTGTGTGAATTAGGCCTTTTAAACATATCCTATAGCCCAGCTAATATTCTCTGAATTACTACTGTAAGCCATTATGGGACCACATCTAAAGCTGAGTGGTGGGGATGGTTAACCCTTTACGCTTCTAGTGTTTGTAGGTCACTAAAATAATACCAGTAGTTAAATGTAACTTTTATTTCTTAGAATGTAAACTAATAATGAGTGTAATAAGAATATTTAAGCAAAATACAGTACATGAAAATGACCGCAGGCGCACTGTGGTGAGTGTAAATGACTGGACCAGCACTAGCGTCTGTGGTCCTGGTTGTTGAAAGGATTGTAGGCATGTGCTATATAGCCTTTTTATAGTCTATTACGCTCTACAACATAGAGACACAAGCCATCTGATTAAAGACCTGCTTGTGTATGTCTGGTGGTTGCTCACTTTGCATTTTCCATGTCAGAGAGAAGAAGAGCGATGCATCGCGCAGGAGCAGGAAGTCGTAAATACTAATGGTGCACTCTACGGTCACCTCTGGACCCCTATATATTGGTACAATATGGATCCCCTGACTCTTGTGTAGCACTCTATAGAGGAGGATGCATGTGTGCTACTATCCTCATTGTGGTTTATGGAGGTAATGAAATACATCAGCAACTCATATGTAGAAAGCCACATGCACACATGGTCTCCACGTTTCTGGAATGGACATCCATTCTTTCGATAAGTGAATGTTTTTGGATATAGGCCACTTCAATGCTAATATCCCTTTAAGTTTTATTGCGACCCTTAGGATTTGTTCAATCTCACAATGAGGCCCTTGGACCAGGAAAGATACTGTATCCCAACTCCATAATCTATCCCCCATGGTAAACCCTAATGTACTGTGTACTGCGGATTCCACAATAAAAACTCTGCTCAGGTTTTATTGCTGCTTCTAAGCTCACCCATGCATTATGTCCTGTAGCGCCTGTAATCCCCCATGAGCCTTCCAGCTATGTGATAAAGCATAATGTATTGAATTGAAGCTACTGTACTGGCAGACACTACTGTATAAGGAGGTTTCCAGATCTAGAGTGCAACCCTACTGTAAAAGTACAGGTGCCCCGGCAAGTTCTAATGACACTTTAGCATTTGCTTATAACAGAGATTTATATACAGAGAAAATTCTAAAAAAAATGTTTGTTCTCTTTCCCTTCTTGCACAAGGAACCATTTTAGTAGATCACATTGTATATTGGTTGTAAAATATAAAAATCTCACCACAAGTAAAGCGAACAAGATGACTCCACAGCTCCAGATGTCAGCCTTTCTGCCATCATATTTCTCACCCTGAAAAGAATGTAAAGGGTTAGCAGCATGACAGCCTGGCAGCGCCCTCTAACCATTCATATTGGTAGAGCACACTGGCGTCTATGACATTATTCTCTACATGAGACTCACCCTGATCACTTCTGGACAGGCGTAGTGTGGAGATCTGAAAGGAAGGAAGATCTCTATAAGAATCCAATGTACTAATAAACTCATAGTAAAAGCACTCACGTATATCTAAAGATGGTTCACTACACCTCCTACACATCGGCTACGTCACTATGCTGCTGGGAGTATAGGTCTCTGGACTGGGTTTGGGTAGTGAAATCCAGCCAATATATAGATCAGATTTTCCAGACCACATCTCCCTATGTGCAGGAGGTCTAACTCTCACTATACTTACCCACAACTGGTCTCCAGCAAGCTGTCTCCGACCTGCAGAGAGGCCATCCCGAAATCTGCTATTCGGATATTGTTCTTCTCATCCAGAAGTAGGTTCTCAGGCTTTAGATCTCTGTGGCTGATAAAGAAGGAGAGATGAATATCGATAGTCTAAAACTAACCATTTTTGATCACTTCAACACAGTTCGAAATTAACCCTGAAATCCATAAATGCAAAAACTCTTTCTACAACTCACCATGGAGAAACCTGAATTCATTACCTTCCTTCCTCACTCAGTCCCCCGCTCCACCTATCAATCACGGTTTCCACGGTCTCGAATGAACTTTTATTCTGCATATCTAAGCCTTACAACTTTCTGCTACTGCCTCCAGCTCATAGATGTATCTTGAATCCTCTCTTCAAGTCATCAAACATGATAGTGCATGTGAAGTGCATGCCCTCATCCTCTCCTGCCTAAACTACTAGAACATCCTCATCTGTGGCTTTCCATCGAATACACTTGCTCCCCTACAGACCCTCTTCAGCTCTGCTGCCCGGTTAATCTAGTCTCACCCTCTGCCAGTCCCTTCACTGGTTATTCATTGGCCAGCAAATTCAGTTCAGAATATTAATAAGGACACCCAAGGACATCCCTCACTTGTCCCCTTAATATGTCTCTAACCTACTTTCCTGATACTTCTCCATACATCATATCCAGTCCTTACAATACTCTCCTCTTCACACAACCATCTATACGATTTATCCCGTACATCCCCCATACTCTGGAACCCGCTATCCCAAAACATCAGACTCTCCACCACTTTAAGAGCAATCTGAAACGCCTACACCACTAACAACCCTGACTCCACTACAATACAATCTAAGCAGCTCCTCCTTCCCGTGTAGATTGCAGGCCCTCGTGGGCAGGGTCTTCTCTCCTTCTTGTTTCTTAGGTAGGTTATCTCAGGGCTTTCATCTAGATTATATATGGTCTTTTTAGCACCTTTATTATACTATGATCTGTGGTATAGCTTTTGGTAGTTTGTAGGTGTATTCTTATACATAGCTTCAGATTATCTTGTTGATCAAATATATATTTGATATTGTGCTTTTTTTGATTTACCATGTTTATTCATTATCTGATTCCCTGAGTTTCCTGCCTTTGTATATATTTTCTGTTGGTCTTTCCTTGTATTCCCTTATGTGTTTATTTATTTTTTTATTGTATTTTTTATCTATTCATCAATAAATTATGTGAATTGTTTTTTACTTTCGTGTGGGCATGATTTAGTTTTTTGTTATGTATCAATTTGTCACATATTTAGTTCATGTGTAATGTACTTGTCTATGGCTTGTGTACAATGTTTTCATGCCTACAGCACCCTGGCAACAGCCGCACTTTAAAAATAGATAAGAATAAAAATAATAAAAAAAAAAACAATATATTGCTACAGTGGGAACAAGTAGCTGGAGATCCATAGTATGAAGACCGTGGCTACAGAAATTCTAAGTCGCTTGATCTCATTGGTCATGAATTGAGAGCGGACATACAAATTTTTAATCCATTTTATACTAGGACTTTCCAAAACAAACACATCCAGATGCAGGCCAGTCTCTTTTCCAAATCCACTTACCAGATGGAGTGACTGTGACAGAAATCCAGAGCTGAAATGATCTGACGGAAGAATTTTCGTGCTTCCTTTGGGGTAAGACGCCCTTTCTTTACCAGATAGTCAAAAAGTTCTCCACCTGATACGTGCTCTAGCACCAAGTAGCTGGAAAGACCACAGAGCACAAGTGTGATATAAGCAAGTGTATATACAGAAGTCGTAAAAAAGAGGCAAACTAAGACTGGCAAAGAATCTGGCGAACCTATTTATATTAAGGAGTTCCAGGAATAGAAAGGGAAGTGACAGTCTTTTGTCTTGATCGGTTACCAATTGATATGACCATGAATGCACTTGTCAGAAACCCAGCCATGATGTCCTTATTGTGGACAGGTTATCAGGCAGGGCCACTACATGTATGAGAAGATAACCTGGCCACAATAAGGAGATGATGGCTGGGTTTATGACAAGCGCCAGACCATAAACAGTCCCTGTATTCATGGTCATATCCATTGGTAACCGACCAAGACAACAGACTGTCACCACTGAGCTGATCAAAAAAAAATCTCTAAAACTCTGCAAAATTTTTAATTAATTATATTTGCAATAATGTATAACTTTTAATTGTCTACAAATCTAAATATGGCCATGTTTGTGGGAATACCCCTTTAAGCCGCTCCTCTGGTCTCTCTACTGCCTGGTCCCATCCTGACATACAGGACATGCCCGCTCAGCCATCCCCCTTGGAGACTCCCGTTTGCCTTTGTTCTTTGCTTTACATAAAATCTTTAGCCCCATTTACAATATTTTTTTTTGCACTGTACAATTCCTACTAAATGAAATGAAAGAAATCATATACGTTTATACAAACAGCCATAAAGATTGTAGAACCTACTTTCCAATGCATTTCAATATAGTGTAAGGCAAAATACAAAATATAGGATGTATATTTTATAGAGAATACTCACAGATACTTCTTGTTCTCATAGACATCATGCAGCTTTAATACATGCGGATGTTCAATAAGTTTAAGTATAGCAATCTCACGCTCCACCTGTGATCAGAAATATATGGTTAGACAAAGTAATATTCAGTGCAGTCACAGGATATATATTACAGTGTACAAATAATAAAAGACCCATAACCATAGCGCTACAGTAGATTATATAGGGTGTCTGCCCTTGGACAGCCATGGTTAGGGTCAGTGATCACTGGTGGTCCTAGTGGTCGGAGATAATTGCTTTCACATGACTATGGAAACTTTTTGACTACGCTATTAAAATTTCCCCCTAGACCAAAGTTGTGCGTGCACATACGAGGACTGCAGCTCTGAGGTATAAAAGAAAGAACTGAAGAAATCTGAAATAAGGGAATCTGATAGCTACAATACTGACAAATTTGCTTCTGTGCAGTATATTTTGCATGCAGTTATGCTTGTTTGCTCGTATTTTTCTACAAGCGGCATTTGTAAAGGGTGATGAGCGTCTTCAAAGCTGAATATTTCCCATAAGGCCATGTTATGCTTGTCAGTTTTTAGATGTTTTTCTAAACTTTCAAGTGGATTGAAGTGTGTGGAAGCAGATATCATTTACTTGGAGTTTTTTCCTGCTAAAAATAAAATATATAAAACCCCAGTGAGAAGAAGAATGGAAGATGTGCATAGCCGGTGAGAGTCCCCTTTCCACAAGGGAGTGTGGTTTATATTAATTCTATATGGCAGGAAACAGAGATGTAACATGAAGCTCCTGGACCCCGTTGTAAAATCGATACCAGACCACCCAACTATAATGTATCATTTATAGTACTGATCTCCTCATATTGGGAACAGACACCCTGCACCCTCAGCACCCCTTCAAGTTACACCCAGATAGGAATAATGAGTGGAAACAAATATAGTCAACATTGTATATTTTTTTATACCAAAAATTGTCATCCAGTTTTTCCATATTTTGCTGTATTGACGACTCAGCCAAGTACATTGCAGGGTTCTGCGGAACCCGTTTATTTCATTGACCCATTCACCTAAATGAAAAGGTGAAAATAGTCCCAATAGTCCAACCCATGAAAAAACAGAGCATGTTCTATTTTTCCATGGATCTCAGGTGTCATAAGGCCGATGTACTCTGTCATGTAAATAGGCATTTAGACAGCACCTCTGACCTAGGATGACTCTTAAGACTACACACAAAAAAATTCTCTAAAGATAGACATATATCCCAGCACTTCTTCCCTTAATCATGTCCTTTTCCTTGTTCCTATTATGCCTCATATTAAACTGTTGAGAACATAAAGAAATCTTCCCTCTGTGTCCTAGAAGCTCAGTCATTTCCCCCTTCCTCCTTATTGTAACTGTCCTATGTCTGGCTGGAGCAGGAGCCTCCCTGCTGTGCTCTGTCTGCAGAACATCAAGCCCTGCCCCTTTGCTAAACCACTCCCTCCAGCCAAAGATGGCAACGATCAGCAGATTAACTCATGTAGTTTTTGTGTCAGGATCTAGAGGAAAATGCTGCAAACTGACAATGAGTAAAGGACAACCTTATGTCTTGTTTTCTTCTATCATTCATTTTTAGATTTCTGTTCCTTTAAAGATTGATTTTAGGCTCCAGGAACAAGATTATATTCACATATGTCCATATCCTGGGGTCACATTGAATGGAGTGACTGGGATAATCTCATGCCACATTCCCTAGCAGTGTACTCAGAAAACAAGCCCCCGACACCCCAACCTGATTAGCATCATTATCAGCCTGGCCTCGGGAGGGGACTGCGCAGAAGGAGGGAATGATTACTTCCTAATCTTTAATTATCCACTTTCTAATGTACAGACACATCAAAGGCAAGGGGTGGGAGGTGGGGGAGGGAGAAGTGAAGGAAGAAGAGGAAAATATCAAACTAGAACGAAAGAGACTAAAATATCACAAAGTGATGAAATAGGGAGAGGGGTGAATTTAGGAAAGTAGTGAATGGGGAGATTGTAGGAAGGAATAAGGATGTGGAGACAGAGAGAGGCATAAACATGAGACTGTACTGTTATATAGTGCAAGCAATGGCAATGTCTAACTTCACTCACATTTAGTTGTGACAACCGCTTTCCCTATCTATATAAAGGGGGACCCCCACTGAGGACCTCCCTTTATTTACCAGAACTAAGTGTTGTCAAAAATAGTAGCCAGTTCAATATGACCAAATATTATGTGGTTGTCCATTTATTTGAATGGTCTCCGTGCAATACTGCATTTCTCCTGTAGAGGCAGTTGATCGATGGAGTATCTTCAATTCATTTAAGCAGCCCTTCTAATTCCATAATACCAAACCCCTCATGTAGTGCTCACAGGGGTCATGGAAGGTCTGATGCCTATGATTTGGAGGAAACAGGAGAGTCTGTGATGTTCTTCTCTGACTAAATAATACTTCCTAACTATGCAGCATCACTAGTGACCACCATTTACCCTCCATGTGAAAGGCAGGAACGGAGATAACTCTCCTGTTTGACAATACCACCAAACAACTCCTATGGTGGGAATGGGTTATTAGGGTACAATTGAGTCATCCCTGAATTTTTCGGTGGAGTGGACTGAATGCTAAAAGCAGATATCACTGACAATCACAGCTAAAGTGGTTATCAAACTTCGGGCTTAGGCCACTGTACTTTAGGTCATTGTTGTTCAGGAACATAACACAGACCATTGCTAGTCCATTTCTATTTGGGTACACCGGGGTGAGTGGGTAGCTGTTCCTTGACCAACCAGTATTCCTTGGCGCCTACATACTAGTTCACCAAAAGACCACTTTTATGTTATGAGTGTATTCACAATATACTCCCTGATTCCCAACTGTACCTGCTCTGATGCTTCTTAGCTTCCCTGCTGGTCTTTTCTTCCTGATCACTCACAACACACAGGAAATGCTGCTCGGCCAGTTTGGGCTGAAGTGGGTCACTGCCGCAGACGGTGATTGGGTGAGCGGTCATTTCTTGTTTGTCAGAAGGGACCAGGAAGTAGAGACTGGTGAGGAACAAAGTAGAGACTGGACAGGCAATGTTAGAATAGGAGCAGCAGGGAACTAGGAAGGTACTACTTTTCTGTAACATCCCCGTTCCTTTCCTTAC